>CM028137.1:366640000-367240000 GCA_016271365.2 Neoceratodus forsteri
TTTTTTTTTGAAATTTCTATTTTTCCTCCCCCACCAAGCCAATCCTTCAGGAGCACCCATGAAGCCCTGCCCCTGCCAGCACCCCTCCGCTCCCTCAGTCCCATCATTGCGCCACAGAACACCCCCCCAGGCGGGGTCGGGTCTGGGGATCCCCGAATCTTGGGTACTTATCAGGTCCTGAGTTGCGGGTGGGTGTTGGCACATTAGGACCCTCGGCTTGGTGCTCCTTCATCCAGGCTCCGAGGAGGTACTTTTTCTTCCATGTTCCCCCATGGGATGCTGTGTGCCTAAGCATCAGGGCATCCTCTGGCATCCGCAACATCACCCCCCTCCTTCCGTGAAGGAGCAGCCTCTGGGGTTGATTGGCTGCCAGCTTCCGCCCATGACCAATCCTACCCCCTGAGACTCTTCTTGCCGTTGCTCTCCCCAGTCTCCACCAGGGGTCGCCGCTTGCTGGTATGGAAGTCCCTCCCTCCCCCCGGAGAAGGCGAGCTGTCCCCGGACGCTCCAGCCTATCTCCCCCCGGCCAACCCCCGATGACCCGAGCTTGTTCCCGAACCCGGGTCGCCAGCGTGGTGCGAGGTGTGGTGTCCAGCGCCTCAACCCTCAATGCCACCAGGCCGGCATTTCATATCACTTCTATAGATTTCTTCTCTCCATTATTTATTACTGCAGCAATTCCCACAAAAACAAGGTCTTTAACCCTTACAGTTCACCTGCCTCTACAGCTTATTCCATACTTGAAATGATAATGATCTGTTGTGACATCATAGTCTATTGCCAAGGGAATAACTGTGATGTCACAAGCAGCGCATTATGATATGAGGTTGGGTATAGGCAATGGGAGCTGATGAACCCTCAGGGTACAGCTACCCTGTTCTCTTGCATATGACCACAGTAATAAATAACAAGAATAATAAATACAGAAGTAATAAGAGATATAAGCTGTTTTGTGTCCAAATATTATGTTTTTCAAATTTCTTCTTGAGGCATCGGTGGCTCTTTTAATATTTAGACAGGCTCTTTAACATTAAACTGCCTACTCAACCCTAACTATAGTGGCGCTACTATATTTATCTATACATACAGATGTGCTATCCAGGATGAAACACAGAAATGCTGCAGAATATCACAGAATGCTGCAGTTTACTGCAAGGGTTATTGTAAGTCAATGGCAATTAAGCCCTTTTGTCATGCAGGATTTTGTGACGTCATTACTGCAAGTTACTGCACTTTATCGTGGCTGACTCCATACATATATTACATATCTATCTATATAGGGGATACATGATGGGCAGGAGTGGAATATGGAAAATATTCTCACTTCTGCAGATTGAGCTGTGTATTCTCACGAGTGCCGAAAGCACAGCTCACTCTGCAGGAGTGATTATATTTTCCATATTCCACGATCTGCACATCGTGTGTGCTATTTATATGATGGGGTAGAAGCTTCAGAAGTGTTATGTTTTTCTGCATCCCTTTCCTGTTTACTTTTTTTTTTTTTTAGTGTTTGGTAACTGGGTAAGTTTTCAGAGATGACTTGGGAGCATCAGGCAGTTAAGGGACTTGTTCTGAGTCACGCAGTGTGGAATTGGAGATTGTGAGAATCAAACCCAGGTCTGGTGTGCTGAATGTAGCAAGTTTGTTCAAAGCTCAGTACTCTAACCTCTAGGCTATACTGAGAGCACTGTTTTGTGGGTGTTCTGAGTGTGTGTCAGTGTTTCTGAATGGGCTGGGAGTGTTACAAATAATATGAGAAACGGGTGACTGTGTTTGGCAGTGCTAATTGAGTTGGTGTCGGCAAGCAGTGAGAAACAAACTGTGAGGCACTGTTATTTAGAATGCAAGCTTTCTTGAAAATGACAGTATCATAGTAATGGTTGGGAGTTTTACACACACTATTGGAAACAGCTGAATGTCCTTTGTAGTGTTAACTGAATTACTTGCAAGTAGCAATGAGAAACAGATTTTTGGAGAAGTTCAATTTAGTATGCAGGCTGGAGTGAGTGAGTGAGTGATATCAGCAGAGTAGGTATATTTGGAATTTATTTTAACTCCGGTGATGTCATCATACGTTATTTCACTGCAGTGTAAATAACTGAAGTTATCCCACTCATATTGCTCTCACTCCCATTATATAAATATAATTTATATATATATCCATATATGAAAACACAAATTGCACATACCCCAATAATGCAAAGCATCATGGGACACATATGCAAATGCCCATTAATTAATTAGGACTGGCTCAACTTTAAGCAGAACTGCATGGTGCCAGAAGGCCTCACAATACAATCAGCAAAGGGCCGAGAATAGCTAGCACACACATGTTTCATCCTTATTTGGACTCATCAGTGTGCCACATCTGTACCTCAGCTCAGGGAGATGGCCAGCCACCCTATAGGGGACATTATTGGTTTGGGTCATGGGCAGCCAGAGAGGGGAGAGAGAGAGGGAGGGGGAGGGAGGGAGAGAGGGAGGGGGAGAGACACAGAGCAAATGTGTCCCATGATGCTTTGCATTATCGGAGAATGTGCAATTGTTTTCTTTAAAATGTGGCTGTATGGTCAATATTCTCCGAAATAACCCTTGCCCCAGTGCATTTGGTCTGGGGTTCTTTTGCTATGTGTATTCTATATCTATATCTACGCACTAGATAGAGAGAGATATTATCTCTCATCTCTATCTCTATATTTATATAGAGATATTTATATAGATATATATTATATAGATATAGAGAGAGAGCTATATTATATATATATATAGAGAGAGAGAGAGAGAGAGAGAGAGAGAGAGAGAGAGAGAGAGAGAGAGATATATATAGAAGAGAGATCTATTATGTAGATAAACAAAAGCAAACCAACAAACAAAAAAGGGACCAGATACAATATTGCCATGTTACTTACAGAAGGTCAGCATCAACTTCTTAATAGGCTTCACAACAGCCTTCTCCCCCTTTTGGACTTTGGAAAATACATTTGGAAATGCTGTTTGCCACTTTCTATCATGGCCTGTGACCTTGAGGCCTTTTTGAAAGGCTACGCTTGCGGTTTAATGGGTGAGCAACCAGCCATACCCCCTTTCTGAGCTATATATAAGCGGTTCCTCCCAGCCTCCTTCGGAAGCATTTTTTTTCTTTGCCAGCCAGAGGCTCTGTTGGTCTGCTTCTCATTTTGGGCCTGCTGCAGCCTTGCCTGGGGCCTGCTGGGACCTTTCCTCCCCCCAGTTGGTTTGTGCTCTGGACTGTGCTTGCTTTCTGTCGGACGTGTTCATGTGTTTCTCCTGCTTTGGTTAGTATTTGTTTTGCTTCTGGTTTCTGTGTGCTTCCTTGTGTGCTTGTTTTTCTGTGTATGTGTTTTTGGTTTATGTTTTTGTTTGGGGGCTTTCTGCTTTTCCTCAGCATATTGTTGCCCTTTGGTTGCACTGTTTCTCCTGTGCCTGTGCTTCAGACTTCTACCAAATCTCAAGTTTTCCTGCAATTGTTATTGCATGTTTCAGCTCACACTGCAGTTGCTGACTTCTGTTATTCACTTAATTACTAGAACCTGGTCCTGACTCTTCTGCTTGGCTAGCTGCTACTCACTGTTTTACCCTAACCTGCTACATTTTGTGCAAGGTCTACTTTACCTCAGCAGCCTTGCATTCCCTTAAATTTCTTTCCTGCTTCCTTAATTCAGTATTTTATTTACTAGCGCTTCTTACGTAAGCCCTCAGTTTTCATACTGCCCTTTGAGAAATTAAATGTGCTCAAACATGTTTATTTGCACTCAGTAGGAATCGAACCTGAGCCTCCTGCAATTCTATATTACTTTTTCCATAGGATTCAAGCCTGCTTAAATGCAGTTGTACCAAGCAATTATTACTGCTTTTTTTTCTGTGCATTATTGCCTATGCCTACACTTCCTATGCTTGTTTACTTGTTCAACTACATTCTTCTTTCTGGTATTGAAAATACCCCAGTTTGGAGGAGGAGGAGGAGGAGGAGTTGTTGTAGTTGTTGCTCTGTCCTCCCTGCTCCCTCCTCCTCCTCCGCTGAATAGCCTCAGTTTGGACTTCATCTTCTTTCTGATGTTGAGAATAAATTTATGTGTTCCTCCCTGCATTCTACTCACTGTTCTGTTGCTCCTGATGCTGCTGGTTCATGTTTCCTTATGTTGCCTCTATTTTGGGGGGGGGGGGGTTCTACCCTATCAGCGTTATGTTTGCTGTTTGGTCCTACGGTGCTCAGCTTGTGGCTTCCCTATTATTCCCACAGTGGGGGACTGTGTTCTCAGTGGGGCATCATGGTTTCAAGCAACAGCAGCATGCTTTTATGAAAACTATGATTTAGCCTGCTCCTCTGCCTCAACAGCTTTTCAGTCATTCAGGCCTAATTACTTTAACCTCACAACCTACAGTACATGGCTTCAATATATCCATTCCATTACTGCATTGCAAATACTCGTTCGTTAGTCCAGTAAGTCCACCTTAATGTAATTTAAGGTATTCATGCTAATCTTCTCAAGTTGCTCTTCATGCTGACGAGATACCAATCCGCTGTTTTTTGTAAACTGTGTGATTTTGCTCCTTTATCCTAGCAAGAGTTTATGTGTACACTTCTTGCCTTGATGAACAAGAAACCTTTATTTCAATTACATGTGCTACCTGGCTCATAAAGGTCTACCGAAATTTGCTGTGCTGGCATTCTGTAAGTTACAGTACCTTCTCCTCCAGAGTAAGGAGGTGTTACTTTTTCCTGCAGTGAGGAGGCATTCTAGTCTTAAATTGTCACTAAACAAAAATACCCCAAGCCTAGAGGGAAGGCAACCTAGGCTTGGATCCCCAGATATTTCCTCCTCAGAGGGTTTTTTTTTCCTCTCCTTCATGCCAAAAGTCATAATACTTAGTTAGGTTTAGTAGTATTCCTAGTTTACTCAAGTATGTTCCACCCTTGGATGGAGGTGGATGGTAACCCGCTGGCTGTTCCCTCTCCTTAGGAAGCCCCTGCTGTCATCAGTGTAATCCATTTATCCATGCTATTCCACTAACTTGTACTTCTCATCAATGTTTTATCAAGCAGCCTCTTGCTTCAGTCTGCTTCTCTACCCTCATAGTGAGCGATTGCTGCTAACATTCTTTTGAGGGTTCCTTCCTAAGGTACCTGTAGCCAAGGATATCTGTAGCCAAGGGGGACCTTCCCGCAGCACCTCTAGGGGTCAAACTCTCTTTCGAGGGTTCCTTGTCTTTGGCACCCCTACAGGGTGGTAATTCCTCCTGGAATAGAGTGTGCGAACAGCCACAGAGTAACACAGTTGCACAAGCATAACACTATACTAGTTGCATAGGCCATTGAATTGAAAGGCTAAGCCTGTGGTTTAATGAGTAAGCAGTCACCCCCCCACCCTTTCTGAGCTATATAAGCAGTTCCTCCCAGCCTTTTTTTTTTTCCCTTTGCCTCACCTCCAGCTCACTTCTCCTCTCGGGGTTGGGGGGGGTTCCTTCCTAAGGTACTTTAGTCAAGGGAGCCTTCCCATGGCACCTCTAGGGGTCAAACCCTCGTTGAGAGTTCTTTGCCTTTGGTACTCCTACAAGGTGGTAGTTCCTCATGGAACACAGAGTGCGAACAACCACAACAGAGTAACGCAGTTACACAAGAATAACACTATACTGGTGGCGTAGGCCATTGAATTATTAAAATGCAATGCCACAAGGATGTGTCTGCAATGTTTGGGAAAATCAGTAATGCAAGTTTAACAGGAAACAGTTTCCGGTAGCACTAGTCTGTAGGTGTATGACCCATGTTCTCTGTTTACCTGGCAAACATTGTGTTGTTGAAGGGGAAAAAAAAAAAGAAAATTATGGGGCAAAGTGGCATATTGGGCTATGGAATGCTTCCAATCCTTAGGTCTGAAGGTGGGAGAAATTGCTTGAGATCCTTCAGGAGATATGGGCTAGACACTACCTCTGCAATCAATGTGTGCTGCTTACAACCTGTCATTACCAAAAAAAAAAAAAAAAAGAAATAGACTTTTTAGGATGACCCTTTAGACATGTGACAACATGTCTTATACATGTATTTGAAAGACAAAAATGTTTTATGAATATGCACAGCACCTTTTCTTAACCACTTCTGTTCCTCAGTCATATCCTGGTGAACACACTGAGGAAACCAATCACCATGACCAGTGTGGATATTGGCAATATGGTTGAGCAAACTCACCATTTTGGGTGATAGCTTGATGATGCTGAGCTGTAGAGCATGCCACCCAAAAGATGTAGTTATCGACTTGATCCACATGCTGAATCTGTTCACAATCTTTGTTGGTTTTTTTTTTTTTTCCACACAGCATTCTCAAGCTTTTGTACACCCCTGAACAAGAAAATGTAACGTTAATTACACTAACCGTGATGTACTTCCCCAATATAAACATCATGCCATCTACAGCAACACAGAAAGAGTACTGCATCATGAACATCATCAGGCTACTATTAATAATTGTTAGCTTGTGAGTCTGTCACTATGATATAGGACACAGGGGCTTGTAAATTAAGTAGTCTCACACGAACAGTGAGTGACAAGGGGGGAACTACTGGGAATAAGTGCTATGACTGCTTCTTCATAATGTCTTTAGAACTGACATGGCTGAGAACTTACAAGGGAATGTCTGCGCTGGTCTGGAGGACAAGATGTGCAACACAGTGGACAGCACTGGGGTGGTGTAAATGATGAGCATATGATGAAAAGGAAAGACTGTGGAGGGGTACAAAACATGGGTTTCACTGTGGGGGAAGGAAAGCATAACCACTACGTCACCACAGTTGATACAGTATGTTCCATGTCGTATTTGCACGTTGACATGGAAATCTACAGTACAACATAATAAAGACATATAGGAATAAGTCTGACACAGGACCTACACATATAAGAATACAGAAGTACAGATCACCTTTGGCTAAGTGACAGACATCAAAGTAGTGCTGCTTGTCCAGGTGTGTCCTGCGCATGTATGCTTTCACCTGGACATGCCTATCTATGACTACTTCCCTCACCTTGCATCGTTTCTCCTCAAGGAACTCTAATCCCTTCTTCAGTCCCTCAAGCTCCATGGTACTGGAGTTCTTTACTTCAGAGCACTACAGCAAGATAATAAACAAACAATGACATACTTTGTGCAGTATGTCGCATGACCTGAGTAATAATTCACTGTACCAGTGTACTTGCAAAACCTGTATAGTAAACATAACATTTGTGGAAATTGTAAGTATAAATGCTTACTCACCCCTCCTGGGGAGTAGCCAAGCATGTTGATGAAGTTACATAGTAACCCATGGTTGCATTAAAAAAAAAAAAAAAAAATGTTGACTGAGGACATTGTCTTCCAGTAGTTATGAGACATAGTACGCCCACCAGCATAGCGTACATGTACCACCTGCAATGCTGACAAACCAGGTTTGTAAAACAACCCAGTACATCACAGGGCCAGCCAGGGGGAGGTTGGATGACTATCTTTGTGTCAGCTGACCACTTCTGGGAGGGCGAATGGAAGGTGTCACCGTGCACTATACTGGCACCCAGCAGAGGCAGAGTGTACACATAGCCAGGAGCATGAGGGAAGAGTGATGGCAGCCGTGGACATCTGTACAGCATGACTGGGAGTGAGTATGCAGGTGTGGTGATGTCGTTGCACATCCATGCTGTGGGGCAACCCACAGAAGTTGAAACCTTGAGAGAGGTCTGAGGGGCAATCTGGTTGCTTCTTCATTGTGTGCGTAGCACATTGTTACTGAACTGATTCTTACACACACGTAACATGGTAACATGTAATAAAACTTGTATATTACTGGTGCACATGAGACAACTGTGACATTTGCATGAGTATTGAGTAACATTTCTGTGTTATCACTACTATTGACATAAATGTTGATTTTTAGCATAGACTCATAGTTAACATCACAGCACTATAACAAACATAACAGCTGTCTGTGAGTCGGTAGACACAGCAAACACAAATGGAGACATTGATGAAGTGTGATATGAAACCTGCCCAAATGAGCTTCATCGACAGCACCTGACCCATTAGTACAGTATGTATAGCCCATACTTTGCACAATGCTCTGGGGAGTCGCATTGAGCATCTCCCCCTAAAACCAACTCATTCCATAATGTTCCTGAAGTAATAGTCCTGCCTTCGTCCCATACACAGTTTATTGCTGGTATACTATACTGTATATATGACCATCGAATTTTGTTGTATGAGACTAACATCAGGTGTTTGAAGGATCTATAGAACTCACAAGGCTTCTGATGGTGTCACTCCACTGTGAAAAACTGCCTTGCTCATCATGATGTTGCCCCATGGCATTTTACCATGAACCTGTTGACTGTTCCAGTCCTGTGAGTGACCTTGCTCATGTTCAAAGTGTAAAGTCATCATTTTGCCTATCTGATTTTAGTTGAGCATTTGTAGGGATGGTTGCACTTCTGGCACTTTTCAAACAACATGGCAAGACTATGGTGAGATACCAGGTGTAGTTCTGATCTGAGGGATTGATATTTGATGCTGACTGTGTTTTTGAAGCTTTGACAATATTCTGCTGGCAGGGTAATCTCACTGTCCATATCAGGGTCATAGTCCAAGTCACTGTCTTCATCCATTTCTTCAGTATCTGACGTGTTCAATTGAACCCAGTTCTGACCGCATCCTCTGACTCTGCATCATTGTCACAATCCTAGTAGGCATTGTGTAAGTCACATTGAACACCTGTGGATACTGTTTCCACTGGTTTAATGCTTGGGATATCAGTGAGGTAGACTTGTATTAGACATATCCTTTGTCGAGTATGGATTTGAACTTGACACTTGACATGACGGTATTGTTTTGATGGTGTCATGTCGTTTGGTGCCACATACTTGACAGGCTGGTTAGTACATACATTAGAAGTATCCTCTAATGAGGAACTGTCACTGAGCTCAGTACACATGTTCAGGGATGGAATCTCCTCAGAGATGCAGTCCACATCCATTGAGGTGTCGGACACTGCAGAGGAACTGTCCACGGAAGATGAGTTACAATGTTCATCCATTACAGACTGAAGTAACTGTGGAGCCAAGAAAGAGTAATATTTTTAATAGCAGAATTCATAAACATTGTCACATTTCATAGTTTGAAAAAAACAAAACCTCTACACAGACACATAAAATTTCACTAACAAAACAATGGTGAGGAGGTAAAGGGTGCCATGTCTGCAACTGAGAGTGTGACATGACTTGACCTGACAATGGTTTGGGTGGTGCAGGAGACACTCAGACCTGTCATGGGGATACATGCTGGGCACTCACAGTGGTGACCCTGTCACCTCACCCAGGCCTTTGGGGGAAAGGGTGCATGTCTGCACCTGACAGTAACACAAGACATGAATTTGCCTGACAATGGTTCGAGTTGTGCAAGAGACACTTGATCTGTCATGAGGATACTGCCACACTGCAGTGGTGGGCCCCCGTCACCTTGCTCAGGCCTTGGAGAGTGTCCAGGGTGCCATGTCTGCACCTGACAGTGGCACATGACTTGACAATGGTTTGAGTGGTGTAGGAGACACTCAGACCTGTCATGGAGATATGTGCCAGGTGCTTCCACTGGTGACACTGTCAATGCATGCCAACAGGGGGAGTGCCATCTCTGTGCCAGACCCTCACACATGAGGTGTTTATGGCTTACAGGGGTCATCTGGTGAATGACAAACAGAGAAATATAAAGGGGGGAGTAATAGGAACAATTTCAAGAAGTAAACAATGTATAAAATAAATTGTACAATAAATATGTCATGTACCTGTAATCGCTGCCTGTTATGCACAAAACTACGCTTAGTAAGCGACTTGGTTGACTCACAGCCAGTAGGATGAAAGAGTGGGTACTGCATTGGTCTTCAACCTGGATTTGGCATGATTTCACCCTAATTCAGCAAGTCTCCGTTAATCTCTATCATAGCTTGAGCGCTCAAAATGAACTGGACAAATCCAGCTATACTTGGACGGTTTAAAATCCTTTCATTTACAAAAATGATCCACACCTTCCTTAATGGATTACTATCTGGAAACTTAAAGAAGTGAATCCCACTACCTTTCCTATTTCCATTTTTGTAGGCATACACCACACGGTATGGCATGGTAACAGAAGTAGTAATAAAACAAATTTTCAGTCTGTCTCCTCACTATCTAAGCTGTCAAAAATAAAAAAAATATTCAATTAAGTAATACTGTTTCCTTAAGTTTTATAACCAGAATACACTAGGATAGTTGACCAATAAAATACTACAGTGTGACTGAGGTCCCAAATTTCCATCTAATAACCCCTGTGACACAAGAAAAGACACATGACAACACACAAAGCATTTGAAAAAAATAATTTTTTATACAATTCAGATAGACACTTGACATAATAAACAACAAGCATTCTCTGTCATAGGACAACAAAAATTCCTACTTAAAGAAGGGGGAAAAAATGACTCCTTGTGTCTGACCAAAACATGAGCATGACATGATGGGAAAAGGAAGTGTGTGGCTGTGTCATTCAACATGCATTCAGGTTGCAGTAAACTACTTTAATTATTTCATGGTTTTATTGTGAAAACTTCAAACATATTTTTAAAAGACACATGCGATGTAAATGGAAAGGATAAGCATGCACATCGCGATGTGGGGCTGCATTCCCTGAATGATTCGCAAACAAAAAAGAATAACGCATTTTATGAATGAGATAATTTTTTTTTTTTTTTAATATAACATGGCATTACAACTACTAATGATTTGTAAACAAGTCATGCCACACTATTGTGCATTTACTATTAACGAGGGGAAGCAGCAGACCACACGTTACAACCAAGGAACCAGTACGAGGAACGGAATCGGTTGCCTTCTCCTAC
Source organism: Neoceratodus forsteri (assembly GCA_016271365.2). Classification (NCBI taxonomy): domain Eukaryota; kingdom Metazoa; phylum Chordata; order Ceratodontiformes; family Ceratodontidae; genus Neoceratodus; species Neoceratodus forsteri. Next base: position 366,650,903 of record CM028137.1, read on the forward strand.
CGCTTCCCCAAACTCTGGAATTCTCTTCCCCTTGCTATCCACTCTGCCTCCTTCCTAAGCTGCAGGTGCTTGCTCGTCGCCGCGCCTCTCTCTTCTCCTTCCTGCAACTGCACCTGATCCCTCCCCGCCTTGCACCCTCTTCTCATCCTTCACTACCTTCTGTCACCCATCCATGTCTCTGACCCCCCTCAAACTCCCCGCCACCTCCCTGCCCTAACCCCAGCTGCTATTCCCCCTTCCTTCCATCCTACTGCACTCTTTCTTGTTCTCCCATGGCTAGCTTCACTACCACTTGCCTACATTTGTTGCACTGTACACTTTAATTTAGCACCCCTCTTTACCCCAACAGCAACCCCGCTCCATGAAAATCCTATTCCACCCTCCTGGATTCATTTCTGTAACTATACCTTGACATTGTACATAATGCTTAAATTGCCTTCTATTGTAGCTTGTCTGTGATGCTTAGCCAACTGTACACATGTGTTTAATTGCCTATTTGTACCTTGCTTTTTTGTGATGCTTTGTTCTGTTGCTAATTGTTACGTAAATTCTGTTCCTATTGCTCATTCCCTCCCCTTACCACTCCTCCCCTGACGCATCTGGAAACAAGCTGTTGTTCTGCTCAGTATGTCTTTCTTGGTGAATTTTGAAATGAATAAATATTTGTGAGTCTCTTGATAGATATCGCAGGAAGCATCCAATTCAGGCGCACACTTGGAAGAGCAGGACTATGCATATGTAGCGCGGTTTGATAAAATAGCCTGAATTAAACTTCACGAGTGATGATTTGAAGAACTGCAGTGGGTGAGTACCGCTACACAGTGATGCAGGGAATACATAATGGGTAAGGCTAGATTATTCCAAACCAATGAATTGGGTAATTTTTAAACTCAAGAAAGACGAGGGCAATGTTTAGAAGCAGGAGACTGGGAGTGACAGAAGTAATCCATGTCTAGTTTATATATATGTAAGTAGCTGCTGTTTCTTTGACTTCATGGGTTCCTATTTTGCATAAACCTCTCCAGAGTAATTTGAGTAGGTGTGTGTGTGTGTGTGTGTGTGTGTATGTATGTATATATATATATATATATATATATATATATATATATGTGTGTGTGTGTGTGTGTGTGTATGTGTGTGTATATATATGTATATGTATATATATATATATATATATATATATATACACACACATATATGTGTATGTATGTATATATATAGTGTGTGTATATATGTGTATGTATATGTGTGTGTGTGTGTATGTATATGTATGTATGTGTATGTATATATGTGTGTATATATATGTGTGTGTGTGTGTGTGTGTGTGTGTGTGTGTGTGTGTGTGTATGTATATATATGTATATATATATATATATATATATATATATATATATACTACCTACCACACATCTACATCTTCTCAAATTACTCTGGAGAGGTTTATGCAAAATGGGGAACCCATGAAGCCAAAGAAACAGCAGCTACTTACAGATGGCAACAGATCTGATGATGACCACAACCACTCTGCTCTCTCCCAGGCCTTGAGCATGGTGGCAGCCATGGATCTCGCCCTTAAGCAACAGTGGTACCCTAAAAGGGTACAGATTTGCATTAATTTTTCTGAGAACTTTGAGCAGTTTGCTCTGAGCTACAGGAATGAAAAGAAATGAAAGAATAGGTACAACAATTGGAGCACTGGACTGTGAAGGCAGACCAGCACCTCAGCGAGATGGCTGCTAGATTGGACAAACTGGAGCTCGCATAGCCCAAGTAATTAAATGCAGGAGATTATACAGGACCGCAAGAGGATGCAGAGGCCCAGGCGCGCTGGAAAAATCTCTATCTATGGTGTCTGAGTCTTCAGAAGGTACAAACATTAATGCCTTCCTGAGTAGCTTTTCTTAAGGAACTCCTATTGCTTGAACCAGACTATGAGCTGGTGATCAAGGGGCCCATAGGCACTAGGCCCTAAACTCATCTCCCCACAACAGCAACCCCACTCCATGAAAATCTTATTCCACAAATACGCTTGTTAGAGAAGAATTGCTGCATAAACTGTGGCAGCATTCCCTGCAATAGCAGCAACAATGGATTTTTTCAGATAATGATTACTTACCTGCACAATGCAGCTCCAATGGGCCTATGTACCCCTGTTCCCCCATCCTCCAGCAGGTGCAACTCTGTTTTTCAAAAACACCATCTGCAGCTAAGTTAATTGTGTTCTACACAGATGACCAGTGCATCTTCAGTTTGATCCAGGAAGCCCTACAAGATATGAATGAGTGGGACTGCCAGCTTTATAGCTCTCCACCTGCCTGGAGTCTCCTAAATCCACCTACCTTACACTGTGGCAATCTCACTCATCAGCCAATCATGATGCAAACAAACCACAGAGGCAATGGCGGACATCATTGACAAGCTCCAGGCTCTAACTAGATCAACAACCTGAGTTCAAGGAATGCTCTTTTCTGCTTTCTACCCACTACAGTTTTGGATATAGCAGGTACCAGGTGATGTGGGGGGCAGTAAGCCCAATCAGATGGGGAGGGCTGGGTCTGAGGGCACACTGATTAGAAGGGCCTACACAGACAGCTGAGGAAAGCAAGGTATAAACCTTTTTTCCTTTTTTGACTTTACTTGAATGCGAGGTGACCCATTTGACAGCTTATTTTACTTTACAAGGGAGATGAGAGTAGATACCTGAGGAGTCTACTATCTTACCTCACCCCACCCCACCCCAGTGGTGGGATAGCTGCATGGGCATAGCCACATACTGTGCTAAAAGGCTCACGAACTACATAGCAGCTGCATGCTTATGGGCACTTGTAAACCCTCTTCTGACCGTGGAGCCAAATGTCCAATTCCATGAGCACTCTAAATTGCTAAGCCTCAGATTCCTGGTTCATGGAATCAAATTATAGCTGCATAATCGGTTCCTCTCTGACCCACCTCCTCTGTAAGTTTTTCTCTGCCCCCTTATTCTCTATCCTTGGGTCAGGAGGAGCAAACTACAGTAACAAAAACTATCTGATTTATTTTATACATGGCTGAGTGAAGGTTGATCAGGGCACCATTCCAGGTATTGTACCCCCCAACCACCACAAGATGTGGTATCTGTCTGTATAGAACTTTTTTTTTTCACTACCCTAACAGAAACGCTTATCCTGAGATTAAGGACAGTACTGTTAAGAATAATAAATCTGAGTCATTACTGTAGTAGCTGGCATGGCAGGTGTTCTAACGGCCTGGACAGATTGTTTTGTAAGGACCTCTAGTTCCTACCAACAAAGCTGCAGGACATCATTGGCACCCTCTTTTATTTCTCTATGCAGGACCACTCTGTCACTTTTATTTTTACAGTGACTCCACAGGAACACCCACCTCCCATTTTTATTCTTATAATTTAGAGAAGATTGGGGATGGAAATTTTCTGTTATTTAACTGCATTGCTCTGAAGGGAAGTTCTCAAATATGCTGACAGGGGGGTGATTCCTCTGTTTACGCAATGGATATGCTGCTTGGTCCCCCATGAATATACAGATCTCCAAATGCAGACATTGGAAAGAGAAACAAAGCTGGGAGTGAGGGGAAGGAGTTGGCAATGCCATTCTGCTAAGAGTTGTGATGATGCATATGCCCCTGTATTCCAACTAGCCAACAGTAACTGTATTCAGGGCATGCTCCACAGCTCAATATGGGGAGCGCACAGGCTGGCTCCACTGCCAGTTCTTGTGACTGCCACTTGAGGGGATGACCTACATATAGCACTGGTACCCCATAGCTGATGTTTTGAACTCATGGATGGGCTGAAGGACTTGGGGATTGTGTAATGTGGACACTCTCTGCTATAGTTGATGTACACATTCTCTCCACTTACACCTTTATGATTTTCTATTTTTTTCTTTTTCTCCCTCACCCTCAGACTGACCTCGTCCTTTTACCCATATTTGGGCCCTAATCTGGGTCCCAAGGAGCTCAAGATCCTTTAGATCCCAATTTATTCCTGGATGCCCCTTTTAGGAAGTCACAAGGGAAGGTAAGATTACCCCCAACCTTGGAAGTTCACCCTTTTGAGATACTATGATTTCATAGGACAGCATGGTGGCAGTCCCCAGAGAGCAGAATCCCCCTCCTACTGGGGTGATTGCCTTCCCTGGTTTATAGTTCAGGTCTACCACAATTTTCATACTGAACCACAAGCACTGTTGGCCTGGTTTTCTCTCTCTCTCTCTCTCTCTCTCTCTCTCTCTCTCTCTCTCTCGGACATTTAGCTTGGTCCATCTTAAGTGTTTTTATCAGTATAAAAAGGCCATAGAAACATATTTTTATACAGTAACTTACAGGAACATTTATTATTGCTTTGTATTTTACCTTATTATTCAGCATACTGCTTTGGAAAGATATGTCACCTTCTGGACAGTTGGGGTGTGTGTGGTCAGATGGTAAACGGCAGTTCTTGCATAACCACCCTATACACTCATGGAGACTAAATTTCATGTTCTCTCCCAGAAAGTCAACAGCTTATCTAGCCCAGTTAAGAGCAAAGATCTTACAAGCTTTAAGAGACTGTTCTCCTCCTCCAGGAAACCCATCTAAGCTCACAGGGGCATCATATGCTCCTTAAATTTGGCTTAAAATCTATCACTGAATCCATCTATCGTAAGGGGTGCAGAAGGGGAGCAGTTATACCTCGACAAGAAGGGAGATTGATGATAGCAGTGGGTACCATCTATGATCAACTGGTGATTGTGGGAAGCATGTATATCCCCCTGACAGTGAGGCATCCTCAATCCAGCAACTTAGACTTGTGCCCAAATATAGCGTTAGGACACTGATTCTGGGGGAAGATTTAATTTTTAATGGCCTTGACACTAGTAATCTTGCTCCTCCACCTTCTACGACTGGCCAGAAACATCTTCACTGTTTACAAGACCTGGGCTTTACTGATGTACAGTGCCATCTCCATCCCTGAGACCAACAATACTTTTCTAGTCATACTCCATAACAGTTACTCTAGACCGGATTATTTTTCATAACCTCGAAGATACAGACTGATAGTGGACACTAACTTGCACCCTATCCTGTCATCAGACCATGCCTCTAGCTCCTTGGAATTTTTTTACCTCGTGAGACCCAAATGGTGTTACGGCACTTTAATCCTCCTTTGTCCAGAGATCCAAAGTTTCAGATGCTGCTATCCATGCATAGCCCACAAATTTTAGCTGAAAATACAACCCCAGAAATCTCCCAGACCACTTTGTGGGACACACTGAAAACAGTATTGCGGGGAAATATAACTTTTGTGACCCATAAGAAGAAACTCCAAGAGATTCAGCTGCTAGAGTTACAGGAGAAACTGAACTTCCTTCAGTTAGCTCGTATGCAGGGAGACCACTACCTACAGGGTCAAATACAAATAACCCAGCATAAAATAAGGAACTCCTAACCTACAAAACTGAACAAGCTCTTCTTTGGCTTCACCAATCCTAATATGAAGGAGGGTGAGAGTTTAAATTGCTGGCACATAGACTCCACCAAAAACGCAAAGCAGCTACCATTACCAAATTGATGGACGCTAGTTCAGGCCACCCCTCTATTCATACAACAGGTATCTTAAACAGCTAAAGGACTTTTTATCAGAAGCTATATTTTGCTAGCATTCCCCCATTGGAGTAAACTCTTGAAATGTTCTTCCAAAGGGTACCACTACCACAGCTTACCCAGGACCAAAAGGACCACCTTCTATCCCCTATTACTGTAGAAGAACTCATGACCCGAGTTAGAGGATTGAAAACTGGAAAACCCACAGGCCCTGATTGCTATGGAGTCGAGTTTTTAAAATGACATAGGTGGAGAACTTCAGGCCACCTCTACTTATGTAGTGAGACGCTATGGTAATTGAGTAGAGTGATGTGCAATAGTGGAGAACATCAAACCACTGCAGACCTATGCACATTATTTTTTTACAGTTAAGTGTTTGTTTATTTGAGTTAGAAGGGCTTCGCCCCACCCCCTCCATGTTAAAAAGACAAGGGGGGCGTGGGGGGCAAAGCCTCCCAACTGAAACAAATGATAAAACCTAAATTGGTGTAGCACATTGGGCCAACTGCCACTTAACGCAGTGCATGATTACATAATGTAATTTACATAAAATTGATATTCTTGTAGAAATTATGAATTTGATCTGCCAATCTCCACCAATGCATATAAAACATTGTTGGAGACCCTATCTGGACCACTGCTTCAAATCTTCCAGGAGGCCTTGACTATAGCACAATGCCTGAACACCTGGCATTATGCTACAATCTCTGCTATACTCGAACCCAACAAAGATTCAACTAATTGTGAATCCTATCATGCTATTTCAGTCCTAAATGTGGACTAAGAACTGTTTACCAGTATATAAGCCCACAAATTAAATCTTCTCCTTCCCCCACTGATCCATCCAGATAATTCTTTGTTTTATATGGTATAGACAAACGTTAGAAAATATTACATGAACCCTTCTTATTATAGAATACCTGCATACCCATAACACACCAGCTCTGGTCCTTAGTTTGGGCGCACAAAAAGCATTCAGTTGGGCCTCATGTCCCTTTCTACATCACACTTTGACATTTTTTTCCCTACCCATTTCTGGATCTCATTCAGGGCCTATATAGTTCACTGCAAACAGTGATAAAGGCAAATGGCTCCTATTCCACCTACTTCATTTTGTCTAGAGGCACCCATCAGGGTTTCCCACTGTCCCTGAACTTATCTGCCCTTCTGTTGATCCTCTAGCACAATACCTCAGACAGTTCCCGACTTTGCATGGAGTAACTGTATGTAATCAAAATCACAGGGTAGCATATTATGCAGATGACTTGCTACAATTTCTTACTAAACTTGACCAATTCCTTCCAACTCTCCACCACTGCCTACAAGAGTTAAAAATGTTGGTAGGATATAAACTCGGCCCAGACAAAACTGAAATACCACAGTTAAACTTTAGTCTTTCACAAAACATTAAGTCTCAGTGCCTTGTAGATGGGCACGTTCGTCAATTAAGCACTTTGGAATACAAAAGGGTCTCAACCCCCAGGAACTCTATCAACTTAACTATCCACGGCCGGAACTAGCCATCCAGGATGATTTACAGGGCTGGGTCCATCTTTCTGTTTATTCCAATGCATTAAGTCAATTCGTATGAATATTCTACCCCACTTTCTTTACTTATTTCAAATGCTTCCGATACAACCTCATAAGAAGATATTTATTAGGTGGAACAAATTGCTATCACGATACATTTGGAAGGGCGGTTGGCAGAGGATAGCTTTTAGGAAACTTCAGCTTTCTAAAGATTAAGGAGGCTTCACCCTCCCTAATTTAATGCACTACTCCCAAGCTGCATTGCTGAGCCATATACTTCATAGGAAAGTAGAGGTGGGCAAGTGAGAGCAGGCTTGAGCCTGGCTCAGCCTAGTGCCTGGCGCGGCTCGACCTCCATAAGCACTTGAGCCAAGGTGAAATCAAGTCATTTGTGGCCAAAGTAAACATTTTTGTCAGGCTGAGCAGTTATTGTACAGTCTGCAACATTCAATTCCTATGCACAAAGCAGCCTGCAGTAGCCAGGGTTTGGCTTGTGTTTGGTTAGAGTAAAGCCAGATCCTTGGCTCGGCTCTGGCTTTGCTCTAGCTAAAAAATTCCTTGCTTGCCCACCTCAGTTGGAAAGTACCTCATTCTAGACTTGGATGGGTTGATTTGTATTTGTCTGTTATTCAGCGTCAGGCATGGCTAAAAAATGGCTGTGCCCAGTTCACCTCCTGGTTAAAAATAAACAAGCATTTGTCAATGCTGAATGTTTGCTTGCTGGCATTGGCATTGGTAGTGTAGTAGTTACAGAGCTGCATAATAGGAATGGCAGTGAAGCATTGAACTGAAGCCAAGCCCGTCACCACCCTGCAGATAGTGACAGGCATTGGGTGTGCCTTTGGGTCGTCAGGCATAACGGCCACGCCATTTCACCAAACCCTACCCTGCAGACACTGACAAGTGTCACGGTGTGTCTTGGGGTCTTTGGCCCTTATGCGAACCCCATTCCATAAGGAAATACGGTGAGATGGGTGCAGTATAGGAGAATGGGGTCAACTTTGGGGCTGAAGTGTCCAAGGCACACCTCAATGCCTCTCACTGGCTGCAGGGTGTGGGTGGGGGTGGAATGGTATGAGCATTGCAGGCAACAATCCCAAGTCACAGCTTTGATGCTTGTCATTCTGTACAGGGTGGGGCGTTATGGTTGGAAACCCTAACGCCTCAGGCATTTGTTGGTATATTCGCTCCAAATTTTCAGCATGATTTTTTTATGACCCCCACCTCATGAACAGTGGCAATATCAGTTTGTTAGCCGAAAGCTGCTTTTGCGCAGCAACTACGGCATTTGGCACCACAGGTGCAAAAACACATTCCAAACAGGTTGTGAAAAATGACAGCTGTACTGTTCATGGGGAGGTGTAAAAAAATGGCAATGTTGAAAATCTACAGTGAAAATATTTTACAAACAAAAACGGTGAGGTCACAGGCGTGCGTAGAAACTGTGCAACGCACACCCATAATGTAATTAGTTTGGGGATTTTTTACAGCAGATTGTCAACACAGTCATTTTGGGACCTCTGATCATGAACAGTGTCACTGTAATTTTCTTTCTGTCCCAAACAACGATTTCCCACAGCGACCACGCATTTTTGCACTGAAAGTGTGAAACACATTTGCCATGTGAAAATGACAGCTGTATTGTTCATAAGGAAGTGCGGAAAAATGCCACTGGTGAAAGTCTGGACTGAAAATATTACAAATTCATGAACTTACAAGGAAACTGTGCAATTCTCACTTGTAACAGTCATTTTATGGACTTTTGTCACCAAATTTTCAACATAGCCATTTTAAGATCTCTGCTCATGAACAGTGTCACTGTGATTTTCTTAATCTGTCCCATACATTGATTTCGCACACCAACTGCGCCATTGTGTGCTACATGCACAGAAACGCATTTTGGGCAAGATGTAAAGAATGACAGCTATACTGCTCATAAGGAGGAGTGGTAAAATGGCAATGTTGAAAATCCAGAGTGAAAATATTAAAACTTCGTGAACTTACGAGCATGCATAGGAACTGCACAATGCAAGTTCTAAACGGTAATTTTAGAATATTTTCACCAAATTTTCAACGAGGCTTTTTGAGAGCCCACCTTATGAACACTGGCACTGTCATTTTGTTAATCAGTCTGCAAAATCACCCTTTGGGCCTGATTAACGCCATGACAGTTCAGAATTCATGAGGAGGGGTCCCAAAAAACCCATGTTGAAAATTTGGTGCCAAAATTCAAAAAAATGCCCGAGATATGCATCAAAGCTGGAAAAAAAACTATTTATTCCATTATACAGCTTACCGGCATTTCCTCAGTTCGCGGTCGGCTTTGGAAGAGTGCAGACATTCCCAGTCCCCTGAAGATCGTCGTGCCAGACTCTGGAGGTAAGTATGGGTTGAGGTGGGGTGGGGAGGCACAGTGCACAGAGGATGGGCGCTGGTGGCAGGGAGACTGCTGAGGGAACTTTTTTTTTTGTTTACAGGTTTGGGTTTTTTAGGAAGGCGAGCGGGACATTTGCCATGCTGGTGGGCTCCCAAGCAGCTGGAAGCTTTGTTTGAGGACCTGGAGCCGGCAGAGGTTGGGCACCCCCCGGCCATACTGTGTGTGTGTGTGTGTGTGTGTGTGTGTGTGTGTGTAACGATGAGCAGCCCAATATGGTGCGGTGGGGGGGACGCGCTCACTGAAGCGGAGCTCTTTCAACTGTACGGCACTGCATTTTCAACTACTGTCTTAAACAGCTGCAGCATTCATTGAGAACTGTGGCCGTGCCTGCAAACACACTGACTGAATTGGAAGACAGGTGCCACACCCGAAAACTCGGATGATGGCACTATGTTTCTTGCACATGAAAGCAGCAAACATAAAAGGTCGTAAGGTTCTCAGTTTTCACGGGTTACAAGTAATAGTTTTCTGCTTTAGTTGGACTTGGGGACAATATGGCTACTACTGCTTCGGAAGAGATTAACCCAATGCCAGCCATATGCAATGATTGTGATCATTTTAACTCATTGACCAATCACCAAAGCCTTTGACCAGCTGTCCACCCCTTCAGTTGTCACTCTGGTCCCACTTGAAGTTTGTCCACCTGACTTTACATTTGATCTTGTACATGGTGCTAGTCAAGGAGGTCACACAACCCCTTTATGAGGAAAAAGGCAGGTTTTCGTAATAGGAGACCCTATGGTGAAACACCTGGACAGGGCTGTATGTGGAGCCGGATAAGACAAATTGTACATGCTCAAGTTTCTGGGGTGCAAGGATTGCAAATATTTCAAGTATAGTTCTGTAACATTTTGTTGACAGGAAGCTAACCCATTAATGGTTCTAACCCATTAGTGGTTCTTCATGTAGGCACTAATAATTTCTGCATGCCAGTCTGATGGATATTAAAAAGATCTAGTTGTTCTTTCTAATATTCTGGTGGACACTGGTGTGAGATAGCCTTTCTGAAGTCTTGCCAGTTCCCAGAGACTCTGCTGAGTTTAATAACACAATATGTATGTTCAACATTGGCTCCGTGTGAGATGTCTCCAAAATCAAGCATGTCTTACCCATTGGGAAGAATATAACGGTAGATCTGACATTGTTTTATAGTGATGGATTACACTTGAGTCACAAGGGGAACTCACTATTGAGCAAACATGTACTGAACTACATTAACAAACATTTAAACTGATTGATTTGGGGGAGAAAACTGCTTCTTCCCCTGAGAGATTATCGAGTAAAAACACTTATTCAAAACATTTAAAATGTCTATATATTAATGCCAGGAGCCTTTCCAGCAAATTAAAGGAACTAACGGTCACCTTAATAACTGATGAAGTAGATATTGTGTTCATTTAGTAACTTCTCACCAGATAAATAACTTGGGACCTGGATGTTTCCGTTGTTCATGTCTGTTAATGCAAAGTGGAGACATAGGGTGGGATATTCAAACAGGTTGTGCATGGCACAACACTGTTGCACCATGCGCAACCCACTGATGTGCCCAAGCATGATATTCAAAAGGGGAATTTGCACCATGCAAATCCCAATGCGTCGGGGTGTACCAGTAATGTATGTGGCACAAGTGCAGGGGGCGTGCCCATGCATATTTGGCACATCCCAACATTCAGACCGGGATGTGCGACACATATGCAGGCACACACCTACCTTGCACTGCACAGGGGAGTGCAAAGATGTGTCCCAAATAAATAGGAGCAAGGACTGGCCACCCACAGGCCGGCTGCCATATTGCTGGGTGCAACATGGCAGCCACCTGATGTGGGTGGTCACCCGACCTCCCAAGTCACAGGCTGAGTGTCTGGGGGGCCCCCCATGCCCGATCATGGGCTTAGTAAATGAAATAGAATCCTAGTGGTCCAGTGGACCTGCCCCAGCCGATTGTGGGCATATAGATATATTTATTCCTGGTGGTCCAGTGGACTGAATCCTGCCTGATCATGATCCCTGAATGAAGGCATAACCCTGGTGGTCAGCAGTACCCCCTCCCCACCTGCCCACAGACCCGCCACCCCTCCCCCAGTCAGTGGTGGGTGGCAGCTCCACCGCAGCTGCCCAACTCTGCCTCATTGACTGATAGCATGCAGTACAGCTGTCGCTTCATTGGTCGAGCCAGGGTTAATGGGCATGTAGACTGTACTGTAGCTATTTGAAGTTCTGATATGTGAATGAATTTCATTCACATATCGGGACTGTGTACTAGTACATTCTGCATGCCCATTGGCCCATGCAGTGGAAGAATGGGTGTACAGCCGTACTGTATGCTGTCAGTCAGCAGGCAGCTTGCGGGTGGAGAGCTGCCACCTGCCGCTGACCAGGGGGGAGCGGGGTGGCGTGGTGGGTACCGCTGGACCACCAGGCTTATACCTTCATTTAGGGAGCCCATGATCGGGCAGGAATTCAGTCCACTGGACCACCAGGGAATAGGTGGTCTGTGTTTTGCTGTATGATGGGACAGCAGACGTTGATGGAGCTTTGTGCACTTGCAATGAAATTATAGCACTTTTCTACACCTTATTAAAGGACTGGCTCCAGTTCTTTTGTACACTAGGAAACTGTGAAACCGTGGACTGTGAGTAGCCTGTGCAGGCATTTTCTTTTTTATTTTCTCACCAGGGAATAACTTAATTTCTTTATGCCCGCGATTGAGCAGGGATTCAGTCCACTGGACCACCAGGGAATAGTTTATTTATCTAAGCCCATGATCGGGCATCGGGGCGCGTTGCCACCAAGAGGCAGGGGGCGTCGGTCCCCGATGGCAGCAGCCTGGCAGGGCGCCAGGCGCAAGTCGCCAGGGATCGGTGCACCTGCATGCAAATGGGGCCATAATGAAATGCAAAATGGCTCCATTTGTGCCTTGCATGCATAATGGACCCTTTTGCATACCCACCACTGAATATTGAGGTTCCTGCACCTAGCACAACCACACTTGCACTGGCGCATCCCCCTGCTCCTCTCTTGCCACTTGCACTGGTGCAGTGCCATTGCACCATGCACAGTGCAGGCGGCTACTGTGCCATATTCAACGTTGCTGAGCCATGGCACAGCACCATTGAATATCTCCCAGTCCATGCCCTGGTGCATCCCAGTTGCGCTGCACCCGGCTTGCACCCATGCCTGGCACATTTCTGAATATCCCACCCATAGAAGCTAACCCAGGCCCAGGATTTGCTAGTGAGATTACTTAATATATAATGTCAGGAGTATAGTTCATAAAATCAATGTCTAATAATAAATTTGATTTATTGGCCTTATCTGAAACCTGGCTCCATCCAGAAATTTGTAATTAGGAAGTACACTTTCATGGGTATAGAATAGAGAGAACTGATAGAATAAACAAAAGGGGTGGGGTTTTTAATGTGTATAAAAGACAACCTAGGCCTATATCAGACTATGCTAACTGCTACTCATGAAGGAATCAACTGTATAATGATTGAACTACTTACAATAAAACTAGTAGTAGGGTCTTCTATGCCCCCAAAATAAAACGAAAAGTTTTGATACCCTCATGGATCTTCTCTAAGATGTAGTACAGGACAAAAAGGTGGTTATTACAGGGGATTGTAATGCTGATTGGAATCTGGTTAGAGGACTAAGGCTCAGAAATAATTTAGAAGTCCTGGGATTAGAACAGAAGATTGAAGAACCCACCAGAATTACAGTTAATTGGGGCTTGGGGGCTATACTCTATCTTCTGTTTGTTTTCCAGAACTTGGATATTAAAAAATGGGAAGTATTACCAATAAATTTGGGGGACCACAGCCCCATAACCTGTACTATTAACCTTTCCACACCTTTGGTACAACAAAAGAATGTTTATTGGATAAGAGATCTAGGACTTTTAATGAAGCTTAATTTCAGATATGCGCTTAGATAATTTAATTGGGACAGACTATTTTGATTCCAGATATTAACCTAGCTGTTCAGGAATTTAATGATTCTCTGGTATCCATAATTCAAAATCCTGCTCCAAAAGTTAAGAGAAATAAAAGAGTAGGAGAAGACCCATGGATAACAGACAAAATCAAGAAACTACTTAGGATTAGAGACAGAATATGGAAAAAAGCTAGGAAAACAAAATCTTTAAATGACTGGGGAAGTCTTAAACAATGGAGAAATAAATGTTGTAAAGTAGTTAGAAATGTAAAGAAAAGGTATCACTTAAACAAATTAAACAAGGTAACAGACCAAAAAGGTTTTGGAATTATATTTTGAAACTAAACACACTACTAAAAGTACAAATGGATCAGTTTATTGCAAGGGAAAAGATGATTGATGAACCAGTGGAGTGGCTACAATATTAAAATCCTACTTTGAGTTAGAGACTTAAACATTCCTTCACCAAAAGAATGTACAGCTGACTTGTCAATAAATAAAATAGAGGAATTTAAAACAAAACAAGTAGTTCAACCAGAAACCAAATTTAATATTAGACTGTTGACCCAGAAGGAAGTACAAGTAGAATTATAAAATTTAAATGTTAACAAAGCTAGTGGGCTGGATGAAATTGAGGTCAGATTTCTACAAATTGGAGCAGAGGCCTGCACCCATAATAACTTACTTATTAAACTGGAGCCTTAGTAGTTCTACTGTCCCTAAAGTATGGAAAGGGGAAAAGTAATACCAGTTTTTATGGAGGGAATAGTACTGTACCATCAAACTATAGACCTATTACAATACTTCCTGTAAGCCAAAAATAGTGGAACATAGAGTCCACTTTCAACTAAGTCAATACCTAGAAGAAAATGCAATATTATTTGATAATCAACATGGGTTTAGACCTAATAGTTCCATGAATACTGCCCTGATGGACTTCCATAATCTGGTTGTTACTTCTTTTCACTGGGGGAGAAGCACTGGAGCATTATTCATGGACCTTAGTAAAGCATTCGACTTGGTTCAGCACAGGAAGCTTCTAGAAAGGCTCTGGAGGTAGGAGTACAGAAGGGCTCACTCCAGTGGTTAGTGTCATACTTGCCTGGCCGTAAGCAATGTGTAGCCAACAGAGCAAAGGTATCAAGCTTTGAGGAAATAAATCTGGCCGGGGGTTCCTCAGGGATCAATTTTAGGCCCATTGATGTTTAACATTTACATTAATAACTTAGTGCAAAATATTAAATATGGGAAAATTAGAATGTACGCAGATGACACAGTACTACTAGTCTCTGCTAAAAACTTAGTGGAATTAGAACAGAAATTGCAGGGAGATCTGTACCATTTGGAGGGATGGATGAGTGACTCTGGACTGCTCCTAAATTAGAAAAAAACAAAAAAAAAACTCGGTGTATGATTTGTTCAGGTCATGATGAGAGTGGACTACAGTTGCACATCCATCTATCAAAAGGTAATAAAGTAATAGAGGTGAAGGGATACAGATATTCAGATGTGCAAATGGACTCATGTGTGGCATTTAAAGATCACATTACTACTCGGGTTAAGAAGGTAAATCAAAGGCTGGGGGCTCTCAGAAGAGTGGCAGGAGTACTTTCAAGGGAAGTTGGAGAGAAGCTAGTCAAGCAGATAATCCCAGTCCTAGAACATAGAGCACCTCTTTATATGAACTCTACCCAAATGTATTTAAATAAGGTAAACCAAGCATACTATAGATTGGGTAAATTCATATCTAAGAGTAAAAATAAAACACACCATTGTATAATGTACAATCAGTTATACTGGTTAAATCCAGATGCACAAAGAAACTATATCTGGTTAACCATGTGTCACAAAATCATATATTCCAAAAGTAAACATCCTCTAGCAAAATGTTACACTTCATCAATCAAACAATTTGAGATATCAAACAAGAAAAGTTAATGCAAAATTCCAATGTTAAAATATCATAACAAACTTAGAGACAGAGTTGCAAAACAAAATAGCAAGCCATTGGAACAACTTATCAATAAATCTAAAGACAATAAATAATCTGTCCACCTTTACAACTACATTGATGGAATATTTACAGACTGAATGTACATGTTAAGTATGACGTTGTTGTTAGTCATGTAGACTTGAAGTTAGTATCTTGTATGTCTTATGTTTGTTCTTAAGGCAGACCTAGTATGGTTGATTTTGTGTTTTTTACCTTATTTATTTATATTTGTACTTTAAGAACACAGGATTTTAGTTGAAAACCGGGCATTTGGACCTAACCCATCTATTCCTGTATAAAAATAAAGTTTCATCAAATCACGGAAACATGGGGGATGATCAATCAAGCTGGGACTTTTCTCTGCATGGGTACATATTGTATAATTACAGTTGGCAGAACAAAAAGGGAGGTGGAGTCGCCATCTTCATAAGGAATTCTATACAGGCAATTGATATTAACAACAAGGTCAAGAGCCCTATGAGTGCTTCTGAATCAAAATGGATTAAATTAATGTTAAACACTACTCAGCACATTATCCTTGGTGTTTGCTATCGCCCCCTGAGTGCTCTGAAAGAACATTTAGACATAATCATTAAGGAAATGGAAACCACCTGTGCTCTAGGAGATGACATTCTCACTGGTGATTTTTAACTTGAGTGATACTGACTGGACAAATTTGGTGGCAGTCTCTAGTTCTGGGAAAAAGCTGCTAGACATGTGTCAGCATTGCAATCTAATACAGGGAGTGAATCAATCAACGAGGGGGACAGTCTTGATCTTGTCCTTTTTATAGCAATTCAGTGATGTTAAAAATCTCTATCATCACCCACAGGAATAGTGACCACTGTTCTATCAGTTTTGTCTTATGTCAGGCAGTATCCCAGGTGTCCTGCAGCTCTAAGATTTATTTGTATGAGACAGCCGATATACAAAATATTAAACATGGTTTGGATAGTGTTGATTGGTCTTCTATCTTTAACACTGTTGGTGGTGGTGAGTATTTTGATGCTTTACTTAATAAAATTGGTAATTTGAAAAACAGTTATGTACCAACTAGGCTAAAAAATACATCCAAACAGCCTAAACCCAAATGGATGACTAAGGACCTAGCCAATCTTATAAAGAAGAAAAATGGGCGTTATGCAGCCTATTTAAAATCTCGAACACCTGTGAACTGGAGTTCCTTTCTGCATACTCGTAAAAATAATATTGGAAGAACTAAGAAGAATTGGGAGGTCAGGTTTGCATCCGATGCAAGAAAAGACAATAGCAAATCATTTTTTGGCTATATAAATCCTCCCCCCCCAAAAAAAAAAACACCTGTCAGGTAGGCCCACTTCAGGTTAATGATGCCCTAATGTATGATCCACTTGATATGGCCAACTTATTCAATACACATTTTTGCAATTCATTTAAAAAAAAAAACACATATTTCAGCGATTTACTCAACAGGTAGTTATATTAATATTTCAGAAATGGATCTTCATGCTAAATTAGTTGGTTTCAAAGGTAAAATGAGTGCATCTCCTGATGATATGCCAAGTCATTTCTTGTATTTATTAGCCAACAGTTTGTCCTCACCTCTGAAACTATTATATGAATACTGCATTAACCATAATTTTGTTCCTCATCTATGGAAAACAGCGTATGTTATTCCCATCCATAAAAAAGGTCCACGAAATATTTGGGTAAACTATAGACCTATTAGCCTTATTTCACCTATGTGTAAAATACTGGAAAGTCTAATTAAGGGTCTGATTACTTCTACCTTAGCCAACACTGACCTGGAACAACATGGTTTTATAAAGTGCAGAAGCTGTTTGACCAACATGTTATGTTTTTATGAAGATGTTGGCTTACAATTGGATAATAGACTTCCCTATGATGTTATTTACATTGATTTCAGTAAGGCCTTTGACCTTCTCCCACATTGGGCATTGTTTCAAAAACTTCACCCGTTCAATATAAATCCTAATTTGGTAAAATGGATAGCAAACTGGTTAAGCAATCTTATGTAGTGAGTTCTAATCAATGGACTGCTTTCCAATATGGAATCAGTTGCAAGTGGAGTACCCCAGGGTTCAGTTCTGGGCCCCTGCCTTTTTCAGCGCTTCATAGCTGACATAACCAAAAACTGTAATCCAAATTCTATTAAATATGCCGATGTTATTAAGATTGGTGGACCTTGTGCTAATTCTGATCACATCAATTCAGAATGATCAAGATAAAATATCTTTATGGATTACCACCTGGGGGATGAAAATAAATCGTACAAAATGTAAGGTCATGCACTTTGGAATTAGTAACCCTTTGTATGCTTATACCTTAGATAACAAAGTGTTGACCAGTACAGACACAGAAAAGGATCTGGGGGTCATTGTTTCTGACAATTTACTCCCATATTCCCAGATCAATGAGGACATAATCGGATCATCTGGGCCATAAAGAGAAATATTAAATCAAGGGACAGCAAAATATTAATGCCGCTCTACAGAGCTTATGTCAGACCACATTTGGATTTCTCATCTCAATTTTGGTGTCCCTTTAAGAAGCAAGACATTATGAAATTGGAAAGGGTGCAGAGGGGATTCACCAAAATAGTAAAAGGCTTGAAGAATGTCCCATACGAATCTAGACGCAGTTCCTTAAATCTGATGTCCCTAGCCACTAGACGACTAAGAGGGGATCTTCTTTTAATGTATGATATTATCAATGACCCATATTTATTAGCTAATTTTGGATTTCTGTTCAAAGAGGACTTTTACAACTTCAGAGGTCATCCATTACAGCTACAGCTCAAGAAATTTAATCTTATGCTTCGAACATTTTTTTATTAATTACATATTGCTAAGCACTGGAATGCATTACCAACTGAGGTAATTGTTAGTAGTACTAAAACTACTTTCAAAACCCGGTTAGACAAGCTCATTCTTTCAGGTTTTCCTTTGTTATTAGTACACAGTAGCATTTTATGGGCCTCACGATTCTCTAGCTCCTGACTTGTCTTAGTATGAATCGTAGTAATGATTCTTTTTTCATTAACAATCTCCAAATTGTCTTCTAAATGTATCTCTACTTGCTTAGAAATTATAAATGGGCACTTCAGGGAGAGTACAAATGGGAGATGTGCAGACTCTAGCGGATTCAGAACCTTCAATTTTTGAATCAGTTTAACAACTTCCATATTGGTCCAAATAAGGTCTGGCGTGGAGGCTCCGGAGGCACCTTTAAAGGTTAATGCCCCTAGCATATCTCCTCTTGTTCTCCCATTCAATAAACAAAGTTTCTTTTAGCAAGACCCATCAACAATTCTCTGCCTCTCTTGTTGCATTTTGGATCACAGGTTTTCCTTCTACGTGCAACATTAGGGTTAATTAGGGGTAAGAAGGAGACCAACTCTAAGTAGGCCTCTTCCGAAAGTCGAGAGGGAATCCTGGAATTAAAGTCTCTCATAATAATCACAGGAGAAGTTATTTCACCCTCAACCAACTCGTCTAAAATTAAATTTAAATGTGGGACATAAGAATCTCCTTCCCTACATCCTTTTATTCTTGGTGGAAAGTAGATATTACCTAGGAAAATCTTCTCGGTTCCATCCGTCATCAATAAAATTAGAATGCCATCTGTTTTAGTTGGATGTACTGAAATATTTAAATTCAGTTGGGTTTTAATGAACAACAATAAACCCCCTTCATACCTGCCATATTTTTTTATCTCTAATGGCAGGGAATGTGAAAACAGTATACCCTGCTATTTTAGGAACAACTGTTTCAGAGCACCATGTCTCCTGGAGACCAATGATGTCAAATGTCTCCAGAAAACATAAACCTCAGGATCAACTATTTTAAGATGTATGCCTTCTATATTCCAAGAAAGAATAGAGAGGATGTCAGAGTCCAACTCTATTTTCAGGGAATTCTTACTGGGCTGGGATTGTCAAACTGAATCAACAATTAACAATGGCATAAAAGGGTTCAGATCTATTGATTTCTCAAGATCTATTAATGGGGTATCTTCACCCACTTTAATCCCAGTATGGTCTGTGAAATCTTTAGTTATATGCTTGTGTCCAAAAGAAAATGCCTCCCCAATTCTGTGGAGTAACTATATATAATCCCAGATGGTCTAATTTACCAGCTAAAGAAAGCAAGGCAGTAACAATCTTTGAGCTTTTAAATGCAATATCAATTTGGAATTAAGTCCTCTATGAAGTTTTATATAATCCATCAAGTTTCAGGAAATTTGTACACCTAAAGCTCTTGCAAGAAAAGTAAGCAATTCATCCCTAACATTCCAGTAAGAATCATGTCTTAAAGTTTCCTCCCAAAAAGAGTCCTACACAGCATTCATTACTGTTACTCTGAGTAAAATCTTCTATTACCTTTAGAATGTTTCTGTGTTTCTATGTGCCTGATTTGCATTATCCTTACTGAAAGTAATTTTGATGGAGAGTTTGAGAATTCCTTATTCTCGTTCTTAGAATTTTCTGTGATTGCATATTTAGGGACCAAGGTAGGAAAAGTAACTTCATACCTTTTTAGCCAGTAATGGATTTTACTTAAAAGAAGATTTGTCGATCTTCAAACAAACAATAGAACAAAACAGTGCTCATGAATTCTGGATTTGAGATCCCAGTGCAAATAGCTCTTTGCCATTAATATTCTGTTGTAGCTCAAAGAGCGTTACCATCCATAAGGATAGCATTTCTTCCTTTTCACTTTCTAGCATTGAAACTCCCTTTATTTCAGTCATATCCTCAACATTCCTAATATAATTTCTAACAGTGTATTCTTTTTTCCCTATCCCCAAAACCCTTATTAGTGGGTGGATTGTCAGAGGTCCCAGTCTCTCCCCTGTCCACATCCCGAGAATCATTACTCAAGATTTCCTCACAGGAGAGTGCAACAAAATTCTATCTGAACAATTTTTTCCCTCCATTATATTCCTCAGGTCCCCTTGACGGCTGTCATCCTGCATCACCTTTATCCATTGTTTCTCTTGTAGTTCCCAGGTTTGTTTTTTAAGGTTACTTTGCTGTTTAGATTCTCTTGAAGCCTTACTTAAATTTTTACTATTTGGTTCCATGGGTTTCAGTATCTTTGGAATACCTCTATTATTATAGTCCCTGTTTTTAGTACCGACTATATCTGAGTTTTGCATATAGCAGGAGCAAACTTTATCTTTATCAAAGGGTGGGTGAGCTGCATCTGAATTCTCTAGTAACTTTTCCTATGGAAGAGGGTTCTGTTCTATTCAGATCAGTATGTAGTTTACACTCTTTTCAGCCCTTTCCAATAGTGATCTATTAAGAAAGACATCAGTTCTCCGATTACAAATTTTATCCTTTAGAACTATAATGTTCTGAAGGATTATGATGTTCGCATGATATCTGTTTTTAATTATCTCTAACATTTGTTTAGAGATTGAGGAATTAGCTAAAAAGTTCCCTGTGTCAGAAATATTCTTCATCATAGATAGAGTTCTCCACCTATAGCACTCCTGCTAGACTTTTCCTTTTGTCTTCTTCTGCTGGATAATTACTCTCCTCCCTGCACTTTTCTATGGGTTTCTTCCATCCTTTTCAGACCTTCAGTAGTTACACTCATCTCCTGAATTATGGCCCTTAGTTCTTGATTTTCTGGTATTCTCAAGAACAGGGGAATGTAGAGGAGAGAAGCTTCAGCCACATTATGGGCTGTAGCCTGTATTTTCTGTTTGAAGTTACCTCAAAATGAAGGAGTGATCAGCAGAAAATGCTGGAGAAAATTCTACTTCAGAGTAGTCTAGTTTCTTTCTCATTGCTCAACCCCTGTGTGAAAGTTTTCTACTCATACTGATCATAAGAACTTTTTTTCTGGGGACTGTTTAGCTTTATCCAATCCAGAATTACGAATTGAGTCCCCAAATACTACTGATTGGTTTAGTTCCTTTTCCATCAAACAGATAGGGATGGAGAGATGTTTTGGGCCATGCCCACATCCAACCCACAGATCAGTGACTTTAAGTTGTTCTTTCCCTCCTGCTAAGGTCTGTGTATAAGGCTCCTTATCTCCTAACTTAACAACACAACTTCCCTGTGACTTACTTTGTTACCATTTTTCTCTGCTTTCTCCTACCAGCCTTGGGTTTGCTTCTGTTTGGAGAAAGACCCCTGTAGTTCTTTTTGAGTCTCAGGTATTACAACAACATGATGAAAAAATCCTTGAAGCAGCTCCTGCAGGGTTTTTACTCTTGCCACTTTTACCACTTCTGGTAATTACCATCTTTCCACCAGAAGATAGCCTTGTGTATATATAAGAAAACCTAGGAAAGAGAGCTTACTCTTGCATGGGAGCTCTACTGCCAGGGAAATATCTAAATACAAAATCTAGCTCCACAGAAGAAAAACTTAAGCTTAAGTGAGGATTCAGCAAAAGCAGATTCCAGGTTTTACAGACGAATTCTAAAACAATTTGTAATAAGTATTGATGGCCACTTTTTTTAAAATATAAGCAAAAACCAGAAATGGGTCCCACAAAAGGGTAAACCAGTGCTTTATAGTTGTTCCTTAAATGTTCAATCAAGATGTTCTTGGGTATTCTCCTGACAGATTGTTAAGAGGCATAAACCAACAATTCTTATAACAGGGATCAGTTTCTTTCCATTCCCTTCTGCTCCCACAAGGAACCAGCAAGTCAGCAATCCATCAATTATAAAACCCATAGCAATGTAATGATTTAAAACAGCCTTGCAAGCAAAGTCAAATCTTGCAGTGCATCTGTCACCTCGCAAATGCAATTTGGTGCAAACAGTCCCAGATAGACCCAGTCCACATTTCTAGCCAGGATCCTAGCCAAGTCAAGCTCCACTTCAGGTTATGGCTTAGCTTCAAATTCAGTTCCACGTGGTCAAATCATAGGGCAGAACCTTTGTTATAAGATATCAGAGTATCTTGGGCTCCTCGCTGTTGGCTACACCAGTGCCCAAACTCCAACCAACTGAAAGAGAAAAAGGAGAGCAGCAGGGAGGAAGACCAGAAAAACTAGCCGCACAAGTAAGTCTGGAAAGACTGCTCACAGACAGGTATGGGTCCCAGAACCTCTGTTCTAGGCAATGCTAGCATACCTTTTCCAGATAAAAAGATGCATTGAACAGCTCCTGCTGTTCTGTACTACTCCTCAGTGTAGCAGCGTGTGGCGGCGACACCTCTCCTCAAGCAGTAGTGTGCCTTGCATCTGCACATTATGAAAGTGCATGCGCTGACCCACCCAGTGTCATTTTTCCTTTTCAGATGTTTACTACAACTGCAGTTTTATGTAACATTGGAGAAATAAGTCTTATAAGGTAGCTTGCAGGAATGAATAGACTGCGAGTTCAGGTTATGACATCATCAGTAGATCTTTTCTGAAACTGGCTTTTTTGAACAGGCAATGAATAAAAAGCCCCTTCCCCATCTATTTTCTATATGCCTGTGTAGTTTGTAGGCATGAACAATGGTTCCCTCTCTTGCATCCCCCTAATGTCATCCTAATTAAAATATAAATGAGGCTGCTTCACTCTGTTTTACCCTGGTTTGAAAACCTGTTTGCCTCCTTTCCAAAGATCATGACCCCACTCATGCAAGGTGCCACAGGAGTTGATGATGCATACATGCACAACCCAGCAGAAGTTATACTCTCATTCATTTCTGTTACGAGTCTCGTGAAGTCACTGTATTCTCTAAAAGCATTTTTTTTCTAACTCTGATATGTTTTAAATTACAGAAAATGGCAGGGCACTTACTATGCCTTGAAAAGTTTCATGGCCAGAATATGATTAAGAACATACGATCTGCAGAGGATGGCAACAACACTGACTTATACCGGTAACTACTGCAAGCTTTAGGACCAAAACATCATAAAATTCCAGGATGCCTTTCATAAGTCGGGTCATGACCTTTGCAATGCAGTCAAGCAGCTTTTCACACCAGACTCAAGTACTTTCATTTACATTTAAAGCCTGATGAAATTAAGAAGGTGCAATAGAGGCAATTATTGTGCATGCCTACAAACTACACAGAAAACAGAAAAGGCAGAAGGAACTTTCTCTTTAAGGGTTAGAAAATGACTTGTAACTTTTAAACAAGGTGTTCAATCTTGTTGATCACCCTCTGTTGCTACTAAAACTTCCTTTGTCTCTCTCTCTCTCTGGAGACAGTGTCTTAGTTTTATTGTTATCTTTCTGGATGCACACAGAAGGTTAAGGTTAATAGAGTGCTCTCTGAAGTGAAACAGGTCTCAGGAGGAGTTCCACAGGGATCAATACTAGGACCTCTAATTTTCAATCTATTTATTAATGGCCTTCCAGGTGCTTGTCCTCCAACACAGATGCTACTTTATATTGATGATGCGGTCATCTTCAAGAGCAGTCCTCAGCATGAGGTCATCTCCAGGGAGCTTCAAAGCAGCTTGGGGTCCCTTGAACAAAGGTTCAAGCAGAATAAGCTTGTCCTTAATTATAAAAAAAATAAAATCATGCTCTTTGCTGGTACCCATCTAAGGAGAAATAATCCCCCCTTGACCATCCTGAATGCACTGGGATCCCTGCTAGAAGAGGTGTCTACCTTTAGATACTTGGGGGTAACACTGGATGAGTCTCTTACCTTCACAGAGCATGGACACTTTGTCAGCCTGGCCAGCAGAAGAAGGGACCCTCTTCAGGCAGCGCCTGAGCCTAACCTATAAGGCCAGGTACTAGCTGTAGCAAGCTCTGTCCTCCCATTCATTGGTTACAGTCTCGCTGTATATGGGGCAGCCTCTGACATTGACTTGGATAGGGTGAGGTGCTGCTCAATGCCTGACAATTCATCATGGGTTGAGCAGACTTACACATGGCTGTACCCTATATTTCCTCACTGGCTGGGCTTCCTCTGTGGAATGTTTAAAGTACCAGTGTATGGTACTGGCCAAAAAGCACTTGCTGGTCTTGGGCCCCTCACCCCTGCTGTGGCCTCACTATTCTGCCCTTTCCACAACCAGTATACTATCAGAAGCATGGCAAGACATGCACTGGAAGTCCCCAAATGTAGAACAAACCAGAGTCAATGATCATTTGATTACCATGCAGCTCATGGCTAAACAACCTCCTACCTCCATCTCTGAGCTACCAAAAATGTTGCAGTTCAAGAGTGCCCTCAAGAAGGAACTCACTCCTCATGCAGATGCTTATTCTAACCCTAACTTGAGCCTGGCCATCCAGTCTACCCTTCTCCTGTCACTCCCCAGCCCACCAATTCCCTCCTGCAACCTTGGCTCCTACTTCCACCATCCCCCTCTTCCTACTGAACTAACCTTGGGAGCAATTACATCTATGATAATCAATGGATTTATTTATTAAAACATAACTTGCATAGTATATTTGATTATTGTTGCTTTGACAATGCTCACCTGAGCTGCATGTAATTACTGATTGTATTGACAAATGCTCATCCAAGCTGCCTTAATCCAAATCTGTTTTTTACATTACTTGATGTGGAACCTTTGCAAATGAGCACTTGGCTCAAAGGTTGACTGGTGTACAAATAAATAAAGGTATACAAATAAATAAATAAATGAATAAAGTAACTTGGAGATTTGGGACCCAGTTCAAGCAGGGAGAGCATAGTGCAAAGCATGCCAGTGCATGAAATTATGTCAAAACCCCTGCACATAAGAGCTGCACCATATTCCAAGACAATTGCCAGATATAACGTAGAATATCGAATTACGCATGTATGAAGTTACACCCACAAAACATGGCAGAACCAGCAATAGCAGGCATAGCACTTACACATGTCGCAACCCAATGGCTATATAAAAGTGCACAAGTTGCAGACATGGCATAGGAGCTACACTACTGGGAAAGATGCCAGGTAGCAGCGCAGATGCGGCAAGCATGACAAAATGCAGGAAGCATAATTTCACCTACGAGGAGACAGACTTACTGCTCGACTAACTGGAGGCCCAGGCAGACCTCCTAATGGGCAAGGGAGGGGAATGGGAGCAGCATCACAAATATATGGAGGCATGGGAGGAGGTAGCCAAGAAGGTGAACGCAGTGGCCAATGTAAAGTGCGCTGTGCGCAACCTCCAAAAGTGGGTCAGTGACCTCAAGTGCCATGCCAAGGCCAAGGAGGCCCAGAACAGGTGACAAGCGATGGCTACTGGAGGTGGACCGAGAGATGAGACCTCCATGGACATGAGGAGAGAGTACTGGCATCCTGAGCCAGCGCAGCATCTATAGGGACATGGACATAAATATGTCACAGATGGATGCAGGATAGGGCAGTAGGTGGCCAGCACTGCCCACAGTGCATGGGACAGCAATGCAGGGGTGGGAATGGAGGCATGTATGGTAGGCATGACATGGTGTGGTACCACTGATGCACTGTGAGTCCCCACAGGTACAGCAGCAGTGGACACAGGGGCGGTGGCGACAGCCAGTGCTGCCGCCAGTGCATGGGACAGTGATGCAGGGGTGGGAATGGAGGCTGGCATGGAAGGCATGACATCGTGTGGTAGCACTGATGCACTGTCATTCCCCCACAGGTGCAGCAGCAGTGGATATGGGGCAGTTGACAGTGGTGACACAGAACAGGAACCCATGCAGCCAACCACCCAACAGGCCACCGCAATGCACATCCCTGATGGTGCCAATGCAGCACAGCCAGACACAGCCCTGACACCAGTGGTGGGGGAGCATTATACAGAAGAGGAGCAACAGTAGGAGGAGGAGGGACTGGACCTGAGTGATCTGTTCAGCTGTGGCAGCATTGCAGACAACATAGTGCAGGATCTAAGCCCCGCATCATATCACAGGCTGGAGGAGGCCCTGGATGGGCCCACGCCATCCCCATAGGATGACCACACAGATGCACCCACAAACTAGGGCAGGTTGTGCAAGACACTCATGACCACACATGTGGAACAGGCTGAGATGCTGGGCTGTATCCGCCCAGCATGGATGCACACCACGTGTCACTGGGGAGCACATGGGAGGAGCACATGGAGGAGCACATGGGCACCCTGATAGAGTGCTGGAGTTAGGGTCACATACCACAGAGGCAGTCATATATTGCCTCTTGGATGCCATGGTCACCTCCCAGGCCTGTGTGCAGGCACAGACAAGAGCCATCATGCACCTGGCCATGGCTGTGGAGGGGTCAGTGGCCCAGCAGACCTGGCAGGCTGACACACTGTTCGCGGTGCTACAGGGTGCACACACAGGTCAGCCACTGTGAGAAACAGCATGGAGGTACACCACCACCACACAGGCACCACAGATGCTGCAAGCGCCATGAACACCACCACAACAGCCACCAATAGCTGCAGTGATGAGACCACCACCACCAGGGGCAGCAGAGTCAGCAGCAGCACCCTCCCCACCACCATCACCACCACTACCAGCAACTCTGGAGCAACAGCACCCACCACCACTACCATCAGTGCCTGCGCAGATGACCCCACCACTGCAACCACCTGCACCACCATCAACACCAGCACCACAGGCACCAGAGCCCCCATCACTGATAACTCCCACAGTGTCAGTGCAACTGCAACCAATGCTGCCCCCAACAACACTGCTGGTGACACCACAGGCAGCCAGACTGCCAAGTCAGAGGGATGCAACAACACATGCTGCCATAGCAGTGGGGCATGTGGTTGTGGGCACAGGGTGCAGGACCAGTGCCAAACGGGGCAGGCTAGCACCAGACAGCACATCAGGACAGGGCACGGTCCAGCTGGTGGTGCAATCATAAGCCATGTGACCCAGTGGGCCACACAACATGGAACTGGGGACCGTGCCAGCACACACACTAGCAGCCCCTGGGAGGCATGGATGACATCAGCAGATGGCAGTGCAGACCACGCCGTTGGACATTGGTGGACCAGCAGGCATGCCACAGGGTCAGGCAGGGCTGGTAGTGACACAGGGGTGGCCGGGCATGCAACAGATTGTGCCAGGCAGGGAGTGCCTGCCCCCAAGCACAGAAGACCTGTGTGACAGCATATGGTAGAGGACTGTCTGTGACACTATGCCACGGTGCCACAATGGGTGGTGGGCAGCCTGTGGGGTGGCATGATGGGAGAGCACTGTGTGAGGATGTGTTGTGTGTATGGGGGCGCGTGTGTGTGTGTGTGTGTGTAGGTGTGTGCGCACGCGCGCTTATAGGTGTGTGGGGCAATGGTGATCATGATGAGTTGCGTGATACTGTGAACTGTTACAGGGTGTGGGTATCTGTAATCGGGTAGTTGACACAATTGTTATGTAGCACTGTACCACGTCATGATTTACCTGACTATACACTGCACTATACATCTGTGTGGCCTCACTCATTTCCACTGCTGTATGGGTAGAGGTCGCAAGTAGCATTGACCTGGTGCCTGTGATAGGTGTGAAGCCGATGGCGCATAGGCACATCCATATTGTAGACACAGTAGTGAGTAACACTTGTTACACGACTACCATTGACACAGCTGCATGCATGTGGACCGCACATGCTGCACGCATCATTGTTGTATGCATATGCGGCCTCCGTACTACGTGTGCCATGTGTAGGGTGCGCCCGTGATCGCACAGCTCGCACAATGCAGGCAGCAACCACTGAGTAGGCCTGGAGGCATTAGCAGATGGCTACAGGGAGGCAATCTACTGAGCAGGAGGGCCACCACTCCAGCAACAAAGGCAGGACGGGGTAAGTAGAGACTACACCTTCTGACAGATACACATGCTATTGTTTGCATGCTACATGATACCATCTCTGCACATGTGTACAGGTATGCCTACCAATGCTGCAGCTACAACTGGAACCACATACACATAGGGCAGTGACCTATGGTAACAGTAACATGCCATTACAATACCTACTTGGGTCCCACTGTGTGTATCCATAGTTGATTGTAATGTGATCAGTGCTGCACAACCTGGCCATCCACTGTGATGGTTGAAGGACACCACTATGACCATACTGCTGGTGGTCGAGGGGTATGGGGAGATGGTGTGTGCTGGGCAATGCCTCCTGCCATGCAACAGGCCTGTGGTACTGCAGTGCAGTGCCCACGAGACAGGTGGGCCACACTGTGTACAGCAGGTGGTGACAGTCAGGGACGTGCACCATTACGCCGCACATGTGGCTGCACCACTTGACAGTGACAGAGCACATGAGACGTACCAACCATGTGTACCCCAGAACACCCAGGGCAGTGCTGCATGACATGCCTACAGGGGCGTACCGATGTCCAACATGCCTTGTAGGGAGGCATTGCCAGGGTGCCTTAGGTATCCATAGCATGTAGCGGTGGCAGAGGCAGGCATACCCCATGGACAGCATGGTCCATGGGGCTACAGGAATTGGGGTGGCAGAGCATCCCAGACCACAGCCATTGTCCATGCCACCAGACCGTGGGCTACGTCCACCCGCCCATGTACTGAGCACCATGGGAACATGTGGGAGGGCTGGCCACATAGCATAACCATGACACCCATGGGATGTATGGCCTACGGTGCCATGGGCTGTCATTTTGGTGTCTTGTGGGTGATGCAGGTGTCCCATCTGCACCCATGCATGGAGGGTTGGGTGGAAGCCAGGGCCATGTGCCCCCAGGGTGTAGTACATGGTCCCGGTGCCCACGGTACTTGGGTCTGACTATACCCATATGATGTAGCAGTGACACAGACAATGTGGGGAGTGGGGCACTGACAGGTCATGACAAGTTGTCCATTTGTGTTTGTAGGTCACAGCTGTATGGTACAGGACAGGACTATGGGATGCAGGACAGGGGTGCACACATCATAGGCCATGGCGCACAGGGACCTATCATGGCTGAGCGGGCATTGCCCAACTTTACAGCCACTGAAATGGCAGAGATGGTAAACCTGGTGCAGCAGTGGTGCACCACACTGCTGCCCTGTCTTGCAGGAACCACACCCCTGCCGAACAGGAGAGGGCATGGCAGGCCATCAGGGCATGACTATGAAAGCTGAGTAGGGTGGCTCACTCAACCAGGCAAATCTGGCACAGGTGGCAGGACCTTGCACGCCATGACCCTGTCATCCTACACCACCTAATGGACATGTCAGAGAGGCATGACAGGGAGATGCACACCAGCCATGCAGGTGGGTCCCACTACATGGTGCATGTACCCAGACATACAGGCAACACATGCCATGGCCAGAGGTGGTGTGCAGGATTAACTGTGTTCCCTTTCCCCACAACTACAGGGCCAAGCAGAGCTGCACTGCAGAGGCAGCTGGTGGTGGTGCACAGCCATGGCCACCCACAGCAGCAATCACAGGGCCAACAGACATCAGGTAGGTGCATGCACAGTCCACGTGGTGTGCCAGCCACACCATGGTGGCAGGAGGGGGCATGTGCCACTCGACCATGTGCATGTGTGCAGCAGCATACTGGCGTGCCCAGCCCTGCAGCCCAGGTGTCGCCATGTGCATCTGCGGTGCCTGTGGCCACTGCACACCACCGGTGTGTCTGCCACAGTGCACCCTAGGCATTTGCCATGTGTGTGTGTGTGTGTGTGTGTGTGTGTGTCTGGCACTCCTTGAATGGTGTGGCATGGCACTCATGCATGTGTGCCCATGCACGAGGTGTGTCTCAGTCTGGCAGTGTTCACTGCCTGTCTTGCCTTGCAGGATGAAGGAGCCCTGCTGAGGGCGACGGCAGAGCAGAAGGCCCATGATGTGGAGGAGTGCCATCACTGCACCCACTGCCACTGATGCGTGGCACGGCCTTTGCCAGGGGCCACATCCTAGGAGGACGACATGGGGGATGCAGCCCTGTTCGACCCAGAGGCGGTGGGAGTGGATGCTGTGGGGCATGCTGGCAACACTGCTGATGTAGCACCCTGTGCAGCAACACCCCCCGATGGAGGGTCCCTTGGTGGAGGAGACACTGGACCATGGACACCAGCAGGGGCTGTTGGCGGCCACATTGCAGGATGGGCCAGTGGAGGAGGATGCACCACCAGCAGGGCCGTCTTAGGAGGACATGCCACCAGCGGGCCGGCAGTGAAGGACATGCCACAAGTGGACTGGCCCAACACCGGGGTCAGGACCATTGCTGTGCCCCCACAAGGTGAGGGCAGGTCTGCAGCTGTGAAACACCCACCCACGGGACATCTGGGGCTGCAGGATACCACAGGACTGCAGGGGGAGATTTTGCTGTTCCCGGGGCAGCCACCAGACAGGGACCAGGAGCTGAATCGGCTGGTCACAGCCATGGTGGAGGATGTTAGCCAGCTGCATGGGTCCCTCAGCATGCTTCTGACAGCACTGTGGGACTGTTTGGCCTGTGCTGCAGTGGACAGTGGGGTGGGGTCATGGTAGGTGCTGAGATGGATTTGTATATAGGTGTGGTTCCTTGGGTGGGGGGCAGGAGACTGTGTAGAGTGCTGTTGCATGTTTGCTGTTGTACCCGTTCGCTGTTTTTACTGTACCTCTGTTGTGTTATTAAACTGTTTTTGTGCATCCCTGGCTCAGCATCTCCATTCTTGGCTCCATGTGCCTGTGCATATGTGGTTCACTGTGCATGTGTGGGCCCACCTGTTGCAGTGCAGCCCTGTACCAGTCAAGTCCCCACATGGCACATCATTTCATGTCTGCCAACCATCCATCACATGGCATGGGGCACACACAGGTGAGGATGCCTGCAGGGCTGTCTGGGTGGGCAGCAGCACCATGTGCTAGGTCCTGTTCACATGCCGTTGCACCATGTGTGTCATGCCTGTGTGGCGGCCCTGTGCCAGTATGGCACCCTTCCACCCGGGGGCATGGCTGGCCTTGTGGGTGGCACTGGAGGCAAAGCGCAGTAACATGACATACCGCCATACGTCTGGAGGCCTGTGCTGCCCAGTGCTGTCTCCATTGTGGTTGCACTGTTAACATGCATCAGTAGCCATGGCAGGTGCATTGTGCCTGGCGGTGCTGTCATTGTCACTGTGTGCCTCTGTCCCATATGTATCCATATCCACCTGTGTCTGCCTGTCTGTGGGCTATGTGTGCTGTGGTCCTCCGTTGCTGTGGTGCACCGTATGGTGGCCGCTGGGGACTTTTCAGGTATTTGGCTACCACTGGCTGGGTCATCCCCACTGTGTCCCCTGTGGGCATTTGGACAGTGTCAGTGGCGAGTTGGTACAGTGCTGCTCTCACGTGCACCTCCAGTGGCAGTGGGTGGCCCCTGTTGCTGGTGCTGCATCAGTCACTGCTCGGGTCCTGGCTTTGTTCCTGTTGCAGTACATGCTGTGCCTATGGTATGCTTGGCACTGCTGCTCAGTCAGGTCCTCCCTGGTTGTGTGGGGGTGTCTTGCTTTCTGCACCAGTGGCCTTTTTATCATTGTTGGATGCTGTGGCTCTGTCCCCTGGATCCTGCCTCTGCACCTGGCTTGCCTGCACTCACAGTGCTCTGCTTTCATCTTTCCCAGTGGGGCTTCTCTTGCTGGCATTGCTGTGTGTCTCACTGCACTGCTGTCTCCTATCTGGCTATGTTGGGGGGGGTCTATGGCCTGTGCTCTGGTTAGGACAGCTATTCCTTGTTCTAACTTACATGAGCTTCATCTGGCGTATTTACATATGCCATCTGGTCTGGAATAGCAGTTTCATGGTACTGGTGTGTTACACATGTCGCAAGTCACATTATGCAGTGGAGCAGGCTTTCTTTGCCATAACTGTGTCATAATCAAGGCCCCTAGAATTCTGCGGCCGCAGAATTTTGCGCAGAACTTTCAATCTACCGCAGAACTTCTGCGGTGCCGCAGAATTCACTCTTCTTGGTGATTTTTTATTAATATTTCTGTTTATCCATAGAATCTGGTTCCCTTCCTCACTTTTTATATCCAAAACCCCCATATGCTCAGAATGTGATGATATCATTGCTATATCATACATTAGCTAACAAAATGGCTGCATTGTACAACAGAAATGAACAGTCACTTTACCACAGCTCCCACTGCCAGAGATGGTGGCACAGCACATCATGCATGGTGATATTTGCTCAACCTGCACTACAGCCTAATACAATTTTCAGTCTTACATTATTGCGCTAGGGCCAACTTAAACAAAACCTTGTCAATAGCAGAGACCTGTTAAGTCCATACCTCACTTTGTACAAACCTATTTGTGCCTTTAAGGTACAGAGATGCCATCTGAAATGAATAACTGGTAAAATGAATTTAACTGTCATTTTTAAGAAAAATAAAGTAATTATGCCCAGAAAAGGGGAATATAATAATGTGTATGCCTGCTGAAAGGCTAGACCTGTTAAATAAATTGCACTGTACGCATTTTTGCGTTTGTCATAGTTGCGGGTTGCGGCATAAGTGTTCTTTAGGAATTGCACGTGTCACAAGTCGCTGGCGTAATTCGTGATTTGCACCATCTGGACTGGCATACTACGTTTATGCCTGGTGTAGCTGTCTTGGAATCTGGGCCCTTGGAGCTGGATTTTCAAAAGACTTTGAAGGTGAAAAAAAATGAGCAAGTCTCCAAAAATGGCACAGATGCAGGGGGAGAAAAGGCCATTTGCACTGTGGGATTTTCTCAAAACGTCCATGGCTGCAGAAAAAATATTCTGCAGATTGCAGGAAAAATGCAGCTGCAGAATTAGAGAGAGGAAAAAAGCCATTGAAAAATATGCATCATCCCCTTTTCTCAGCCACTGTTGTACCTTGGCTGTGGAAAAATGTTGCACACATGCTGCACCAAAGAGTATGAGACAAAACTCATATCCTCAACAGAAGGCAGTGTACTATCAGTTGAGAACCAATTGTAGTGGGAGATTGCACCATGCAACACCAACCAGGGGCCTTACAGTAGTGTCAGATTTCAGGCCACTGATAACCACTGATAGCACACAATACTATTGAAATGCAACAGACCACTACCACATGACTCGCTGCAGCCCACATAGGAGCTCCACAGGCAGCAGAGGCAGTAGTAGTATCAGACAGAAGTGGGGGCAACAGAAACAGGCAAATGAAAAACACAGATACCCAGCCCACATCTACATAATGCCACTGGGTACATCAGCCTACTTTAATGTGGAGTGCAAAGTGCAGCCAACACAGTGTGACTGGGGTACACTGGTGGATGATGTGGCTGATCCTGCCTGTACTGTTGCTGCCAAATGTGTACTGGTCTTGCCTGGTTGTAGTTGCCCACCATAGCATATTATTGCATCTGTTGCTGTTGTGCAAGATCAGACTGGGCATGTTGCTGCTCGTACAGATGGTGCTGCTCTGTCCCCAGTGGTGAGACTGGCTGCTGACCTCCCTGAGTGTGCTGGTTGTGCTGCATGTTTTGCAAAACTTTCACAGTGGCTCCTGCTCCAGTTTATTTGGCTCATCTGTTGCCCTTTCTGCTGAGCCTTTATATTATTTCCACAGCTGCAGATCTGCCCTTGCACAAAGTTCTCACATTTGACATTGCATAACTTGCCTTTTTGAGAGATTTTCTGCATGTGCAGTTTTCAACTGAAAATATTCCACCTGTGCATCTCCACAGTTTGGCCTTTTTTCTGTACGTGCACAATTTTTTTCCTCTCTTTGAGAATCTGCCCCTGATTTTTGGCATGAGGCTGAATGGGGATATGCTGATCCAAATTCTGAATTTATTGATGCCAGAAATTTTGGCCATAGTCCCTCTTTAAATATCTGTTCTTTCACATGGTATAAACTGCAATTACACGTTTGTAAACATTCTTGCTGTACAAGAAGCTGATATTGATTGGACTGTAATTGCTTTTCTGAGCTCTAAAAATTCAGTAAAATTTAAGTAAAAAAAAAATACCTGGGTGTTCACCTCAACCAAGAGTTAAGTTTCAAGACCCATGATGAACGACTGTTGAATCTGTCCACCAAAAGCTTGGGCTAATATTCTGGCTAGGGCCTGCCTTGCCCAGTCTGCATGACTAACCATTGCCAGTAGTATTCTCCTACCCAGGTTACTCTACAGAGTCCCAGTGCTCGACTCTGTGAGCAAAACTGAACTAATTAGTAATAGCAAAATCTTTATTTTCAGTCGGGATCAGTTGACAAGTTTTACACCATTAGGACAAAGTCCTATTTACAGTTGGGCTCAGACTGTTTTATGTAATAAGACTGGGTGGTTTGCTGCTGGTGTGGTTTGTTGCTGGTGTTCCTAGCAGGGAG
The DNA here is from genome assembly GCA_016271365.2 of Neoceratodus forsteri. Taxonomy (NCBI): domain Eukaryota; kingdom Metazoa; phylum Chordata; order Ceratodontiformes; family Ceratodontidae; genus Neoceratodus; species Neoceratodus forsteri. Next base: position 366,685,554 of record CM028137.1, read on the forward strand.
CATCACTGTAGATTTTTCTCTCTACTAAATCGGTCTTCCTTAGAATGCAGGTTGGAATTCCCCTTCCTATACCTCACTCACAAATTAATGGTTGGTACTCCTCCTCCCAGTTTGTAGAACATTCTAAAGTCAAAGCTGCAGCAGAGTACTCTCCGCTTGTCAGCCAGTACCCTCCTGGATATTCCAAACAGGCTATGAAACTGTAACAAGTTTCAGAAATAGTGTCAATACTCTGGGGTGGAGTCACTGAAGCTGCTACCAGTATATTTATTATTTATATATAATAGGGACTTGTGGAATACATGATTTATTTTCACAAGAGCTGTTTGACCTTGGGTAACCTTACAAGTGGCGTAAGCCACGAGTGATGTGCCCAAGGTCGAACAACTCAAGTGACAATAAATAATGAATTCCAAAAGGTCACTGTTAAGTATTCCATTTATTCAATAGGGATCCTTTATGATAGCGTAGGGTGTTTTGTTTTAAATCGTTTAAATTTTAATGTAAACTTACATAGACTTTTTGGGCATAAGGTCATGTCAGCACCTGTATGGACAGCGCTGTCAAAAACAATGCCGTTCATACAGCGCTGACAACAAAAGTGACAAGAGGCGATGCTGCTGACAAAATTGCTGCCAGTGGTAGCAATCGCAAGTGTGGTTCGTGATCGCTACCACTAGAAATGTTCTGCACCCCCTGACACGGGGAGCTCTGCACCCCCCCATAATTAAAATAATCAGCTCCGAGTCAGAGTTGGATTATTGGGGGGGGGGAGTAAAATTGTGGAGACCAGGATCAGAAACCTAGTCTCCACTACCTTTCTGGTCAAGCTGCTCCTGCATTGCCACTCCATGCCATGAGAGCAACCCAGTTGGCTACCTTCATTTCTCTGCCCTTGTCTTGTGCTGTAGCACTATGGACAGCAACCAGGGGAGCGCTTACTACATGGTGCTGTAATTCCCCTGTTGCTGTCCATGGATACCACACTGTGTTAGCGTGCGCTTTTCTTGTAGTGCTATTCTGAGAGGGTAGGGACTTTTTGTGGTTTTCCCAGCATAGCTCCACTTAGTATAGTGGTTGCTAAGCAGTTGCTATGGATGTTCCAACTTTACATTATGGCCAGTACATAATGAAAAAGTCTGATGTACAGTTCTTTTGTTTTTGCTTTTGTGTGGTGGGGGGGGGCATTTGTTCATCAAAGAAATTAATAAAATTGAATTTTTTGCCATTTTTTTGTTGATTAAAATCTATAAATGAAACACCTCTCATTGTGTAGAAATTTTTGTGCTGGACAAACTTCATGCTCAAAGTACCATGCAATCATTTTTCGTTTTAAAGTTATTCACATTTGTTTGTCAAAAAAAGAGGGAAAAAAAAACATGATGAATTTTCTGCAGGTTTTGTTTCTTTTTATGCTAATTATAAAAAAAAACCTAAAAGGTATCTATAAGTGAAACACCACTCATTTTGTAGATATTATTGTGCTAAACAACTTTCATGCTCACAGTACCACGCTATCATTTTTTGTTTTAAAGTTATTTGCATTTGAATATGGTTAGTACTGCTGCTGAGGCCAAACATTCTAAATGAGTTCTGAGTGCTTGTACTGGACCTACTGACATAACAACTGTGTGGATAAAGTAAGGAATAAGACATGACCAGGTGTGGTTTATGGCTTGATAAGAGCACGCCCCAGGTGCGTGATGAGGCACGAGGCGCTTGCGCCGAGTGACTTTAGCACCTGGGAAGTGCCTATCAAGCCATAAACCACACCTCGGAGTGTCTTATTCCACTTATAAAATGGCACTGCACTTTGTAAATAAAGTAGAAACAGAGTTTCAAGAGTAACAAACAAAAGCTTTCAATAGGTGAAATAGTGAAAAAAAATAGTCCCTCTATAATATAATTTCTTTGTTTTTATGAGTGTTCCAGACCTCTCCATCATCAACACCAACAGGAAGTTTATGTGCTATTCGTTCTTTTTATAATTTATAGTATTTTGTGCTTTAAGAAACAGTGGCAGCCTCATAAATGATTGTTAGCTTCACTCATATTAAAAGCATTCTCCTCGTTGTATAGGTGTTTCATTCCGGTCCGAGCACAATACTGACTATACTTTGTAAATTGTTTTTTCATTTTTAATTGCTGTTGATTTAACTAAGAGTGACTGTTTTGTTACATTGGCGTGTGCTTGGCGCCAGTTGCGTGCTCTTTTAGGAGCGCCAGCTCCTCCACAGGAGCCACCATATAGTGTGCGGCTCGCATTTTGCCGCTTAATGGCTGTTGAAAAAAGACGATAATGGTGGAGTAGCGCTCTGCTTGCCTGATGTTTTGAAAGGGAGGAGAGGTACTTTGCATTTAAATATTTGATCGGCACAGGTTAAGATTTAATTGAGAGTTATGCTTTGTGAAGCAGTACCGCGGTATTCCATTTCTCACAGCTTGGCTTTTCACTGCAGCACACAGGTTACAGTTTTATTTTTAAATGTTTTATTTAGTTGTGAAATGAGGCTGTGCACTTTGTAGAGAGAGTTTGTCTGTGACTCTAAGGGGGGAGGGTTCTGTTTCCAACATCGGAGACAACCCCTTCGAAGAGCTTAGTTGTCTGTGTAGTGCGACAGTGGTTAGTGTGGTAGATTTTCGATGGCTGATGGCAGAGCTCTCCCGGTGCAGCTTTTGCACTTCGATCTGATGCCAGTTGTGGAGCCGCAGTTAAGAGACCTGTGGGTAGCACGCACTGATTTCAGAGTGTGCAGCGTTTTGCTTGGCATAAGTAGTGCCAGTTGCTAGTATATGTCCTGATAAGGACACGGCATATGGTACCTCTTAACCAATCAAGATGCAGGAAATTATATACCCATTTTATAATAAAATTTTATACATACAGTTGCTCGGATATGGAGGATAATGTTTGGGCCACCATTATCCATACTGAGCATGTGTAGTCATCGAGTGGTTGTCAATGGTGACCATTTAAACCTCGAGAGCGTAGCTCAAGAGGTTTTGATCACCATGACAACTGCAAGATGGGCACTCATGCTTGTTGTGGATAGTGGCCCATACATTGTCTTTATAGTGCATGGGCCACTATCACAATGGAAAAAAACCAAATCGATTTAACTTAGTGTTTCTCTGCCGAGTCCTTACTAGAGAGTTGATTTCATTGGTGCCTCTCTCTCCTTTGATACCATTCTCACCACTGCAGCCACTTCCTGTATGGAGAGCATTATCCAAACTCGCATGCACAAGTGTGTTCTATGTTGTTATGCTGCAGTAGCTACATAGCTAGTGCAGTATAATGGCTGTGATGACATAGCTACTGCAGCATAACAACTCTGTTCTAGTTATGAATTTCTATCCATAACAACACTCCACCATACACTATATAGAGGATAATGTATGATCTTTGGTTAATAACTATTCTGTAAACACTTTGAGAGGTTGCCATGACATCAGTGTAAACCTCGAGAGTGTAGCTCAAGAGGTTTTCAGATGTCATGGCAACCTTGAGGTGTTTTCAGCGTGGTTGTTAACCAGAGACCATACATTATATTTTATAGTGTATGGGCTACCAAGACTGTGTAATCTGGATTGAATTACTTTACTGAATTACTTTATGGAACATTGATTGTTGTGAGCATTCCATTTTGTTAGAACATTGATATGACTTGCTCAAGAAGGGTTAACAACAGAGTGATGTCATAATGGTGGCATAACACGGTTGTAATCTGCTTGATTTCAATTAATAAGGGCTCCCCATACATTATAATTTATCTTCTAGTAGTTTGTATTGTAGGAGTAGCAGGTATAGCTGTTTGCTTATTGTTTGTATTTAAAGTGATTTACTGTTGGAACTGTACTTTATATCATAATATGTTATGTTATGTATTGCATTTTTTAAACTGTATTTTATGCTACTCTAATCAAAAATAAATAAGTATAATCTGGAACACTATAATTTATCACACACCATTTATTTCCACTATTCCATTTATTGGATAATTAAATAAAAAATTAAAAAAATAATGGTCCGTGCTTGGTATGTTTGTCTCAGAATTTTCCTTCCAGTCCTGTGACTTGTGATTGTTCATAATGTTGTTAACATGTACTTGTGTATTTGCCTCGGGCACCTAGTCCTGCCTCTGAAAACTATTACCTGCTTCGTCTGTATAGTTTCTTTGTATTATGACATTGATATGTATATGATTTATCTGTTAACGAAATCCAGGTCACCCTTGGAAAAAGAGACTTTCAGTCTCAGTGGGCCTACTCAGTTAACTAAATTCAATACATAAATACATTAATTCATTTTAAAAAATTATGACCCAAAGAACAAAAATTCAGTTTAGACTTCCACCACCAATAATCAGTGGCCACTTTTAAAACTGAGCAGTGGTGTATTTTCCTCCATCAGGATTTGTACTGAAATCTCAAGTTAGAATGACCAAGGTTAAAAGCAGGCAGATGACTTAAAGCACCCCTGAAGCCGTTGAGACAAATAAGAAAAAATAGAATATATGCAATTCACCTTATATTAAACATTTGTCTCTGGTGATTCTTGCCCTGATTTTTTTTTTTTCATTGTTGAGGACATTTGCATCCATAATAGGATTTCTTCTCTGCATGCGTGTCTACTGGTGACATCACAGTTCTATCTATGGATCAACAATCTGTTGCTGTGGATATGATTATGATGTCATAAGCGGGGGATTGTGATGTTGAGTACAGACAAGCAGCCAGACCAGATGCTGTCCAGTGGACAGTGGTCCTGTTTTCATGCAATTATCCACAGTAAAGGCAAAGCAAGAGAGAATGTCAGAAAATATATGAAATATAAATTCTGAATTTTAATCTAAATATTAAAAATTCCAGTTCCTCAATATTGCTGGGCTTTTTTGAGACTAAAAGAGAAAAAAACTGTACACAAATGTGTACCGTGAGTGCCTGTCTATACATTTGAGGGTAGCTGCTCTCCTAGGCAATGTTTTTGGATAATGTTTACTTTTTTTTTGTTAATTATTTCAGCAAGGCCATCAACACTGTTCCAAATATAAGAATGGTAAATAAGCTGGGAAGCCTGGGTGTGGGCCACAAGGTGCTGAACTGGGTTAGAAACTGGTTGGGGGACAGGAAGCAGAGGGTGGTGGTAAATGGGACCCAATCCAGGGAAGAGGGGTGACCAGTGGGGTACCTCAAGGATCAGTCCTAGGCCAGTTCACATTACGGAAGGGTTGGAAGGGAAGGGAAGGTTTGCCTGTTTGCAGGTGACACCAAGATCTGAAACAGGGTAGGTGCTCCAGATGGGGTGGAAAAAATGAGGTAAGAACCTATTAAAGCTGGGAAAAATGGTCCAAAGTGTGGCAACTGAAGTTCAATGCGAAGAAGTGCAAAATCATGCACCTGGGACACAGAAACCCTGGGGAAAGCTACATGATGGGGGGGGGGAGAGTTGCTGGCAGTCACCAGGGAGGAAAGGGATTTGGGGATTATCATCTCAGATTACCTAAAGGTGGCCAAGCCAAGTACAAAGGCTGTAAGGAGGGCCAGTGGCATGTTGGGGTGCATAGGAAGGAGTATCACCAGCAGAAGGAGGAAGATGGTGATACCACTATACAAAACACTGGTGAAGCCTCCTCCTATGGAGTACTCTGTGCAGTTCTGGAGGTCGCATCTTCATAAGGATGTAAACAGATGGGAGGTGGTTCAGAGAAGGGTGATTAAGATGATGCAGGGCTTGCAACAGAAAATTTGTGAGGGGAGAGATATTAAAAGACCTCAGTATGTATACACTGGAATAGAGGAGAGAACAGGGAGATATGATCAAAACCTTCAGGTATTTTAAGGGCATAAACAAGGTGCAAGTGGAAGACATCTTTCAGCACAGGAGAGGTACAAGAACAAAGGGGCACGATAGGAGATTGGAGGGGGGCAGGATAAGGGGTAATGTGAAAAAGTTATTTTTCACAGAAAGGGTGGCGGATGCATGAAATAGCCTGCCCCAGGAGGTGGTAGGAGCGAGCATGGTGGCGGGATTCAAACATGCATGAGATAGGTATAAGGGAAACCTAGAGGTGGGAAGGAGAAGCTAAAGTGGATGACCAAGTAGGTCAGTGGCCACTGAAAAAGGTATGGTATACAGGCAGACTGGATGGGCCTAGCGGTCCTTATCTGCCGTCAGCTTCTATGTTTCTATGTATTTTGCATGGGATTTTGCTAATTTACCTGGGATAGCCCAGCTGATTGGCAACATCTTGTTTCCATCAGGGACCTGCTTCAGCCCATTTTCTGCAGCTGAGTGGATGATGGGCTTGTAGGTTAAGTACTTGCTCAAGGTCACACAGTGCTTGGCTCTAGCAGGTTTGAACATGTGCTCCCCAATTTCTCTTAGCTACTAGACCGTGTTGTCTCAATCTGGAATTTCACTTTCCATCATTGTCCATCACGGGATGCTTGGATGCCCCAGATAATTGCAATTTTAGGCATGGATATTTCCTTCAGGACTGCAAAATATAGTATCCATGCTGATTCCAACAGTATTCGCCATTTACCTGCGGCATGTATGCCAGATAAGCCAGATAATAGTGAATACTCACTCTGTAAATAGCAATCTGGGTTACACCATTGCACAACTCCCTTTATTCATGTGTTTGGATTTACCTTTATTCTGGCAAAAAGCAGAATGTGCTAGAGGAGATACCACTCTGGAGCAAAGCCCTCACCATACATTGGGAAGCATACATTTATTTGTGAGTACACGACTACATGTCTTATGGGAAAGATGGCCATGTTTCAGTTTAAAAGCAGTTACATATTTTGGACAGTTCCTTGTTTATGGCAGTTTTTCGAAGCACCCAGTTTGGGGATTTTCCTATGTAGGGTCCTGACCATCCACCGCCACCACCACCACCACCACCATTTCTCATTATGTAGTGACAGTTTGCAGTGACTGAGAACACTGACCAGTCCTTCAAATATAGGAGAAGCACCCCCAGTGGGCCCTGCTAACATCAGTATTATCCACCATAGCCAAAAATGAGAAAATTCAGATGCATCCAGAAACTCCCATGTATTATCAGAGTAACTCTCTCTTTAACCTGCTGCCAATCCACTGAGCCCATCCATTCATCCAGACAGTGCCTCTTCATGCTGCACTGTTGGAGGACCATGCCTCTGCATGCTGTACTGTTGGAGGACTGTGCCTCTGCATGCTGCACTGTTGGAGGAAACCTTTGCTTGGATACCATGGACTGGCTTCTCTGTCATAGAATTTAAAAAGATAAAGTTGAAATACAAGTCCACTGTCCCACCTTTCTTGTCTTGTCCCATATCCCTATCTTCCATCTAGTAAGTTCAACATAGTGATAGCTTTATTTTTTTATTATTATTTTAGTCTTTGGTAACTGGGTAAGGCCCACGTGCCTGTTTTCAGGGGCAACCTGGGAGTACTGGGCAGTTAAGTGATTTGCTCAGAGTCACACAGTATGCAAGTGGAGGTTGTGAGAATCAAACCCAGGTCTGGCCTGCTGGATGTATCAAGCTCATTGACGCCTCGTTCCTCTAACCTCTAGGCTATACTGCCAGCTTTGCCTAATGAAGGGAAGTGTTTGTTTTCATGAGTCATTTAATTTCATTTTCATTTGTTTTGTTTTTTTTTATACTGGAAAGAAAGATGAGCTGTTATAGCCCTTTTTCCAAAATACTGGGTACAATAGTTTGATTAAAGGGTATAAAGTACTGCACAGTTAAGATGTAAAGATACAGATGCAGTGTGAATTTGTGAGACACAACCTGGTGAAGCCTGTGGCTGAAGGAAGGAATGTTATAAATGTCAGTGAGGTGGATGGATGGGTAAGTGGTGTAAGGCCCAGCGTAGGTCAACACCCTCTGTCCAGAGGGAACTTTCCTGAAAGGGAGCGTTAAGGTAAATCTGTACTGGGAATGGGTTCCCTGCAAGTTGGACGAGCATTGGAAGAGCTCAAGAAATGCATGTTGGGGCTCTTCTAAGCATCGCTTTGTGGAGGAATACAACTGATCTATGGCGCAAACAATCCTCCAGGGAAGGGCAGGAGTCCACGGAATACAGAGTCAGTAGTGTTAATGGGTGTAGAAGTTACACAGTAGTTAAAGCACTGAGCAAGTAAAATACCTCTGCAACTCCTACATAGGAGCACTCAAAGCTTACATATTGTAAATGTCATTGGAGTCCTTGCCACCAGTCAACTTTCTGTATCTATTTAGGATATAAACCTTTTTATGTTGGCACATGCTTGTGTGCCAGCCAACATCTTGCGATAGTGGCAGATTTGGAGGCGCTGTCACTGTTGGGCAAATGCAGAGCATGCATCAGTAGGTGCGTCCCTCATTCCCCAATGAACCAGCAGCAGGCGCTGACATCATGCATCCCTAATGTGGCCACCAGATCTGAGAAAAGGTCCGCTGTAATGAGAGTGAAGTTCTCATACAGTGGGATCACAACACACCTTCCGATGTTCACGCAGCATGGTGGACTGCCACCGCCTGTCACAATGCCGATGGGGGAGCCCACTCCCTGTTGGCATAATGACACCTCCTTCCATTTAACATGTATGCTGAGGGGGTGCCCAATCCCTCTCGGCATCATGCGCGCCCCCAACAGTCTTTTTGTGCCGACAGGGCGGCCCAATCCCTTTCAGCTTTAATCCTCCTTCCCCCTTTATTTTGCTGATGGGGGAGCCCACTCCCCATCAGCATAATCTCACCCGCCACACTTTTGTTGTGCGCCGACAGGGATGCCCAATCCCCCATCAGATACAGCATCCCCCCCAAAAAAACACCTAGATGGCACACTGGGAGCCCACCCCAGAGTGCCAAGTCCCCTGAAAAAGAAAAACCATCCCGCAATGTTATTTTCTTTTTTTCCTTTTTAAACCTGTAAAAGAAATGGTCCCAGATGGTCTCCTGCCCCTCCTCAACCTGCTGCCCACCTTCTGTGCACCCTGCCTCCCCACACCCCCTTCACCCCATACTTGCCTCCAGAGTCCTGAGCAACAATCTTCGGTGGACCAGGAGCAAGTCTGCACTCTTCAAAGCCAACCGTGAACTGAAGAAATGCTGGTAAGCTGTATAATGGCATAAATTGGGTTTTATTTTCAACTTTGGTGCATATCTCAGCCATTTTTGGGAATTCTGACACCAAATGTTCAACATGGGCTTATTGGGACCCCTCCTCATGAATTCAGGCACTGGCATGGCGTTATTCGGTTCCGAAAGGTGATTTTGCAGTCACTGCGTGGAATCACCTTTCGGGACTGATTAATGAAACGACAGTGCCACTGTTCATGAGGGGGCTCACAAAAAGCCTATGTTGCAAATTTGATGGAAAAATCCCAAAAATGGCTGTTTTACGAGCGTGCATTATGCAGTTTCCACACGAGCCCTTAACTTCATGAATTTATATTTGTACTCCAGATTTTCAAAATTTGAATTTTTCCACACACCTTATGAACAGTACAGCTGTCATTTAACATATCCTAGCCAAAATGTGTTTTCGTGCTTCCGGCGCAGAATAGTGCGGTCGCTGTGCAAAATTAGTTTTTGGGACAGTTTGAGGAAATGACAGTGACACTGTTCATGAGCAGAAGTCCTAAGATGCCTATGTTGAAAATTTGGTGACAAAATTCTAAATAACTGTGTATGAGTGTGCATTGCGCAGTTTCCACACACCCCTGTAACTTCGCAAATTTGCAATATTTTCATGCCAGATTTTCAACACTAGCATTTTTTCACACCTCCTTATGAACAGTACAGCTGCCATTTTTACATTTTGCCCTAAATGTGTTTTCGCACCTGTGGCGCACAATGTCACTGTGCGAAATCAACGTTTCGGACAAATTAACAAAATCACAGTGCCACTGTTCATGAGGGGAGGTCCCAAAATGCCTATGTTAAAAATGTGGTTAAAAAAATTCCCAAAATAATTGGGTTACGGACATGTGTTGCACAGTTACTATGCATGCTCATGACTTCACCAATTTTTCATATTTTCACTCCAGACTTTCAACGTTGCCATTTTTTTGTATCTATTTATGAACAATACAGTTGTCATTTTGCACATCCTGCCCAAAATGTGTTTTCATTCCTGTGTTGCCAAATGGCATAGCTTCTGTGCAAAACCACCTTTCAGCTAACAAACTGATAGTATCGCTCTTCATGAGGTGGGCTTACAAACAGCCTATGTTGAAAATTTGGAGTGAAAATACCAGCACGTTCCTACAGTGTTAGGGTTTTCAACTGTAGCACCCCACCCTGTAGAGACTGACAGGTGTCAGGTGTGTGACTTGGGATCATCGGCTGTAATGGTCACGCCATGCCACCCCCATCCCCACCCTGCAGCCAGTGACAGGCATCGTGGTGTGCCTTGCAGTGTTCAGCCACAAAGTTCACCCCATTCTCTTATGCTGCACCCACCTTAGCATATTTCCTTATGGAATGGGCTAAGTATAATGCCCGAAGACCCCAAAGCGCACCACGACACTTGTCATTGTCTACAAGGTAGGGTGAGGTAAAATGGCATAAGCATTATAACCAATGACCCAAAGGCACACCCCAGTGTCTGTCAGTCTCTGTAGGGTGGGGATGGGGTTGGCATCACTTCAATACTTCACTGCCATTCCTATTATGCATCTCTAACTCTGGCACTACCAATGCTAATGCCAGCAAGACAACATTCGGCATTGACAAATGCTTGTTTTGTTTTAGTTTGCTACCATTCACAGTAGTCACAGGTAACAATCCTGGTGCCTTGATTGCTGAAATCACGTTTGTTCCTGGAAGCAGCATTAACAATGAAAATATGATGCTGCTGTGCCTGTTTATGCTATTTTTTCTCATTGCAGCAAGCTGAAAGCAATTTGCAAGAGAGAATCATGGACTACTGCTAATAATAAGGTTTTAAAGCGAACAGAAAATAAAGGCCACTGCTGCTGCCAGTTTTGCTAGACTACAACTTGGCAGGCAAATGCACTACCAAAGGTCATTTATACGATGGGTATGGAAATCCCTGCATCCTGATTAGCTAGGATCTGTGTAGCGTGAAAGTTCTACCAGTGGGGATTTTTTTTTTGTTGTTGTTTTTATTGTTCATTGTTGTTAAAATGTTCCTCACAATCCTCATTTTATAAGCACAATAAGACACCCAACGGTGTTACTACAATGACAACATCACTTCCAGATGCTGAAGGCACTTGACTTCTGCCTCGTGTCTTACTACCCCCCCAACGGAGTGTGCAGCTGTCCCAGTACTACCAGCATATTTTAAAGAGCACCTTTCCCAGTCTTTTTGACTTTCATGCATAAATTACCCCTTTTTGCATTGATCCTGGAACTGTATTTCATTACTGTCCTCTGCAGTTAGTTTTTGCATTCTGAGCTGCTAAATACTGCAGGGTGTACCAGAACTTCTGTAGCAAGCCTGGTGTTGCTGTGGACCCAGGGCTGTACTGCTGACATCACTATATGGCAGAGGAGTGACTCACACTGCAGTACAGTGAAATGGTAGCAGTTTTGCAAGGCAAAACTACATTACTAGGTATACATATTGTGGTCCCTCTTCACCAAGACACCCTGTTAGCAATGCATTATGCCAAAATTCATATGCCTTGTCAGTATTGTTTTTGTAAAACTGACTTACTTCTGCCTCTCTAACAAAGCATGGGGCTTGAGAGAAGACAGAGTTGCTGTCAGCTGAGACAGCTGACTGATTATGCATCGGTGTGATTAGTGTCTATATCTTGATCATTTGAAAGCAGTAATGCCTCCTTACCCATGCCATACTGGTGTCTTCCATGTCTTTCTGTAGTAAAGCACCTAGTAGTCACTCAGATCGAAAATTCCTATCTGCTTCTCCGTCCCATGCCTTCCCAACATCAGCATGGCACTGTGGAATGCCGAAGACTAATTTTGGAACCATATAAGACAAACAATGTGTTTAGATGTGCTATATGTGCTATACTGTATATCTTCGATTAAAAGCCATGGCTTTTATTACCAACAGTGTTGCCGAAGCCACGGCTTATGATCGAGGGTGGCTAGTAATGCAAATTGTCAATCTGACAGTCTGCTAGTTGATCACTTAAAAGGGGATGTAGAGGCTTAAAAGAACCATTGTTATCGCTGCATTCTGCTAGAGAACCAATTCAAAAGTCTCTAAAAAAAACAACCACAGACAAAGCTGTCTGCACATTCAGTGTATGTCTATGGATGTCTAAATCCTGAGGTAAGGGCAAAAGAAAGTCATTTATTCAATATTTTAATTTCGTCTGGAGTGAGGTTATGTGAGGATAAGTTAATAATATTGGAATCAACATACATTTCCTCCTCTGCTTCTGCTTGGGCTGCAGCTGTTCAGCTTCCTTTCTCCACCATTCCATCTTGTGTCCCGGTTCTCCCCTAGAAAAACTAAAGGAAGAGTTCTCCCCATCTGTCTCCAGTCTGCAACAAGTTATATTAAATACAAGTTAAGTTCACTATTGGATCTTTTCCAAATGTATCTGGGTCCCAATTGGCTGTGTCCCTTCCTTATAACTTTCTGACTCCAAAACTACTTTTTTAACTTGCAGTTCCCGAGTGACTTCTTTCTGTATTTCTGCCGAGTCCTCTAAAATAATGTTAATTATTCATTTATTTTAAACCGCGACTACAGATTGAGGGTGATTTTTATTAGGACATGTCCGAAAATGGGTGCGGCTTATATTTAAGGATGGCTTTTATTAGAGGACGGCTATTAATTGAAGATTTTCGGAATGCACTGTAGTAGAGGTGGTTTTAAAAACTAAGGGCTATTTCCAGATAAATTCTTGTTTGAAAAGTGAAACTGGGATTATGCACATGCATGGACTGGTGGTATTATACGAGACCAAAATTAGTCTTTGGCATTCTGCAGTGCCATGCTGATGTCTAGGAGGCACAGGATGGAGGAGCAGTAAGGGATTTTCGATCAGAGTGACTGCTACAAGTGTATGTATGCATCGAGAGGCTGCCGTGGCAACAGTCTGAACCTCAAGAGCGAAACACGAAAGGTTAGTCACCATGGCAACCTCTCGATGCATACATACACTTGTTATTGATTGCAGACCATACATTATCCTCTATTTCGATGTCATAGAATGTTCACTATGAAAAGAGAAAGCAGTAACTGCTGGGAAGAGATTGTTATTGATTGTAGACCATACATTGTCTCTTATAGTGTATGGTCTACAATCCGGAGTTAAAACAAAAACGTTTTACTTCTTACTTGCTGTTTTTTTTATTCAGAGCCACTCTCTACTGCTATCTCCTCACCACTGCAGCCACTTCCTGAACTGTGTTGGTAGGGTGACGCACATACGCAGGCGTGTTCCATGTTGTTATGCTGCAGTAGCTACATACTGTAGCTACTGCAGCATAACAGCTATGATGACATAGCTACTGCAGCATAACAACCCTATTCTAGGGATGGATTTCCATCCCTAACACCATTCCAGGCCTTTCAGATGAATAGCACGGAATGCTGTTATTGATGTCATAGAATGTCTTAGAAATATGAAAAGAAAGAGCAGTAGCTGGTGCGGAGAGTGGAACAATGTGTAGAGCTGCAGGAATCCCAAATCTGGGTTATTTATCAAAGATTGGTCAAAGCATATCAGAATACATAACTGGCATGGAAAGGAATATCAAAAAGCAGTTAACTATGTAAAAATAATTTCCTATCTCCTTTAAGATGAGAACCACTACAAATGTAAATAGATGTCTTGACGACTATCGGATGAGAGTGTCTTTTAACCATTACCAGCCTGGGTCAGATATGAACCAGTGACCTAGAAGTAAAGGCTCCTTAACCCACTACCAAGCCACTAAACCATTTAGTTGCCCAAATTGTGCACGAATTTGAAATGGAATTCCACTGGATTTTGCTCTAACTGACCTGTACTGCCACACAGTGGAACAACAAATTCATAACTCTCAGGAGATTCAACCCACCTTTGATAGATGGCCCTATGGTTGGCTCTGTCAGGTCAGTGACTGGGCTCCAGGTGTGGCCCTGATCAGTGCTGGTGATGTAGCAGAGCCTTGTGACATTCTTCCCGGTGACAAACTGGTAGGACTCTGACATGTTGCCCAGAATGGCTATGAAAACGAGGAAGATGGTGCCAGTAAATTCATTATAGACAGGACAAGGGTTCATGGACCAGTGCTTCTTCAGATGAGCAGGCTACAGTGATTTCATGTCCTCCCACTGGCAAATTAAATGAAAATATAAAAAGTTAGTCTGTAAATGCCTAGCCCATTAAAGAGCTTAATCCTCACACATGGACATATGGCTCGGAAAAGTGCAGAGGCAGCCTCTTCACAAAAGCAGAGGTCTTCACACATACCAGCATGTGTCACCTCTAAGGCTGGTCCCAACCCAATCTGGATCTCTGTAGTAAAGAGGGCACCAATGCTTTGATAGTGGGACCCTGCCATAGCACTTACCCCACCTCAAAACACAACCTCCCTGGACAGTTGCAGGGCCAGAATGAATCCCATACCTCTTGCCCCACCCATTAAATATAGCATAGAGCAGGGGTTCTCAAATGGTGAGGCCAGCCTCCCTGGGGAGGCCCCAGCCTGTTCCAAGGGAGGCTCAAGCAAGTCTGAAAAAGTACTGTATTTAAACTTTGAGTTTTAGATATTTCGTATGAAGGGATGAAGCAGACTGAACAAGGATAATAGTAAGTGAATTTATGTATTTGTTTACAAATTGGTGACCAGGGAAGGCATACTGAAAAGAGACTCATTTCAGGTGTACCTTTGGAAGGGTAGGGAGTGGATACAATTCAAAAGGTAACTGCAAAACAGTCAAACAATACAAAATGAACAATAGAGCAAACAAATAGGAACAAAAACTAATAATGAAAGGTAACAATGATCAAGTAGACTGGTGGCAGTAGTGCTGAAATAAAAGGTTAAACATAGAGGTACTAGGAGCAGGAGGAGGGGCAGCAAAATGATCCCGAGAGTTGTTAGAGCAGTGTAAGAGGAGAGAGAGAGAGAGAAGAGAGGTGGACAAGAAAGTTATTCCAGATAGCAAGGAAACAGAGAAAGCAATCTGACCCATAAAGGTACTGCAACAAGGCTTTAAAAATGATTCAGAAGTCAAAGGCTGGCCTCTGGAGAGGGATTACAATAAGCTGAATAAAATGAGAGCCAGCTATTCAGAAGTTTCATTTTATTCCTGGTGTACTGTGAAAAGTATCCTATTTTCCTATGGGGAAGTCCAAGATTATTTCAGTATTCGGGGGAGGCTCAAGATCTTTTCCATGGCCTGGGGGAGGCTCACTATGACAAAGTCTGAGAACTAATGGCATAGAGGGCTTTGGAGGAATAAGAAGCAATTTAGTTTTATATTACTAACCATTAAACAGTGGCCAGAAAAAAAATCATGCATCTTGATGGGTCAGTGGCCATCTTCTCTGTATTGATCTTCCCCATACTCTAAAAAAATATCTACTAAACAGCATTTTAAAATTAATTTGTATTATTTTTTCTGTATAAAAATTAGTCAATATATAATAGCAATAATGCACTCCAGGGTGTGTGTGGTGGGGATAATGTCACTTCTTGGTGTTGGATGTACTCAGCCTACCGTCTTGTGCCAACCACCTGAGGCGTGATGTTATCCTGGCCCCACACACACACACACACACACACACACACACACACACACACACACATATCACACACACACACACACATGCACATACAAACAAACCTGTTGTTCATTATTGCTTTTAATTTCCTAGATTATACAGGGATATGCCAGTCCTTGGAAAGTGGCATATCCCACCATAATTCTGTGCTCCACATGGAGTTGAGGATCAACTCTGGTGGTCATTCCAACCCCCCCTGGACACTCCTCCACATGCATCTATGTGGCCAGTGTCTAAGGATTCCACAATACGTGTAATCCACCAGGGAGTGGAGCAGTGAGAATCAGCAATGCATAAAAACAGTGTATACTGCCAACCAAGGTGGATCGAGCCTCAATACTTGGGAAAGGGGGGCCATTTCCATTCTCTGCACCTCAGTAAATTTAGTTGATGTCTCATACTGTCTAGATAACACAGATGCCTTTTTCTCCCCAAATACACCTCTTATTTAAGTTTGAATCTGGCTACTTCTGTTTCTGCTTCTGTTGCCTCTTTGGCAACCTCAACCAACATTTGTCATGCTTTGCCTAAAGTAATCTACTTGATCTTGTCCCCATTCCTATCCTGTCAGCTTTCCCCATGATAGTTGCCATCACCATGGCTTCACCCGTCTGTCAAGTGGGTAAGGGACTGACAATTCTCCACAGCAGGCACCAATTGTTAGATGGCAGTTGGGGCGGGACTGCCAAGTAGTCTGTGCTCTCCCTCCCAGAGAACCACACACCTCACCTCTGCTCCCGGCCTTCAGTCAGCCTCAGTGTGGGATCCAAGGAACTTAAAAACGTGAACACATCTCACTCATGAGGCATCATAATGCATGAACGCCACACCACAACATTAGGCCAGCCTACTCTGCTAAATGTTATTTATTTTTATTATTTGTTTAATTGGGTAAGCACACTGGACTGCCATAAGCCCCTTTACAGATGTGACCAGAATTCACATATGGATTCACATACAATAAGTAATTACAATTACAAATACCAGACTGTATTTTGGACAGTAAATACATACACACACACACACACACAGCAGATTGTTGGAAAAAAAGAAAAGAAAAATACACAATCTGACAGATGCAGGCCTTTTTTTCATAAAGCTTTTCACCTTATCTGGGATGATGGGTGGCTTTCTTAGTCCTGATCCTGCTCCTCACAATTGTTGTATGCCTCTCCTATCTCAGAATGAAGTCTCCCATGGATTCCCCCCTGTGGGGGTGCCAGGAGGGAAAGCATCATCCTCCCCAGTGGTCAACAGATCTAGTCTTCCCCCACCCGAGATGAGTGGCAGTGCAGGTCTTGAGGGAGCAGACAGGGTTTCATTAAGCCCATCCTATCATTTTTCAGATTTCTCCAAGACACCTCCCACAACAAACTCATCAGTATGTGCCCCTGGAAGTGCACCTGTCCTGCAGAACTGTGGTCCTGCCTTTAGAGCCACTCACAACCTGCACTACCACTGTGCCTCCACCTGGTGGCAGTCAGAGCCCAAAGTGACTGGCCACCCCTCCCTAGGATGCTCAATCCTCTCCCTCCTTGCTGACCCCTGGCAACTTGTGCTCATTCCCATACACAGGTTGCCGGCATGGAAGGAAGTAAGGCGGTCGATGCCTTAGCCTTCCACGCCATTGGGCCAGCTCTATGATATTAGTCTTTTAAGAGATGGTCACTATGTGTAAAGAATTTGCATGCAAGTATGAATGACTATATCCCAAGCATATCAGAAGCTTCCTTGTCCCAAAGCTAGCCCTTCTACAGCACTACCAGTTAAAACTGAAGATTTCAGACTATTCTGGGTTCAATGTAAAAAGTTAGTAAACTTGAATCTGAAGTGTTCTCGCAGCTCTACCCATATACCACCTTCCAAATTTTGCAGCAGTTTTAGTCAGTAAAGGTTAAATGTACAGAAGGAGTACACAAACTTTCAGACCCTAAACCTATCATAACCATCCAGACCAGTTGTTTTAATGCAGTTTTGTAGCAGGCGTTAACTAGGGTGTACCCGTCTAGCTATATGCCTCCATTCACATACACTGTGACCAATCCACTAGTTGGAACCCACATCCGCACCTCAACATAGTTTCGATAGAAGATCCCAGGACAGAGAACAAGCAGGTTGGCATGTAGGCCATCTGGGCTGAGTCTCTCCTCAGCGAAGGCCAGCAGTGTCCTGGATCTAGCAATGTAGAGAAGGGCTGGGATCCGATACGTCACCCCACTTGGCTCCTTCTCAAACAAAACGGTTCGTGCTGGGAAGTGATGTGACTCCATTACATCTGTGGGGAGAAATACACATGAGTAACTGATTTAAGGGTGTGAATGAATTAAAGGAAAACCACCCAGTACTCCCACACATATTGTAATGATTGTCCAATTCCCTATGAGTCTACTCCATTTATAAATTGTTGGGTACATACTGTGCATCTTTTTTAGTTTTATTTGTATTGTTAATGGTAGTAGGGGTGGGAGAACCCGTTCAGATCCAACCAGAACCTATGCCATTTTCTGCAAAATAACCTTATCAAATCTTTTTTCCAAGTTCTGATTATTTTCAAAATAATGATAAAGCTTGGATAACTTATCAGAATGTTTTATTTTCACTTACCCCTTGCCCTAGGTTTGACCTTGCACAGGAAACTTTGTAATGCCTATGTAAACTTACAATGCCTTGTAAGTTGCACGCTGTATTTAACACTGTTTGTCAGTAACATGTTTGCTGGTCATCAGACATTCAACCTCAACAGAACACCATTGTAAAATGAACTCTGCTCAATGGTCTTTTGTCCTGAATGAAATGGAATTTCAGAATCTCAGAATCTTTTGTGGTTCTCCCATCCCTAACTGGTAGTCCACTGTAACTATCCCGGCTACCTCCATGTTCTGCTTGTTGAGATCTTGTTCATTTCTGGAAGCAGCAGTAGCAGTGAGAACATGTCACTATGTCAGTTTACGTTAGCAGTGATCTTCGCCTTATGCCTGACTATGTCCCTGACTGTGGGGTAAATCTAGTACAACCAACACCCTGTTGTGCCTTATTGCTTACATATTATCAATGAGAACACAATGTCATTATGCCCATTCACAATCACAGCAAGAACATGATGTCACTATACCCATTCACATTCGCAGTGAGAACACAATGTCAATATACCCACATTCACATTCACAGCAAAAACATGATGTCATTATACCCATTCACATTAGCAGTGAGAACACCACCCCCCTCCCCCGTGGAGAACGGAGGTCGTGAGGGCCAGACTTGAAGCCCTCCCTGCCCAGAAGCTCAGCTGACCTAGGTAATTGTTCAGCTCACCTGCAAGGAGTCTTTTGGCGTCTTTTTCAAACGGCTGCCTGGCCACAGCCTTGCCGCTCGTCTCCTCAGCCAAACACAGCTGCCTTGCACCACGAGTCCCAGCACAGGCTGAGCCCACCCAGGCAGCACGCGTTTGGTTCCCGCCCCACCACCACCCTTGCTCGACTCTTGAATTTATACCCTGTGTGCTCAGGTGACAGAGTAAAATAACCTATCAGCCCACTTTTCCAGCTGCAGGTTATAAAGTTCCAGCCCTAGAGGCCGCTGTCTCACATTCTCGATTGGATAAACTCACTATGCATTTCATCCTATTTACAACGCTGCTGACCAGCAGGCTCACTCTCCTTGCTCTTCAACCCCCCCATGGCTCCTCCACCCCATGACTCCACCACCAACCCTATTCCTTTAGCATTCTCTGACAATTTGCTGGCACAGACACCCCAACATCGCACACCAATGCCCACTAGTCCTAACTTACCTTTCCTCGCTTATAGCCTCGTTCACACCCTCACTTCAAATGGGTAAACACTGTACCACAGCTTTTCCCCAACCTACACCCCAGCCCCCCTCCACCTATGAAAACAAAATTCTGGTACCCCCATTGCTTCCTCCCTTCTTCCCGGCATCATCTCTAGTCTGCCAGTCCCCACCCACAACAAAAAAATAAAACATTCACCCTTTCATTCTCAGCATGCGTCTCTTAAGCTATGCAGGCTCTCCCTACTGTGACACACATTACTTCTACTCCTACTTTCTGGAAACATTCACCCCAACCCTGGTCCCCCCTCAACAAAAATCTCCCCAAACAAGCCGCAGGGAAGACTACTGCTAGCATCACTTAATATTTGTAGCCTTCCCAAAAAACACACACTACTACAAGGTTGGATTGCCCAACATGCCCCAGACATCCTAACTCTCTCTGAAACCTGGCTATCCAAAAAAATCCCTAATGATGCTGTTTTCCTAAGTAACTATAACATCTATAGGAAGGATAGATCTGGTAAGCGAGGTGGAGGCTGTGCAATATTCATTAAATCAACACTCTGCGCCACCATCATTGACACCCCCCGAACATGGGGCCCAGACTCTCACCAGTCAAAATTAGGCTGGGCTCTACAAACAATCATCATCATCTCAGCCTATATCCCCCCGAGAAACCAGAAACTTGCATTTGAATCCATCCTTCATGCTATCTCACACCTCCCTAATACTAATGAAACCATATTAATGGGTGATTTCAACATCGATTGGTCATCCCCATCCTCCTCCATCTTCAGAGATGCTGCCCAGGCTATGGACCTCACACAAATTATCACCTCCCCAACAAGGTGCAACACAAGAACAGGGACATCCACACTATTAGACCTCATTTTTACCAACAGGCCACAAAATATTACCCAGGCCACAGTGCTCCCTGACTCTATCAGTGACCACTCCCTGGTTATCTGCTGGTGGTCGGGCAAACTGTCCACAGCACCCCCGAAAACCACATGGCACCGAAAACTCAAAAAAGGAGGCATTAATCACCTCAAAGAATACCTCGCCAATAGTAACTGGCTACCTTTATATAACGCACAGTCGGTGGATGCCGCTCTCACCCACTTTATAGCTACCTTTAACAAAGCCTGTGATATATTTGCTCCCCTCACTAGGCAGGTAGTGAAAACCAGGTCTATGCCCTGGATCACACCCTCCCTCCTAGAACTTATGCAACACAGGGACAACCTCTGGCACAGGGCCATAGACTCCCAATGCACCCAGGACAGACAGCTATATAGGGAGGTGCGAAATAAATGCACCTGGGCCACACGACAGGCCAAGGCTGATTACTATCAGCACACCCTCTCCTCCTCCTGGGGAGATGGGAAAAAGTTCTGGAGCAATGTACAAGAAATCAGTGGCAAATCACGTTCCCCCACCTCTCTACCCAACTCAGTCTGAATGGGGACGTTACCCAAGATCCTACTAAAATCGCTGAAGCCCTCAACAAATCCTTTTCAGACCTCTCACATATCCTCCTGCCTAATTTCTTCCACCCTCCCAAACCCCCCTACTCCTCTTATGGCGAGTACAGACCTCCCGCCCCTTTCCGACTCGTGCCATTCCTTGCACCTTAGCCAAATGCTATATCTCCAAAGCAATCCTAATACTCACTACAGCAATGACTCCTGGACCTAAAACTCATTGAAACACCTCGATGTCACAATACCCCACCTCACAAAATCCTAAACCTTTCCTTTTGCCATGATTTCCCGCTACCTGGAAAAAAGCCTGATCACCCCTATCTTAAAGGCGGTTACCCACCGGTAACTATAGACCAATCTATATGCTCCCTCCTCTCTCAAAGCCCTGGAAAAAATAGTCTCAGACCAGCTAACTGAGCATCTAACAAACACAACCTACTCAGTAAGGAACAGCATGGGTTCAGAGCTGGCCACAGCACCATCACGGCTCTCGCTGAGCTCTAGCGCTCATCCATGAGGCGCTTGACCAGGGTCACTTGCAGGGCTATCTACATAGACTTAACTAAGGCTTTCGACACGGTCAGTCACGAATTACTCCTTCAAGTCCTGCCACAACTAAATGTGATCCCCGAGGCCGCAGCCTGGTTTAAGGACTACCTCTCAGGACGCTCGCAGCAAGTAAGAATAAACTCCACTGTCTCCACCCCAAAGCCTGTTCGCTCCGGTGTTCCGCAGGGGTCAATTTTGAGCCCACTGCTTTTTACTCTCTTCCTTAATTCACTCCCCAAAGCCTGCAGTGGCCATCTCTTACTCTATGCTGATGATGCGGTTCTCTACTGGAAACACCCCCAACAGTACACCTCAGCTCACCCTCAGGAATTCTTCAGGGAGCTGGAGAGTTGGTTCGCTGATCACCGCCTGATCATTAACTATTCCAAAACCAAGGCCATGACCTTTGCTCATCACCAAGCCCACACAGTCAGATGGCTCTTCATATTTCCAACTCGGATGGTTCCCTACTGGAACCGTCACTCACTTCAAATACCTGGGTGTCACCTAGATACCTCCCTCTCCTACCACAGACATATGCGCCTCCTCTCGGCAGTGATCAACGAGAGTTAGTACCCTCTACAGGATCAAAACAGCCTGCCTGCTCCAAGCCATGCAGATAGCTGTCACATCCTCCATCCTCTCCCTTATCGATTAAGGGATTGTTATCTACGGCACTGCTGATAACTCCACCCTAAGCTGCATAACCACTGCGCTAAACAAAGCCTGTCGCCTTGTCTCGGGATGTGACAGACTCACCCACACCTGCAACCTATACAAACTGCCTGGCTGGCTTAATTTCCATCAAAGACTCAAGTACCACACCTGCATGCTAACAAAAAAGATCCACCTTCAGCTTGCGCCAGCCGGTCTACTCCCCATCATCAAACCGGCCCCTCTCAGGCGTATTACCAGACTCTCGGCTACCACATCTTCCTTGGTTCCCCATGTCATTACATCCCTTGAGCGAGATCCCTCCGCTACCGTGCCCCAAATGAAACCTCTTCCCCTTCCCTCTCCCAGTCCCACAGCATTCAACTCTTCAAAACAGGCCTTAAAACCTCCCTATTGGATAGCTCTAAATGTGAATGCTATTTCGGCCTAACCTCTGTCCTCCTCCCCAACCCCTAGCACCCACACAGGGGCCCCCTAGGCCCATCGAACCCCCCCAAAGCTCAGTCTAGGGGTCACAGGTATGTCTCCTACTTGCTCTAACTGGATAAAAAAGTCTCTCTGCTATCATGCCAGCAATGTAATCTATAAATTATTTTATTATGTATAGAAAGTTGTTTTCCTTTTGCCATTTACTGTCCTATGTCTCTCCACCCGCTGTAACCACCATGGAGCTACTGTATAAAAAATGTTTGAACAAAAAATCTGTATATAATTTTGCTTGTATATAATTTTCTTGTTCCGTCTGTCTTCCCCAACTCTTGTTTCCCCCTCCACCCTCTGTAACCGACGTGGAGCCTTTGTAAAAGAGTCTGTGACTCAAAGGTTTGTAATTCCGAATATACAGTAAATAAATAAATAAACATCACTATACTCATTCACATTAGCAGTGAGAACACAATGTCACTATACTCACATTAGCAGTGTGAGCACAATGTCACTATATCCATTTACAGTGAGAATATGATGTCATGGTGCTCATGTAAGCAATAAGACATGGCAGCATATTTTTTTTTTAGTTTTATTTAAAAGTTAATAATTTACAGGATACGTTCTATGAGAAACTACTCTTGTTTGCAGAGTGTCCCAAGTCTTAAAGAGCACCTTTCATGATGGCCCAAACAGTTACAGCTTGTAGTCATCATATGCAGTACTGGACCTGAAAGGGTGTGTGCATTTGTTATTTTTGGCTAAGGTTTACTCTGCTTCCATAATTTGCATTTGTTTTTGAGCCCTGTTTTAGCCCTGCTGCACTTGCTTGTGCTGCTCAGCTGCTGGGCTGCTGGCTCCCATTGATATCACTATATGGCAGAGGAGTGACTCACACTGTGCAGTACATGCAGTTGCTGCAGTTTTGCAAGGGGAAACTACCAGTACTTGGTGTACATACTGTATACCCCCTTCCCCAAGACACCCTGTTAGCAATGCATTATGCCAAACTCCAAATGCCTTGTCAGTATGCTTTTTGTAAAACTGACTTACTTTTGCCTCTGTAACAAAGCATGGGGAGTGAGAAAAGATAAAAGAGTTGCTGTCAGAGGGACTCAGTGGAGTTAGCAAGGCAACAAAATTAGATCATTCATTTAACAATAGGTCAAAAGTATATAAGAATATTGAATATACGCTAAAGGGACAACAACAGTACATTTAGAAGTGTCCACATCACAAAAGTACCATAAAAACATAAAATTTGATTGCAGAAAAGGACCACTTGGCCCACCCAGTCTGCCCATTTTCCCTACCTGTTTCATATGTCACAGATCCTAAATGATCTACGACTTATTCGTTCTTTCCTATTGCTAGAGTTCCTTTATGTCTGTCCCATGTGCTTTTGAATTCCCCTACCGTTTTTGCCCTTACAAGCTCTGTTGGGAGGCTGTTCCATGGATTCACTACTCCTTCCATGAAAAAATACTTTGTTACCCCTAAGTCTACCCCCCACTATTTTCATATCATTGGTTTTCCTTTTTTTTTTTAAGATGCTACCCTCGTGTGCCTTATTTACACCCTTGAGGTATTTGAAAGTCTCTATCATATCTCCTCTCTCTCGCCTCTCCTCCAGGGAATACTGAGATCCTCCTGTCTCCCCTCATATGACTTTTGGTGTAGCCACTGCACAATTTGTGTCACCCTTCTCTGAACCACTTCTACTCTGTCCTTCCAAAGATAAGGCTTCCAGAACTGGACATAGAACTCTAGATGAGTTATCACCAATGTTCTATACAGTGGCATCACCACCTCCTTCCTTCTGCTGGAGATGCCTCTCCCTATGCACCCCAGCATTTCACTGGCTCTCCTCACAGTCTTCTCACATTGTTTGGTAATCTTTAGATTAGCAGATATGATTACTCCCAGGTCCCTTTCCTGTTTGGTGGCCATTAGTACCTCTCCCCCCCCCCCACACACACAACTGACACTGTCACATAGGATGGAAAGAAATCTGAACTACACACTCCTACATGGCAGGGTTAAGCCACATTGGTGGGATAGTGTAAGGGAAGCCTGCACTATGATCACCCATGCAGTACTTGTCCACAGAGAAGGTTCTAGACCTCATGAATGGGAGGGGGGGCTCCTCTCATATAAAAAAAGTCATTTTTGATCCACAAAACTAGGATAATTCAATGAAAAAATAGAATTTGGGGAGGGGGGTTACCCTGCCTCTTTGATCATCCATCTCAAGATAGCACATAGGCTTGGTGTGTGTGTGTGTGTGTGGAGGGGTAGGGGGGGCATGATGCTGTGCCTGTCCTTGGTATGAAAAGAGGGGTTTAAGTTTCCAAAGCCATCACTTCTTTATCTTTTTAATCAAATGAATGTACAAATTCAACAAATACTACGTTTTACTTTTTAGAATGATATAATTTTTGTATCTTATATAATATGTGCAATATTTAAATGTTTATAACTTATTTGTAATGGTACATAACATCAATAAAAGGATCACCATGAAAACAGGTCTTGTATAAGACCTATGGTGTAAACTTTTTCCATTGTCAAATTGTTATTGCCTGTATAAATAAAAATGTTTTACTACTACTACTGCTGCTACTGCTGCTACTGCTGCTACTGCTGCTACTGCTACTACTGCTGCTGCAGCTGCTGCTGCTGCTGCAGCTACTGCTGCTGCTGCTGCTGCTGCTGCTGCTGCTGCTACTCGCTACTGCTGCTGCTGCTGCTGCTGCTGCTGCTGCCGCTGCTGCTGCTGCTACTGTACTGCTGTTGCTGCTGCTGCTGCTACTGCTGCTGCTGCTGCTGCTGCTACTGCTGCCACTGCTACTGCTGCTATTGCTGCTACTGCTGCTGCTACAACTGCTGCTGCTACTGCTGCTGCTACTGCTGCTGCTGCTGCTACTGCTGCTGCTGCTGCTGCTACTGCTGCTACTGCTACTGCTGCTACTGCTGCTGCTGCTACTGCTACTACTACTGCTACTACTACTACTGCTACTGCTAATACTACTACTGCTACTACTACTACTACAAAACAAGACCATTCTTAATGGGGAAGATAGGTGTGCAGGGTTGCTCAAAGTGTGAAAGGCCATACCTGTCATATATGGTCCATCAGTATACCTGTCAATCTTATTTCTTACATCAAAGCAGCAACCATTTTGTGAAACTTTAAGAAAGAGCATGGTATGCTCTGATATCTTTACTGAGCAAGCTGTGCTTAACAACATACAGATTGCCCAGCAGTAACATCACTTCCTGTCTCATGGTTCCACGAGATGACTGCAGCCTCCATTTAGGACACATTTTTGACAGGTATACCTCTGGCC
Organism: Neoceratodus forsteri; assembly: GCA_016271365.2. Taxonomy (NCBI): domain Eukaryota; kingdom Metazoa; phylum Chordata; order Ceratodontiformes; family Ceratodontidae; genus Neoceratodus; species Neoceratodus forsteri. Next base: position 366,711,537 of record CM028137.1, read on the forward strand.
TGTGGTTACCTAAAGGTAAGTCTATCTCACTTGATTATGATCTTTCAGATTATGAGTAATCTTGCCAACATTCCCATTAAAGTAATGGGATAAGGTTTCTGGCATGAATGTAGAAGTGTACAAGCCAAGGACTAATCTTCTTCACTACCCTGTCCTTCCCTCTACTAGGCTCCCAAGCAGGCATGTTACCAGCTCTTAGAATATACAAGTAAAACCATCTCATGCCATTTGGCCTCTGTTTAGCTCACATTTAACAATATGTAGATGATCCCCATAGCTCTGCTGAACTTCCCAATAAGTTTGAGTTTGTCAAGTGTTTTACAAAAACATCCATGACCAAACATTCTGATATAACATGAGCCAGCTGACTGCCTTCCAACTGTTTACTAGTTCCTGCCTTTTCACATACAGTACAGTAATGTGCATCACCTCTGGATGCCATCTTAAATGTCGATTTTCCTACCATTAGTTTTTGGTCATGGTGTTCAGCTCCAAAGATCTTTTTACAATAGAAACCCTCAATGTAGGCCCTAATATAGTGACTAGAGAGCTGTTTTCCATGCTAGAATTCTGTATTCAAGACACAAACCTTGAAAAACAGAGTGGGCTAGTAGGAAGAGTAATAAATGTGCTCTTCAAGTAGGGCAGGAGGAAGTCTTTGACTCTACATTCTCCCCTGGTGCTCCAGGGAGCATTGTGTGAGCAGGTGGCTTCATGCTGCCTCTGAAAACAGAGGCCATGAGGTGTGCAGGCATTCGGCAGCACTCCAGGAAGATGGTGGAGAGGGAGGGGATGTGAGAAGACATGAAGAGATGCCTGACAGAGCCTTGTTTCTTACAACACCCATCCAAAGAGAGTTGTCTCACCCCTAAGGCAATTTGGGGAGGCGGCAAGCCTTGGAGGTGTTCAGGAGGGTTGTCGCCATTGGCAGTGATAGCAATGATGGAGTGGTTACCTAGGACTGGAGAAGACCTGGAAGAGCCAGGACTCCCTGAAGAAAAAGGTTCACTCCTCCCACATATCTTGTATACCCTGATGCCCAATGACTGGAGTCCTTCAGTCATGAAGGAGAAGAACTGTAAAGAGATGGTTAATGACTGCATCACCATCCAGTCATTACGTCATACTCCATCAGGGGAAGAGTACAGGAGAAAACCATCCTGCAAGTTGACAAGCCCTGTGTGATACGTGAGCAATAACTCACAATAGGGTGCACATTTCTATAGAATTAATGCACGTCCTATGTAAGAAGAAGAAGAATCAGCATTTATATAGCGCTTTTCATACACAGTATCCCAAAGCGCTTTACAAGCAATGCTAGACTGGTAGTGAAGTGACTGAATGTGTGGTGGTGGCCATATCATACATCATCACTCACACACAGCCTGGATAATTGCATGAACCAGTTTATGGGAAGGGGAATGTTGGCCAGGACACCGGGAATGGTTCCTGCTCTTTTGCGAAGAGTGCCCTGGGTTATTTTACTTTCACCTGGACACCCACCAGGACAACACCAGGATAGGCAGAAGGGACCTCAGTTTAACATCTCATCCGAAGGATGGCACACCCTAGCAGTACAGCACCCCCCAATACTGCACTCAGATGCCAGCAATTTTTAGGTGCAAGTCCAATCCCGGTGTGGGACGAAAACCCTTGACCTTCTGGTCCAGCGGCGGATGTGCTACCAACTGAGCCACTCTGACACCATGCTAGCAGTAAATGGGAAGGCACAAGGCCAACAGCTACGTTCCTTTCAGTGCACCCAGGAAGTACATTGTTTCTCTAGAAGAGCACATCCAGAAGTGGGTTACTGCACTTATAAAATGGAGAAATTATTTTTCTTATAATGAAAAAGGTTTTATATTTTGCCAGTTAGATTATATTAGGTTAGTGGAAAAAAAAAACATGCATTTACTGAGAATTAATGTATGGTCATGTGATGTGTTTCAAGCAAATAAAGTTGCTAGACTTCTGGAGAATTCTAAAGCCCATTTTTCTAAAATAAAATAACTTACTATACAAAAATCTTTGGTGAATACAACTCTTTGAGTAGAGAAACCACTTTAATGCTAAGCAACAGGCCTCTTGGCCAACTTGTAGCCAGTTTTAAATTCTCTCTTATCTTCCTTACCAATGTGGGCTAGTTGTAGCTGTTAGTTAATTGATGAGTGGAAGAGCGGTACTGTATTTGTTCCTGAATGGTGTGCATGTCATCATGTTTTTTTTTTTCTTTTGATCTCTTCCTTAAGGGTGGGCTACCTTTGCTCTGGGTCCTGGACATGGCATTCAGCTGAAATATGGATGCCTCCTTATCCCAGCTTACACCTATCACATTGACTGCAAAGTGTGCTTTGAGAAGAAGTGCAAAACCACCCCCCATTTCTTCAACTTCTACAGAGACACTCATGGGAAGACCTGGCATTTTGGGTAATTTATTCCTAACCTTGAGACTGTGGAGAGCCAGGTGGTGTCTATAGATGAGGAAGATGGCACCAACATCTTGTATTGTAATGCTAGAAGTCCTCTGGGGTTTCGGGTCCAGGCTGTCAGCTCTGATGATGGAGCTGTCTTTCAGATGGGACAGCTCATGCAGAAATTGGTGGAACCACCACATGGATGTCACGGTAGTATTGTTGGATTTCCAGCCCCTTTTGATACAAACACCCAAAACCATGTTCACCTGCTTCATGTGAACGGCAATGACATTAGTCATCAAGTAACTGCAATGACTGCCCAAACTCCCCACAACAGTTGATATCTTCTCATGGTTGCCATGTTAATGATGCCAGTTTCCTAGCTGCCTCTGCTTTTTGTACACATTCACATGACCCTGAACACCAGAAAAATCCAGGAGTGCAACAGCATAATCATGGTTATGGTGATATCAATCATTTCACTTCTTCTAAGTTGTTTAATGAGCTTCCAGACCATAAAAAATGCTGGATGGAGTCCATGTGTCAGCCAGCTTGCAAATCCTATAGAGGGCTCCAGACACCCACCTGGGTGCTTTACTCACACCCTACCAGCCCAACCTCACGGGTGAATTTGGGAGTTTACCTCAGTACATTCCCAAGGGACCCAGACAGCTGGACAGAGCCTTGGATCATTTATGAAAGTCCCAGTGCCTACTCGGATCTGGCCTATACTGAACTCCAATCCACCACTTCTGGGGCCAACAGTGTTCCCGCCATGGCATTTGCTTGCTTATATGAAACTGGGCACAAGGTTCCATATGAACAAATCTCCTTCAGCATATTCACACTGTATGAGCTTGTATGCAATATTCCCCAAAAAGCTGGCTCATATACTAAAAAGGGCAGATCAGACAGTCATCATCAGTGCTGTCTGATTAATTGGAATGTCTATTCCGGGATGACCAATACTTGGTAAATTGTTAAGAGCAAAGGTAAATCCCCAAAGGTTTCTGGGACCATTTGCTGCTGTCATCTAGGGGAGGAAAAACTGAGGCAGTTGGAACCCCCTAGACCTGACTGGGGCTCCCCCAGTACAGAACATTTGATTTCAAAACCACTTTGCATGGTTCAACATTTAAATTGGGTAACTAGAATTGCATGCCAATCAGAACCCTTGCTAGTCAAAAATGGAACTAATTGAACTAACTAAGCTCACTGTAGTCCCAAAGAAAGTATATTGTATTTTTTTGTGGCAGAAATTTCAGATCTGTCTCTCACTGGGGTATTACAGCAATGGGTGTTCAGCATAATAACAACATAACTAAATACATGATAAATGTGGAAACTGTAGTCATATTTTTGCGCTTAAATGCACAATAAAACATATCCTTACTAAATTCCTTTTGTGTTTAATGATGTAGCAATTCATGGTACTGAGCTTGCCTGAAAATGTAAATTGTAACTGGACAGGAAAGGAATAAGGTAAGTGTACATTATTTATATAAATGTGGTGACTGAGATGGGTACACTGAGCCAGAGCTCATTTCCAGGTGTGACCCATGGAGGATACAGCAATAGCCAACACAGTGACAACTACGGAGTACATATACAAACACTGAAAGCAAGATATGAGTAAAAATTCCAGAAAAGAGCAAACCATGTAGAAAGTGTGCAGAGTACATAGGTTGTATAGAGTAACGAGAGGTCATGGTGGTATACGATGACAACTAGTAAAATTTAAGTATAGCAAGATATGAATTATAGAATCATGATGGTATAGATGTCAAATGACAGTGTACACTGAATTATTTTAAACTCTACAACAGGGTAAGAGGCAATGCGGGTAAATGGGAAGTGAGAGTATTCTATAGGGCATGGGTTATTGTAATATGGAGAGAAGCAGCAGCTGGCTAGCTGCAGGTACATGCTCTGAGAGTGTGCAGGTAAGATTGGTTTAAGGAGGATGCGAGATGAATGGGGAAAGGAAAGTTGTTCCACAGCACTGAAAGGAGGACAGAGAAAAAGACTGACCTGCTATCGATTTACAGTGAGTGGCATGAAAAGAAGGACCACTGGATGATTGTTGAATCCCTGATAGAGGTCATGAGGGACCAAAGCGCTGGGGTCCTAACCTCCATGTAACTCCTTATTGCACAGTACAACTATTAACATCAATATTGCACTTTGCACAAGAATAAATGTGCTCTTTCAGAGCTTAGATCTGCACTGACCTTTCAGCTCCTTTTTGGTGCCACCTCATTCTGGGTTTTTTTGGTCCATTGGACAATGATTGATTGGGGGGAATAGGATGGGATGGCAGATTTAAGAAGTGAGGAGAGGTAAGTGGTAACCGTGGCAGGCCAGTAAAGAGGAACATCTGCACCATGTCCTGTAATATAGTCTCAGACCACTGCCTGCTGTACTCTGAGGAAACCAAACCAGCTGTCTGCCTCCCCTCCATGTCTGGTAGTCAGATGCTCAAACTCTTCACCGGTAAAGATTTCTGCCTTCCCATTCCTTGTGCTATCCTTCTCCCCCAAGGTGTTTTAAACTCCAGTTTTTGTACCTTAATAACATTGGTGACATTTGACACAATAGCCCACAACTTTGCATGTGCAGTCTGACTGGCAGTGTCTCAAGATGTTCAAAGGTTTGTGACTGCATCTTGCACAGTTTACGAGATATGGAACATTGATTTTTTTTTTTATGAAATTCCATTTTGTTTCTATACTTAACATAGGTTTTCTTCCTCTCATCTACAGCCTGGATGGTAAGGAATTATTTCACAAACTTTTGGGGTAGAAGCAGCACATGCCAAGTTACTGTAATGCGTTTTGAAGGTTTCATGAAAAAGTATTAAATGGTTCCAGTGATATATACAGAATAATGTATGGGGGAAGAGTCCATAATGAGAATTTAATGACCACCTGAGGTTTGGGATGCTAGATTAACCCAGAGGGCAAAGCCCAAGGGGTTTATTAAAGCATCCCATACCAAAGGTGGTAATTAAATTCTCATTTATGCTCTCTCCATCATGCATTATTTTATGTAATTGCTGGCTTGTATTTTTTCTCTTCATAGAGAATACCAAATCAGTGTGACACAGTGTTTATGGAAAGAAGTTTATTTTACTGAAGGTGTGATTGATTGTAACATTTTTGAATTGTGAAACTTGAACTTGAAAAAATATTTGGCAGACTCAAAAAGTGAAAAGGAATTGTTTAAATGCAGTCGTTAAAAAAAATAAATTACACTTGCATTTTTTTTTTAAACTTATCTTTATTGATTTTTAGATGCAATAGATACAAGCATAGCCCGTAGGACCATGCATAGGATATTACATTTAGAATTCATTGAAAAATACAGTATCGATGGCACTCCTAATTGAATACTACATGGGGGGTTATGCGACGTACATTTCTAACAATACAAATTAAAATTTTCACCAACGCTATTGCTGCCATGAGTGGGGAAAATACAAGTATAATTATATTGCAGTATAGGACAAATGTACACCTTTAATAGGTGAAACTGTCCCATAATTCGACAGCAATAGATAGAAAAGAAATAGTGCATCCCCTCTTATTCCAAACCATCTACTTCTACTAGCCATGTTCCATAAAGATGAGATAAACATCATTATTTTAACCAAAATGTCTCAGCAGGGCCTATCTATATCTCCCAAGTCAATCCCTGATCTTAAAAAGAACTCTCTGGTTATCTTAACCAGAAATAATAAGAAACAATAAGTAAATAAAAAACTATTGTAAGGCTGAATACAGACTTACAAAACTCCTAAATGATCAGGACCATATGGTCTAATATTTTAGTTCAACTGCGTCAAAATGATCTGGATGTCGCCACATGTATTCACAGCCCACAACCAATCATTTTAATAACATAGAAGTCCAAAAAAATGGTTAAGCTGTATTAGAACGTTTATGAGTGCTGTGTAAACCCACAGCACTAATAACAAAAGTCATGTCGAGCTGTTGACCCATCTATCTTCTTTAGGAGCCCTAGTCAAGTGAAAACTTACTGGGTAGGTCTGTCCTGCCTTCAGGTGTTACCTTCTTCCTCCGACTCGGACTCTGGTCCCCTCTTAAAATAATCCAATTTGATTTTTGTGATCAATTTGGCCGCCTCGACTGGGTCCACAAACTGGTATGTTTTGGCCCTGTAAACTATTTTCAAGCTTGCTGGCATAATCAAAACATGCTGGATCCCAAGTTGACATAGCTTCAATCTGACTCCATCTAAAGCTTTCCTACATTGCCTGGTGGTGAAGCTGAGGTCTAGAAATATGTGTATAGGTGCTCCCTGCCACTTTGAAGGGCTTTGTTTCCTAGCCTCTCATAAAATATGATCTTTCTTTTACAGAACTGAGCACCACTAAGATAGCTCAAATCAGTGGATGAGCTGGATCGACATGCAGGTGGGCCCCCCGGCGTTGACTCTGTAGGCTCTCTTTACTGAGATTTGAGAGTCCAGGTGGAGAAATTCAGTTAACCACGTTCTAAAAACTGGCAAAAATCTTCACCCTCTGACTCTTCAGGCAATCTGAGAACTCTGATATGGGATGCCCGCGCCCCATTTTCAAGATTCTCCAGCCTACACTGCAGAAGCAAATTCTCTTTCACAAGGCCAAATGTTGTGGTACATGCCTTATCAGCTGTTTTAGTTGTTCCAATCGCTGTTTCTTCTACCGATTGAAGTTTAGTCTCTGCCACCAGCAATCGAGTAGTAAACTCATCTGTTTTTTTGTCTATGACTGGATTGTCTTCAGTAAAGCAGCGTTTGAGGGTTTATTCAAATTTGGGTCCAGAGGCTCTTTATCCCTGTCTGTGCCTGCTCTAGTATCTTTTTGTTTTGCCCCATCTCCTCCAACCGTTGTTTTGGTGCTACCCATGTCTCCAGCCACAATAATTTTATATCTTTGTGATCCACAGTAGCTATTAAATCCAATTGTGAGCCCTGTGAGTAGTTTTGGTTCACTTATAACCTTGAAATTGGTTAAATAGTAAAGTGACGGCACAGAACAAAGAAGGATTGCTGCTCTCAGCTTGGCTGCTAGCCACGCCCCCTAAACTTGCATTTAAGTGTAATATGGCTGGTTCTTGTGAGAATGGCACACTGTAACAGGATTGAAGAAAACTGACCTTTTTAGAAAATGTTTAAACTGTTAAAGAAGTTTAACTTGTAGTTCTCTTGTAAAAGTTCTGTAAAATAGTTCTTTGTTTTGGGTATTTTTGTCCTTTGCCTCTGCTTTCTCTGGTGTGGTTGCCTCAAAAAAATACAAACAAGGGTGATGATGTCAGACAGTCTTGCCATTTCTGTGGAAATAAAATAAGAGAGAAAGAGTGTACTCAGAAGACACTTGCTGTTGTATGACAAGGCTAGTAAGATTGGATTTTTTTTTTAATCTCCAGTTGTTATTTAGTAGTAGTTTGACAACCACAGAGGTAGTTTTAGAACTGCAAATTTGTCTGTGAGGTGATTTTGTCTAGTTCAGTCTTTGTTGCGCTCTGAGGTGCAGCCTGAGGCAGCAGGAGTAGGTGGTGTATGCTTGCTGTTATAACCCGCAGGTTATAATGGTAAATTCTAACCTGCTCCTTCAATGGGAAAAAACACAAGCCAGTTATTGCAAGGATTAAGTTTTGTTTTGTTTTTTCTGCGCATGCTTAGTAGGGTTTTGGGTAATTCTCCAAACAAAACAATGAAAAAGCATCGACTGTGAGTGTTTATCATGCATGATTTATCTTTCATGAAAAAAAATATTGTTTGTGATGGCTGCCATCTTTTTAGCAACTAAAAATGTGGAAAATACCTAAAACTGTTGTGTTTTTCCAAAAACAAACACCTGAACCTAAATAAACAGGACTTATTTAGTTCAATTCTGGTGTTTGTTTAAAGTTACCCTGGAAATAACATTTCTAAGCACCCAAAAATCCTGGTTGCCCAGTTTAGCATGAGGAGCAGTTAACCCATTTTCTCTGTTTGAGAACAGTGGGATTTTTTTTATATCTGCAACCACAGATGACGTGCTGCTGCCAGCTTCAGTGGCTGCAATGAACTGGTGGTCTAGTGAGCCAGCATTCTCATGTTATCTGTCTGTCTGTCTAGCCTATATAAAGTGGACCAGGGTGCCAACCTTAGGTACTGCTACTCTCTAACCCCTCCCCTCGAGGTCACCCACTCCACTTATAATATACTTAATTATAGCAGACTAGGGTGCCCACCCCAGTAGCACTTCTTTGAGTCCCCCACCCCTGCAGGTGGCCACCCCCAAAAATAGGTGGCAGCATTAGGGTGCCCACCCACGGTGCCGCCAAAGATCATCCGACAATATGGTGTCCAGTCCCCGATGCCACTTTCCTGTTAAAAAAAATATTCCTCGTTGATCTTTTTTTTTGTCACTTAAAAACTTGTAGCAAAGAAAATGGTCCCTTGCTGATCTGACCCCAACTCCCACCATCACTAAGCACCCATCAACCCATACTCCCCACACACCCTCACTCATCTAAAAGTGTCCCACAGCATAGATCCACTAGCTGATTGAAAACACATCTTGTTGCTGGAACTGGTGACTGTGATATGAGAAAGCAAGGAAAGTCCATTTAATGTATTTCAATGTTGTTCAACTTTTACTCATAACTTTATCATTTTTCAATATTCATACACCAAATTTTCACCATGGCCTTTTTGGGACCCCACTTCCAGAACAAGAAGGGTGACATTTTTCAAATAAGTCTTTAAAGGTGATTTCATAGTTGTTCCATGAAATCACCTTTCGGGTGGGATTTGAACATTTTCAGCTACCAGGTTCATGAAATGGGTCAAGAAAAGGCTATGTTAAAAATTTGGTGGAAAACTATTTGTCGATTCTTTTTCTCTCTGGTCGCCTGCTTCCAGTATCTCCATCTGGCGAGACCCCACTCAAATGGCTCCTATTGCCCTGCCTGAGACCTGCCCTGACCAGAAAATCTGGGATAGGATCCCTCTCCCACCACAGCCCTGAGACAGAGGAGAGAAGATCCAGGAGAGCTAGTCAGGTTGGGTCCAATATTGGGCATGAGGGCCAGTCCCCAGGGACTGACATAGTCTTCCTGGGTGCCAGGGAATTTCTGCTTTTCTTGCTCCCCCAAGGCATGGACATGCAGAAACATCCAACATGTGGTGGGTGCACTCCCACACCCGCATGCAGGATGTCTGCTAACATCATTTCCATTCTACGAGACCCATAGGTATTGTGCTCCTAGTCTCCACTAAGAGCCACTGACACTGTGGGTCAGAGTCCCCTTCCCTCCCAGAAAGGAGAGCTGTCCTCGGGCCGTGATAATCTCCTCCCCTGTCCAGCCCCTGGCACCCCGGGCTGGCTCCCAAACTCTAGTCACTGGCGTATCATGAGGTATGGCAGATGCCTCAGCCTGAACACCACCAGGCCAGCCTAAAATGACCAAGTTATGAGTGAAAGTTGAAATATTTCAATGTTCACTCATAACTTTGCTACTTTTCTATATTTTCCACCAAACTTTCAGCATGGCCTTTTTGGGACCCCACCTAATTAACAACACAGGTAAAATTTTTCAAATCAGGCCAAAAGGTGATTTCACAGTCGCTCCACAAAATCACGTTTCAGTCAGAATTTGAAGATTTTCACCGACATTGTTCATGAGGTGGGGTCATAAGAAGACTATGTTGAAACATTTGGTGGAAAAATATGGTAAAATGACCAAGTTATGAGTGAATGTTGGAATATTTCAATGTTCATGCATAGCTTTATTTATTTAGTTTTTGTTTACTGGGTAGGTACACTAGCCAAAGAAATGACAATTTGTAGGCACAACCTGAATATTTTTAATATTTTGACTCCAAACTTTCAGCATAGACATTTTTTCACACCAGCTCATAAACGTAACAGGTGTCATTTTTCAAATACTGGCCAAAACATGTTATCATCCTTGTGGCACAATATGACATTTTGGCCAGTATTCTATAAATGCCACATGTCATGTTTATAAGGGGTAGTCATAAAATGATTATCTTTAAAATCTGGGGTAAAAAAAAAAGAAACGTTGTGTGTAGTGGCAGCCTTTACTCCAGCAGGTAGTGCTTTGTGATCCAATGCCAGTCAGCTGAGTTTGAGGGCAAGTTCAGTGTGCCAGCTGGATGCCCTGAGGCTGGAGGGGATAACACTGTCAAATGGCACCACCATCCCAATCCTGGGAAGGTGCAGCGTTAACCACATGGGCCAAATAATACATGGCAAAAAGAAATCTTCTCTTGATTTAGGGCCCTGCATCTCTGTACTCATGGCTACCATGGTTCTGCACTTTAACAGACAGCTGGACTGTTTACCTTGCATGTCTGCATCCATAGCCACATGGAAGTACAGGGCCTAGAGGGCCCTACACTTGTGAAGCCCACCAGACAGCCCCAAAAATCCTTGGCATCCATTGCCACACAGAAGGGCTGGGCCCTGCACTTCCACAGACAGATGAACTCTTCCCTTGGCACAGGGCTTAGAGGACCCTGTGCATCTGCATCTGTTCACACAGGTCCATTCAGGACCAGTGCGAATGAGGATACAATTTGACAGTCTCATAAAGAAATGAAATTCTTTGCAAAAACTGCATTACTGCACCAGTTTAGGGTTTAACAAATGGCACAAAAGCAGAAAAATATAGTGTTAGGGTTTCCAACCTTAACTCCCACCCCACCACCCCCAAGTTGCAAAAGGATAAGACAATGCCAGCAACCACCACAGACAGCCATCATCATGTAACAAAAGTACTGTACAACTGTTTCCAGATGACATAAATGCAATAGCTACCTTTGTGAATTTGTATCTGCAGCTATTGTAGCTGTGTAAGCACAGGCTCCACAGCAGCCTGTACTTATGCAGTCATATGTGTGTGTGTGTGTGTCTGTGTGTGGTACAGCATGCATGAGTATGCATGGCTATGTGTGCTTCTGCGGACACAGGCTCCATGGGGCCTGCGCCTTGGCAGCCAGAGGTACTCATGTATGCTGTATGAAGTATCTCGCTAGATAGCATGATCCACTAGAAAAAATTACTCACCATAGTAATATTGTTTCTTCCAAGGTGTCCTTCAGTATCAGTAACTGAGTGCAGTAACCTGACCATGTTGTAATACCTTGGAGGTGGAGCCATGAATATTAATAAAATGAACTGGCAGTAGGAAAAGAGCAGGAGGGTGTGCTGTTTGGGAGTCTGCCCAGAGGGCACCAGAATTTTTTTGAAGGAAGAGTGGGAACATGCCCATGCTAGTGTGGACCAACAGGATCAAAAAATCATGCAACAGCATGAACAGAAAACCATTAGGAAACATGAAAACTTTGCTTTAAATGGCATTCAAAAGCTTCAAGAACAAATTTGGCAATAATGAGGAAGCAGATCCCCCTTCTGATATATTTCCAGGGAAGGAAAGGTTGGGATCTTACTTATCAATCAATCAATCAATCAAATCTTTATTTATTCAGGTGAACATCATTGAACAGAGCTCATTTGCAAGATGGACCTGATTAGGTCAAGGTTCAATAGTTGGTACATAAACAGATACATTTAAAATAATTATATATACATAATCAAAAGACAGAAGTTGATTAAAACATAACAGGACAAGGTAGGACATATGAAAAGTACACTAGATAATACAGTGTATACATATCCCAGTGGAGGAATCAAGGCATACACTCAACATAAGGCACCCAAAAATTTCCAAGTTCCAGGGCAATCCAATGCAGACAAGGAGATACAGTGTTTGAGTTACTGAGAAAATGGTGATCACAGCCTCTGGTAAAAGACATGGAAAGGAGGGTATAGGGGACTCGGACAGGGGCTGGGGCTAATACTAGGAGGTGTAAGGGAGTAATAAGGGCTGGGGTAAGGGCCAGGAATTAGTGGGAGAAGATTATAGCCAGGGGTAGCAAGATCAGTGTAGATAAGATTATAGGGAACTGAAGTACCATAAAATGAAACTTATGCTAAAGGACACCTTGGAAGAACAATATTACTATGGTGAGCATTTTTTTTTCTTCTCACCCCAGGGGTCCTTTAGCATCAGTAACTGATTGAAGACTACAAAGCAGTGTAGTTGGGAGGTGGGAACAAAACCAACTTAGGGAAGAAGCTCTGCAAGACTGCCCTGACAAATCTGGCATCAGATCTAGACTATACATCCAGGCAATAGTGCTTTGCAAATGTGTATACAGTTTTCCATGTAGCTGCTTTGCAGACATCTAGCAAGGGAATGTCCCTTGTAGCTGCCATTATGGCAACAGTGCCCCAGTAGAGTGAGCCCTGAGGCCCTCAGGGGGTTGTTTGCCAGCCCTGTCATAGCAGAATTGAATACAAGAGACTATCCAATGAGATATGGTTCCTCTTAGTGGCTAGTCTTCCTCTACCTGCTTCTTCATAGGTGAGGAAAAGCTGGGTAGTGGAGCCCCTGAACCGTCTGGTGTGCTCCAAGTAATAGGATAGGTCTCTTTTAACATCCAGACTATGGAGTCTCTCTTCTCCAGGAGTGGATACAGTATTTCAGTGAAGAAAACAGGAAAAGTGATAGGAAATTCCTGCTAAAGGTGGTCTCTGAATTCCACCTTAACCAATCTATTTGTTCTGAACTGTACCATGTCCCTGTGAGGGATAATGTAGTTTGGATCTGTGCAGAGTGCTTGCAATTCTGAAATCCTTCTGGCAAAGGTAATGGCCACTAGGAAGATTCTTCCAAGTGACATATTTCAGATGGGTCATAGCCATGTGTTCAAAGGCTGGCTCCATGAGCTTGGCAATGCACAAGTTAAGGTCCCAAGAAGGAACAGGTTCCCTGATTGGGAGCTGAAGGTGGAGAAGGCCTTTTAAAGAACTTTTTGAAAACAGGTAATGAAATGGTCATCTGCTTCTTGCCTATGGACAGATATGCAGAAATTGCAGCTAGGTGTAGCTTTAAGGATGAGGCTTTGAGGCCTGATGCCTGCAAGTGAGCCAAATAGTCTAGAATATTGGGGACTGATGCTTTGAGAGGATTGAAATGCTTCCCTTTGCACTAAAAAATCTTTTCCACTTAGCTGAGTAAGTTTTCTTGGTACTAGGCTTCTTGGCCAATTTTAGGATTTTAAGGACCTGTTCCGAATACTGGGATTCTGGGTAATCTAACTCTTCAAGAACCAGGCTTTGGGGTGAAGAGACTGTAGACTGGGATAAGTCACCCCTGTCTGAGAAAGAGTCAGAAGGGAGTGACAGAGGGGAAGCCGGATTGGCTTACTGGAAGCCAGGGCTAGCGGCTAGCAGGAATGAATATCATGACTACCTTGGCCAATCTGGTACTATCAAGATCATAGATGCAGGCTGGGACCTTAGCTTCAAAACTCTCTGTGAATCGGAAGGAAGGGAGGGAAGGCATAGAGGAACCTCCCTGACAGTCCAGGGACAAGGCATCTGTTGGAAGAGTCACTGGTGCTGGAGGCCTGCAGCAATACAGAAGAAGCTGATGGTTAAGGTGGGAGGCAAACTGATCTATTTCTGGTGAGCCCCACCTTCTGAATATTGTGGCAAGGACTTGTCTGTTCAGAGTCCATTCGTTGTGCCCTTGGCTGATTTGACTGAGGGCATCCACCAAGGTATCGTCCTTCCTTGGGAGGTGTATGGCTGAAGGGCTGATGTTGAAGGAGTAGGTCAGAGACCAGATTTTCATTGCCTCTGTGCAAAGCACTGTGGACCTTGTAACACCCTGCTTGTTTATGTAAAACATTGCAGTGGTGTTGTCTGTTCTGATTTGCACTGAATGGCCTTTCAGCTGTGGGGCAAAGGATTTCAGAGCTAGGTAGATGGCCCTGAGCTCCAGTAGATTGTTGTGGCTTACTGACTCTTTGGGGGTCCAAATGCCACTGACAGAATGTCTGTCAAGATGTGCTCCCCAACCCAGGAGGGAAGCATCTGTGGTAATGACTTTTATAGGAAAAGACAGTTAGAAGGGGGTTCCCACTGACAGATTGGTTGGATCCTTCCACCAGTGCAGTGCTTGGAGCAAAGTTCTTGTGACTAGAACCAGCTTGAACAAAGAATGTCTTTTTTGGGACCAGTAAGCCCGAAGGTGATACTGTATGTCCCTCATCTGGAATCTGATTCCTGGAACGGCAGCTGTCATGGATGCCATGTGTCCAAGGAGCTTTAGAAAATGTCTGGCTGGCTTGGGCTGATCCAGAACAAAGGAGTTTGCCAGAGCCAGACATTTTTGTACCCTTTATGCAGGGAGGAAGGCTCTGCTTTGCTGAGTATCCAGCTCTGCCCCAATAAAAATAAGGAGCTGAGTTGGAGTCAGCTGGGATTTCTCTTTGTTTATGAGGAATCCTAGAGACATCCACTGTGTAGTGATGAGGGACTCCTGCACCTGCAGAGGAGTCTTGCTCACCAGGAGCCAGTTGTCGAGATATGGGTAGACTGAAATGCCCTATTTTCTGAGATAAGCTGCCACCATAGCCAGGCATTTGGTGAATATCCTTGGGGCTAAAGAAAGGCTAAATGGCATAGCTGCAAACTGGTAGTGTTCTGATGGCAGCCAAAACCTAAATAATTTTCTGTAGGACTGCCTTACTGGAATATGAAAATAGGCATCCTTTAGATCCAGGGAGACTAGCCAGTCCCCTTGTTGAAAAGCATGGATCACTGCTGTGAGAGTGACCATTTTTAATTTTAGTTTGAGTAAGTGCCTGTTCAGATGCCTGAGGTCAAGGATAGGTCACCACTCCCCATTTTTCTTCCTTGCAAGGAAGTATCTGGAATAGAGACCTCTGCCCTTCTATGAAGGAGGGACTTTATTACCTTTGCTTTGAGTAACTTTTTCACCTCCAGCTCCAGAAGTTTTTCTATGGGAGACTGGGGTTTTGACAGAAAGGGGCCCCTGAGAGATGGAAATATTTTGAACAGAAGGGGGAGGCCCTTTTTCACTACCTTCAGAAATCACTTGTCTGATGTTATTGGGGTCCAGGACTGGAGGCAGTGGAAGAGCATGCCACCTACTGGTAAAGGGGAGGTGACCTGGACACTGGACTCGGGGCTTAGTTTGTGAGGCAGGAGCTGGGGTGGAGGTACCTCCCCTTTAACCCTCCTGCCTCTTCCTCTGGAAAAAAACTCATTTGAGAGTAGTCCACTGGTATAGGATATGGGAAGAAGGGTCTAGGGAAGTAACACTTGCCCCTATTCTTTTTGCTCTGAGCTGTTTGGTAACTGGGGGCCTTTCCTCTGTCCGTATTACTTTGGTAGATAGTTTTGTACTCGTCTGACTTTTTCATGTATGCTTCTCTTCTGTCACCAAAGAGAGAGTTCTGGTCCCAGGGAAAGTCCATGGTTTTGGACTAGGTTTCCTGTGACAGACTGGTTGTCCTAAGCCAAGCTAAATGCCTGAGGGAGATGGCCTGGGCCATAACCATTGAGACTGCATCATTGTTGTCTACTGCCATGTGGAATTGGAACTTGGAAGCTTCCAGGGCAGTTTTTGTTGTCTCCATTATGTCCAGGTTCATAGTGTCTGGCTTATGCTGGGCAACAGCCAGGACAGAATTCCAGAGGGCCTTCTGGTACTTGGCAGTACAGGCCATGTAAGAAGAGAGGTGCAGCAGGAGGGAGGCTGAAGTATAGGACTTATTAGCCATGAGGTCCAGTCTCCTAGACTCCTTCTCAGGGGGCTGAGAGGAGAGGGGGACATTAGCTTTGTCACAAGCTGCCTGTTGTACCACACCTTCATGACTTGAATGCACATACAGGAAGTCAGTGTCAGACCTGGAAAGCTGATACTTTTTATCTATTTTCTTGTCTAATCTAGACAAAGAGATGGGGTCTGGAGGAGCTTCATAGTGTTTTTTCTGAAAGCATTACATATAGGGAGGACAACCTTTTTTGGAGGAGACCCATCATATCCCTGTAATTCTTTTCCTCCTCATCATCCTGAGTGGACTCTGGCCGGGGGAGATCCAGGGTGTCCACCATACAGTATGCTGCAAGAAAGTTAGCATAGAGGAAGCATCCTCCTGGTCACTAGAGGAAGCTCCAAAGTTCAGACCTGGGGAAACATCAGGCTCTAAAGGGCTTTACCCTACCTCTGCATCTAATCCATAATAATCATCATCCTCCCAAGGAAAGTCACCTGCATCAGAGAGAACTTCACTGGGGGGTATACTAGCAGTGGCAGGGGTTTGAAACATGGACTTCATGCCCTGCAGAGTTTGGTACAAATGCCAGGCTTTAGCCAGTTCTTCATCAGAGTGTAAATCGCCTGGTAAATCTGTGGGATTATTCCCCTGAGGCTCAATGATTTTAGTTTTTTCTTTGTGCTTTTTGCCTACTGACAACTCTCCATGCTTAGGTGTGGGAAGGGCAGTGACATGTTTGTCTGTATGAAGCTTCTTGGCAGGCACTTAATCAGTGACCTGATCTACTTTTCTTTTAATAGTTTACACTTCATCAGTGCGCTTAGAAGTCTTGGGTTTGGTTGGCACTTCATCAGCACCTTTACTGCTATTTTTTATGGCTGCATGGGCAGCACCATGCTGATGTACTGCCATGTTGTAGGAGAGAAAAATGACTGTGACAGGAATGTGAGGCAGTTGTTCTCTGCTAAGTGCTTTGACTGGTGCTGTGGCACAAATCTCTGCCTCATGTTTAAAGCAGCAGTACTACATTAAAAAAAAAACACAACAGTGCCACATAGATGTCTTCCTTCTGATCTGTTGAGAATGAAGCTGTTTAGAATGATGTTGTGCAGTACAGCATTTGGCTAAAAAGAGCCCAGTTTCTTCTTTGTTTTTGTTTACATTTGTATGCCTGCCATGTTATTCCCCCAACCTATGATGTTTGCTGAACACACACACACACACAATGACATTCTGCATTGTTTACAACTAGTTAGGCTTCCTGTGTGGTGCATGCTCCCTTCTGTGCTGCTGGAAACCTTCCTATTAATTCCCACAAGAAAGTCAATGGTGAATGGGTTAATTTACAAAGGCATGTATAACAGTGGGAGGTAACCTGAGATGGAAGTAGATGCAAGGCTGAGAGACAAGCCAAATTATCCAGCAGATGCAAGGCTGAGAGATAAGCCTAATTCTCCTGGGTTATACCTGAAAACAGGCAGTTTCTATCTAGTGTTCCTACCTGGTCAATTAACCATGACTGGGATGTCAACATACCAGGATACACAGTCTACAGGAGGGACAGGGTGGGTAAAAGAGGAGGAGGAATAGCTCTCTATATAAGGGAAGGGATTGAAGCAACATAACTAAAGAGTAAACAGGAAGTCAATGAGTAACCATGGGTCACCCTGGAGACAGGAAATGGTACCACAATCCGCATATGGGTTGTGTACAGACCCCCATCTCAGGGGGAGGAAATGGACAAGGAAATGATAGAAGGCATCCTTAAAATGGCAGAAAAAGGGGAGACATTGTTGATGGGGGACCTGAATGTGCCAGATGTTAACTGGAGTACCTTTGCTGCAGGCACATCCAAGAGCAGGGTAATTCTTGATGCCCTACAGGGGACATGCCTCAGACAGCTAGTGTTGGAACCCACTCGGGAGGTACCAGTCTTAGACCTGGTACTCTCAAATGGGGAAGGAGAAAGGATCTCTGATTTAGAAGAGGATAGCCATCTGGGAAAAAGTGACCACCAAAAAGTGTGGTTCACAATAAACACAGCTATAGAGTCAAGCCATTAAAAAACAAGACTATTGGACTTTAGGAAGGTTGACTTGGGAAAATGAGAGAGTGCCTCAGAAAAGCACTAGCAAATCGGCAAGATGGAGGGGTGGAGGAACAATGAGGAATAATCAAAACAGCCATCGCAGAGGCAGCAAGCCTTTGTCCGAAGCAAATCAACAAAACAAAATGAAGGAAAAAAACACTATGGTTCTCAAAAGAGGTGGAAGGGATGGTTAAGGAGAAAAGGATAGCATTCAGGAAATATAAGGAAACACAGAAGGAGCAGGACAGAGAACTTTATCAGTTAAAGCAGAAGGAGGCAGGGAAGGCAGTCAGAATAGCAAAGGCACAAACTGAGGAAAAGTTAGCCAACTCTGTTAAGAATGGGGATAAAACCTTTTATAGGTACATTAGGGAGTGAAGAAAGACCAAGGGAGGGATATAGAGACTTAATAAAGTGGAGGAAATGTGGGCAGAGGGTGACAGTGAAAAAGCAGGGATACTGAATGAATATTTCTGCTCAGTATTCACAACGGAAGAGGAGGGGGAAGTATCCAAACCAAACAATAGAGAAACTCTGAATAGGGGGGTGTTGATACCAGTCCATTCACAGAATAAATTGTTTTGAAAGAACTCTTGAAACTGAGGGTGGACAAAGCAATGGGATCTGATGGGATTCACCAAAGAATTCTAAAAGGACTATGGGTAGAACTAGTAACACCACTGACTACTCTCTTTAACAAATCATGGGAGGATGGGGTGGTACCTGAGGACTGGAGGAGAGCAAATGTGATTCCACTTCACAAAAGTGGGAGCAGGGCAGAGGTAGGAAACTACAGACCAGTTAATTTGACCTCAGTGGTAGGGAAAATGATGGAATCACTTCTGAAGGAAAGAATTGTTGAGTATCTAGATGATAGTGGGGCACAGGACACAAGGCAGCATGGTTTCACAGCGGGACGGTCGTGTCAGATTAATCTAATAGATTTCTTTGACTGGGTGACCAAAGTAGTAGACCAGGGAAGGACTGTGGATATGGTCTACCTAGATTTTAGCAAGGCATTTGACACAGTCTCACACAAAGATTAATATACAAGTTAGCCAGCCTTGGAGCGGGTCCCAAGGCAGTAGCCTGGATAAAAAACCAGTTGGACAACAGGACGCAAAGGGTAATAGTAAACGGAGTCCACAGTGAAGAAAGGATGGTAACTAGCAGGGTACCCAGGGTTCAGTACTGGGAACGGTCCTCCTTAATGTCTTTATAAGTGACATTGGAGAGCACCTGGAAGGAAACGTATGTCTCTTTGCAGATGACACAAAGATCTGCAACAGGGTTGATACACAAAGTGGGGTGGAAAGGATGAAAAGGGCTTGGAAAGGTTGGAGGAATGGTCAAATATGTGGCAGCTCAGATTCAATGCAAAGAAGTGCAAGGTAATGCATCTGGGAAACAAAAACCTGGGGGAAGAGTACAAAATGGGGGGTGAGTTAATAGCAACAAAAATTGAAAGAGACCTAGGAGTAATTATATCAGATGTCCTAAAGGTGGGCAAGCAATGTGAGAAGGCAGTAAGGAGGGCTGGGGGGATACTGGGATGCATAGGGAGAGGCATCAACAGTAGAAAACAGGAAGTTGTTATCCCTCTGTACAGACAGTTGGTGAGACCCCATCTGGAGTACTGCATGCAATTCTGGAGACCCCATCTCCGCAAAGACATAGACAGAGTGGAGCCTGTTCAGAGGAGGGCAGCCAAAATGGTGCAGGGTCTGCACTAGAAGACATACAAGGAGAGACTAAAGCAGCTTAATATGTATACCCCTGAGGAAAGGAGGGAGAGGGGGGACATGATAGAAATTGTCAGGTATCTCAAGGGAATTAACAAAGTACAAGAGAGTAGCATTTTTTCAGAAGAAGTGATGTGCAAGAACAAGGGGACACAATTTGAAGACAGAGGGGGGACGGCTCAGAGGTAATGTTAGAAAGTATTTTTTCACAGAGAGGGTTGTGGATGCATGGAACAGCCTTCCTGAAGAGGTTGTGGAGTCAGGAACAGTGGGAGAATTCAAGAATGCATGGAACAGGCATACGGCAATTCTAGTGGGGGGTAGGAGGAAGTAAGCTGTTGATTAACTAGAATCTGCAGCTTATCCATCAGGAAGGGAAATGGACAGACTAGGTGGGCCAAGCAGTCCTTATCTGCCATCAAATTCTGTGTTTCTATGTTTCTATGTGTCAAAGATATAGTCTCCACTATGGATCAGTGCAACTATTTCGGATGAAAAAAATGTCATGGATCCTTTAATTAATTGTCTAGCGATATATGTTCTGTCTGGTGGCTCTATTAACCCTCCTCTGCAAAGCAAATGGACCATGATCCTTCTTGGAGCTGGTTCTCCTTTATTCTAAAATAAATCAGAAAGTTTAAATACACTTGATGTTTCACAAAAGAAAGTTTAGTGGTTGCAACCAATCACTTTGTTTGGGATCATGTAAAACTTTTCTTTAGGGCCCAAGTGAACTGGACTGTCTTAAGATACTAGTTCTTTTGTGATAGGTTCGTCCAGATTTATAATACTGTATAGTTTTCAACGGTATTTGTTGTTCCTATTCAGCATTATTATCACTATTCTCAGTTCCCAAATTAGGCATGTTTTTTTCCATAATGTGATTTACCCCATTAGTTTCAGAGATCTCTGTTTCTACAGTCCCAAGTGGTACCACAGTATTTACATATTCTTGAACTTTTGGATCTTTGGAGTCTGGAACCCACTTACCCTCGTTGTTCTGGATCCAGCCTGCTTGAGCAAGGATGTTCTCAGGTGTCCACATTTCTATGTCTTTGGGCTGTTGATGTACCACCGTAATCTCTGTGGATTTTGTTTGCAAAGTTGTTTCTGTCCTGGCCTTTTGTACTATTTCAGAAGCTTGCTAGAGCATCTTGGGGGATCATTTTAGGCCAAGCCATTTCTGGCTTGTGTTTGCCATTCCCAAAGAGACCCCACTTTTCTTATCTCATTTTTTCCCATTTCTCCATAGACAGAGTTTTGCCTGCACTGTGCATAATAGCTTTTCAGTCCGCATTATCAGTGTCCGCATTCAGCATTTCAGTGGAGGGGGCACTCTTCGATGTTTCAACGGTATTTTTGGTCAGCTGTTTCAGGTTGTCTGGCTGATTCCCATTACTTTTGAAAGTGTCCATTTCATTTTGCAGTTTCAGAAGCTCACTGTTCAGACATTCTCTCCATTTTTGATACTGCTCTGCCTCCATTTCTAATTGCAGTTGCAAAATCTTTTTCCTGTCCTCTACAGACATATTAGAAGACCTTGTATTACCTTCCAACTTTTGTTCTAGCCCGTTTTTCTCAGTATTGTTGCCATATTCCAACAGTTCCATAGGTTCAATGCTAGCCATTTCCAAATCCATTCCTGCTTCTTCCATAATCTCCTGCACAATTTTTGTGATTTCTTCCACCTCTGGAGCATTCAGGTCTTGAGAGGAGAGCAGCTCCCCAGCCGTTGCAGCACCCATCCGTTCACCACCACTTGCAGCAGCGGCCATCTTGGCAGCATCAAGACAGCCAAGGGGTCCCCCTCCTGACAAGCGTAGGGGAATTTCCCCAGTGTCCTGACCAGATTTCCCCCATTAACTAATACCACTAATAGTTTAATCTGGTTCAGTGTGAGTTGGCATCCATCTGTATCCCCCTCACCCAGGACAAGGCTGAAAATAGGCAGAATTGTCTAGTCCTCCTTTCCCGGTCAACAAAACTAAATAAAATAAAGAAAGTTACCACCAACTGCTACAATCAATACTTGTATTGCTTTCAAGGTTGTATAGCAATACATAGAAAAATAGATATTGACGGCAGATAAGGACTGCTTGGTCCACCAAGTATGCCCATTTTCCCTACCTACTATAACACCGCAGACCCCTACTTGATCCCTGACTTTACCCCCTTCCCTACCTCAAAGGTTCCCTTATGCCTATCCCATGCATTCTTGAAGCTTGTTACCATCTTTGCCCCCACCACCTCCACTGGGAGGCTGTTCCAGGCATCCACCACTCTTTCTGTGAAGAAGTACTTCCTCATATCTCCCCTGAGTGCCCCCCCAGCTTCATAGCATCTCCCCTTGTTCTTGAGCATCTTTATTTCTGAAAAATGCTTCCCTCTTGAACTTAACTTGTACCTGTGAGGTATTTAAATGTTTCTATCATATTCCCCCTCTCCCATTCCTCCAGGGTGTACATATTGAGGTCCAGCTGTCTCTCATCATAGGGCTTTTGATGCAGATCCTGCACCATTTTGGTTGCCCTCCTCTGGACCACCTGTATCCTGTCTATGTCTTTCCAGAGATGTGGTCTCCAGAACTAGACACAGTACTCTAGGTGAGGTCTCACCAGTGATCTATACAGCGGTAACACCACCTCTGTCTTTCTGCCAGTGATACCCCTCCCTATGTACCCTAGCATCCCACTAGCTCTCCCCACTACCTTGTCCCACTGTCTGGCCATCTTTAGGTCATCAGATATTTATTTATTTATTTAAAAGTTTTACCAGGAAGGCATTCTGTGCAGACTACCGCTCGATTTCAGATGCATCCTGGTGGTAGGGGGGACTGGAGAACACACACTAGAGAATACATAAAGAGAACACATTTAAAGTACAGTCTACAATGAACAAGCATTCAGAAAAAATCTACAGAAACATTGTTATAGCTGAAGGTAGAAATCCGCAATACACAACAATAAGGAGCCAGAGTGCAGCTCATTAGACCGGTCCGAATTACGGAGAAGAGCTAGGCACTTGGCCTGTAGCAGAGCTTAGCTGCATGAGCAATTGGGAGAGAAGTGCTCCTTGAGGAGAGAGTTAAGGTGCTGCATGGTGACAGCGTGCTGAATGACCTCTGGCAGAGAGTTCCACAGTTTAGACATGCAGGATTTGAAGGCTGCCTGGCCTGTTGCTGTGGAAATGTGTGGGACATACAGAAGCTGGGAGTCAATTTTCCTGAGTGAGTACGCAGAGGGGATTGGGCTGTTAGGGCTGACGTGAGGTAAGGGGGCAGGGACTGAGCCCAGAATTTAGCTGTAATCCTAACACAGTGGGACTGTCTCCAATCCCGGAGCGAGGGGAGGTCCAAGGACCTGTAGAGGCTGGAGCGATGGGTGGTGGGAGGGCAGTCCAGGGCAAAGTGGCAGAAGGAGTGGAAGAGAAGATCCAGTGTGGCTAGGGTGGACTTAGGAGTGACACTGTAGACTATATCCCCATAGTCCAATATAGGGAGGATCATTTTCTGTACAATTGCCTTGCAAGCTGGCAGAGGGATGCAGCCAGTTATGATATAAGGTGGCCAACTTGGGGTGCATTTTTTTGTGGATGGCATCGATATGTGCAGAAAAGTCAAGGTGCTGGTCAAGCCAGACCCCAAGGTATCTGAAGGAGGTGCAAGCCTCCAAGGGAGTCCCATCTATGGTGTGGAAAGTGGGGATGGAGGGGAGTCAGGGAAAGTCTCTGCCTCGTGCCGAAGGTTAGGGAGACTGTTTTCTTGGCATTGAGAAAAAGCTGATTAGAGTGAAACCAGAACTGAACATCACTAAAGTCCTGCTTGATGCCACTTCAGAGGAGGAGGGGCCTAATGCCTACAGTACTGTATAATCCACACACATGTGAATGGATGTATGTGGGCAAGCCGAGGGTTGGTCATTTAGGAAGATAGAGAACAGGATCGGGCCAAGAACAGAGCCTTGGGGAACCCAAGTGGTGATAGGGAGGGAGCTGGAGGTGTAAGTGCCAATTTTGACTGACTGGGCCTGCCAGGTAGGAGTGGAACCAGCTGATGATTGCTCTTGAGGGCCTGGCGAGGGAAAGCTTGGACAGAAGAAGGGCGTGAGAGACAGTGTTGAATGCCTTTGCAAGGTCGATAAAAATGGCTGAGGTGATGTGACATTTATCCATACCTGTGAGGATGGAGTTGGTGAGCCTTAGGAGGGAAGTGGTGGTGGAGTGTGATTTCCTAAATCCAGACTGGTAAGGTGTGAAGAATGAGGAGAAGTCAAGAAAGGAGGAGAGTTGTGAGAGAACAAGGTACTCCTGGACTTTGGCTAGTATGGGGAGGAGGGAGATGGGTCAGTAGTTGCCAGGGGAGGAGGGGTCACCTCCTTTAGGGAGGGGGATGACTGTGGCATTTTTTCAGTCTGATGGAATAGATGCAAGAGAGAAAGAGAGGTTAAAGAGTGAGGCCAGAGGGCTGGCAATAGCAGGAGCTGATAGGTGGAGCATTTTGGAGTGCAATCCTTAGGGGAATTTTCCCTTGGAGGGACTGAGGGTGTGTAGGGCTTTCAGTACTTTGGACGGGGTAACCAGATGAAAGGAGAGGCAGGTGGCTGGAGGGGGGGTTTTGGGTGGATGGGGATGTAAACACGAGGGGAGCAGGACAGGCGGGAGAGTGGACAAGAGAGAGAGAGAGGGCGAACAGTTTGTGGAAAAGGTGTTGAATTCAGAGGCCACTGCTCATGGTTCAGTGATGATGGAGCCCACTACATCCAGGACAAGGTGGGGGGGGGGCTGGGCAGGAAGGGAGAAGAGTGATTTAATTGCCTTCCAAAACTTTGCCGGGTGATTTATGTTGGTGAGGAAGGAGGCTTTGAAGTAATTGGCTTTGGCCTGTCGGATAAGCCTTGCACAGGCATTTAGAAGTGAGCGATAGTGTTGGTGCACCACAGGGGTGCAGGATACCTTGTAGGCTTTCCAAGCCTGGTCCCTGGCTCAGAGGTGAGTCATGAGATCAGTGGACATCCAGGGCAGGTGAGCACCCCTTACTCAAGCCCAACTAAGTGGGGCATAGTAGTCCCAGACAGTGACGGATCTGGACTTGATGTGTTTCGGTGCAGAATTGATAGAGGTGGTCCTGGGGATGAAGGACCAGTCTGAGTTTGTCAGGTCATTTAGGAGCATGGTAAGGTCAAGGGATTTGTATGACCTAGTGAGGAGAGTTCTTGGTGGAGGTGCCTTGGGTCTGAATATTTTCCTTACCATGTATATCATGTGGTGATCACTTAGACAGTCTGATAGGAGGCCACAAGTATATGATGTGGGTGTGAGGTAAGGATCTGGTCCAAGAGGGAATGGTTCTGGGATTTGGGGTTCAGACGAGTGGGTTCTGTGATCTGGTGAGACAGGTTTAGTGCAGCCACTTGGCTATGGAGCTTGGATCCAGCACTGGAGAGCCAGTTCAAATTGAAGTGCCCAAGGATATGGAGCTCGCCCACTGATGTGAGGGATTTTAGGGTGCCCAGGTGGTCCAAAACAGTGGGCATAGGGGTGTCTGGGGAGCAATAGGAACCTGCTACATACAAGGGAATTGAGTGGGGTAGTGAGATTTTTATTAGTAGTGCTTCTATGGACAGCATGGGCACGGAAAGTGAGACTGGGGTGAACTGGAGCAGGAAAGAGATGTACATGGCAATGCCACCTCCCTTTTTGTTACCTCAGCAGTTGTGACGAGTGATGGAGTAGCCAGGAATAGATAATTCAGAGTCCAGGTTGTGAGGCTTCAGCCAGGTCTCTGTGATAATCAAAACGTCAGGATGCAGGGATAGGACAATTGGTTGTAGCAAGGTTAATTTGTACAGGATGCTGCATATATTTAGGTGCACTAATTTTAGGCCTTGAGATAATTGGAAAGGAGGTGAGGGGTTATGACAGGTGGGGGGGTTGGTCCAGAGTTTAGCTTGACGTACCCAGCTAGGAGGAGCAGTGCCGTTAGCAGCAGTTTTGTTTTTTGCATGGCCCATAGTTGCTTACGGTGGGCAGAAGTTAGCTGGGAGGTGTGTGATAAGGTGCCCTGGGCAGTGAATTTTATGGCTGTCAGCCCAGCATGAAAGGAGGGTAGAAGGACAGAAGCCCCAAGAACCCAATTATAGAGGAGAGCAGGGTGGGGGCTACCCAGTGGTGGAGGTGGTAGGGTGGTGTGGCAGTGCAGTCATGGTGTTAATTGTTAGGGGACAAGGCAGCGATTCTGGGTAGGAGGAGGGTGGGAGGGACACTAAAGGTGCAAGAAGATAAATTATAGTTAAGGATAGGTGTTAGCTGGGTTATGATTGCATGATTGACTTTTGGCGGCCACTAGTGGTGGTAGCAGATAAGCTGCAAAGGGAAAAGTGGGTTGATTGGTTATCCAACTGAACATGATACTGCTTATTTAATGGACAGATCACCAAGGGTGGTGGTGGGGGTAGTAGGGCAGCCAGCGCACAGCGCCAGTGAGGCCTTCCACAAACACACACACACACACACTTCTCCATAGTGAATGAAAGAAGCCATGTTCCTCTCTGGTCAGTGTCATACCTAAAGTTCAACATGTTCCAGCTCGGGGGAGGGCAGGACAAGCATTGGCCCTCACGACCACCGGGAAGCTGAGGAGAGAACAGAAGGAGCTGGTTATTTAACAGGTAGGGAGGAGGTGGGGCAGCCAAGTAAGCACAATTTTATAGACAAAAAAATCATCTTGCCCCTAATTGGTGTATGCAGCATAATTAATTCAAATTGGAATGGAATTTAGCTTGGCGTTTACTGGGAGCACTCAGAACAAAACTAAATGTAGTACAGCAACTTCATTAATGTTCCAGAGTTAGACATGTGCCGTTCTACTCTTAAAGCAGGTTAAAACTCAGTACTGCAGTAAAGTTCTCCCATACAAAGCTATACATTTTACAGCAAGTTAATTAAGGCACCCTGTAGAATAGAGTGCAAATGCACTATATCTTAATAAAGCAGCTAAGTACAGCAGATCTAAATTTAATTATGTCATAGGGAGTGGGATAACAGATGGACAACCACAACAGCTTTCAGGTTTAATGCACTGTTTGCTTAGTGTGGTGTTTATTAATTCATAAACAAATAAATAAATAAAGGTTTTGACTATAAGCAAAACAAATAAAGAATAACATGAAAAAGAATAATAAGCTTCACAGCCGTGGCAAACTGTACTTCAGTTTCCACAAGTGGTAACAGCTAGGACTCCCCTCAGTCCTTCGCCTATTATGGCCAGAAAGCAATGACACTATCTGACTTTATGCACTCAAGGTAATACTTTATATACCTGCCCTCATGTGTTACCAGCATCCCTAACTTTTTAAAATATCTCCTTTTGCTCCTTTTTAATTTATATAATGCTAGGAAGCTTCTAAATTCATCAACATGCAACCAACATTCAAAGATGTGTAATTTTACCAAGACAGGGCTAAAATAATATACCAACTTTGCTGGAAATTATATATATATATATATATATATATACACATATATATATATATACATATATATATATATATATATACACCCAGATATTTGACAGATCCTTATTTATTTATTTCTTTCATGAGTAAAATCAATAAGGTGAAGGATTTACTTTTATTAAGCTGATAGCCAGATAATAGTAGTAAGTACTAAAATCTATATTTTTGACAAAATAAGAACTTTAGGATTGGGATAGGCCCTACAGTATTTGCAAAGTTTTCCTGTAGTTGGTTACTCATATAGACATACAGGAAATAAATGACTAAATTATATACAATATTGCATAATGAAAACTACACAAAATAGACAAAAACTTTAGACAAATCAAAAACTAAGGAACTTAGTATACAATATCCTAACAAAGTAAAAATGTAAACAGATACAAAATATTCTTCAAATGGATGATGGCATCTGCAATTTTAGACCTCGCTGAAACAATTATCTTGGTGGAAAATGTTAAAACCTCTCCACAAGGGCAAAGTAAAAACATGGAGGATTTTCAATAAAATCCATCATATCATCTACATAAGCAATTGTTTTTATATAGTCATTATCAGTTTTTATGTTGGCTTGTGCATGTGTGCCAGCCAACATACTGCACTAGTGGCAGATTTGGAGGTGCGGTTACTGTGGAAGAATGCAGGGCATGCATCAGAAGGTGCGTCCCTCATTCTCCAATAAGGCAGATGCAGGTGCTGACACCAGGCATGCGTCCAGGTGGCCCCAGATCTAAGAAAGGTCAGCTGCAATCGTACGGCGGCTATGAGCTGCGCCCTCCTGACAGTGCCTGGTGACAGTGCCAGAAGAGCCTTGACACATTTCTTTTGCTGATGGGGAGCCACTCTCCATTGGCATAATGACCCCCTCCCATTTACAATGTATGCTGAGGGGGTGCCCAATCCCCCTCGGCATCATGTGCCCCCCCAACAGTCTTTCTTTGCTGACTGGGGGCCCAATCCCCATTGGCTTCAGTCCCCCTTTCCCATTTAATTTGCCGATGGGGAGCCCACTACCCATTGGCATAATGTCCTCCCCCCCACTTTTGTTGTGGGCTGAGGGGGGGCCCAATCCCCCTCGGCTCTCATCCCCCCTTTGGTATGTGCTGATGGGGATGCCCAATCCCCATCGGCTACAGCTTCCCAAAAAACACTTGGGTGGCATGCTGGGAGCCCACCCCAGCATGCCAAATCCCTGAAAAGAAAAACCGTCCTGTTATGTTTTTTTTTTTTAAACCTATGAAAGAAAAAGCGGTCCTAGCAGTCTCCCTGCCCCTCCCCACCGCACCCACCCTCTGCATGCCCTGCCTCCCACACCCTTCACCCCATACTTACCTCTGGAGCTCGGCGCAATGATTTTCAGTGGACCAGAAACACGTCTGCACTCTTCAAAGCTGACCGCAAACTGAAGAACTGCTGGTAAGCTGTATAATGGCATAAATAGGTTTTTTTTTCAACTTTGGTGCATATCTTGACCATTTTGGGGAATTTTGGCACCAAATGTTCAACATGGGGTTATTGGGACTCCTCCTCATGAATTCAGTCACTGTCATGGCGTTTTTCGGTCCCAAAAGGTGATTTCATGGTCACTGCATGGAATCATCTTTTAGGACCGATTAACAAAATGGCAGTGCCACTGTTTATGAGGGGGCTCTCAAAAAGCCTATGTTGTAAATTTGGTTGAAAAAATGCAAAAAATGGCTGTTTTACAAGCGTGCATTGCGCAGTTTCCACGCACGCTTGTAACTTCGTGAATTTGTAATACTTTTCACTACAGATTTTCAAAATTGCCATTTTCCCACACCTCCTTATGAACAGTACAGCTGTCATTTTACATATCCTGGCCGAAATGTGTTTTTGCACT
Organism: Neoceratodus forsteri; assembly: GCA_016271365.2. Taxonomy (NCBI): domain Eukaryota; kingdom Metazoa; phylum Chordata; order Ceratodontiformes; family Ceratodontidae; genus Neoceratodus; species Neoceratodus forsteri. Next base: position 366,740,825 of record CM028137.1, read on the forward strand.
TCTGGTGCACAGTAGTGCAGTCGCTGTGTGAAATTAGTTTTTGGGACAGTTTGAGGAAATGAGGGTGGCACTGCTCATGAGCAGAGGTCCTAAAATGTCTATGTTGAAAATTTGGTGATGAACGTCCATAAAATTACTGTGTTGCAAGCGTGCGTTGATCAGTTTCCACACACCCTTGTAACTTCGTAAATGTGCAATATTTTCATGCCAGATTTTCTACACTGGCATTTTTTCACACTTCCTTATGAACAGTACAGCTGTCATTTTTCACATCCTGCCCAAAATGTGTTTCCACACCTATGGCGTACAATGGCGTGGTCGCTGTGGGAAATCAACTTTTGGGACAAATTAACAAAATCACAGTGCCACTGTTCATGAGGGGAGGTCCCAAAATGCCTATTTTAAAAATGTGATTAAAACATATTTGAAAATAACTGGGTTACGGATGTGTGTTGCTCTGTTTCTATGCATGTTCATGACTTCACCGATTTTTCATATTTTCACTCCAGATTTTTAACGTTGCAATTTTTTTACATCTCCTCATGAACAATACAGTTGTCATTTTTCACATCCTGCCCAAAATGTGTTTTCATCCCTGTGTCACCAAATGGCATAGTCGCTGTGCAAAACTACCTTTCGGCTAACAAACTGATAGTGCTGCTCTTCATGAGGTGGCATCACAAAAAGCCCATGTTGAAAATTTGGAGTGAAAATACCAACAAACTCCTACGACGTTAGGGTTTCCAGCTGTAACTCCCCACCCTGTAGAGACTGTCAGGTGTCAGGGGTGTTACTTGGGATCAGGATCATTGGCTGTAATGCTTACACCATTCCACCCCCACCCTGCAGCCAGTGACAGGCATCAAGGTCTGCCTTGGAGTGTTTGGCCCTAAAGTTAACCCCATTCTCCTATACTGCGCCCACCTCAGCATATTTCCTTATGGAATGGTGTAAGTGGAAGTTCCAATTACCCCAAAGCACATGATGACACTTGTAGTGTCTGCAGGGTAGGGTGAGGTAGAATGGCATAAGCATTATATCTGATGACCCAAAAGAACACCCCAATGTCTGTCAGTCTCTGCAGGGTGAGGATGGTGTTGGCTTCAGTTCAGTACTTCACTGGCATTCCTATTATGCATCCCTAACTCCTGCACTACCAATGGCAATGCCAGTGAGACAATATTCAGCATTTAAAAATGCTTATTTAGAACTACTATATAACATAATGATTCAGTGTATTATGTGCCAATAGTGGTTCTAGGGTGACAGTGAAGAATACAGGGGAGGGGAGGGGACAGCCTTTGCATGCACTGTTTGCATAATCAATGGTTGGGTATGCATTGGTTCACCATAAGAAAGGGCACAAGAGTACTGTAAAATTACTTTATAATTTTCATAAATTAAAGTGGTATATCACATTCTTGTAAATAGATCAACATGAATGTAGGAAAGGTAGAAAAGAAACATGGTGGTTAGACAATGGACTCAGGAGAAAAGTTACATATTGGGGTGTTCTACAGACTGCCAAGACAGGGGTTGAGTAAGATAGAGAATTGGGAAAAGAACTTGGAAAAGGGGCCTCAGAAGGGGAGGTAATTGTTGTTGGGGATCTCAGTCTACCAGATATAGACCGTTATGACCCAGCTGCTAAGAGAACAACAAGTTAGGCTCTGCTTGATGTGGTGCAAGATTGCCTGCTGGTACAACTAGTAAGGGAAAACTTCCAGAAAGCTGCTATTTTCAATGTGGTGCTCGCTAACTCAGAAATGGGGGCAGTATGAGGGGTTGGGGAAACACTGGGGTCCAGTGATCCCAATACATATGGTTTGAACTAGCCTTGGGTAAGGAAAGGCCCTCATCAGATACTGTGGTTCTGGATTTCAGTTTTGCACATTTTGGCCTAATGAGGGACTCAATCTAGGGGAACTGGTAGGGAATGGATAAGATCAGGGTAGAAGAGGAGATGTGGGTCATAATTAAAGGGACCATTTGAAGGATCTAAGGTGTACTTGAGCACTATTACCATGAACAACAACCACAAGAGGCTGATCTGGTTCTCTAAGGAAGTATGGGTGAAGCGAGGGTAAAATGGGGCCTTAGCTAACTACAAGATGTGCCAGTGGGATATGGACTACAGTAAGTACCAGAGTAAGATGAAGAAGGTTAAAAAGGTGGTCAGACAGAAAGGCAGACACAGAACTGTTAGTTATAGAAGGGTCAAGGGAGGAGAGAAAGTGTTCTTCCAGTGCATCAGGAAAAACAGAAGCTGGCCCTATGGTGCAGTGGATGGATTTCCACTTCCGACACCAGCGACCCGAGTTTGGGAATGGACCCGGATGCTGGAGGGCCGGCCAGGGAGAGAGGGTTTGAGTGTCAGATGACTGCTTGCCTTCTCTCAGGGGGAGGGCAGGGAAGTGACCCAGTGCTTGCTGATCCCTGGTGGAGGCTGGGGGTATGGCAATGCATTGGATCCCAGTCACTAATAGGGCATGGTGAACATCGGCATATGCCTTGACGTTTGTGGCACTTCACGCCCATGGGGAGCAAACAGGAAAAGTGCCCCATGGCCAACTGGATGATGATCACCAGCTCCTACTGCTGCAAGACCCCGATCTGTCCATGGACAACCTCAGCAGCACCAGAGCCAAGAATTGAGCTAGCTCCCCCCCCAGTGCCTTCCCCCACAGAGGAGAAGGACCCATCCGGTGAAGGGTTATGTCCAGGTTACCCAAGTGGGCTGCAATGTGGGGTGATGGGTGGCTGAATAGGGGAAGTGTGGCAGTGAAGGGCATAGGAAGGCCCAAATGAGAGGCCAGCCTGGAGCTGGGGGGAGAATAAAAAAAAAACAGAAAGATGAAGGGATGGAATAGTTGGGCTGGTAGTGGGAGGATAATAAGGGATTATGGGCAGAAGGCAAGTATTTTGAACCTCTACTGTTGTTACTTCTATTCAATATTTAAGGTGGAGGACAATGGACTTTGACTGAAAAATGGAATTAATGCAGTATTATGGGGGATTCAGAAAATTGGGAGAATGGAGATCTCGGTAGAAAGAGTGCAAATAGGGTTTGCTGCCTTTAAAGTAAATAAAGCACCAGGACAAGCTGGGATGCACCCATCAAAGCTGAGGGAATTGGTATTGGAACTGGCAAATCCCCTAGCAGAACTATTCAGTAGCTCACTAAGAACTAGGTGGTTCTGAGGTATTGAAGGACAGAGGAATTGGATCCATTCCACAAGGGAGGGAATAGAAGGGATATGGGAATGACAGACCCTTCAGCTTTACCTCCAATGTAGGTAAATTGTTGGAGATAATAGTCAAAGAGAACCTGGTGACCTGCCCGGAAACTAATGGGCTTCAGCACAATAAACAGCATGATTTCATGGCAGGGAGGTCTTGACAGACCAATCTGATAGTATTCTTTGACTGGGTTACAAGGGCAGTAGATAGGGGACAGGCAGGAGGTCTACTCTATTTCAATTTCAGCAAAGCATTAAACTCAGTCTCGCACATGAGGTTGCTGAAGAAGTTCCAGGATTTAGGAGTTGGGACAGAGCTGATAAAATGGTTTGGAAACTGTCTGGGATTAGACATCAGAGGGTGCTGGCCAGCTGTGTAAACTCAAGGGATAGGGAGGTCATGAGTGGGGCACTGAAGGGTCAGTGTTGTGTCTGGTTCTCTTCAACATTTTTATCAGTGACATAGGGGAAGGTATACAGATCAAGACATGTCTCTTTGCAGACAGAACAAAGCTGTGCAGCAGGGTGGACAGTTAACAGGGGATAAGGGACTTGCAAAGAGACCTGACAATATTAGACATGTGGTCTAAGGTTTGGTAGCTGAGACTTAATTCCAAAAAGTGCAAAACGATGCACATAGAGAAGAGGAATCCTAGAACAGAATAGCAGCATAAAGGCAGCTAATAGAAGGGTCCCAGAAATCACCCTTCAGAAGTATACTTGTGAAAAGTTAGAAAAGGGTTAGTAGCCCTTATGGTAAACAAGGCCCTCTGGCTAGATGGGATGCATCTGAGTGTAATAGAAGAATGGGCATCAGTGTTAGCTGAGGCCCTGGTGGGGCAATTCAATAGCTCTTTGCAGCAAGGACTGGAAGGTGGTGGATGTATTTCTGATATGCAAGGCAAGGGACAAGAAGCAGACATGAAATTATAGACCTGTCAGCCTTACTTCCAGGGTAAGGAAAGTGTTGGAGGCACTACTCAAAGAGGATCGAGTGAAATACCTGCAGAACAATGGGTTTCAGTATAGTATGCAGAATGGGTTTGTGGCAGGGAGGGCATGACAGACCAGCCTGATAGTACTCTTTGAACAGGCATTCAGAGTAGTTGACAAGTGGCATGCAGTAGACTTACTATACTTCAACTTTAGTAAGACATTCAACTCAGTGGCACACTGAAGGCTGCTAAAGAAGATGGGGGATCTGGGTACAGCTAGGGAAATAGTAAAGTGGAGAGGAGGCAGCAGAGGGTTGTGGTGAATGGTGTCAGATCAGTGAAAAGAAAGTCATGAGCAGAGTACCACAAGGATCTGTCACAGGCCCAGTCCTCTGCAATATGTTCATCAGGGAAATAGGAGAGGGAATCCAGGGGAGGTTGTGTCTATTTGCTAATAACAATAAACTCTGTGGTGGAGCTGACAATGTGGAGGCGGTAAGGGAATTGCAGTGAAACCTGAAAAGGCCAGACATTTGTTTCAATGTCTGACAACTGAAATTCAATGCCAAAAAGTGCAAAGTGACACACTTAGGGAACAAAAACCCCAGAGCAGAGTATTGGATGGGAAGGGTTCAGCTGGGCGCAACATCAGAGGAAAGTGAGCTAGAAGTCATCATCATTGACTCTTTTAAACAAACCACCCAGTGTCATAAGGCATAGGGAAATACTGGTAAAAGGACAGGGTGGGGTGAGGGTTGCCAGAGACCAGTTATGGTCTGCAGAGACAGAATAGGCAGGGAATGTCTGGGCAGACTGGGTGGGCCAGCCGGTCCTTCTCTGCTGACAAATTCTATTTTTCCATGTTCTACATTTCTATGAATTAATTAATACTGAGCCCTTTAATAATAACACTGCAGAACAATTAGCCATTAAGCTTACTTTGGGGAGTATAAAGGACACTGATACATATGCCCATGTGTATATAGTATTTACCAGACACAAAAAAGCTGAGCAGTTGTTTCAGTGTTAGAAAAACTGGTGTTAATAAATAAAAGGAAAAAATAGCACATACTAATGGGATACTTAATATAGTTTGTATTATATTAACTGAAAATGCAAAGGTCAAAAATATTATATTGACCAATGGTTTTAATCAAATAATTAGTGATCAAACTAAGAAGAAATATAATAGAGGAGGAGGGACAATAATTGACTGGTTACTAACAACTAGGCCAAATATTTCAGTCAGTTCTTGATTGTCGATGGACTTTATCTCTGATCTTTGCCTGGTATATATTGTAAGAAAGGAGAAAAAGAAGATACTGTAGATAATACAGTGTAATAAGAGAATGCAGGTGCCAGATTCACAAAAACTCACAAAGTAGTAAAAATCTTTATTTTTAAACGGGAAAGGTGGAAAAATCACATTATTAGTACCAGTCGTATTTACAAGGTGGTCCTGTATGTGTATAAAGTTACAACATAAAACATAAAACATTTATGGTTTACAAACACATAGTGTACAAAATATACTTTCATACATTTCATCAAAAGCGAAGGCAATATTTACAATACTCTATAAATTACTAAAACATATCTTATATCTACAACAGTACTAGTCATTGCACATGCACCGTATGTTCAGTTCATGTTTCAGTTCTGCAACAGAGGATTTTGTACTTTTAAGAATTTTATTTGTAATATGTTTTGTTGAATTCCATAGTGTAAATGTAATATGAGAAAAACACATACTGCCATATTTGTTTAATCATTTTGGAGTTTTATAGCTTCTCAAGTTTATGCTTCTCATGTTATATTTGTATTCTGCTTTTTCCAGTTTGTCGTATAAATACAAAGGTGTCTTAAAATTTAGGACTTAATATATCTCATTTGCCCAGGATAGCTTTCTTTTATTTTCTGGCGTTAACCAGCCCGATTCCTCATATAGATCACAATGGTGAGCTTTGTAGTTCCATCTCAAAATAAATTTTGTCAAATGGGTATATACTACACTGATTTTCAATAACATTCCTTTATTTGCTAGACTGTATATGTAATTGCTGTACTCGAGGACTGGGTCCAGAAGTTGATTTACTATTGTAGTTCTCATAAATTTATTTATACAAAACCTGGTGCATCTGAAAGCCCCACAGCCTTTTGTTTATTCTTTTTATTGTATCTTCTATATGGTAATCAGATTTTAGACACTCGTCAATCCAGACAGCCAGGTATTTATGTTCTGAAACGTGAGCTATTTTTTCACCTTTTAAAGTTTTTATATTTGTTTCAAAGGTTATTTTGCCATTTTTTTTATGTTCTTTGTTGAACACCATTAACTTGGTCTTGTTTCCATTTAACACTGTCCAGAGTCAGACAACTACCTGTACAGCCCTTTAAAGTCTAACTGTTGGTTAGCTTCCAATATTTTGGGTGCTTTCCCCTTAGCCACCAGCACTGTGTCATCTGCATGTAGTCTTATATTACTGAACCCAGCAATCTTCACCAGATGGCTAACTAAACAAGAAATAATATTGGCTCCAAAATGGAGCCCTGTGGTACATCTCTTTTAACCAAAGCCTTGTTTGATAGACAACTGTAAGCCCCTCACCCCTGTACTTGTTGCAAATGACAGGCAGTATGCTGTTGAAACTGACAGCAGTACCAGGTGGGGGACTGGGTTCGGGGAGGACTAGCTTACTCGGCACAAGGGCTAGGTTTGGCTACTCTGCACAGGGGCACCCAAGTAAATCCGAAAACAGGAAGCAATAACTGTAATGTCCAATACCAGGAATGGGATTCTAAAGTGTGGCTTTTATTCACATCCAAACTGAACACACAAAGCATAGACGGACCCCCATGGGGCTACACTCCTGGTAATGCAGAGAGGAGAAACAGAACATTTCCTCAACACTTCAGCCCTCAGGCTCTGGACTCACCAGGCACACAGCCTGGACTTAAAGCTGCTTTGGGTAAACAGCCCAACTTGTACACTATTTGGGTTTTCCCTGGCCCGGCTTCCCTGCTGGTCACTCGAACCCCATCCATATGACTTGGACACATTTTCCTGGTGGCACCCTAAACCACCTTAGAGCCTTTGACTCCTTAAGGGAAATTTCCTTTCAATCCCACATCTGGGTACTTCCCTCAGCACTGGCCAAGTGCCTGAGGCAAAGTAAAAGGGCCACAGAGCAAATCCGTAGAGGTGAACCTGGTAACTAATAATGGGGGGTCTCCCACCACTAGCTTCCACAATCCATAACTGTCCATTTCTCTGGACATTAAACAACTCTTTCTGAAAAGCTTGGCAATGTAGATGAAAGGATAAATGCATAGCACATTTCCTCTACATGTCTTGACTTTGCCCTTGTACTAGATTCGAACATACTTAAACATCTCTTTCTGAAAAGCTTGGCAGTGTAGATTAAAGGGTAAATGCATAGCACATTTCCTCTACATGTCTTGGCTTTTCCCTTGTGCTGGACTTGAACATACTTTTTCTTTGGCTTAGCCTATTCCTATAGGCCTCCCACTGATTAAGCAGTCCAATCCCCACTTTAAAACAGTTCAGGTGAAACATAGGCCCCATGTAAGAGCAGAACTCACCCTTTGGTTGCAGGTGCCCCACAGGCAATTCTTGACAGCTTCTGGTGCCACAACACAACTTAGAAAAATAAGGCAGCTTCTTCCCTAGCCAGAACCAGGAGGTTGCCCCTGGAATAACAGGCAAACCTTTTACCCCCCATCCCCTAAAGGATGGGGCACAGAGACCCGTAACAGCGGTCTCCACCACTTCACAAACAGCTTACTGTGTTCCTCATTTGGCGGAAAAACACACATTTCCCTAAAAGTAGCTCTATATCAGAGCTTTAGGCTCCAAGAGCCTGTGCATAGACTGCTGTGCTCCTCTCTTCAAGACTGCTCACACACAACTGCTGCTCACTGTTCAAAAACTCCCAACATTCTAACCTAACTCCCATCTGCAGATTCCAATGTGGCTCATGCAGCTGCGATAGTTCTATGGTGATGTCATCCCTCAGTCTCAGCTGAGACTGAGAACAGAGTGAGACAGTGTGAAATCCATTTAACTGGAGTTTCACAAGCTGCCTTCCCTGCCTACCACTAGGTCTTACTGGGATTCTAGTAACCCCGGGTAACAGGTGGGTTACACTCACCCTGGGCCAGGAAAATGACTGTCCACAGTCATTATTTACCCAGCTCAGGCCATCCCACCCTATGTGCTACCTGAGGAGGGGGGTGATCAGTCCCCCTCCTACCATGTGCGAGCACAGGCAGGCAACACTAAGGGCCTAGAGGCCTTTGGCTGACATATCAGCCTCTACTCTTCCCACTAACTATGGGTGCCTAGTGGCGCTGGTAGAACTGTCCAGAGCATAGCCCTAATAGATCAGCACTGCAACTCCTATTGCAGGTCAGAGCCACAGTCTGTCTATCCCCCCTAGCCCTCTGGGGAAAGCCTATCTGCCTCTAACTCAAATCCCAAAACAAAACAAACAGGGGACCTCCCCGACCATGGGCACCCTGCAAGCACACACCAGGAACTAATACCATCTGTTACATTACTCCCTCATACTACCACAACCACACCTGTGGAAGGAAAGAGTTACTACAGTAACAACAATAATAACAACAGTACTTTAAACTCTACACACTAAAGTACTAGTGAGGAACTCCAATGAGCCCCTCCTCCTCTTCTTGTCTTCTCTTCTATCTTCTTCAGGAACACCTGCAAGAAAAAGAAAGACAACACACACTCCTAATCTGCATACACAGTCTATCTAAACCCCTACCATCAAAACACTGGAGAATCCCAAAAAGATTTTTTTTTTTTAGAAAAGGTAGAAAAACAGCATATACATTAGAAAACAGTAGAAAAACAATGGAATTTTTTGCAGTACACATTTGGGGGATGGAGTGCCCTTAAAGTCCCATCTAGTGTCCACAGTGCCCGAAGGCTAACTCCATTAAAGAGTCTCTCCTGGGCCGGAGCCCGATGAAGCACAGTTCTGGCAGGCCAAAGTCCTGAAGGGGAGAGTCTTTGAGGACAGTTCACACATTATGGAGTCTGCTAGTGTAGGGTGTGTACTGCAATGTCATAAGGATAGAAAAGTTTGGACTTACCAGCCCCTTGTAGAAGGAATAACACACACCGACCTGCTCCTCGGCCGAAGACTTTCCATGGTAGCACTCTTCCGATACAGCTGGGTGGACATCTTCCAGGAACTACAGGAGGGCACATCTGGAAACTGCTGGGTTGATGTCATCTCTGGAGATGGAACCTTGGAACAGGAACAAAAAGGAAAACAGCTGGTCTGATGTCATCCGATTACCAGGCGATGGATCAGGATACAGCTGGGCTAGCGTCCTCTCTGGATTTGAAGTTATCTGGTGGGCCAGTCAATGGATTCTGGAAAGGCCAGTACACTGTAGAACTGATGAATGTGGGGCACCTGAGTTCTGGATGTCCATACTGGTGGAACAACCAAGGTACTGCCATGGCTGGTGTGGCAGTATTGACTACCACTGCTCTGCTTTCCATCTGGTAGGCACGGGCACATTTGCAGGGAGGTCCTTGCATTGAGGCCAATAGTACAGGGGATCAGGATCTTGAATTATTACCCCATCTGGGTGCACATAACTCACACTGTGAAAGGTTTCACATCCCTCTCCATCCACTATTCGAACAGTGTCCATAAACAGTGTCCTGCCTCTTTTCCACTGGATGTATTTTTCATGAAACATTCTATTCCTGACATGCTTGTTTGCACCAAGATGCACACATTTCATTGCTTCAGCCCAAATCCAGGATTTCCTGCTGTTCTCAATCTCCTCCCAGACTCTCTGAGGAAAGGTAGGAGAGCATATCCCATAGATTTCATTCACCTTCCTAAGAACCAGTCTCTCCTCTTTACTAGCTTTGGTCAATCTGAGACCACTGGCCTGGCTTGGGGGCGGCCAGTCCTGGTTCTGCCAGCTACGTATTCTCAATGAGATGAAAAATGGATCCATAACTTCTTCTTCTTGCACAGCCAGGGCAGTGGCATCACCACTGTCTTCCATGCATTCTTCTGAGGCAAGAGCTTGAGGCTGTGTACCCGTTCCTTTTTCACAAGGCCACATAGGTTCCCCTCTTCTTCCTCACTGAGAATCTGTGCCCAGGAGTGAGCAGTCATCCTCACTCCTGAGACTATTCATTCATCACTGGGTGCAGAGGTCGATACCTCCCATTCAAAGGCCTCCCTCATCTCATCTTCTCCTATGAGACTTGGGCTAGGCCCCCCCCCGGGGTCTACTGATGCTCTGTCTGAATTATCTCTCTGCAATCCAGTATCTGAAACATCAGCATATGGTTCTGTTTGCAAATCTGCAGCCTCTAGCTTTGTGCCACACTCCCCCGGGGGGCCTTCTTCAACAGGCTCCGCTGGGTGCTGTGTGCTGCCAACTACAAATTCCTGAACTTTTGTCCATGTGGGAGCCAAACGAATCTTGGGTGCTTTAAACAAGCCATATTTCTCTAAGCACCCCGAACAGTGAGGTACCATGAAGACGTCCCTTCCAGCATTTAAGCATATTAAACACACTTGCACTGGATATCCAGGAATCGCCACATGAGAAGGCAGTTGTCCTCCATAGTAACACCTTTCAATGTCCCTTAACTTATTTACTTCTGCTGCTACCATAGTCCGGGCATGATCCAGGTAGCGGGCTGGTCCTGAAGCCATGACTTCAGGGAAAACAAACAAATGCTCACTGTTACTGAAAGTCTCACTTCACTGAATGCTTTCTTTTACTTTTAAAATGGCTCCTCTGCTGCTGTGTTTACATTACTACCCCACCCTGTGAAGGCAGCGGCAGCACTCCTGTGCATCAACATTCAGAAATTGGGTCAAGCCACTGCGCATCCGATTTACACACACTACTGATAACTTTGCTCAAAACTGCACAAACTTGCACTATTCTTTTTCTAGCACATTTATATGATTTGCCACAAACTTTTCACTTGCTGAAAACATTTCTTTAGCTCACAGTCCCTTAAAGCCTCAGGATTTCAAGCACATGATTGCCTGTAACTAGTGCAGCACATGTTGCTACAACTCACAGTCTCTCTCATGGCTTTGAAACTTTATTCTGATGCTGAACCCATAACTATGCTCACAGTCAATGGCTTAACAGACTTGCTTTAGCTGGTAAAACTTGACAAAGTCTTTATTTGCAAAGCGACTACACTGCTACACACAGATTCAGCTGGCTTTTGGCAAAATCACTGTTTTGAGCAATTATTACTGTTGGTACTCACTGTTTTCAGTAGCTGTTTGCTGCAATGGAAAAATAGCCTGCAGCCAGTCTTGGAGGCCTCAGAAAGGAAGCTGGTGGGCAGTCCTGCCGATCGGCTCTCTGATCACCACACTTACAATCCAGTCGATCGCGATGCGGGTTAAGCCCGATTTTAAACAGAAAAGTCTATTTTTAATACTTTTACAGCACTTTTTAATCACCATGACGCTCCTCCACTAAACCAGTACACGCACTCCACTCACACTCCCTCTCGAATGCTGGGCAGTCACTGTAGAGCTAGCTGGGGGGCAGGACTGATTGTAGCTTCACCAATCACACGACACCATGCAAATCAGCCTCTTTCCCTTGCGAGTGCTCTTCTTTTCACGGCGATCGTCGAGCAGGCAAATTTAAACTGCAAAACATTTTTTTTTTTCTTCGAACTGACTCCACGGCAGCAGCCCATTTCAACCATTTAGCATGGCCATTAACACAGCAAGTCTCTCAGTTTACTAAAAAGCATTTCCAACGTCCAGGGCACAATTTTCCTGTTGCTACCACTTTTTTTAAAAAGCTGGGAAAAACGCTGTAAATATTTGATGCAGGACAAGGGCATACTCTTTCAGCTTTACTGCTCCTTGGTAAACAGTTGGCATTTTAACAGCAGCATATGAACCACAGCACACAGCGACACACTAGTTAAACTTGCTTCAACTTTTTGGGCTATCCACTGCCAGATAGCCAAAATGCTAACCCTTGCCGAGCACCCTTCATCCTAAATTAAAATCCAGTGGTGCCTCCATTTTGTAAGATCCTCACCCCTGTACTTGTTGCAAATGACAGGTGGTATGCTGTTGAAGCTGACAGCAGTACCAGGTGGGGGACTGGGTTCGGGGAGGACTAGGTTACTCAGCACAAGGGCTAGGTTTGGCTACGCTGCACAGGGGCACCCAAGTAAATCCAAACACAGGAAGCAATAACTGTAATGTCCAATACCAGGAATGGGATTCTACAGTGTGGCTTTTATTCAAATCCAAACTGAACAAACAAAGCATAGATGGACCCCCATGGGGCTATATTCCTGGCAATGCAGATAAGAGAAACAGAACATTTCCTCAACAGTTTAGCCCTCAGGCTCTGGACTCACCAGGCACACAGCTCGGACTTGCATGCTGCTTTGGGTACACAGCCTGACTTGTACAGCATGTGGTTTTCCCTGGCCTGGCTCCCCTGCCGGCCACTCAAACCTCGTCCATATGACATGGACACGTTTTCCTGGTTGCTCCCTAAAGCACCTTAGAGCCTTCGACTCCTTAAGGGAAATTTCCTTTCAATCCCACATCTGGGTACTTCCCTCAGCACTGGCCAAGTGCCTGAGGCAAAGTAAAAGGGCCACAGAGCAAATCGGTAGAGGTGAACCTGGTTACTAATGATGGGTGGGTCTCCCACCACTAGCTTCCACAATCCATAACCGGCCATTTCTCTGGACATTAAACAACTCTTTCTGAAAAGCTTGGCAATGTAGATTAACGGGTAAATGCATAGCACATTTCCTCTACATGTCTTGACTTTCCCCTTGTACTAGACTCGAACATACTTTTTCTTTGGCTTAGCCTATTCCTCTAGGCCTCCCACTGATTAAGCAGTCCAATTCCCACTTTAAAACAGTTCAGGTGAAACATAGGCCCCATGTATGAGCAGAACTCACTCTTTGGTTGCAGGTGCCCCACAGACAATTCTTGACAGCTTCTGGTGCAACAACACAACTTAGAAAAATAAGGCAGCTTCTTCCCTTGCCGGAACCAGGAGGTTGCCCCTGGAATAACAGGCAAACCTTTTACCCCCATCCCCTCAGGGGATGGGGTACAGAGACCCGTAACAACGGTCTCCACCACTTCACAAACAGCTTACTGTGTTCCTCTTTTGGCGGAAACACACACCTTTCCCTAAAAGTAGCTCTATATCAGAGCTTTAGGCTTCAAGAGCCTGTGCACAGACTGCTGTGCTCCTCTCTTCAAGACTGCTCACACACAACTGCTGCTCACCATTCAATAAACTCCCAACATTCTAGCCTAACTCCCATCTGCAGATTCCAATGTGGCTTATGCAGCTGTGATAGTTCTATGGTGATGTCATCCTTCAGTCTCAGCTGAGAATGAGAACAGAGTGAGACAGTGTGAAATCCATTTAACTGGAGTTTCCCAAGCTGCCTTCCCTGCCTACCACTAGGTCTTACTGGGATTCTAGTAACCCCAGGTAACAGGGGGGTTACACAATCATCTACCTGAACCTGCTGGGGTTGGCTTTCCAAATAAGACACAAACCACCCACATAACTCCCTGGATAGATCAATCTCCAGCAGTCATTCTCCCAGAAGACTGTGATTTACAGTAGCAAATGTCTTGGATAAATCCACGAACATCGTACCCACCGACAGGCTCCCCCTCTAGTCCAGATGCTATTAAGTCCACCATGTCGGTGAGTGCAATGTCCATGAAATACCCTTTGCGAAAACCAGATTGTAACTTGGACAGCAACAAGTACCTTTCCAAGTATTCACTGAGTTGTTCCTGTACCAGATTCTCTAACGCATTGAAACCACTGACAACAAAACAATAGGCCTATAATCTGTTGGTTGAGTAGTTTCACTGCCTTATAAACTGGAATCAACTTTGCATTTTTCTATAATGTTGGAAAAATATCCTCCATCAGGCTCCAGTTATATAGTTTTGTTAATACCAGTGTAGTGATGTCCACTGAATCCTTCAAAAACCTATTCTCCATACAATCCAATCCAAAGGCCTTCTTCATTTTTAGTTTTCTTATTTCATTTTTCAGTTGTTTACAGGTAATACACCAGAATCTAAATTCAGAAGCATTCTGTAGCCTTGGATTTGTTTGTGTTCTTTGTGTTCCTAGAATAGGTACTAGAATTTCTGTATCTGATAGGGATACAAAATATTCATTTAAAATATTTATTGAATATTTAGGAGTTTGAAGAACTCCATTGTTAAACATTTGAATTAGGGGCCTTTGGATTATTGGAGTTTTGAGAGACCTTATCAGTAACCAGTATTGTAGTGTGACAGTGATCTCAGTGGACTTGGTTTCGTAATACTTTTGTTTAGCTTTTCTGATTTTTAACTTTAATATGTTCCTTGCATTTCTGTACTTTTCCAAGTCTACTGGGTCCAAAAACTTGTTGGCTAATTTCCAAAGTCTATTTTTGATAGGTAGCTGTTTTTTTAATTTTTCAGTTTTCCAAGGTACGTGGGTCTTTCTTTGAGTCTGATTTTTAAAGGATGCTAGTTTGTTACAAATTTCAATAAACCATTTAATAAATTCTTGTATAGCAAGGTCAAGAGATGGTAGCAGAAATAGTCTATCTCATTGAACTCCTGCAAGTTTAGGCATAAAAAGTTCTTTATTATACTTTTTAAAGTTTCTGCATCTTATTTTTATTGGGGCGGTGACTGAGTTCCATTTTCTATCCAAGATTTTGTGAACACAGCTTATTGAGCTGTGGTCATCCAGGAATTGTTGATTTATTTGTATTTTTAGGGATCTAATCTTAACAGTTATAAATACTAAATCTAATATATTTCCTTCACTGGACTGGAGTGTCTTCCAAGTAGGCAAGAGAATTATTTGTGTTACCTCTATTAATTTAAAACTATTTTCTAATGCCTTCTGTCTTTTATTTTCCCATGTTGAGTTGAAATCCTTGATTAATATTAAATCTTCCCACATGGTAGTGTCGTATATAATCTGGGATAGGTTATCAAATTCACCTGTTTTGGTTCAAGGAGGTGCATAAATTACTCCAACTATAACTAGTAACTTTGGGATGGACAACAAAAGACAATCAATTTGACTAACCTGTGCTGACAAAATAACTTTAGTTTGACCTAAGCCCCATTTAGTAAGTAGCATAACCCCCTCATCACCCAACCCTATTCAATTGATGGCAATAGAATCCATCTAATTCAATTTCATTTGTATCTGTTTTCTGGTTCAACCATGTCTCAGTTATATTAGGTGTTTCTAAAGCTATCCACGTTCTAAACAAATCTATTTTATTTTTTATGCTCCTTGCGTTATCATGAATCGTTTTTATATTACTCAGTACTTGTGCTCCAGGGTTTGTTTCTATGTCCCTTCACAACAACAGGGAAATAACTAGGCAATTTCTTGTCTTCTGGGAACTCAAGCCTACAACATTTTCCAAATAAAGCTTCCTGTTGATCTGGAGGTGTATTTTAGCAAATGGGTTCCTACTTTTGCTTCCAGCCTGTTAATCTATACCAAGTTTCATTTTCCCTTGTAGTGGTGTGGCCCCAGTTTTGTAAGACTAAAATTGTAGTATTTCCTATAAAATTTGTGTTCTGGACCATAGTATAAAATGCAAAGGTAACTGGAATATTAAACAAGAGCCTATATAACAGCTTCATTTTAATTGCGGGTTTTTTAAATCAGGCTTTAATCTGAATATCAAATATCTTAGCTAGCTTAAATAGAGAAATACCCTCCCTTAGTATCATATGTGTTTTCAAATATTAAACAGCTGTAAAATCTTTACAATTTAAAATCAGTAGCATGATCTACTAGCACAAAGGCAATATAACATTTTGCGATGTGCTTTGCGGTTGCCAAGGCATCCAAAATTATTATTCATAGTCAGACAGCGGCCATGCTATCCCACTGTAAACAGGGGTAGTCTGAGGCAGTGGTAACATAGAAACATAGAATCTGATGGCAGATAAGGACCGCTTGGCCCACCCAGTCTGCCCATTTCTCTACCTAATGGATAAGCTGCAGATCCTAGTTAACCAACAGCCTACTTCCTCCTACCCCCAACCCTTAGAAGTGACTTATGTCAGTCCCATGCATTCTTAAATTCCCTTAGTGTTTTTTACTCCACAACCTCCTCAGGAAGGCTGTTCCATGTATCCACAACCCTGAAAAAATACTTCCTGAGCAGTTCCCTTCTATCTTCAGATTGTGCCCCCTTGTTCTTGCAGAACTCTTTTTCTGAAAGATGCTACCCTCTTGGACTTTGTTGATTCCCTTTACGCACTTGAAAGTTTCTGTCATGTCCCTTCGTCCCTCCTTTCCTCCAGGGTATACATATTAAGCTGCTTAAATCTCTCTTCATATGTCTTCTGGTGCAAACCCTGCACCATTTTAGTTGCCCTCCTCTGGACTGCCTCCATCCTGTCTATGTCCTTGCAGAGACTGGGTTTCCAGAACTGCACACAATACTCCAGATTGGGTCTTGCCAGCTGTCTGTACAGAGGGATACCAGCTTCCTGTTTTCTACTGGTGATGCCTCTCTGTATCCATCGCAGTATCCCCCCAGCCCTCCTTACTGCCCTCTCACATTGCTTGCTAACTTTTAGGTCATCTGATATGACTACCCCCAGGTCCCTTTCCATTTATGTTGTTGTTAGTATCTCACCCTCCCCATTAGTGTACTCTTCCCCTTGGTTTTTGTTTCCCAGGTGCATTACTTTGCACTTCTTAGCATTGAATCTAAGCTGCCATACATTTGACCATTCCTCCAACATTGCCAAGTCCCTTCTCATCCTTTCCACCCCACCTTGTGTATCATTCCTCTTGCAGATCTTTGTGTCGTCTGCAAAAAGTAACCTCAGTACTACCAGCACTACCCCAGTAACACCACCAGGACATGCAGCCTGGAGCATGGCTCAGCAAGGAATAGCGCAGTGGTGCTATTTCCAATTCACAAAGGAAGCCATGCAAATGAGCCCATTGGGCATGCAAGGTGCTAGGTGGCCATTTGGATGCCCATTATGGGTCCATTTGCATAGGATGCTGCAAGTGTAGCATGGCATCCCTCTTCACCTATCGCCATCCAGAGAAATAAATAAATGAACAGTCCATGGTAGCTAGTTGTTCTCCTCCATTGCCAATTGCTGGCCCATTGTTAGAAAAACAAAAACCGCTCCCTGGTGGTCTAGTAGTCCCTTCCCTAATTGCCGATCGCCCATCCTGTTGATAAAAAAATATATGTCCCTGGTGGTCTAATAGGCCTTCCCCTTCCCTGATCACCAACCACCATACCCTTAATTATAAAACAGATTTTGTGGTGATCTATTGGTCCTTCCCTTCCCTGATCACCATCCTGTAGATTATAGAACATGTTTTTCTGGTGGTCTAGTGGTCCCTCCCCTCCCCTTCCCCTATTACTGATAGCCATCCTGTTGACAATAAAACATTTGTCCATGGTGGTAGAGTGGTCCTTCCCCATCCTTGATCGCTGTCCCATTGCTTATAAAACACATGTCCCTGGTGATCTAGTGTTCCCTCCCCTTCTTCGATTGCCGATTGCCATCTTGTTGATTATAAAACATATTTTCCTGGTGGTCTAGTGGTCCCTCCCCTTCCCAGCCACGGATCATCATCCCGTTGATTATAAAGCCTATTTTCCTGGTGGCAAGTGGTGCCCCCACACCCAATGCACCAGTTGTATGAGAAGTAACTGTCCTTGGTGGTCTAGTGGACCACCCCCATTTTCCAACCTGGAAGGTAGTGCAGTAGTATGCCGCTCGCCCATCCCAAACCAAGTCAGTGACCAGCAAAGACCTCCTCTCTCCAGCAATGCCATCCACTGACTGATCTGACATGGACCGTGTACTGTATAGAGTATGCACCCATTGATATTGATTATATACAGTATGTGCTCTATGACAACCCAGTCAGTGGCTGACCATGGTGGAGAGATAGGAGGGCTGTGCCAGTCACTGACTCAGTTTCAGGATGGGGATTGGGGTGGGGAGGCACTACCTGTCAGGGTGGGGGGGTCCACTAGACCACCAGGAACAGTTAGTTTTCATACAACTGGTGGATCAAGGATGGGGGGGGAGCACTAGCCAACAGGGAGATGTTTTTAGTTTTCTCATGGGGACAGCGATCGGCAAACAGGGAACAGGAGGGACTACTAGACCACCAGGGACGTATGTTTTATAATCAATGGGCTGGCAATCAGTGATGGAGGGTCACCACAGTACCTCAGCCAACCACTAGGAATGGCCTGGATTAAAGCAAGGTCCCTGTCAGCAGTATTTGCTCAATGCAATGGGACCTTCAAAAGGCCCTTGCATGGAGTAAATGCTTTCTGAATGGGACAGCACCAATATGTAGGTCACCTCCTCCTCATTTGCATTGCAGCCCCCTCTACACTTTGCCCCAGTGCAACCCTGGTATCTGCAGGCAAATCTGTTTTTGTGAATGCCACCTTGACGCAAGACCTGGTTTGCGCTGCACAAACCGGGTTTGCATCAGTGCAAAGTTTTGTGAATCTGGCCTCAGGTCTTTTAAAACTTAAGTGATGAAATATTCATAAAATCAATGACAGACATAGATTGGTAGCCCCTTTACCTGAAAGAACAGATTGTTAAAGCTGTGACTTTATTCAATCAAAACATTTTAAACATCACTGATAAGTATGTGCCAGTTAAAAAACAATGGATGTGGTCATATAATTTGCCACTGTTAAATG
Organism: Neoceratodus forsteri; assembly: GCA_016271365.2. Classification (NCBI taxonomy): domain Eukaryota; kingdom Metazoa; phylum Chordata; order Ceratodontiformes; family Ceratodontidae; genus Neoceratodus; species Neoceratodus forsteri. The sequence goes on from CM028137.1 coordinate 366,759,814, forward strand.
TAGATTTAATTCAATTAATAAAAACTAGGGATGCTCTCAGGAGGCAATGCAAAAAATGAGATTGAAATTCTGACTTAAATGTTTATCATAGATATTGCAATATTTGTAAAAGTGCGATAAAAAAAATCAAAGCAAACATACTGTAAAGAAAAATAACAAAGATCTAGAAAATCCTAGAAGCTTTTGGGACTATAAACACTAAAGCCAAGAAGGGATTAATAAATTAAAAACTGAAAAAAAAAACCTGGTATGACTGCAGAAAAAATGAATGATTCATTTATAAATATGACAGCATACAGAAATCAGGTAAGTCAAATTACCGAAGGAAAATTTGATCTTAAAACTTTCAGCTGATTCTCAAAAGTAATGCGCTGATGCACCCTTAACTTGTGCACTGGCATGATTCTGCAGGGGATGGATATGCTGGCACATCCTCAATGCACCAATGCATCACAGATCCGCTGCATAATGCCCATAATGATATGCATCGCATCTGGAAGGGCTGTGATCAGGGCGTGCCTATGCATATAGTGTGCAGCCCCATTCAGAGCCTGATCAGGAGGCGTATCTCTGGGGCAAGTCTGGAGATGCACCTCCTAGAGATAAGTCTACAACAAGTAGATTTAAGTCTCTTGCCACCCACATGCAGGCTGCAGTACAGCAGGTAGCAGCACTGTAGCTTTCCCACCCTGCCAGTCCAGAGTGCCCCCCCGCCTGAACTCCCGTTATGAAGGCAGCACCTTGCAATGGTAGAACCCAATACAATGAAATCCCCCTCCCCACCCACAACCCTGTTATCGTGCCGCTCCTTGTAGTGGTTATTGCAATGACACAGAACCCCCACTCACCCTGCCCGCAATCCCAGTTCAAAGCCACATACTGCAGCGGATGATTCTTGTAGAAAGAACACCCCACCCTGACATGCATGCACTTTGGACCTTAAAGGACAAATTAAACCATCCAATTTATAGTTTTGAGTCATTCTGATCATAAACAGGCTAGGTTTGCTCTTATCAGTGTGCTAAACATTCCTGACCAAGTTTTACATTTAAAAAAAGAAAGTTTCTCCCATTTTATTTCTTCCTTTTTCAGCTGTGCTGTTCCTGCCAACCACAGAGCAGTCCAGTAATGTGCTGTGTGCATGCGCTTCTGTGTAGTGTTTCTGGTGACATCATCAGAGCAACTCTGTGTGGCGGTAGTGGTATAGAGTACATCGCGGCTGACAGTCTCCAGGTTGTCACCCAGTTTAAAAATGGCAGAATGAGTTCCATTCAAGCATCTTGATGTTGCTGATGATTTCCTTTTAAATGCAGAGCCTTACATGTTCGAGCCCGAGCAGCGTGTGCCCTCTACATCATCCCAAGCCACACCAGACAACAGTGATTCAGATGAGTGATCCCTGTCCCCTAGTAGTGACAACCAGTGATGATATGAACCAGCATCTCAATGGTATAGTGTTTTTTAATTTTCAACACTGCATGATAGCCTATCTTTTTTCTGTGAACTAAACCCGCATTGCAGCCCCCTCTCCACCATTATTGCTAATCACGTTTTGGTAGTCATGCCCTTCCTGTCCTCTGAAATGCTGCTCAAAAAAACATTACAACTCAATGTACTTTTGCCACTGACTGCTTTTAAAAACCTGGTGTATCGATCCTTCCTGGAGTCCTGCAACTGTTTCAAGCTTTGACACCTCCTAACGTGGTCTATATATATATAGTATATACCGTCGATTCCACTTGTGTGCAATTCGGATGTGTGCACATTCCGGTTGTGTTCACACATTCCGCTGGTCCCAATTCAGTTTCTATATGTCTAATGTTAAAAAAATCTGTTGTGTGCACTCAGACTTTCACTTGTGTGCACAATTCTGACACCATTTAGCTGTCAGTAGCTGCATTTGTAAGAGGTGTAAATTGCAGCTGACCACAATTAGATGACTGCTTTTGTAAGGCTCTGAGCTGTCTGCTTCAACAATCTTTTAATCACCTGGATAATCACTCTCGGGTGCAATTAGAGGAGTCTGGATGGGGGTTGAAAGCTCACAACTCTCACAGAGTCCAGTCAGATTGTTGAGTCACAGCCCCAGGCTGGAATCACTAACTAAACAAACAGTGAGACAAGCATTGATTTTTATAGCACATTGGGACTGTGACTGGACATCTAATGGTAACGTACACTGGTAAACTTTTTTTTTCATTTCACAGTGTTTTATAATGTGAACAAAAACTTCAGTCCGCACTTTCTGTCAGTGATTTTAGTGGTTTTAGCCATTCTGTTTCATAGTTTCTCATGTGTACACTGCTCAGGAACGAACACTTTTGTTAGCAGTTCTGTGTCAATGCTTCTGTCAGAGTTAAACAGCACATTTTATGGTACTACAGTACTTCTTACAATATTCTTACAAATTTTAACTAAGTAAAGTGTTTCTAAAGTGTTCTACAGTGTTTACTAAGGAGCTTACATGATTTGATATGATTTTATCGCAACCGCGTATCAGACACGTTAGTAAAATGCCATTTTCAGTTTAGTGCATTTTTGGTTGCGTGTCCCAACCTTGAGCGCACAAGTGGAATTGACTGTATATATATATATATATATATATATATATATTTTACCCATCCCCCTGACCTCTTTTGCTTCTATCCCCTCCCCCACACTCCTTAGATCTGCCATGAATGCTGGTATATAAACATGCCTTTCACACAGGTACCCTATCTCTCTCTCTAACCCCACCCCAACCACCACTTCCCTCTCCAGCCTTTGCCTACCTTCCCTAACTTGTACGCCCTGTGCTTACACTGTCCTACTTTACTATCCTACTACTCAGCCTTCATAAAAGCAATGAAATGCCCTACTCATTCAAACCTCCTGTTCCTCACACAATTTGTAATCCACTGCCTATATGTACTTTTCTTGCTTAGAAATTGCATATAACTGCCTTCTGCCTGTGTACCATGTCTGTAACTTATGCCACTGTTGCACTCTTCTATTGTCTACCATGATGCCACCATGTCATATTATTTGCAATTATTTGTAATTACTGTACTGTCTGACAAGGTACTTATGTCCATACTGTATTGTTGTTTTGTTACTTATTGCTGTGTATTTAACCCAGGTCCATCTTGTAAATGAGCCTTACTCAATGGTGTTCTGCCTGGATAAATAAAGATGTTGATTGATTGATTGATAATCATTGCCTGTGTGAGTTAGCAAACTGCCATGACAGCAGGACAAGTACTGTATAAGGGACCCACAGGTGAAAACAAAATTATGCACTGTTACAAATGGTATCCCAGTAATATAATGGAGTATTACTCAGTTGTCACAGCCGTGTATTTGACCATGCTTCTAATGTGTACTGCTGCAGACTGCATTTTCCGCACATTTATATTTCACAGTTGAGCTTGGTAAAGTGCCTGATGTTTATTTTCTCCATTGATGGTGCTTACTGATGTTCATGTTTCTTCACACTGGTAGTGCTATGTAGTTCATGCTTGAAATGCATGCTCATGTTATACCACACCTACACTGTGTAACATTTTGTACAAAGGTGTTGGTGGTGATTGCATCACTGTCTACAAACTTACACATATATTATTTATTGTTGCCACCATTACTGTTATTGTCAATGGTACATAACCTTAGCAGCAAGGGTATGTAATCAATTACATGCTGTTGTGGTTGATACTAAGACGCTGCTTATTACACTGCTATGCTAAAATTGGTGTGCATCTGTGCAATTACGAATCCTGCATCATTGAGCCTGTACGGTGGTATAGGGGGAACAGGTGGATTAGTATTTGACACTGTAATACCGATGTAACATATTGATAGGTATTGCTTATGTACATTGCTTCTTTCTGCACAGTGTAACCACCATGCCTCCTTTACTTAGTTTGAGCACCACATTTTTATGCCAGTACCCATAATTGTCAATTCAGTAATATTTTCATACTGAGAAATGGTACCATCACTACCTTTGATAGCACATGTCAGGCTCATTAAGTAGTAATTGTAGTGTGGGGCACAGAAGTGAAGTGAACATTTGTGTCTCTCTGTGGAACAGTCTCCCTCCACCCATCCACTCCTTGGACACCCATGCTATCTTCAAATCACATGGATACTCCACCACCTGTAAACTTCCTGGACCATTCATGGGATTGCCCCATGGATCCCAACAACCTGCAGTCCTTCTCACTCCTTGCATAGTGACACATCAAGAAACCTGCTGAAAACTGATTACACCACTTCACTTGAAAGTTTTGGATTACCCCAAACTACTGTAATAAATACCAGGGCCCACTGGTCCAAGTCTAGAGGCAGAGGTAGTGCCTCTCCCTAGAGAAACCACTCTCCAACAAACTGAGGTGAACTGAACATTATAACTTCCTTCGCAGCACCTGATAGAAGGGTTATGCTGCTTCAAGACATGTAAATGAGCTTATCATCTCAGTCCCTGGCCAGCAAAGTGTAAACAAAGATGTTAGCATATGACAGTCCATTTCAGAAGCTGGTGACCACCTGCCTTGAAACCTGCTTAGCACTGTACTGCTGTGATTACAGTAATCCGAGTGAGTGGTGGTAAAAACAATGTATTGCCTGAATGAGTAACTGTTGTGGTATATATTACAGTTATCAGACATTTGTCACCTTGAAGTAACTTTGCCCATGTCACCTGTCTATATACTGTAATCATGGCAGTCAGTTAATGATGATACTGTTCATATATTTCTTGCAATATCTCATTCATTTTCAGTCACCAATATGACCTGTGTTGCTTATGTAGTTCTGCTTTCTGTTTTAGGTGTGACTGCAAGAAATGTGAGCTGATGGAGACAGAAAAAGAGTGTCTGTGCTGCAAGGAGGTGGCACAAATAGCAGAGAACCTTCCAGATGACTATGCATGCATCACCGAGGTCGACTACTTTGCACTCAATTGTTTGACAAGTTGTAATGGTGTCATACTATGAGTGCCTTTCCTTGGAAGGACCATTTGATGATGACATACCCCTGAATGAGTAAGTGTAGTATGTTTTCTGCTGTCAACCTAATGGAGCACACATTTCTTATTATTTATGACTTTTGACATGCCGTTGATGCACTTTAGCAATTTCTGCTACTGTGGTGTACAGTGATCATACTGCAGGTGCAGGATTCACAAAGGACTTGTGTATGGCATACCTTGGATGCCCTGACAAAAATGAGATGGGCGAGCAACAGCTGTGGTATTCACAGAAGATGCACCAGGAAATGCCCCTGGTGCATCCCCACTACGAATACTACAGTTGCACCCAGCCCTGGGTGCACCAGCACAACACCCTGGTCATGCTGGGAATCCAATGGGTCAGCACATCTCATGATGTGCTGTACCCAAAGTTGCCATTCAATCAATCAATCAATCAATCAAAATCGTTATTTATCCAGGCAGGCACCATTGAGCAAGGCTCATTTGCAAGGAGGACCTGGTCATGAATACATCAAAGTACAGTACAGAAGCAGGTATACAAAAAGCAATAATATACAAGGAAGAAAAAGTATATACAGTGTATACAGTACAGTACAAGGTTGAAATAAATAATAAAAAAAAACAGCATTATTTTACAATTAAAGAAGTCAGCAGATGTACAATCAACCATAGGCATACAGGGGCTATAAGCAGAGATCTTTAGAGTGAGGCAGCCGGCAACTACACATATAGGGGAAAGAGGCCGTGTATGGGGTGGCAGGTTAGAGAGGTAAAGAAGAGGAGGGATATATTACCGACTACTGGGGGAAAAATTGGGCTAAAACGACAGAAAGTGACGATGGCTGTCGTGTACTTGTTTATTATGATAATGACTGAGGAGGGGTAGATAATTGGGACACTACTATGGATGGGGTGGGATTTTAGCCATGCTGAAGTGCACAGGGAAGGGTGGGTGCAGTAGGAAGAGTTAATAGGGAAAAAGTGAGAGCCTGGGGTAGAATCATGGCGAGCGTCAGGATGGAAAGGGGGAGTTGCGGAATTAGTGGGCTAGCGATGAGGAAAACATTTACAAGGTGCTTTCATGTAGTGATCATAGAGCGCCTTGAAGATATTCAGGCTAACAGAGCAGCTCAGCTTCAGGTTCCTTTGTAAACCGTTCCACAGTGTGGGTAAAGAGAAGCTTACAGCAGCTTTGCCGAAATGAGTTTTGACCCTTGGAACTTGGAGGGCAATTAGGTAATAGCTCCTTAGAATGTAGGTGCCTAACACACTCTGGGGAATACAATCTGAGACATATGAGGGGAGCTTGTTGGTCACCGCTCTGAAGGTCCATAGGGCGGTGTTTCTATTCCTTCTATAGTGAAGGGAAGTCCAGCCTAACGATGAGTAGAGGGAGCAGTGGTGTGTGGAAAGTGGAAGGCCAGTAATGAACCTGATAGCTCTGTGGTAGAGGGTGTCCAGCTTAGCCAATGCAGAGGCAGTGTAGTGGCTGTAGAGCAGGTCTGCGTAATCTATTAAAGATAGGAAGGTAGCTTGAATCTGTTGAATCTTGGCCTCCTTTGTGAACAGGTGGTTAATTCTGTAGAATAGTCCTAATCTTTGCCTTAGTTTCTTCTGTAGTTCTTCGAGATGGTCGGCGAAGGAAAGCTTATGATCAAGCCAAACTCCTAGATATTTGAATTTGGCTGCATACTCTAGTGATTCTCCAAGAACAGTGGTAATTTGTGGGATAGCTCCCCCCCCCCCCCAGCAGGAATTGCCGCATGCAAGGAGGGGGAGAAGAGCATGGCTTTTGCCTTTTTCGCATTGAGCAAAAGCTTTTTGTTTATGAGCTGGTATTGTAGAAGGTTAAATTCAGCTTGGAGGTCTTCACAGGCTGCTTCCGGCGTGGGGAGACTCAAGTACAGTACAGTGTCGTCCGCGAATAAGTGGATGTTGGCTTTTTTGATGGGGTCATTGATGTTGTTAATGTAGACTGCAAAGAGGAGGGGACCAAGGATAGAGCCCTGGGGCATGCCCCTTAGCATAGGTTTTAATGGAGAAAGATCACCTTCAGCTTTAACCTGCTGTTTCCATTCTCCCGAGGTAGTCTGCAAACCAGCACATAGATTTACGGTCCAGGCCTAAGGTGCTTATGGAGGAAACAAGCAGGCTGTGATCGACTGTGTCGAATACCTTACTAAAATCCAAGAAAATGGCACAGACATGCTTCTTGTTGTCAAGGTCTAGGAGCCAATCATTGGTCACCTTAGCTAGGGCTGGTATGGTGCTGTGCTTTGCTCTGAATCCAGACTGAACCAGGTTTAATAGGCTTCTGTATTCTAAGTATACCCCTAGCTGGCCACACACTATTTTTTCTAGTAATTTAGACAGGATGGGGAGGAGAGGGATTGGTCTGTAATGATTTAGATCGCAGGGGTCACCTGCCTGTAATAGACGGATGACATAGGCTATTTTCCATTGAGGGGCAAGGCTACCCTGGGAGAGTGACATGTTAAATAGGTGGGTGATTGGCACCGCAAGCACATGGTAGGCACATTTCAGATAGTATGGCTCTATGAAGTCGGACCCTGCTCCCTTCCAGGTGTTCAGTTACAGCAGTAGGTCTTCCACCTCTTTTAGAGAGACAGGCAGGAGGGAGAATGCCTCCTCGGTAGAGGAGGACTCGTGGGTTGGTGGACCCTGAGCTGTACGGAGGTCATTGGCAGGAGAAGTATCAAATGCTAGCCCTGCCATTGCAAAATGGTTATTGAGGGCTTCCAATATCTCCGATCAGTTAGAGATAACGCTGTCACTGGACTTAATTTTTGCTGGAATGGAATTACCAGGTGCATGTCCAGACATGTCTTTTAATGTTTTCCAGAGCTTTGAAGGATCTCTTGAGGCAGAGGCTAGCTCTGAACGATAGTAGGTGGCCTTGGCTGCTTTGACCAACTTGGTGCACTTGTTATGTGCTCTCTTAAAAAGACACCAATCCGAGTCATTCTTGCTTTTTCGGGCCTTTTTACATAAAGTATCCCTTTCTAACAGGGAAGCTTTGAGCTCAGGCGAGAACCAATGGCAGGTGCTGCTCCTGACCCGCACCTTAACCAAGGGTGCATGCTTATTTAAACCCTCACTTAAAATATCATAAAAAATAGTATATGCACTGTTGACCATTTTGGCTAGGAAGAATTCCTGCCATCGCAGTGAATGTTTCAAGTCATGGACGTATGCAAATAAATTGAAGTTGCGTTTGCACCTCTTGATCGAGAACTTTGTCACAAACTGTGGGTTGTGCACGGATCTAATGGTGGTGATTATACAATGATCGTTAATATCTGAGAAAAATGTTCCAACATGAGAGAACAGGTGTGGCTTGCTAACCAAAATTACATCTAAGAGGGAGCTGTTGTTAAGGTTCTTTTTATTTGGGTGAGTAGGCTCGCCAATGAGTTGCACCAGCCCTAGAATGTCACAAAAGGATTTCAAGGGAGCTGATGCACTTGATAGCCAATCGTAGTTCAGGTCACCAAGAATAATGGTTTCCAAGGAACTGAGCTCCAGTATGGAACTGAGGTGAGACAGGAGATGAGGCCCGGCAGAAGGGGGCCTGTAGCAGCCTATTACACAGAGTGCACTGGAAGGAGAAAGTTCGATCTTTAGGGTCAAGCACTCAAATTCTTTGGGGGAGGATGATGCGTCTATGCATGTGGCTGAGTATTTGTCCCTTACATAAATTGCCACCCCACCTCCTCTTGATTGCCTATCCGCTCGGAAGAGCAAATAATTTGGGATATTGATTTCATTGTCTGGGGTGGCTGGCCTAAGCCAGGTCTCAGTGATCACTAGGACGTCAGGTAGGGTGTGGTTCACCCAAGCCTGGGTAAGGGTGAACTTTTTCAGCAAACTACAGGCATTAAGATGAATAAAAGACATTCCTTTGATACCTGCCAGGTCTGATGGAAAAGCAAGGGTGTCTAATGGTCCAGGGTTGAGTTCAACATTGCCTGAGCACAATAGTAAAAGAAGCAGGATTCTTTTTAAGGCAGTGAACTGTAATTTGTAAACACTATTTTTTGGGCGATAGGGGAGGCTGTGTTGATGGATAGGCCAGTACGCACTCCTGGTGTTATACTGGCCTAGTGTTGCAGCCACTAGTGTCCTGGCAGGAATTTGCCATGAGTAGGAAGTCTCGAGTCTGGATGGGGAAGTAATCTGCAAAGGCAGCTCGGGAGATGTCCCACTCCCCGGCAGAGACAGCTGAGAAGCCCAATAGTCCAGAATGGCTACCTGAAAGGAGCTGTTGGACTCAGGACAGGAAGAAGCGCAAGTTTCATTCCACTTTAGGGAGGGATGAGGGTTCTGAAGAATTGAGCTGAGTGCTAGTAAAGCTAGTGACACACCGAGGAACCAGCTGTAACTTTCCATGGTAGATCTAAACGCCACAACCGCCGGCAGTAAAAGTCACTAGAAGCCTAGACCAATTGGTGATCAGGTGTCATAAGTTCAAAATCCTTTTGTTGACTGAGAGGTGGTTTTCGCACTGAACGTACCCGTGGAGCAACTCTTTGCAGCTGAGCCAGTGAGGTGGTTCAAGGCTGCAATCCGGTGTGGCAAGATTGGTCTGTAGCATTCGTTTCTGTTTATGGCCCTGCTCCACCAGTACAGAATGGGAGTGGGGGCAGGTGTTCAAGTCTTGCAGCCTTAGTGGATGAGCATGGTTTGGCCTGAGAAATAGGCAGAAAAACCCCGGGGATGGTCCTCAGAAAGAGAGGTATCCCAGGTCCACTAGAGCAGAAGAGGAAGTAGAAAATATAATGTGTTTTCTCTTTCTGCTCATTCAGAGCCAACAACAAGCAAATAGGGTCATTAGGCATGCACGGCACAATGTGGCCATCTACATGTCATTATGGCCCCATTTGCATGCGTCATGCAAGAATGCACCCAGGGGAATGTGCAGGGCACCCTGCATGTGCTGCAGTATAGGCAAACACCCAGCACTCCTGTCTAGGTCCTGCCACCACCCACCCTGCCTTAAATTCCTTGTGTGAAGCTGCACACTGCAGCAGAAAAGCTCTGTACAATGAACTGCCCTACCTTGTCTGCATCCCCATTGTCAAGCCACTCAGCATGGTGGTACAGTACAGAGCACAGACCCCCCCCCTCACCTGCCCATATCCCCTGATACATGCTGCACAATGTGGAGGTAGAGGTGAGGTAACAGAACCCCCTCCTCCTCACCCAGACAAGATCGCCGAGGCAACCAAACCACTGACACTGCCTTTGTGGTCCGGTGGCCCCCTTGAACCTGAACCCCGTTTGGAATATGGCCCATCAACAGTACACGATGGTGGTCTAGTGGTGCTCCCCACCCACTCAGTCACCCCCAACTCACTCAGGCACCCCAACCCATCCTGCTCCCCCCGTCCCAGCAAGCCCCAATGATTGGCATGCAGCACAACCCACCTGCATTTCACTATGGCTGTATGTCAACAGAGCTGTCACATCTTTGTGAATGGTAGGTTACAGTACTCAACTGCAAGCCCTTGGTCCATCAATGGGCTTTCAGTATTACAGTAGCTGTCATTCTCAGACAGCTCTGTTGGCTTACAGCCATGGTGGTATGTGGGTGGTTTGTGCTGCCTGCCAAACATCAGGATCTGCTGTGATGGGTGGAGCAGGGTGGGCAGAGGGTGCTTGAGTTGGAGGGGGGCTGCTGGAGTGAGGGGGGTCATTTGGAGTGCTGTCTGTGGTGTGTGCATGTTATGGTGGGAAGTGTTCTTTGTACAAGGATTCTCTGCCACAGTGTGCGACTGAACCAGGACTGCGGGCAGGGTGGAGGGGTTCTGGGTCTGTGCATCAACTGCTGCAGAGAGTGGCATCATAATGGGCATATGAGTGGGGGGGGTTCATTGTACTGTGTTCTACCACCACAGGGTGCTGCATACATGACGGGCATTTGGGCAGGGAGGGGGACATTCTAGATTTATCTCTAGGAGGCGCATCTCCAGACTTGATCCGGAGATGCGCCTCCTTGTTGGGCTGTGAATGGGGCTGCACACCATATGCATGGGCACGCCCCCTTCACAGCCCCTCCAGTTGTGCCGCATATGATTCTGGGCATTATGTGGTGCTTCTGCAATGCATTGTCGCATTGGTGATACACTGGCACATTTGCTCCCCTTGCAGAATTGCACCAGTGCATGATTTGGGGGTGCACCAGCACATGTCTGATGCACTGGGTGCATCCCTTTTGGGAATCCTGCCCTAGGTGTGTTGGGTTCCATGTTAGGGGGTGCCTATGCCATTTATCTTTACTGTCACTGTTACTGAAACCAGATACCATTGTCTGCATTCATTCTCCATCTTCCAGTTTCAATGTTTGCAATGTGGTCAATGCACTTGTAGTGTTTCCTTTCAGGTCTGTTTCCAATATACTGACCCTGCCTTGCAGTGTCATGTATTTGTAGCATCACTGCTCGATATTTCTGAGGTGATATGCATATTAGTGATCACTGATGATGCAATGGTCATGCTGAAAAGCAAGGTGTTACATGTGATCTCTGTATGTGTCGTTGTGTGGCCACCACCTGTTGGCATCAATTTACTATCACATTTTGTGTAACTGTCTTACTTCAGAATTTCTTGTACTGCAACATACATGATAACCAGCCTGATTGTATCTTGTGTTACAAGAATGATGGTACTTTCATTGGTTTTACACTGTGTGGTGTGTCAGCCAATTAAAACTTCACAGTGTGGAAGAATACGTGCTGTGTTGGTGTGATGCTCACCATGGAACTGCATGAACATGGTGATAGTATTTTTTTTCCCATGACTTTGTTTTCAGATGCGATTTGAGCTTTTCTTTTGAATCACACTGTTACAGTGCCATCATATTCTGTCAAGTGTGTGTCAAGCAAACTAAGTGTGTTGTGACCTTTGTAACACAACCACCCACTGGTTAACTTCTACCTGTGTGGTCACTGCATAAAATAATGCAATGAATTAAACAAATCACTACTAAGGTGCACAGAATACATGACACTCTGGTGGCATTTTCATTTGTTATTCCTTAGTGTAACATTCAGTGAAACTATATTTGTACCTGTCATACTGGGACATGCAAAGCATCCATTTCATTCTGCAAATGTGTTCTCTGGCTGTTCTTACTGTGCTGTGCATGCAGGCAACTGCATCCTTCATCACATCTACTGAAAGGGAAGTCAATCTATACTGTCAACCCCCCCCCCACACACACACACACAAATTGAATGTCAATGTTTGCCAATGATTTTAAAAACATGGAATCTGTAAGGGAAACTGGTACCTGTACAGGCCAGTATACTTCATCATTTCTAACTGCAGCATAACTTTTACTGTGTGACTGAATGCTGTCAATTTGTCTTGCATTTATACTGACACAAGTATGTTTATATTGTCCCCCTTTGGTCCTACATACACGTGACGTACAGAAGATTCATATGGTGGATCTGGAGAAAACTTGGTAGAAACAACTGAAAGATCCTCCTAGCTTGTGTTGTAAAAGGTATTCATGAAGCATTTCTATCAGAATAGTACAAGGGATTCAGGCATGCGTATGAATCTGCAAGTCATACTGGTGAAGAGTGAGCAGTGCTGAACATGTTCTGTGAACTTTGCTCACATTGTTTGTTTTCATGACATTTACCCACATTTTCACTCCTGTTTTAGGGTAGGCTGTTATGGTTGTACCCATGTAATACTCTGTTTCTGCCATATTTTTGCACTGTTGGTAGTAGTAGTATATTTAGCTGGTCAGTGTTGCTTTATACTGCAGCTGCCAAATTTGGGTATTCTTGGCAATGTTGAAATGGAAAACATGTGACGGTACAAATATTTTCAGTCCTCCACTTCTTGTAGTAATTTGATCTTTCGTTAATTTGATAAGCAACATCATAAGGATGGTATTCCTTCTGAGGGGTCAACCGCACATCATTACCTCCACTCGCCAATTTTTATTGCTGCTCATATCAAAGCATGTTTTATTTCCACATTTCAGTAAACATGCATCAAGTGTCTCCCTCTTAGTACAATGTTACCTTGCTGGGTGATGGCACTTGTTCATGAACACAGTAGTGGAGTTGTAGTGTACACGACACCTTTCTGTTCCATGTGGCAATGTAAGATGTAAACAGCACCTACTGCCTCCTCCCAACATGTGGCAAATAAGTAGACAGTCCATCACCAAGTCACTGGGTGTCGTGTCTGCCATGGATCATTCCATGGGAGTGCTTAGTGGCCTACCTTTTCCCATGCATCTATGGGTTTGTGGGGGGGAGGCAAATGAGAAATTAGGTAATCATAAAGTGGTGCTGCTGGCTGACGTTCAACACTAAACTGCAAGGTGATCAACGTTGTCTCTGACCCTACTGAACTATTGATGCCATTCTGTTTTTGAATACGTGGTACATGTGCCTTGTGAGACAGTTTTCTCATTCAACAGTGCATATAGCATTGTGTTGTTGTTTTATTTATTTTATGATAATGTAATCTGAGATTCAGATTGAGAGCAATGGTCAAATTCTACTGATACAATATCTGACAAAACAATTTGCTTTGAAACCTAAGGTGGTTCACCTGCCAGCATACGAGAAGGCCAAAGTATGGTGCACTGAAAAAATGTTCAGCTATCACAATTTGCAACCACTTTCCACCACACTGTCTACACTACCACTGAAAGTACTGAATCAGAAATGTGCTGGTTTCCACCGTTACTTGATCCACATATACGACAGTAAGTTTGTCACAGGCCTGTGTAACACAATACAAAATACAGAGGAATAAATTCATTGACTACATTCAAGGCAATCCTGCCTTCATTCAAATCACATGCATCTGAAATATTAACTGAATGAGGAGCCTGCATTTGCACTGCCTCATTTACTTGTACTACCCTTGTTCAAAAGAATTCTCCGGTGGAATGGTTGTAGTATTCAAAGTTGTAGTTCAACTGATGTGTCCTTATTCAATGTTTCTTTCAGATGTATGTTGTTTGAAGGAGCACTCCAGTGATTCCTCAGTATTTTTGGACACAAACACACAGTGAAGTAACAACTGTGCGCCAAAGTTTTTGGTCCAAATAAGTAGAGTCAGCGAACATTTCTGATTTATTGCTTTATCAGGCATTGCATTCAGTGTTCTGGAAAGTTATATCCACCCATTATAATGTAATTAGACATGTACAATCTTGTGTTTCTTGTTGCATCCATGAAACTTGCCAGTACATACAAACATCATATGGCCTATCAAGTGCTGAGATGTCAGGAAAGCATAACCACAACAGTCATTGACTCTGGTGTCATATCTTTACATCTGCAATGTCATTCTGCTATTTTTGTGTTTCACACACAGTACTTGTAATATTTTTAAAGTGCTGCAACTGCTATGAATAAAGATGTCAATACATGGTTTTGAAAAGCACAGCATGTTCAATCTTAACTTTTCGTGTGGTCACACAGTGACCACAATGAGAAACATAACATTGCTGTACATCTTATTTTCAATGTACAAAGTTACAATTCATGTATGAAAAGAACAGTCTAACATTTTTGGGATAAATATAACTAGTACTAAAGTTGTTGACGAGGTGTAACAAGGTCAGCATAGTCGGGTGTCTGCTGGTTTCTCACATTTTGACGATCACAACTTTATGGTGTTATTGTGCAGGTCTCCAGCACTGTGTATAGGTTTACTCTGTGTCTGCCAGTAGTGTGATCCATGCTTTATCAGGCACATGGTTTGTAGCTTCTCCACAGTACAACTAAAGTGAACAAGCAAACAGCATGCCTCATCACACAGTCACATTGGGAGGGTTGTACACAGGGAGTAGACCACCAGTATGCAACCTGTCACTAACCTCAGGTGTGGGGGGGATTGAAAGATTGATGTGCACCTGTTGGTGCCCAGACCACCAACCTTGCATAACTCATCAAGGTTGCCGGTGGCAGTGTTGCGGTCCCAGGTGGACATACAATCAAATGCTTGTCTGGGTCCAAAAACAGATCCCTTGCACATTGAGGTGAGGGTCTGGGTGCTTGAATGCCTACTGCAGGTTCTCAGACACACACACACACACCCATGCACCACTGTATTTCTGTCAGCCGCCCACCCCACACGCCATAGTGGAGAGCCCCAAACCATGATGGCATTCCCACCCTCCACATGCCCCAGTAGGCAGCAGGCCAACCACAAAAGAGGTACCAGCAAGTGGATACCACCATGACATGCAGTCAACATCAATGGATAGCCTGAGGTTTGCCTCCACCCAGGCAGGCCTGCAGAACAACGCCCCCTTGCTCCGTACCCATGTGCCCCTTTCATGCCCTGATACAGGCAGCATAATACCCCTTTGCATACTTCCACTACCAACGGTGTCTGATATATGTTGCTGAGCAGCCACACATGTCAGATGGCTGTTGGCAGTTACAGGGTGTGGATATCTGTGCCACTGGCCATCCCGGGAAGTGTCACCATCATGCAGGTACAGGGTAGGTGATGCACACTACACATGCTACTGCTGCAGGTAGGCCGCAGTGCTTGGTGCTCAGGGAGTATCAGTGTTGTGGTGTGTGTTTCATGTACAACACCAATAACGGGTCAGTCTTGCCTGTGTGAGGTTGGTGTTACTGCCATTTGCTGGTATCCGATAGGCGTGTTCAGGGGTGGGGGGGTGCCTTGCTGTCAGTGGACATGTCATTGTTGTTTGGGGATGGCAGGGTGGCAGTGCAGCCGTGAATGTGGATGGCTTGCATTTTTGTGTGGGGGATGGACACTTACTGCTGGGAGGGGTGGTGTATGGTGTGTTGTGTAGGGGACATAGCAGGATGAATAAGAACAGTGTTCCGTAAACACAGAGATGTGTCTCAGACCGGCAGAAACTACCAGTTATCTGGCTATGTATGTCTTTGATTAGTTTTGCTTATACTGCCATGGCAATGAAACCATCAAGAAAGCTGACTGCACATTATTTGTCATGTACTGACATGTTTGTCAACAAGAAACTGTTGAGATACACTTTGACACTGTTTTGCATTTGACCAATAAATCAGTGGTTTAACTCAATAATATGGTGTTGCTCACTTGCTCAACTTACATATGAACTTCAGTTTTAGTAATTAATCAACAGTATTATGATTTTCCCAACAAAGAACAACAAAGTAAAACAATAAGCACTGAAATAATACCATGTAACATAAATTTATAGCCATCAATTTCATTACTGAATGTAGTCCAGCAAAGTTGCTTCAATTCCAACAGCTGGGTCTGTGTATTGGGACTTTTGATGAAACTGCATATTGCATTTCTTCACTGATGGTGACAAACCACATTTTGTCCTTGTATAGCTGTCATGGATGACTTCCATGGCCATCCATTAATTGAACCTTTATTTGAGTGAGTGGCGGCACCAAGTAATAAAACTTAAGGGAGCAAGGTCACATAAACCATGCTGGTGGTCCAGTGAGGTTCAGGTAGCGGTCAGGGAAAAGAAGGCGGCCTACAAAAAATATAAAACAACAAGAGGGGATAGGGATAAGGAAATGTATCATCTTGCATCTAGAAAATCCACCCGGATGGTGAGGGGAGCAAAGTCCATTAAAGAGCAGCGGCTGGCACAGGGGATACATGGAGGGGAAAAGGGGTTCTTCCGGTACATTGGGGAGCGGAGAAGAACTAAGAGCCATCTCAGCAGATTGATATCAGAAGGAGGGTGGGTGGAAGAGGCGAGGGATCAGGCAGAGGTATTTAACGAGTACTTTGCCTCTGTGTTCACTAGGGAGGGGGAAGGGATATCTACAAAGCAAGGCACGATGGGGATAGAAGCGGCAGTGAGTGGGATCAGGAGCAACAGAAATGGAGCAAGAGGGAGGGAGAGGTACCCCAGGGGTGTCACATCAGGATAAGGATAAAAAGGCCAGTGAGGTGGAAGGGACGGATGATGCTATCTCCGCCAAAAGGGTGTGGTTAGCCCTCAAGGCCCTAAAGAAAGACAAATCTCCTGGGCTGGATGGCATTCATCTGAGAGTACTATGGGAATTGGCGGACATACTGGCTGCACCCCTGGCGGAGCTCTTCAACAGGTCACTTGAGACAGGGAGGGTACCTAGGGATTGGTGAGAGACACATGTGGTGCCAATCCATAAAGGGGTCAAGAAAAGTACCAGGTAACTATAGACCCATCAGTTTGACCTCAGTGGTGGGAAAATTAATGGATAGTATACTAAAGGAATGATTGGGGGTGTACTTGGAGGAGGTGGGAGGTCTAGATAGTCAGCAACATGGGTTTGTGCCAGGTAGATCATGTCAAACCAATCTTGTGGAGTTCTACGAATGGGTAACATCAGAACTGGACAGGGGAAAGCCTGTGGATGTATTATTCTTGGATTTCAGCAAGGCGTTTGACTCTATCCCCCACAATGGTCTGGTGGAGAAACTGATGGGGTTAGGAGTAGGCCCTTTGATGGTCAGATGGATTGAAAACTGGCTAGCTGGATGCACCCAGAGAGTAGTGGTCTGTGGGGAGCTCTCAAATCCTAGAGAGGTTGGTAGTGGGGTACCGCAGGGCTCGGTCCTGGGTCCGATCCTGTTTAATGCATACATATTGGACATCAGGGAGGGTATAGGGTGTGAAATGAGTCTCTTCGCTGATGACTCCAATATGGGAGCAGTAGTTGAGGGAGAAGAGGGGAGGTTGGCCCTGCAAGGGGACCTGGACATCCTGGAAAGCTGGGATCACACATGGAAATTAAATTTCAATATCACCAAGTGCAAGGTGTTACATCTTGGGTGGGGAAACCCTAAACACAGGTACACCCTGGGAGGGGAGGCGCTGGAGGCCTCAATTGGGGAAAAAGACCTAGGGGTCATGGTGCATGCATGTATGAATAACTCTGAGCAGTGCAGGAGAGCGGCGAGTAAGGCAAACAGGATGTTGGGATGCATCATAAGGGGGATATCCTCTAGGAGCAAGAAAGTGATTCTGCCGCTGTACAATGGACTGGTTAGACCACACCTTGAGTACTGTGTACAGTACTGGAGACCATACTTGAACAGGGACATACAGTTCCTGGAGAGGGTACAGAGGAGGGCAACTAAGATGATACGAGGGCTAGGGGATTTGACATACGAGGACAGACTTGAGGAGCTCTGCCTGTTTTCATTGGAGGAAAGGAGATACAGGGGGGACATGATTGAGGTCTTCAAGTACCTCAAGGGAATAAATAGGGTAAACATGGAGGGGATCTTTAGACTAAAGCAGGAAAGTATCACCAGAGGGCATGGTTGGAAGGTGGAAGGTGGAAGGGTGAGGGGAAGAGAGGAGGTTTTTCACTGAGAGGGTGGTGGACCCTTGGAATGCACTGCCTGGCGAGCTGGTTCAGAGATCCACAGTGGAGGGCTTCAAGAGAGGGTGGGACAGACACAGAAAGTGGAGGTATCAGATGATGGCCTGTCCCAGGGGGGTGGGGATGGATGATAGGGGTTTCTGGAACACAAGGGGGGGAGGGCCTCGGCACCCAACTAGGGATCTGAGGTTCGAGCAGACTCGATAGACCATAAGGCCTAATCTGCTGGCAAATAGTATGTTAGTATCATGTTCATCAGCATTGTTCCATTGTAAATCTGCATCTGTGCTTCTTTATTAGTTCCTGTTTTTCAGGATGGCTATATGATGCCCACACAGGAGCAGGGAATGACATCACCTCCTATTCCATAGACTTCTTGTACAAAGGGAATTTGTCACGTAGACTTTCAATCTCACGCACTATTTCATCTAGGTAAGATGGAATTCTAAATAGAAGGATCACTAGAATGGACATGGACATGTGAAGTGACATGTCTGTCTGATTCATCAAACATGAGCAACTGACAGTCGTAGTTGTCCCCAGTGAAGTACAATTTTTAGTTTCATAACCGGGGGTACCTATTAAAAGAATATCCAGACTGTACTAAAAAGTGGATCACTCTACCTTACAGGTCGCTTGGTTTTGAAAAACATAGTTATCATTGAAGTACTAATGGAGAGGAGGCTGTGGCTGATGAGTTGTATACATCTGCTAGTCTTCTAAGAAGTGCAAATGTTCACGGTCAAATTAATCATGGCATAATGTACCTTGGTGTGGTGACAGAACTTGTTCAGCACCTTGGTGGTGCCATGTCACACCATTAGAGAGTCAAACTTCATCTATTGGGGTGTGGTAGCAATACTTACACAGTCATTTAAAATGTGCAAAGGTGATGAGGTACCTGATGTGACCTTGTCACCATGCATATGTGCAGCCCACACTGTGCAAGTACTGTAACACCATCTATCCTGCATGCATGAATATCGAAATCTGAAGTTCAGGACTGGCTGTCTCCAACTTCCCTGTAATTTTTGTCATGGAGAGTTGCTTGAATGGTATTTACATATGACAAGATCTTTGTCTATCTATACGTGTGTGTATATATATTGTACATATATACATATATCAAAATAAATACAGTGCTCCCTATTTATAGTAAACACCTTTATAGCCAGATTGTAAAAAAACAAAGACAAGGCGCTGCGTCAGCATGTGGTCTAAAAGCAAAACAAAATGGTTATATTAAATGCACGCTGAAAATAGAAAATAGAGTTAAAAATCTACGTTTCGACCTTAGGTCTTCTTCAGGAAATATCTAAAAGAGAAAAAAACAAGTTAGTGTAGAGGAGAGGTAAAATGAGAGAATATATATGTGGAGAAAGAAGAAGGGGAGGCAAAGAGAGAGAAGTGATAAATGGTAAGATTAAGAGAGAATCTGTGAAACAAAAAGGTGATGATGGGAAAGATAAAACATAATGGGAGAGAAAGAGCTGGGGAAGTTCCCAGGTAGAGACAGATTAACAGGGCCTTGTAAGAAGGTTGAAAGGTGACAAATGTGTGAGAAGGAGACAGAAATGGAGACATATGGTGAAAATGAAAAATAAATCAGTACAAAAACAAACTGACTTTAGGGAAAAAAAAAAAAAAAGGGAGGCTGATAGCCAGATGAGGTGTTCACTAGATCTTGGTGTTCGGTATAGGCAGGTTCTAAAATGCATACTTACTGAGCAATGGGAGTTATCAAAGGTGTTCGCTATAACATGGATTTCTTTTATAGATGTTCTTTATAGAGAGTGGTGATCTGTAGGTGTATATATGGATACACATGTACACATACATAAATACACATGTATAGATATAAACCTCATATTTTTATATGTATATATGTGTGTATACATATATAACTATCTCTACATAACTATCTATGCACATACTGATATATATATATATGTATATATAATCCATGTGTATATACCTCTCTATATGTGTAGCTATGACATACTTATATTTATGTTAATGTGTTTGTGTGTACATCTATTATAGGGGTGCAGTTGTGCCCCTATAGTTAGGGTTGAGTAGGCACTTAAATGTACAGCTAAATTTTTGCACGTTAATAACTTTGTAACCATTCAAATGGATTGGCACAAAATTTGGAATGCATGGTCTGGTATGGCAGATCTCTTGATTTACCAAGTTACATTTTGGTCGGACTTAAGGTTTCTTCACAGCAAAATGCTAAAAAATGCATTTTTCACCACTTTTGGCATATTTTTTGCCCTTGGCACTGAGACCATTTAGAATGCATGGTCTGGTATGGTAGATCTCTTGATTTACCAAGTTGCATTTTGGTCGTACTTGAGGTTTCTGCACAGCAATATGCTAAAAAATGCATTTTTTACCACTTTGACATATTTTTTGCCCTTGGCACTGTGTGGTCTTTTGGTCTGAAATTTGGAACATAGAAAGAGGTTGGGTCAAAGAACAATTCAGCATTGGTTTGGTGAACAAATGTTAATTTGTGCCAAAGTTATTAAATTCTTAATTTTCAGGTTCTGAGCATGCTCAGTTCACTACAAGATTTACTGTATATGGTTATTTTTCAGACAAAGATTGGGCTCATTATCAAGGATTTTATAGCTCGTGGACTATGATCCTGATCCACCAGAAAATTCCTTGTCCACAAGACGCCATCATGTTTTTCAGTTTTTCCCAAGAACAAAATGTTGTAGCTTTATCCAAGGGTAAGTTTTGGGCCAAATGAGGCAAGGGTTTTCTCCAGGGTGACCCCCTCTACAAAGCCATGCCTTTGGTTTGGCTCATTTTGGTCAAAAAACAGCTTTTTAAAATTTAAAATTTCTTTGACCATGACTCACTAAGGATTCTAGGCCACGAGCTGTGAAAATCCTAGTCCATGACCTCGCTGCCAAGGATTTTGCTACCTCGAAGAGTAGGATTTAAAAACTTTACCATTGCATTGCTAATGAACAGTTTGGTCCTTTTACTTGAAATCTTCAGAGTATTGAGGGAATGCCCCACAGGTGTGAATTATGCTACTTAGGTGTTGGGGAATTAAACGGTTCCATACATATGCCATCACAAAGTTGAGATTTTCCCCATAGGATAACATTGTGGTGCCTGTTATGCTTTTCAGTGCCTGTAGCTCAAAATTGATGTAATATATGCATTAAGTCGATTATGTTATGTGGATGTCTCCCTGTCATGACTACAATGACACTTGAAGTTTTTTTCTAGCTGTTACGGTTCCCGAGAAGGCAGCAAATTAGTGTTATAAGGGTTCCTTTCCATATAGGGCTGCTGTATGGCTCTGTAGCTATGCGTAACTGAGAGCGCAGGGCCAAGAGGACCTATGTTCCCACAGATGCATACTGTTATGCAGAAATGGGCAGCTTGAATAGAACATGGGGTGCAAAGGGCCCTGCGCTCCCACTGACACATGCTATTTAATAGTTATATTACACTTTTTCAAAAAGTAAGGAAATTCATGGCAAAAAACTTCATTTAATGCATCAGTTAGGGTTAAAGCAACAAAAGTGAGGAAATAAGATGCTAGGATTAAGCCTCTAACCCACAACACCCCACCCCCTGTCTTCCACAGACTGATAGGTGCTGGGGTGTGCCATGGGGTCGTGAGGCCTAACTCTCACCCCATTCTCCATTACTGTAGCATGTCAACCTGTTTACACACAAATGGGGTGAGAGGTTATTATGACCCCAAGCACCTGCTCTCAGTCTGTGGAAGAAGGGGTGGTGTTGAGGGTTAAGAGCTCAACCTAATGTCTCATTTCTTCACTTTTGTTGCTTAAACCCTAACTGATGCATTAAACAAAGTTTCTTTGCAATAGATTATATATATATATATATATATTTACACACATACATCTATATATATATATTATATATATATATATATATATATATATATATATATATATATATATATATATATATATATATACATGCAAACAACTGCATGAGGCCCAGCTCTCATCCCATTCCATGCGTAAAGATGCTGACAAGCTACAGTAAGGAGCATGGGTTGAAAGTTAGGCCTCATGTCTCCATGGCACACTCAGTGCCTGTCAGTCTGTGGAGGGGTGGGGTGGGGTATTGGGGGTTAGGAGCTCAACCCTAACATCTAATCTGCTCACTTGTGCTGCTTTAACCCTAACTGATGTATTAAATGCAATTATTTGCCATGAATTTCCTTACATTTTGAAAAAGTGTAATATAAGTAGTAAATAACATGTTGGTGGGAAAGCTGACCATTTGTGCATAACAATATGCATGTGTGGGAGTGCAGGGCCTGGAGTACACATAGGTACCTAGCCATACAGCAGCTCTATAGGGTAAGGAACCCTTGTAACACTAGTTTGCCAATATGGCAGGTACCATAGCATGTATAAAAAACATTCAAGTGTGATTATAATCATGACAGACAGTTGTCCACATGACATGGCTAGACTGAATCCATATCTCGCATTGTTTATGAGATATGACCTCATAAAACCACTATAAACACACCTTTGGAACCCTTCTGACACTGATTTGCCAATATTTCATGAACCTTACAAGCAACAGAAAAATTTCCACAGCAGATATAGTCTACATTCTCCAATCATGGTCCAGTAGATTGCAGCAAGCAGTGAAAAAGGTGGTATCTCACTTTGTTTCTGAGATATGGGCACCACAATGTTATCCTATAGGGTAAATCTCAATTTCATGGTGACATATCTATGCAACCGCTTAATTCCACAACACCTAAACAGCATAATTCACCCCTGTAACACATCCGCTCAATACCCCATAAATTGCAAGTAAAAAGACCAAACCATTCATTAGCAATATGATGGTAAACTTTTTACATCTTTAAAAATACCTAGTCTGAGAGGTAGCAAAATCCTTGGCCATTAGGTCAATCCCAGTCCATAAGGTGGCAAAATTCCTGTCTGTGAGAAATCCTCGACCATCAGATTTTGTTCATCGGGTCCCTAAGTGATGGTCAAGGATTTTGCAGCCTCACAAAAGAGGATTGGCTGATGGACTAGGATTCTGACAGACTCACGGACCACAATTTTGTCGCCTCATAAAAAAGGATTAAAAAAACCAATCCTGGTCCTCAGGCTGACAAAATCTTAGTCTGCCAACTGATCCTTTTTCACGAGGTAGCAAAATCCTTGACTGTCAGCTTGATCCTGGACCGTGAGAAGGGACATCTGGTCACACACTGACTGACAAAGATTTTGTAAGCTCGCGAACAAGGATCGTCTTGTGGACAAGGATTTTGACAGCTCATGGACTAAGATCATTAGCGAGTCATGGTCAAAGAATTTTTAAATTTTAAAAAGCTATTTTTTGACCAAAATGAGCTAAACCAAAGGCATGGCTTTGTAGAGTGCATCACCCTGAAGCAAACCCATGCCTCATTTGGCCCAAAAGTCACCTGTGGAGAAAGCTACAACATTTTGTTTGGGGGTAAAACAGAAAACAAGATGGCAGCTCATGAACAAGGAATTTTTCTGACAGACTAGGATTTTTTTAAATCCTAGTCTGTGAGCTGACAAAATTCTAGACTGTGAGTCCAATCCTAGTCCAGAAAATATACAAATAAATCTTGGAGTGAACTGAGCATGCTCAGAACCCGAACATTTAAAATGTAATAACTTTGGAACGGATTAACATATTTTTACCAAACCAGCACTGGATTGTTCCTTGATGCAAACTCTTTCTACTTTCAAAATCTCAGAGCAAAATACCGCACAGTGTGGTTGCAGCGCCATGGGCACAAAATATAGCAAAAGTGGTGAAAAATGCTTTTTTTGCATTTTTCTGCACAGAAATCATAAAACTGACTGAAATGTAACTTGGTAAATCAAGAGATCTGCCATTCCAGACTGCACATTTCAAATTCTGTGCAAATCCGTTGAATGGTTGCAAAGTTATTAACAAGCAAAAACTGAGATTTAACATTACAGTGCCTACTCAACCCTAACTATATATGTGTGTGTGTGTGTGTGTGTGTGTTGTGTGTGTGTGTGTGTGTGTGTGTGTGTGTGTGTGTGTGTGTGTGTGTGTGTGTGTGTGTGAGTGTGTGTGTATATATATTAGAGGCAAAAAAACTCTGTTTAATGCATCAGTTAGGGTTGTTCGACAGTGACAAAAGCGAGGAAATTTGATGTTAGGGTTGAAACCCCCTTGCACCCACCCCACCTGACCCCCTCTAACTCTCACCCCATCACATGTGTAAAGAAGCTGAGGCTGTGAACTGTAGGAGAATGGGGTGACAGTTAGGACCGAACACCCCAACGCACACCCCGATGCTGGCTGGGGGGCAGAAACACAGTGTGTACAAAGAATGTATGCATAATAATGGGCCTCGGATCACTTAATGAGCTGTTGGAATACTAAATTGCTTATATCTCAGGAACCATATGACATAGAAAACAAATTGAAATGTCACATGTTTCATGAGTTTCCTGACTAGGATTTTGCTGAATCTTGCACCATTTCCGTGATATGAGCCCCAAAATGCATTGCAAACATTGCCATTCAACTTCGGAGTACTGTTACTTGGCATCTGTGCAATATTTTGTCACCAAACCACAAAAAGGCACATCTGAGAGATGCTGGCTGCCTTCCCTCCAAATTTCAGCTCAAAAGACCAAACCGTTCTTTTGCAGCAGGGCGACAAAAGAACACCTGTCATTTTGGTCATAGTCTGGAAAAGTAATTAAGAATTTCGCAGCTTTATAAAATTTTGAGAAAAGTGTCTCAAGTGCGACACTGCTTTTATGACACTACTTTTCAGAAACTTGAAAAACATATTTCTGGGGTATTTAACCCCAAAATTAAGACATGGCTAGCATCCTGAGGGTCTGACTAGGTGAACACAAAAAGAATTGTGTTCCTAGAAGGTCTCAATTTTAAATGGCAAGCATTTTTCTGATCAGTAACTGAAAAAGAAATGGTGGATTTGTGACACTAAAAAGTGCATTTGTGAAAGTGTTGAACTTTTTGTTAACTTTTCCCATTGACTTATAATGGGCGCTTTTTTTTTTAATAACTTTTGAACTGTTCAATATTTTTTCATGAAATCTTCAAAAGGCACATCAGGGACCCCAGCCACACATTCCCTGAAATTTTTGGACCAGTAGTGCAAACTGTGGGACCTGTAGGCATGAGCAAAGAAAGCGCAAAAATGCATAATTGCACATTTAGATGTTGCTTAATAACTCTGCAGCCATATATCCAACTGGTACAAAAGTGGGCAGATCCCAAGATCCATCATGCCCAACTGGCCTACCACATTTCAGGCAAATCTATTGAACAGTGGCAAAGTTATTAAGGTGCAAAATTTCAGCCTTTAACATTAAAAGTGCTATTCAACCCTAACTATGGTAGCACTACTGTACTATCATTATCTATCTATCTATCTATATATATATATATATATATATATATATATATATATATATATATATATATATATTAGAGGCAAAAATGCCATTTAGTGCATTAGTTAGGTTGTTTCCACACACGGCATCAGAGTGCACATAAGGGTCGTCGGCATACCTCTCACCCCAACACTTGTGTGAAGAAGCAGAAGTATAGATGAATGGGGTGAGAGTTAGGACAGACTACCCCAAAGCACACCCTGATACCAGTTGGGGGGGTGGTCTTGGGGGTCCAAGGGGGGCTTTCAAACCTAACACCGAATTTCCTCACTTTTGTCACTGTGGAACAACCCTAACTAATGCATTAAATGGAGTTTTTTGCCTCTAATTTCCCTTCTTTTTGAGAATGATGACGAGAAATAGTGAATGTAATGCGGCAGCGGTATTGCAGGGCCTGAATGTCTTGTGACATAGTAACAGGAACAGCAACACCAAGAGAAGCACAAACAGTGGTGCACATGGTAACGCAAATGTAAATGGTAAAGGAAACGTTAATAGAAATGCAAAAGCAAAGTGACGCCGAAGTGAACAGTGATGCAAACGGACATTGAAGCACATACGAAAATGCAACTGGTAACTCGAACAGCAATGGGAATGGTATTTTAAATGGAAATGTTAAGTATCACAGCAAAAAGAACGCGAAAGGGAACAGAAACAGACACGCAAACGCAAGCGCATACGTAAACGCAAATCGTAATGTGCACAGGCACGGTACCGCAGTTGTAAATGCAAATGGTAAAGTTAACATGAAGAATAATGCCAAATGAAAGAGAAATGGAAACGGGAACTGAAGTGCAAACCGAAATGCACACCGAAACGAGCACGGGCACAGTACAGCAATTGTAAATGCAAATGGCAATGGTAACAGCAACAATAACAGCAAAGTAAACAGAAGCGCAAAAGGAAATGCAAGCGCATATGGAAATGCAAACCATGATGCGCACGGGCACAGTAACACAATTGGAAATGCAAATGGTAACAGTAACAGCAAGGAAGATGCAAAACGAAAGAGAAACGGAAATGCAAAAGAAAGGGCTGCCGTAAATGCAAATGGCAATGCACACGGTGACGCAAACAAAAATGCAAACAGAAACAATAGTGGAAACACAAATGGTAAGAGTAACGAAAATGCAAGCGCGAATGACAATGCCAAGGGGTAACACACATGGTGGCGTACACGGGAATGGTAATGCAAACGGGGACATAAACACAAGTGGAAACAGTAACTGTAACAGCAACGGAAGTGCATCATCTGTTTTTGCCAAACAGCTGCATATAGAAACACAGTGTGTACAAAAAATGTATGCATTATAATGGGGATTGAAGCTTAAAACAATCATTGGAAGTACTTAATTGCTAATATCTCAGCAACCGCACGATTTAGAAAAAAAATTCAATTTCACAAAAATCTGATTTTCCTGGTTAGGTTTTTGCTATTACATAGCCCATAGGACTATGTAGCTCTCAACAAAAATTCTGTATCTCGCACTGTTTTCGAGATACGAGCCCCAAAAGGCACGGCGGATGCCACCATTTTAGTCTATGGGAAATAAATGTCAACTTTGGGGTACAATAACTTGGCAGCCACGCAATATCTTTTCACCAAACCACTAAAAAGCACATCTGTGAGATGTTGGCTGCCTTCCCTCCACATTTCAGCTCAAAAGACCAAACCGTTCTTTCACAGCAGGGTGTCAGAGAATTCCTGTCATTTTGGCCAAGTCTGAAAAAGTAGTGTCGCAATTTGCGGCAATTTTCACAAAATTGTGCAAAAGTGTCATGCCTGCGATACTACTTTGCAACACTTCTGGTTCCAGAAATTTGAAAAACATATTTCTGGGGTGTTTTACCCCAAGATAAAGACATGGCTAGCATCCTCAGCCTCATCCTCATTCACTAGGTGAACACAAAAAGAATTGTGTCCCTAGAGGGTCCCAAATTTAAATGTCAAGCATTTTTCTGATCACCAGCTTAAAAAAAATATGGTGGATTTGCGACACTACTAGGGCCATTTGCGACACTAAAAAATGCATTTGCGAAAGTGTTGAATATTTTAACTTCTCCCATTGACTTATAAAGGGAACTTGTTTTTTTAATAACTTTTGAACCGTTCAATATTTTTTCACGAAATCTTCAAAAGGCACATTGAGGACCCTGGTCGCATGTTCCCTGAAGTTTTTGGGCTGGTAGCACAAACCGTGCAATCTGTAGGTGAGAGCAAAGAAATCACAAAAAGCGTAATTGCACAATCGGTTGTTGCTTAATAACTCCACAGCTGTATATCCAACCGGTACGAAACCTGGCAGATCCCAAGTTCTACCATACCCAATTGTGCTTACCATATTTTAGGCAAATCTGTTGAATGATGGCAGAGTTATTAAGGTGTAAAATTTGACCGTTTAACCTTAAAAGTGCTACTCAACCTTAACTATGGTAGTACGAGCACTACCGTGCTACCATAATATATATATATATATATATACTGTATATATATATATAAATAGATAGATAGATAGATAGATAGAGATAGATATGTAGATAGATAGATAGATAGCTGTATATATATATATATATTTTTTTTCATGGCAAAAAAACTGTGTTTAATGCATCAGATAGGGTTAACGTGACAAAAGTGAGGAAATGAAACTTTAGAGTTGAGCACCTAACACCCCCCCCCACAACCCACAGACCCATCTTCCACAGATTGACAGAAGCCAGGGTGTACCATGGGGTCGTGAATCCCAACTCTCACCCCATTCCATGTGTAATCAGGTTTACCTGCTACAGTATATGAGAATTGGGTGACAGGCCTCACAACCCCATGGCACATCCTGGCATCTGTCAGTCTGTGGAGGATTGGTGTGTAGGTTGTGGGGGGGAGAGGTTAGGTGCTCAACCCTAACATTTAATTTCCTCATTTTTGTCACTTTTAACCTGATGCATTAAATGTAGTTTTTGCCATGAATTTCCTTACTTTTTGAAAAAATGCAATATAACTAGTAAAAAACATGTATTGGTGGGAGCAGCCCCACACTCCCACCATGTTGCCCATTGCTGCATAAGAATATGCATCTGTGGGAGCATGAACCCCACTTATTCATAGCTATACAGCAGCCCTATACAGCAACGAACCCTTGTAACATAAATTTTACAATATCTCATTAACCATGCAATCTACAAACAAAGTTCCACTGCAGGCTTACTCCATGGTTTAAAATCTTGTTCCAGTGGCATAGGTTATCCTTAGTAGGTCACCTAAAAGTGACCTATGCCGGCAGTAGCAAAAACTCTGCATCTTGCTTCTTTTTTGAAATAACGGCTCTGAATGGCGTGACAGACACCACAATGTAATCCTATGGGGAAAACGTCAACTTCGTCATAGCATGTCTTTGCAACCACCTAATTCCTCAACACCTAAACAGCATTTTTTTTTTTATTTTAGTTTTTGTTTACCCAGTAAGTGCACTACACAAATCCTGCCTATTTTCAGGCACGATCCGGGGGAGGGGGATACTGATGAATGCCAACTGACCTTGAACCAGATTAAGCTGTTGGTGGTATTTTTTTAGTGAATGAGGAAATTTGGCAAGAACACTGGGGAAATTCCCCTACTCTTTTCGATAAGTGCCATAGGATCTTTAACATCCACCTGAACTACCACCAATCCAGGCAGATGGGACCTCGGTTTAATGTCTCATCCGGAAGACTGCACCTCAGAAGTGCAGCACCCCCCTCGTGCTGCACTGCCGTGTCAGTACTGGGATATTAACCCAAGCACCAGATGTGGTAACTGAACCCACAGCCCTCTGATCTCCCAGCCTCAGAGGCGAGTGTGCTACCTACTGAGCCACTGACACTGCATAATTCACACCTGCAGGGCATCTCCACAACACCCTGTAAATTTCAAGTAAAAAGACCAAACCATTAATGAGCTATGCAATTGTAAATGTTTTACACCTTTAAAACTTCTTCAGTCGTGAAATAGCAAAATCCTAGTCCATGACCTAACAAAATCCTAGTCCGCGAGCAGACATCTGGTCATGCCAGTCTGGGCCATCTGGTCATCCCCAGGGCCATCTGGTCATTCCCAGGGACATCTGGTTGTGAAATTCCTGTTATCTGGTCTTCCCCTCATGAACAAAGCTTGTGGATTAGGATTGTATCACAGACCAGGATTTTGCCGGCTTGTGAAAGAAGATCGTTAGCGAGTCACGAAAGAAGAAATTTTAATAAAAAAAAAACTATTTTTTGACAGAAATGAAGCAAACCACAGCATGGCTTTCTAGAGGGAGTCACCCTGTACAAAGCCCATGCCTCATTTGGCCCAAAAGTCAGCCGTAGAGAAAGCTACAACATTTTGTTTGACTGAAAAATTCAAAACAAAATGGTGGCTCGTGAACAAAGAATTTTTCTGACAGACTAGGATTTTTCTTTTGTGAGCTGACAAAATCTTTGACCGTGAGACCATTTATCTTCCGCAAAATATACATATAAATTTTTGAGTGAACAGAGCATGCTCAGAACTCAAAAATTAAAAATCTGATAACTTTAAAATGGATTAATATTTTTTTTACCAAACCAAAACTGGATTCTTCTTTGATCAAACCTCATTCCACATAGAAACATAGAAACAAAGACTTTGATGGCAGATAAGGACCACTTGGCCCATCTAGTTTGCCCATTTCCCTACCTACAGGATAGGCTGCAGATCCTAGTTAACCAACAGCCTATTTCTTCCTACCCTCCCACAAGAATTGCCTTATGTCTGTCTCATGCATTTTTGAATTCTCCCACAGTTTTAGACCCCACAACCTCCTCAGGAAGGCTGTTCCATGCATCCACTACCCTCTCTGTGAAATAATACTTCCTCACAATACCCCTGAACCTCCTCCCCTCTATCTTTAAATTGTGTCCCTTTGTTCTTGCACGTCTCTTTTTCTGAAAGATGTTACCCTCTTGGACTTTGTTGATTCCACTGAGGTACTTAAAAGTTTCTATCATGTCCCCTCCCTCCCCTCTTTCCTCAAGGGTATACAAATTAGGCTCCTTTAGTCTCTCCTCGTATGGCTTCTCTTGCAGACCCTGCACCATTTTAGTTGCCCTCCTCTGGACTGCCTCTATCCTGTCTATGTCCTTGTGGAGATGGGGTCTCCAGAACTGGACGCAGTACTCCAGATGGGGTCTCACCA
Source organism: Neoceratodus forsteri (assembly GCA_016271365.2). Lineage (NCBI taxonomy): Eukaryota > Metazoa > Chordata > Ceratodontiformes > Ceratodontidae > Neoceratodus > Neoceratodus forsteri. The sequence continues at coordinate 366,790,808 of CM028137.1, forward strand.
ACTGTCTGTACAGAGGATAACAACTTCCTGTTTTCTGCTGGTGATGCCTCTCCTATGCATCCCAGTATACCCCAGACCTCCCTACTGCCTTCTCACATTGCTTGCTAACCTTAAGGTCATTTGATATGATTACCCCAGGTCCCTTTCCTTTTGTTGTTGTTACTACCTCCCCCATTGTGTATTCTTCCCTGGGTTCTTGTTTCCCAGGTGTGTTATTTGCACTTCTTTGCATTGAATCCAAGCTGCCATACTTCTGACCATTCCTCTAACCTTCAAGTCCCTTCTCATCCTTTCCATGCCTCCTTGTGTATCAACCCTGTTGCAGATCTTTGTGTCATCTGCAAAGATGCATACTTTTCCTTCCAGTCCCTCTGCAATGCCACTTATGAAGACATTAAAAAGGACTGGACCCAGTACTGAACCCTGCGGTACCCCACTAGTAACCCCTCTTTCTTCAGAGTGGACTCCATTTACAATTACCTTCTGTGTCCTGTTGTCCAGCCAATGTTTTACCCAGACTCCCAGTCTGGTTAATTTGACTATTAATCTTTTGTGTGGGACTGTGTCAAATGCCTTGCTAAAGTCTAGGTAGACCATGTCCATAGCCCCTCCCTGGTCTACTACTTTGGTCACCCAGTCAAAGAAATCTATTAGATTCGTCTGACATGACCTTCCTGCTGTGAACCCATGCTGCCTTGGGTCCTGTGCCCCACTGGCCTCCAGGTACTCAACAATTCTTTCCTTCAGAAGTGACTCCATCACTTTCCCTACCACAGAGGTCAAACTGAAAGGTCTGTAGTTTCCTACCTCTGTCTTGGTCCCACTTTCATGAAGAGTAATCACATCCGCCTTCCTCCAGTCCTCGGGTACCACACCATCCTCCCATGATTTATTAAAAAGAGTAGCCAGTAGTTTCACTAGTTCCCCCCTTAATTCTTTTAGAATTCTGGGGTGAACTCCATCAGGCCCCAATGCTTTGTCCACCTTCAGTTTTAGGAGTTCTTGCAGAACCCTTTCTTTTGTGAAAGGACTGGGATCAATCCCCCTATCAAAGTGCTTCTGTTAATTGGATTAGGCACTCCCCTCCTCTTTGTGAATACTGAGCAGAAATATTCATTCAGTATCTCTGCTTTTCACTGTCCCCCTTTGCCCACCCACCGTTCATTCTATTCAGCCTCACTGTCCCTCCCTTTGTCTTTCTACGCTCGCTGATGTACCTATAAAAGGTTTTATCCCCCTTCTTAACTGAGTTGGCTATCTTTTCCTCAGTTTGGGCCTTTGCTATTCTGACTTCCCTCCCTGCTTCCTTCTGCCTTAATTGGTACAGCTCTCTGTACTGCTCCTTCTGTGTTTCCTTATACCTCCAGAATGCTATCTTTTTCTTCCTGACTTTTACAGCCACCTCTTTTGAGAACCATAGTGGCTTTTTCTTTTATTTTGATTTGTTTATTTGCTTCACACAAAGGCTTGTTGCCTCTATAATGGCAGTTTTGATGATTCCCCATTGTTGCTCCACACCTCCTTCTAGCCTGTTTGATAGTGCTTTTCTGAGGCACTCTCCCGTCTTGCCAAAGTCAGCCCTCCTGAAGTCCAGTACCCTCACTTTTGTATGACTTGACTCTGTAGCTGAGTTTATCATGAACCACACTGTTTGATGGTCACTTGTTCCCAGATGGCAACCCACTTCTAGATCTGAGATCCTCTCACTGACCCGTTTGAGAGTATGAGGTCTAAGATTGCTCCCTCACGAGTGGGTTATGAAACTAGCTGTCTGAGGCCTGCCACCTGTAGGGCATAAAGAATGGCCCTGCTTTTGGATGTGGCTGCAGCAAATGTGCTCCAGTTAACTTCTGGCATATTCAGGTCTCCCACCAACAGTATCTCCCCTTTCTCTGCCATCCTAAGAATGACTTCTATCATATCCTTGTCCATTCCCTCCCCCTGACATGGGGATCTGTACACAACCTCTGTGCAGATTGTGGTGCCCTTTCCAGTCTCCAAGGTGACCCACAGTGCCTCCTCTCCTCCCTGTTTACTCATTTGTTCAGTTTCTTTTATCCCTTCCTTTACATAGAGAGCTACTCCTCCCCCTCTTCTCCCCTGCCTGTCTCTCCTGTAGGTTATGTACCCTGTTATGTTAACATCCCAGTCATGGTTCTCTGTGTACCATGTTTCTGTGACTGCTACGATATCCAGGCATCCCTCTTCCATCAAAGCCACCAGCTCAGGGAGCTTGTTGCCCAGACTATGGGTGTTGGTACTCATTACCCTCCATTTCTTGATGGCCTTACCCCTTTTTGACCCATCCCTGTCCTTATTGCATTTGTCACTTTCTCCATTTACCCCTTCGCTACTCCCTTTTGACATCTCTATGTTGGTGTTTACCACACTTACTACCATGATTTTTTTGGAAGGGGCTAGGATTTCCCTACTCCTTTCCAGTGCCTCCCCCCTTGGCTAGTTTAAATGCTTGCCAATGAAGCATTTAAACCTATCACCTAGGATCCTGGTTCCCCTCCTGGATAGATGCAGCCCATCATGCCAGTTTAGGCTTGCATCACTCCAGGTGGACCCCTAGTCCCCAATGAAGTCAAATCCCTGAGCTGCATACCATTTTTTCAACCACTGATTGAATCCCATGGTGCAGAACACCCTAGCCTCTCCTACGACATAGATAGGCAGCACCTCCGAGAAGGTTACAGTGTGTGCTACTTGTCTAAGGCCCCTTCCCAATTCCACAAACTCTTCCTGCATTTCTCCACTCCCTTTCTTAGCCAGGTCATTTGTCCCTAGGTGGACAATGACATCCAGCTCCCTCCCCTGTGCAGCTGCTCCAGCAATCCTGAGGATTCACTCCCTGTCTCTCCAAGCCATGGTGCCAGGCAGGCACCTTACCTCCCTCTCCCCCTCTTCCCCCAGTTCTACCTTCCTAACAATGGAGTCCCCCACCAGGAGATGTTTCCTTCCCTTGTGGGGTCCCCTGCCACCCTCCTGTAGGTCTCCTTTGTGGAGGTTCCCAGCATCCTCCTTGGTCTCCACTGCAGGTGCCTCCATAGAGGAACCACACTTTGCCAGAATGGCATAGGAAGTGTGGAGAGGTACAACTGGAGGGATGTGCCTCTGTTCCATCACCCTCACCCTCCCTGAGCCCACTGAGGTCCAACTGCTCCTCTTTCTTGGCAACCTCTGAGGCAACAGCAGTGGCACTGGTGGTCCCTGGATGGAAGAGGAGGTCCCACAAATCCTGGCCAACTCAGCCTGGAGATGAGCAACCTCCTCCCTCAGCCCAGAGAGGTGCCTGCAGATGGGACAACACCGCATCCTCCAGAACGTCTCCCGGAAGACTGCTGCTCCACAGCCACTGCACTGCACCACTCCCATCATGTCTTATTTCTGGCCCCTTAACTGTTTGCAATCCTTACTCTTTCCTCTTTTTTTTCTTTCTCTCTCTCTCCTTATTTTCTACCTGTGTGCCCTTTAAGCTCCTGATTGTCCTGTTCTGAGACAAGAATATCCTATCTCAGTAGACCCCTTACTTACTCTGAGGCAGACCTCCAGCAGCTAGAGGGGGGCTGGAGAGCTACTCTTGCCCTTCTTGGATGGTGGGTCTTTGGTGGCTCTGCGATCACTCACTTCCTGCTCCCAAACAGGAAGTTCCTGTTGTCAGTCAAATCCTGTGCCTATAAAAGTATAACTAGCTTTTGGTGGGAGAGTGGTGTGGAGGGAAGGAGGGCAATATGTAAGCAATAATACCCGACAGCGTGGGCAGTATTGTGCTATACCGGACCACCCTGGGGCATAATGAGGCCCGACACTGCAGGCAGAGGGCCTTATAGCCCCTGGAAGGTCGGTATTGCATTACCGCCCACCTGGAGTGGTATTATTGCGCTTAGAAAATGGGTCACTGTATTATATGTGTTTGAAAAAAAAAATAGTTATTGTTTAAATTTTAAAACTCTTATTTTGTAATAAAATAGTTCCTCCGCCTTTATTAGAATGCTGTTACCACCCCCACACACATTAACTAATGACTTGCCCTTTGTAGTGTCTCTTTTGTTTGCCATCCCACCCCCCCCACACACACACACACAAGCAGCAATTTTGTTTATTTTAATGTAATAAAGATATAAACTGTCAGTATTTACACAGTCAGCAGTCAGGATTGTTTGTTTGCCATCACACTTCCCCCAAACCCACGTAGCAGACAACACCCCCCGTCCAACTCCCACCAGTGACACTTTCATTGTGGGCATGCACAGAATGTATTTATCATTTTATTTAATAAAGGATGGGATAAGCGCAGTTGGAAGACAATCGTGATGGGATGGCAGCAGGAGCATGATGGCAGCTGGAGAGTGAGTGTGATCGCAAATCAGAGTACTTTCTGTTTTTTTATTTTTTTTTTAGACAGCAGTCAGAAGTGCAAGGGGGGAGGCTGACATGTGGCAGGGAGAAACTATGGATTTCCCTCCTGTGGCAATCATGGACAGCAGACGGATCCCCTCCCTGCATCCCACCTGCCTGCCAAGAAAAGACTGAAGGATCGGGATGTCTCTCTAAGGTGATTGAAAAAAAGAAAAAAAGTTGTTTCAGTTTGGCTCGAGCGGGGCGGGGTGGAAGTGAGGTATGCGTGTGCAAGTCGCAGTTCATAAGGTGGCTTTTTTTTTAAATAAAATAATCTTAGTAGTGGCTGTACTAAAGTTAGGCAATGATTGGCTGAAAAAGTCACAAATTGAGTTGATAAATATGACAGTCTGCTTGTCGGTAGCTTGTTTACCGGTTCTGGAGGTGGATCAGCATTGCGTCGTGTGTGATGAAAATGCAGTTGTGTTGAGGTGTTGGAAAGAAAATGTAAGTTAAACGTGCTGCACCATAACAGCAGGCAGTTTTTTTGTGTGTGGGTATTTTTTTTTTTTTTATTGAACGAAATGGAGAATAACTGAGGTGGGGGCATGGCCAGCCGAGAATTCTTGGGTTGGCCGGCCACAATGGGTCCGCTAAGCGGCAGGATAAAAAATGGTGGCAGATTGAGTTTTAAAATTCTGGCACCTTGATTTCTGAAATCAGGTCAGTCGGGACTGGCGCTTTTAATACCCCGGGCTCTGTTGTCTGATAGATGCTCACCTTGCCAGGGCTATCAGCCAATCAGAACCCGGGATTTTCTAAGCCCATTTTCTAAAGTCCCAGTAGAGAAGTCCAGTCACACAGCAGTCCTTCCTCCTGGTGTCTTCTGTCAAGCTAGTAGCAGAATCTTTCAAAGGCAGTCTTTAAATTTAGCTTCCTTCTAGCTAAGCCACTCCCCCTACTTACTAGATCTTTGTACAAGTAATTTAAACCTCACAGCTATCAAGTCATTTCAATCACCTGAGATTTACACCTAGATAACTGCTCAGATAACCATTCACAAACACAACTTTTTTTTTGCTTTGTTAGATTTTTATTTACCCTAAATTAAAGGTCCAAGTACAAGAGTTCTACTTCTTTAGTCCCAGCAGAGAAGTCCAGTCACACAGCAGTCCTTCCTCCTGGTGTCTTCTGCCAAGCTAGTAGCAGCATCTTTCTAAGGCAGTCTTTAAATGTAGCTTCCTTCTAGCTAAGTCATTCCCCCTACTTACTAGATCTTTGTACAAGTAATTTAAACCTCATAGCTATCTAGTCCTTTCAATCACCTGAGATTTACACCTAGATAACTGTTCAGATAACCATTCAGTTCAGTTAACTCAGACAAACACACACTTTTTTTTTTGTTTTGTTTTACCCTAAATCAAGTTTCAGACCAAAAGACCACACAGTGTGGTCGCAGTGCCACCACTCACCATTCACTGCTATGCTCTTGTCATCATCTCTATCTGACCTTCTCCACTCAGTTTCCCAGTTACCTTTGACCACTCCTCCAGCTGTGCCCCTTCCCCATGCTCCCCTGCCACCTTCTTACGACAGACTAACATCCCTTTTGGATTACCCACCCTTTCCATCTCATGGCCACTCCTAGATATCCTTCACCCCATCCTTCCCCTCCAGTGCCGCCAGTGCCACAAACCTATCACTAGTGCCCTCTGCAGTGCTGTGTGTTGGCTCCTTCCTTTTGTCCTGAGTGTTCATTTCACTCCCAGGCACCCAGTTCTTTTTGTCTTCTCACCCCCTCCCTGTTCGCTCACTCTGTAGGATACTCCTCCCATATGGTGTCCCCGTGTTCCTCCACAGCCCTCGATCTATCCGATGTCCCCCGTCTGGTGTCCTCAAGTTATTCCCTAAGAGAGGCCCTCCTGCCCACATTCCCATCTTACACACCCATCCTCTCCAAATTTCTACCAAACATGTATATATATATATATATATATATATATATATAGTATATATGTATATGTATTAGATAACCCATTCTAAGGTGTGCGGTCATGCTCTGATATATGCATGCCTTGGTGTCGTCAACCACCCAAGGCATGCATATATCAGGGAACACTTTTTACTAAAATAGGTTATCTATCTTATAAAATGGCAACATTGTTTTAGAGAGGGGTGAAAGTGCAGGTGTGTGGTCACACTTTGATATATGCATGGTCACGTGATGGATTTCTACCAACCAGAAGAGATAATTTTGCCTACCCATTTTAAACTATATATATATATATATATATATACACACACACACATACACACACACACACACACACACACACACACACACATATACATATAGACAGTATATCGGGGGCCTACAGGTGTTTTTCACATCACCAAGGAGTTCTCATGCACCTCCACTAATGTAGTGTACTGTATTCTTTGCAGGAAGTGTTCAACTATTTACATCGGAGAAACTGGTAGGCGTCTTGCTGACCGTTTCAGGGAACATTACAAGCCGGTCAGGAATGGTGAAACTGCTAAACCCATTGTATCCACTTTATCTCCAGGGACCACAATGTCAATGACCTTTCTGTTTGTGTCCTTCAGCAGGGCTTCCAGGATCCTAACCATAGAAAACATGGAAGCCAAGCTGATCATCCATTGCTCCCAGCAGCCCTCTGGTTTAAATAGTAGACTTATTTTCCACTAACATCTTTCAGCCTCCCCTCTTTTTTTTTTTTTTCCTAAAGTCAATTTGTTTTTGTACTGATTTATTTTTCATTTTCACCATATGTCTCCATTTCTGTCTCCTTCTCACACATTTGTCACCTTTCAACCTTCTTACAAGGCCCTGTTAATCTGTCTCTACCTGGGAACTTCCCCAGCTCTTTCTGTCCCATTATGTTTTATCTTTCCCATCATCACCTTTTTGTTTCACAGATTCTCTCTTAATCTTACCATTTATCACTTCTTCTCTCTTTGCCTCCCCCTTCTTCTTTCTCCACATATATATCTCTCTCATTTTACCTCTCCTCTACACTAACTTGTTTTTTTTCTCTTTTAGATATTTCCTGAAGAAGACCTAAGGTCGAAACGTAGATTTTTAACTCTATTTTCTATTTTCAGCGTGCATTTAATATAACCATTTTGTTTTGCTTTTAGACCACATGCTGACGCGGCGCCTTGTCTTTGTTTTTTTACAATTTGTATGTTACATTTTATGCGACCCACTATGCCTAATCTGAAATCTCTTCTGAATTCTCTGATGCTCCTTCATTTCTTCTATGTCTGCATTTCTTCATATTTTCTAAGCCTTCTCTTGAATTATTTTCCGCCATTTGCTCTAAGACTAAACTCTGCAGTCACTTACAGTTTCTTTCAAATGCCGCCACCTGGGTATTATTCCTAAAGGTTTCTGTTTGAAATTTCATCCTTGTTCATTTGGATCTGAGAACATGTTTCCTCTACTAACAAGCTTTTGAAAACTTTCTCTAGGAAACTTATCGTGCACACCATTCTCTCCATCAAACACAGCTGATCTCTGTGGACAAAACCATTCAAAGGCAAAGGATTTCCTGCAGCGAACGGCTCACATAACCTTCCTTTTATTAAGCACTGCATCAAAACCTTAACTCCACTCTCTTTCAGTTTCTCAAGGACACCAAAGCTGCAAAACTCCAGTCTCTCACAAGCAGATCAACAACCAGCATGAGCCCTCGAGTCAGACCCAACCTAACAATTTGGTATTTTGTATTCCTCAGACCTTCCCCTGACACAAGATGAGCACTCACTCCTTAGCAAAGGTCTCTCTTTTGTGCCCACACCCAGATATCTTGATGCACCCCAGGTTCAAGTTGATCTACAGTGCTTCTATCGTAGAGTTCGCCTTGCAGCTCATTTTTCTAATATGACTCCTCTTCCCACAGATGATGACGGTATCACCAGAACTATCAATGACATCAATCCCCAGCGAAGTGCATGGACACCCCCTCCAGGACGTTTTGCTGCTGTTGATTATTTTGTTAACCAATGCATGGAAAACACCACTAACTTTAATCTTCATTGCAGGCACAACCATTCCAACCTGACACCTGGTGAGCTTGCAGCCCTCAGATCTCTACAATGTAGGAATGACATTGTTATTAAACCAGCTGATAAGGGAGGTGCTGTTGTGGTCTGGCAAAAGGAGCTATACATCACGGAAGCCACACAGCAACTCTCTGACACCAGGTTTTATTCTTCTCTTCCACAGGACCCCACTGCTGACTATCAGACGGAGGTCACCACCACCATCACCTCTGCTATTGAAAACAATGAGCTCCCTGCTTCTGCTAAGAGACTCATAGTCCAGCATCCCCAGACATCTAGGTTTTATCTTCTTCCCAAAATCCACAAAACAGGTAACCCGGGTCGTCCCATAGTGTCTGCCTGCTCCTGCCCCACATCCCACATCTCTGCATTTTTGGATGGCCTCATGAGACCCCTTGTTGAATCCCTGCCCTCCTATGTTAAAGACACTAACCATGCTCTCCAGTTATTTGACAGGTTCAGATTCAGTGACTCTCATCAGCTCATCTTCACCATGGACATCAAATCTCTTTACACAGTGATCCCCCATGATGATGGTCTGACAGCTCTGCAGCATTTCTTGAACAAGCGGAAGTCCAGCAGCCACCCACACACACTAACTCGTCTGGCAGAACTGGTTCTAACACTCAATGCTTTTCTTTTAATAACAATTTTTTCAGCAGGTCAGTGGAGTTGCCATGGGTACCAAGATGGGTCCCAGCTTTGCTAATCTGTTTGTGGGTTGGGTGGAGGAATGTTTTTCTCTCATTCACAGGGCTGTGCCTGAACTCTACAAACGCTACATTGATGACTGTGTGGGGCCACCTCCTGCTCCAGGGAGACCCTCCAAGTCTTCTTGACAAGTTCACCACGGCTCATCCTTCCCTTCAGTACACTGTTGAAGTATCCTCCTACACCGCCTTTCCTGGATATCCAGCTCTCAGTCCAGAACACTGGTCTGAAGACATCAGTCTATTACAAACCCACTGACTCTCACAGTTTCCTCCTCCATAGCTCCTTCCATCCTAAACATGTCAAGAATGGCCTGCCTTATTCACAGTTTCTTAGACTTCGCAGGTTATGCAGTGAAGAGGATGATTTTGCTGAGCAGACCCAAATAATGCATAGTTTCTTTATCAACAGGGATACCCTAAAGCACAGTGGACAGAGCACTCTCCGGGTCAGTAACATGCCCGTAACCTTGACCCCGCAGGAGGATACTGTCACACAAGAACAACGGCGAATTCCACTAGTTCTTCCTTTCCATCAGAGCACACCTTCTCTTCACTGGGATCATCACTAGTAACTTTCCCATTTTGCAAACTGACCTAACATTGGTGCTTCCTTTACAGAACCACCTATTGCCTCCTACCGCCGCCACCTAACCTGCGCAATCTCCTGGTAAAAGCAGCCTACCCACTCCTAACAGTTCTTCCCCCAGGTACCAAACCTTGCAACAGGCCCGCTGCTACACCTGCAAATTTATTTCCAGTGTAACTGAGTTCGGGGCCTACAGGTGTTTTCACATCACCAAGGAGTTCTCATGCACCTCCACTAATGTAGTGTACTGTATTCTTTGCAGGAAGTGTTCAACTATTTACATCGGAGAACTGGTAGGCGTCTTGCTGACCGTTTCAGGGAACATTACAGAGCGGTCAGGAATGGTGAAACTGCTAAACCCATTGTATCCACTTTATCTCCAGGGACCACAATGTCAATGACCTTTCTGTTTGTGTCCTTCAGCAGGGCTTCCGGGATCCTAACCATAGAAAAAACATGGAAGCCAAGCTGATCATCCGCCTTGGCTCCCAGCAGCCCTCTGGTTTAAATGATAGACTTATTTTCCACTAACATCTTTCAGCCTCCCCCTTTTTTTTTTTTTTTTCCTAAAGTCAATTTGTTTTTGTACTGATTTATTTTTCATTTTCACCATATGTCTCCATTTCTGTCTCCTTCTCACACATTTGTCACCTTTCAACCTTCTTACAAGGCCCTGTTAATCTGTCTCTACCTGGGAACTTCCCCAGCTCTTTCTGTCCCATTATGTTTTATCTTCCATCATCACCTTTTGTTTCCAGATTCTCTCTTAATCTTACCATTTATCACTTCTTCTCTCTTTGCCTCCCCCTTCTTCTTTCTCCACATATATATCTCTCTCATTTTACCTCTCCTCTACACTAACTTGTTTTTTTTTCTCTTTTAGATATTTCCTGAAGAAGACCTAAGGTCGAAACGTAGATTTTTAACTCTATTTTCTATTTTCAGCGTGCATTTAATATAACCATTTTGTTTTGACAGTATATGTATATATATGTCACAGTAGAACAGAGTGACTTACATGCGACTTAATGAGCAATACAAATCTCATTTGTCAAATCAGTGGTTGCCATTTCAATTTGTGTGAGGAGCATCACACAGTACTCACAATATGTTGCGGGTGTCTTTGTTGGCTTCACAAAAGCCTCTTCTCCCTTTTTTGCCTTCAGGAAGCAAAGACAGTATCTTGTCTCACCTGCCTTGGTCACTGCCTGATCACTATTTCTGTTAAAAGGTAGAGCCACCAACAGGTGTCTAAGTCAGAGTGGAAGACAAGTTAATATTCCCAAGGCATTCAGGTATTACAGTGCTATGTTGTCATAGTGAGGGCATGCATTGTCACAAATATGAATTGATAGCTGGCTGTGGCCATGTATTATATTGCAGCTTACTAAGCATTCCCAAATGCCATAGATGTCCACAGTTCAGTCCTGGTGTCAACGACATTGGGATACCTGAATTGTGCAACAATCAGTAGCACAACAGTTGCTGTAATTGCGTACATATCTTCTATCTACACTGTAACTACAACATAGCCCGCTGTTATGAGGAATAGAGCTGAGTGCTGTCGGTGCATGTTTTTGGCGAGTGTGAGGGAAGGTTGCAGCTGCTGCCAAGGAGCAATGCACCATGACTGACAACTTCACAATAATAAAACTATTAAATTTCTCCTCACACAGCCAGCACAGCTATGGTAGTTTGGGGCACAGTAGTAATAACAAAACATGTGTCGGTAATGAAAATTGACAGTGCTGGAACTGATGTACAGCCATGATACGTGAAGAGGACACATGTTCCAGAGTATGCTGTCAGTCTAGGGGGTAGTGATTGGTGTGAGGGTCATTATGTACATGGTTGAAGCACGGTAATGCATGATTCCTGTATGATACATCTGTGAACACCGGCCACAGTAAGTCCGAATCAGATGCATATGTAACAAAAAGACAAAGGGGTTGCTGACACAGGAAGTCTGTATTTCTATGGATTCCATTGAACAGTCCAACATGGCACAGTTGCAGAAATGGATTACTGAAGGAGTGTAAGTCAGCATAATGGTGCAGAAGGGTCAGGTGGATTGAGACATTGAGTTGCACGAACACTGGACGTGGTGTCAGTCAAAACACGTAGACTGTGAAAGCTAGTGGGAGCTGACAGGTCAAGTCAACAGAAGGCCAACTATACATTGCTACAGTAAGTGAAAGAGAGGCTACCACGTTCCCTGAATGTGATGTGGTGATCACACATGGGGGAAAGAAGAGGCATGGCTGTGTGCGATGCATGTGAAGGGTGCAATAACGAGCAGCCATGATGATTGGGAAGATGATAGCACAGAACAGTCATGGATACAGATATAGCACAAAAATGGACATGAAGTGCTGATGTTTGCTGTGCAGAAACTGCCCACAGTAAGCAAAGACGCTGTTATAGAAATGTAAAATCAATGTCAGTGAAGGAGAAACATTTGCAGGAAAATAATTATCTGCATTGAACTGAACACTGTATGAAAGAGATAAGAGAGAGGGGGACACACACCTTGCAATCATGCCTGTGTAGAAAAAGTGGCTGAACTTTGGGGGGTGAACTGGCAAATGGGACTGTGAAATACCTCTAATGCATATGTTTGGTACACCAGTGACAGTTGAGTCAGGTCTCTCAGGAGGTAGAGACTGGGACCAGTCTCAGATAGCAATTTATGTGCCTTGCTGCCTACGTGGATTTCATAACAGGAATGGAATAATTAAAATTATGAGTAATTTGTCATTACATAAGCCACTGAAGGAGAACAACTAGACCCACCCAAATATTTTTTTTAATCCACTCCTTTGTGTTACCATCAAGTGGTCCATGCAGGCACTGCAGGAACAACTCACTATGTCCTTGGTGTATATTTGACACATGGTTGCTTACACTCAGCCTCTTATCAATTGTCAGGTCTTTGTTCTCCAGGTTAGTGCGTGCCACCCAAAACATATGATTAATGATGGACTTGACCCATCTGCGTATTGTTTCACAGTCCTTTTTCCTCACTGCCACTTCCAGCTTCTTGCCAACTCCTGAAATTTGGGCAAACATGTACAAGTGGAAGTGGTAGAGTAAGTAGAACAGCAATGTAATTTACCATCTGTCCTTCCAGCCTGGCTAACTTATTTCTTGATCTTTTCAGTGCGACTGTCTAAAATGGCTTTAGAAAGTCTAGTTAGGCCTTGTCCACAGCCCCTCCAGTGTGTAAAATTGTTTTCACACAAACAAACAAATGTAGGAGACTCCTTTGACGTGCTCTTACCACTGGAAATACATGCTGACTTTTGTCCGGTGTACCTCTACCCTCTAGATAATCAACAATTCTTTCTATCAGATGTGATCCCATGATGTACACAAACAATGAGGTTAATGTAAAAGGTCGTTGTTGCCATCCACTGCCATGATACAATTGTTGTGAAGGGTAATGACATCTGCCATTCTCCTTTCCTCATACACCATACCATCCTCCACTGATTGTCTTTAAAAGTGTACACAGTGCTGTCAGTACATAAGGATATATATATATACGAAAGTGAAAGCAGAAACAAGCCTAATGCTGTTTCTAGTGTGCCCATTTTTGCAGCTGGACACTCAACTTCTATATGCAAAACACTCCCCTCCCCTTCCCTCTTCTTAATTACCCCAACCCTTAGTCTGTTACATCTATTACTGAAACTGCCCACTGTGTTGTAGGATACAACCTCATTAGTCAGTGTTCTACTTATACCTGACCCTTTATGTGAAAAATGACTCCTGATCTTCCATCTTAATGTTAACCCCACCTGTCCCACCAGGGAATACATGTTCTGTTTGCATAGCATTCCTTGTAAGTTTTACCCTCCAATCACTGGATCATATTGGTCGCCGTCCTCTGTACCCCCTTCAAGAATCTGCAGTCCCTTGTCAGGAATGGTCTCCAGTACTGCACACAATATTTCAGGTTTTGTCTGACTAGTGACCTGTACAGGGGGTTGAACACCTCCCTATTTCTACCAGTGATTACCATTGCTATACATTTCTCCACGTACTTCTTCAGTTATGCTATGAAAACCATTAGGCACTCACTGCTTTTTCCCAGTGTCTCTTTTGGATCACTGTCAGGACAGTTTGTTCTGTGAATGTAGTGCAAGACAAGACAAGACTTCTATTGATGTGTTATAGCAAGTCATCCTACTGTTATGTTGAGAACATTGGCCAAAAATATCCCTTCAATACCACTGCTATTTGAGTGTCACCCTGTAAAGCAACCCACACGTGCACTTCAGTTTCCATCATTTGCTCTCCTCTTCTTTTGACATATGCAGACAATCACAAATGCTTACCTTTCGACATGTGCTACACATTGAAGAAGTGTTGAATGTTTGGCTTGGAATTCTTGAGGAAAGCCTTCAACTGCACATGATGGTCAGTAACTAATTATCCAACTGTACATCAACACTGCTCCAAGAATTCAAGGCCCCTTTTCAGCCCCTCCAACTCCATCGCCATGGAGTTTTTTACCTCTGAACTCTGCAAGAGAAAAGAAAATTTGGTATAATAATTATGGGAAACAAGAAAGTAAGAACATATGTTAATATTCTGTATGCATGGCTTACCTGCACTAGATTCAGAGAGACTATCTTCTTAGTTTCAAGATCCATCAAAGTATACAAACCATATTCAGCTGAATGCTCCAGTGAATTGCAACATATGTCACCACCACAAATTAGTTCCTTCCCTCTTGAGGCCTGAAGTAGTATCTCATGGTGTCCCAGACATTGTGCATTGCAGGCAACACATACAAGCACTGGATTTTATGGTTCGTGACCATGGAGACATGTGGTGTCCTCAAGATATTAAGTAGTCACATACATTTAGTAGGGCTTATTCCAGAGCCAAAGACAGCAGTGCATAGCAGTAGATTTCCCAGCGGCATACTCAATTTCTGCCTCTGGCTATTCCACTGCAATATGTGACCATGTTCACATTTGCTAATGACAGTTATCATAGTGCCAGTTGTGCACTGTATGTAGGGCGCACTTGCATTACCACTCTGACTGCACAAGTTGAATAGCTCAACAAGAATATTTTGAGAAACCATGAAATACTGCTCATCAGGCGATGTTGATACTAAAGGTGCACAATGAGATACATCCACCTTTTTTATATTTTTGGTGTGCAGCATTCGTGGATATGGTACATGCTTTGGGTCAGATGATAATTCATCAGTCTTGCTGGACTGGTCCTCATCAGTGCAGTCCACATCACTGTCATACCTTTGCTCACAGTGCTCCATATAATGTGCATAAGACATTGTCTTTTCCTCTAAAAGATTACACTGGGTAGCGACTGAAACCATCTGTGGATGTTGATCAACAGTGATATTGGTCTGAATTCTTTGTGTTCTTTGCGGAGGTTTCAGGTTAGTCTGACACTTGACACTGCTTTTTTTAGGAACAGTAGCCTCAGTGCACATACATGTCTTTGTCAGTGATGCCTCATCCTCATGCACTGTGATGGTAGATGTGTAACTAGTTGAACCATGGGATAAATCCAAAGTGTTGAACATGGTGTAAGACGTATCAGTGGGTGGAATGTCAGGTTCGCATGGCATATCCTCACAAGTGTCATCTTGGAAATCAATACTAACTCCGGATGTATCAATGTCATCTTGGTGTACTTCTTCAGTCATGCTGGATGAATTCATATCAGGAATGATAGAGTTCAATAGCTGGGAAAAGAAAAGGTAAATACACATGGTCAGTGACTTGTACAAAGTACCAAGCAAGAGACAATGAAGCAGGAGACATTTTTTGAAGATGACGCAATGAAGAAGCACAACATTACAGGCAGCAGTGCAACGTTATAACATCACCAGACTTGAAAGTGAGTATCTACCAAGGAACACACAGGTGCAAAGAGGCACACACACACACGCACACACAGACACACACACACACACACACACACACACTTAGAAAATCAGCTACTGAGTGTACCAGCCATTCAGACATGGGCAGGTACAGGTGACGCTCAGCCATGTACTTACATCTGGTTATAGAACCAGATGCTGGAATGTTAGGGGGGAAGAGAAGGAGGATTTGGCAGAGGAGTGGAAGGACAAGGAAGGGACAATGAGGATGGGGAAGGGAGGATCATGCATCCAGAAGGGGGGAGGACAGATGTGATGTTAGGGGATTCTATCCTAAAAAGGGATCAGAAGAGTGTGGAAGGGGGAATGGCACATCAGGGTGTGGATGGAACCTGTACCAGGCTTGATAGCAGAAAGGGCAGGGCAGGCTATACTAAGATAGATTAGGGGGTGAAGGAAAAATCCTCACTTGGTGGTACATGTAGGGACTAAAGACCTGGGGGGCTGCATGGAGGAGGCAGTCAGTTACAGGTCTGAGGAACTGGGGAAGTTGTGTTCTGAGATTGGGAACTTAGTAACCTTCTCTGAGGTGCTTCTGGTTCCAAGGGCAAGCAAAGCAAGAAAGTAAAGGATACTGGAGTTCAACACCAGGCTGAGGTAGAGTGGTGTACCTCTCATGGGTATGAGCTAGTAGAAGGATGAGGGGAAACATGGAATGATGGCAAGGGACAGATTATCAGATTAAACTTGAGTAGGGAGGGGCAAGGGGTGTTGAACCGTAAACTGGAGGAATATTTACTTGAAAAATGGCTGTTAAATTACAGAGAGGGGAACGCAAGTATTCAGCCAGTATGCAGGGCCACCAGGAAGGGGAGATGAATGGGCTGACCACCCACGACAACAGTGTCTGTAATGTGGAGGGCCCAGAAGGGACTGGGACCGGGCATCGGTCCATGGGAGGAGGGATGAATAGAACTGGGCGTAGGGTGGTCTCCCTGGATGAAAGGAGTCTGGGTAACAAAACAGCAGAGATCGAGCCTCTTTTAGCTAAAGGGAGGGTGGCTGTAGCAGCCATCAAGGAGACTTGGGCCAACCAACAGCAGGATTGGGATCTGGTGATCCCATGGTACAAAGTCTACAGAAATAAGTGCATGAAGAGTAGGTGGGGTGCTGGTCTATGTGAGGGATGGGATTAGATGCACAAGTGATGAAGAGGAGGAAGGAAAGACAGAGGCATTATGGATGCAGTTCCTGGACTCTAATGATAGGTAGCTGAAGCTGGGGGTGGTGTATAGACCACCAGCACAGTCCAAGGAGCTGGATAATGAGTTAACAGAACAGATCAGGCAGGTATGTAAAAGTAGGTGTGTGGGGACTGTGTGGGACTTCAATCTGAATACTGTGGATTGGAGCACCTCAACCACTTCCAGTGCCAGGGAGCTGTTACTCCAAGCCACATTCCAGGATAGTCTCTGGATGCAGCAGGTCAGTGGGCAAATTTGGCTAGGTAATACACTGGACCTGGTATCATCAAATGGTGAAGTGGTGAGAGAACTAAGAGTGGAAGACCCACTAGCTGTGAGTGACCATGGTGGACTTCAGGAGGGCAGAATTTGGGAGAATGCAGGAAATAATGAAGGGGCAACTACAGGGGATTAGGCCGAGAATGGATGCCCAACACAAGTGGGACATTATTAAACTGGGCCTAACAGAGGCATACATCAGGATACAAAGCAAAAAGGGCACAGCCAAGAAGCCGTGTTGGCCAAACAGTAAGGTACTTAAAGGGGTGTGGAACAAAAGAGAGTGGCATAATGGAAGTTCGAGAGGACGGGGTTGGGGGAAGACAGGGAGGTGTATGAGTTTGTTTACCCTGGAGGAGAGGAGGTACAGGGGAGATATGATTGGAACATTCAAGTACTTGAAGGAGATCAAAAAAGTGGGCAGTGACAGGGTATTCAAGCTGAGGAATGGAAGGGACACAAGAGGGCATGGGCTATGATTAGAGGGTGAGAGATTACAAAGAGAGATAAGGAGATATTAGTTCATGAAAGGGGTGGTGTGAAAATAGAATGCCATACCAGCGGGGGTAATTTTATATAAGATGGTGGGTAGTTTTAAAAGGCTGTGGGACAAGGCAAGGGGGGAGGATTTGGATAAGTAGTGATGTGAACGCATGGAAGGCAACAGGCGGTGAGGGTGGCTTGGCAGCTGCAAGAAAAGAGTGCTATCTGAACAGCTGAGTAGACTTGATAGACCATGAGGCCTGTTTATGCTGGCAGATTCATATATTTGTATGTTGCTATGAATAAGGGAGGGGCATAGATTTCACTTCCTTAGATTTCAACTAAGCCTTCTATACTGTCACACAAAAAAGGATAGTTAACACGATGAGTACTCTGGTCATGGTGCACAAGGTGATACATTGGGTTATAAAATGGATGAGTAACAGAAGACAGAGCATGTTACTAGATAAGATGCAACCAGGGGAGAGAGGCATGACTAGAGGACTCACACAGAGGTCATTACTAGGAGCAGTCATTTTCATTGTCTTCATTGGTAACATTGCAGATGGGGTGGACAGAAAGGTATGCCTATTTACCGATAAGACAGGCATCTGCAACAGGGTGGGTACGCTAGAACGGCCACAGAAAATGAAGAGGTACCTGGATAAGATTTGAAGACACACATATGCGCAGGGACAGAGGTTCAATGTAAAACAGTAAACATAATGCACATGGGTAGGAGGAACCATGGTGAGAGCTACAGGATGTGTGTAAGAGAGGTAGTCAGGGTCACAAAAAAGGAAATTTACCTGGTGATTATCATATGCGATTACCTGCAGGTCTAAAATAAGTGTACAAAGGATGCAGGGAGTGACAGTGCCATACTGAGGTGCATAGGTACACGTAAAAGTGGAAGGACAAGGCAGTTAGGTGATGATATTGCATAAAACCATCCTAAGGCCCCACCTACAGAAGGGGGAATTTGGTATGGATGTAATTATGAAAAGCAAGGAATGAGCTAGGGTTACTTGACATATACATATACAGGATATACAGGCAGACTATATGGGCTGAGCAGTACTTATGTGGACACAATTTATATATCTTAAACTCACCAAGATGTCCATATTGACACTCTGCAGCTGAGGATCATAACTGGTAAACAGGAAGCACAATGTGCCTTTCCATGGTATGCAGTCACTGTATTGTTTTTTGGCTTCAGTCACCTCCAACTGTGATCATGCTTGTTCCACCCACACCCCCCATTCTCACACTCACCCAGAGGTACAACAGGACCAGGACACAACAGTGGCCATTAGTCGCTGTGTTGTGACTACAGAGCCGTGGATGTCAGTAATGGCGACATAATTGGATATTTATGGAGATAACTGGGGACAGGGATGTACAATGACAATGCCCCACTTCCATACCATATGGGCAGATGCAGTACTGCAAACCTATGCCATAGGCAAGCAATGCACCATAAACTCTTTCCCCTCAACACTGATAAAGACAGCAGCCACCAGCCATACCTCCAACTACTCAGTCTGCAAACAGAGGATGTTGGCAATACAAATGGGCACCTTGTGCTGCAGCAGGTGGAAGGCAACTCCCTGTATTCTTCATCCATCATTTATAGCCACAGATAACTGTCATAACAACAGCACTCACATGCAATTATAGATGTCCGCAATATAACTCACATTCCGTTCCATGAAAACTTACACATGCTGAAAACACCAATACTGCACACTTTGGTAGATTCAATGCATAAAGCCCATAATCACCCAACAGTGACAGTCACATACCATGATTATGTAATAATAGTCTGGATAAAGGATGGCACAGAAGTCAATGCACCTACCTCAAGGCATTGTCTTTTCAGAAATGCTCTTCGTTTTTTTGGAGACATGTGTCGAGCCTCATTTCTGTTACCATTCCAAATGGTGGGCACTACATCAGGCTTCAATCTGGGTAATGCATCATGCCAAGCATATGCTGCCAGTTTAACCAGGTCATGCTGATATGCTACCATTCCAAAATGGGCAGAACAAATCCTGCTATACTGTGATGGAATAAAATCTTTCTGCTTGCAAAAATATGTCCATGCCTTTCTTTGGTCTTATTACATGGGAAGTGGAAAAAATGAATTCCACACCCACGCTTACTTTTGTTATTGCACCCATAAACCACACATTAAGGCATTACTGCTTTACCTGCAGTATTGAGTATTGCTGTGCCATGATGCAGAACCAGAAAAAAGAAGGAATGACACCTCAACCTTCCCAGAACCCCCAAAAATATATATGATACCAAACTTCAATCCAAAGTGAGAGCAAGTTGCAGTATGCCACCACCAGGAACTGTAAGCAGAGCCACAAGGTTACCAAAATTCCTTCCAAAAAAATGATAGCGCATGTCATTGACGTTGGATACAGTTCTGACAACCAATAAGATGACTGCATTGGAAGTACTTGTACATATTGAAACAAAAAAAAAAGACATAGGCACCATATTTTGTTTATTAAAAAGCACTTAATTATGCATCATGCTACAAAGAAAAAAAATACTATACAGAAGGCAACCTCAGGGGGCCTAAAATATAGAGTGCATTAATACAAGAACCGTAGCACAATAAAACACACACACACACACACACTATGTATATGACAATTACAATACATGTTATTAGTTCATCTTTTATTCTCAGAAACAATGCTAATACAGAACAAAATGATGACCTTGTGGTAATCTACAGATATGGTTGCAATAAATTGCCAGGTGATTGAGAATAAATCATGATGCTTGCTGAATGACAGCGCACTATTGGGAGAATATGTTGGCTATAATGTGTGTGGCAGCACTTGGTACAGTACAATTAACATATAGGTCATTACAGGTACAGTAACTATTTACACACTTGTGTGTCCAAATGCAATTCTTTCATTCAGAAAGGTCACAGTTGTAAATTATGTTAGCCCCCTGCACAATCAGCTTTTATTGCAATAAATGTGACAGGCTATGGCTCACACATCATGTTGTGGGCAGTACAACTAAACATGAATCAGCATTGAAACGTGATGTAGAATCCCCATGGACCAATAACATTAACTTGCAGTCCAAACGCAGCAAATTGTCAAAGCCACATTCAGTATTCTGACAGCAGGAATGATTGCATGTGCAAAAGAATCATGATTCCTGCAGTTTGAATACCTGCACAGCAGAGCCATAGGACTGAGTAGCTCCCATGACATCTTGCACTCAGTGTCCCCTCACATGAATGCGCGCTACTAGGAGCAAGCCTACAAGGTGAATACTGTCAGGAAGCAACATAAAAAATGAAATATTTACAGAACAGATGCATAGATCAAAATGGGATTTTCAAGATGGGTAAAATGGAGGGAGGAGGGGGGACAGAAAAATGTATTCCCCATCTTTCTATGATGTCCAGAAAGAAAAGTGGTTTACTTGTCCTTTAATTTGCAGAACTCACAAAGGGCTAGTGCTCAGTGCATCTCGGAAGCTCTGGCGCAAATGAGATGCATCGAGCACCAGCTGTATTATTCACAGAAGATGCACCAGTGAATGCCCTGATGCATCCCCACTGTGAATACTACAGTTGTACCCAGCCTTAGATGTGCCGGTGCAACCCCCTGGTTGGGCTGGTAATGCAGTGGTACAACACATCTCACAGTGCACTGCGCCCAAAGTTTCCATTCAGAGCCAACAAAATGCAAATGGCGCTATTAGGCATGCATGGTACAATGGGGCCATTTTCATGTCATTATGGCACCATTTGCATGGGCTCTGCAGGAATGCACCCGGCAGAATGTGCCGGGCATCCTATATGTGCAGCAGTACAGGAACACACCTAGAACCCCTGTCTGGTTCTTTCCACCCTCTCGCCCTGCCCAAATTCCCTGTTTGAAGCCGCATATGCTGCGGCGGAAGAGCTCTATACTATGAGCCCTCCCACCATGCCCAAATCCCAACTGTCGAGCTGCTCAGTGCAGCAGTACTGTACACAGCACAGACCCCCCCCACCTGTATCCCCTGATACATGCCGCACACTGTGGCAGTAGAGTAGAGGTAACAGAACCCACCCTCCCACACAGACCCAATCGCAGAGAGCACCGAACCACCAACACTGCACTCTGGCCCCCAGACCCCGAAACCCCATCCAGAATATGGCTCACCAACAGTATACCCTGGTGATCTAATGGTGCCCCCCCCACCCACTCAGGCACCCGCAACCCACCTCGCTTCCCCATCCCAACAAGCCCTGATGATCCGTGGTCAGCATGACCTACCTGCATTGCACCACATCTGCCCACCGACAGAGCTGTCTGACACTGACAGCTACAATACTACTGGAATCCCATTGGGTGACCCTGTCGACCAGTGGGCTGGACTGTGTACTGTACCCTGTCATTCACAATGCATCTTTGTAAATTACAGGGTACAGTACTTACTGCAAGATCATTGGTCAACAAAGTCCACCAATGGACTTTCAGTAGTGCAGTAGCTGTCATTCTCAGACAACTCTGTCGGTGGGCAGCCATGGTGGCATCTAGAAATGTGGAGAAGTTTTAATCCACTAACAAAGTGTGGCAAAGTAGCCCACTCCACATTCTTGTGGCAGTGTGTGAAGTCCCCAATAAAATGAGCTACTTTGCCTTCAATGACTTCGAGTTAATTCACATTGTGATTACACAAGGTGAAGTCATTAAGAAACAAACAGCCAGAGCCCACTGATCAGTGATCAAACAGCTGATTGTCTCTGTGAGTCTGCAGGTCACATGATTCAGGGAGACAGTTCAATAGGCACTGGAAGTAAGTCAGTGTTTTACTTTCACTTTGTCTAGTGGAAAGAGTTTGCAGTCCAGGCAGTTCTACAGTGTGTAGTCTGCCTCTGTTCTGCGTGTTTCAGAGCTCAAAAAAAAATCTGTAGTTTTTTTTTTGTGTTAAATCTTTGTGTATGTAGTTGTTGTAGTCCTTCAGGAAAGTTTTATTTAGTTAGAAAGGCTTTTTTTTTGTCAAAAAAGTATTTTTTATGTGTACTTACTTTTAGGTACTGTACTTTATTTTACTAGTACTTGTTCATTTTTTTTTGTTTATTTACTTTATGATGGAGCGTGGATGTGGACATGGTGGGCCAAGAGGTGGCCATTGTGTGCCATGAATGGGGGGTGCGACCACCCAGTTAGATTAAATTGGCAGGCTTTGGAGACCCCACCTGCAGCCACAGTGAGTTCGGCAGCTGTGATTGTCATCCAGGAGCAGGAGCAGCTGGAGCAGCTGCCACTGCAGGATCAGCAGGAGGAGCTGCAGCAAGAGCAGCAAGAACTGCAGCAGGTTGTCTGCACTCAACGACCAGCAACACAGCAGCAGGTGTGTTCTTGTACCACTCCCTGACACTGCCTGTACCGGGCCCTGATCACAGTTCCCCTGTGTGGGCCTTTTTCTCTTCCTTTCGTGGTGACTCCAGAGTGGTGCACTGCAATCTTTGTAATGTAGTGGTCTGCCTGGGGCCCAAGGGCAGCCACCTAGGCATGGGTGGTCAGTGCATGCATCTAGTAGTTCAACACCTTGTGGAATAGAAAGCAAAGCTGCAGGAGGTAGCAGCCCCTCCTGCAGCTGTGGTGGCACAGCCAGCTCATATACCTGCGCATCACTGCAATAGCTGAGAAATGGCATCAGGTGAGGTGGTGGCAGGTCCCAGAGCTGCCCATGATGAAGAGAGGTTACATTAGCTGGCGACACACGGGGACTTTGCTGACCTGCATGCCAAGTTACAGGGGCTGAATACATTGGTGGAGGCAGCAGTGCAGTGGCTGATATGTGTTGAGGGGCAGAATGATGAAATACTATGATCGCTACATAGTAATAATTGTGATGATAAGCAGCAACAGCCTCCACAGGCCCATTAAGAAAGTTGTATTGATTTCCAAATTGCCCTCTCCCATAATTGTCTCCCTCCTCTTCTTTAAATTTTTTTTTTCTTGATTAATATTTTTCTTTTTGTGTATGAAATTTATGTTTAGGTAATGTTTTGTTTGTGATTTTACGTACTTGTTACCTAATTTACTTTATTTGGAATTGTTCTTTTTGTTACATGAGTGTTGATCGGCATTGGCAAAATGATGGATTCCACATACTTTAATTTCAGATGAAACTGTCGTGCAGCCATGCACACTGCAATAGAAGTGTCTTGAAGATAGCTTTTTGGTGGTGCAGTTTCAACTTTAATGAAAGCACACAGTGTCTGCACAGTTGGCAACCAAATGACTTATTACATTAAATAAAGTAAAGATGATGATGATGGACCAGATGAATAAGAAGTTAAGAATAAAACAATTTGTATTGCAGAATTGTTTAATGGCGTGTCAGGGGAACATTTGGGGAAGGTGACATGGTGAATTGGATTTACCAGTATGAGGGACAAGAAAGATCAAAAAAGTCAGTATTAACAACATCCCCCCCCCAAAAAAAAATAATCTCTGCTTTTATTTATTTTCTTAAGCCATATTTTTTTTCTTACTTATAACATTTATGCTCAGTTAATGTTTTATTAGCTATGTTAATTTTGTTAATCCTGTATTTCTTCAACCTCATACTGGTAAATCACATTCCCCAACTCCTCCACAATGACCCCCACACCACTATGCTTTCAGCAATAGAAATCGTTTTGTTCTTAGTTTCATTTTATGTAATAAGTCATGTTGCCACCCACTTTGCGGACATTGTCTGCTGTTCTGTAATTAAGTATAGTGTCTCCAAAATGCCATCTTCAAGACACTTTTATTGCAACATGCATAGTGGCACCAGAGTTTCACCTGTAATGAAAGCACACAGCATCTACTATTTGGCCGACCATCAGTCATGTAAGAAATAAAGTAAATTAAGTAATAACACCTATGAAAATACTTGCTAATTTTCCGAACATTTACTTAAAAGGAAACTAACATGCAAGACTACATTTATCAATGTTGTTAGCAATGGACATCTGCTTTACGCAAGCTATTGACCGAATCCGTAATAGTTTTTTTGTTGGCATCATGTTCTGTCATTTGTAAGAGAGTGATCTAGTGGCTAGAGCAGAAGTTTGAAGCCCATGAATGGATTATAAATAATTATGGTCCTAAAAGTGTTACCGGTTCAATCAAAATAACTCATGTAAAGCAGATTTCTACTAGTAAGAACAAGATTGTTAAATATAGTCCTACATGTTACTTTCCCTTTAAAGCACCAGCACAATTATCACAAACAATACCATTACCATACCTACCATGCCCCCCAAAAATGTGCTATCTTTTTTGCTTTTGTCCCACTGTTTTAAAGTCATGAAAAGCCCAGGTTAAAAATGACTTGCCAGAAATATGTTGCACAGTGTTGTGACCCCAGAGAAAAAATGCTTCCTTTAAGTCATATAGTTTTGCCACACACACCTGACCAGGTGATGCAAAGCACATGCAAAGCCTGCCAGAGAACTTAAACATATTTATCAGACTAAGTATTTTTGGGCCTGCCACTCTACTGCTTGCTACGTGACATCATTGCCTAAGTTGTGACACCACCTGCTGCTGTTCTCCTGCTGATGTAATTGAATGAAAAGTCCAGATGAAGATTCAAATGCCAGAAATGCGTCTCTTTGTCCCAAGTGAGAGCATTGCCTGTGTTGATGCCTGCTGCATCAACAATACATGCTGCCCTTTGTGTGTGCCTTGCCTTCATACCACAATGGTAAGTTATTATGCTTGCCACTATAATTTTTTTTCCAGAGACACAGTCATTTAATTTTTATCTATATAATCTTGTTCTATGTTGTAAGCAATCTGTCATATTGCTCCTTTTCAGGGGATCTTCACTCTTTACCATGATGGGAATGATGATGATCAAATCACATGAACATGCGAGCAATGCATATGTTATGACTAGAACCTGACAAGTAACGTAGTATTGTAGCCGGCGGCTGGATGCCTCATGCAGAATTGCGCTGCAGCAAGGGAAAAACAGTAGCTGTGATAAAAAAAAAGTATTGTCAAATTGAAATATTCTTTTTTGGGGGGGGGATTGCTGTGGTACCATGAAAGATAATCATTTATGATTACTTTTTTTTCAGGTTATTGTAGGCACAGCAACAGTGGTCCACCACAACAAGTTTCAGATGTCTGCTACTGAGTTTGGCTGCACAGAATTTGTCAACCCATGAAAGGTAAGTCTATTTGTTTGGGGGTGCATTATTTAAAACAAGGAAAAAATAGTTCATTAATATTTTGGTCATCTTTACAGGTCTTCATCGTATTGCCAGACACATATAACTTACACCCCAAACACTTAAAGTTGTGTAATTAGTGAATTGTGATCGTAATGATGAAGAAAATGATGTGTATTGTGAGTGACCTGTGATGATTGTCCTGACTTAAAAACACACATAAATGAGTACTATGTTCATGTCAAGATATGTACCACACCAGTACTCTGAAGGGAAGCCAAACAGACAACTGTGACTTAAGTTACAGATGAAGACTGGGCCCTAAAGAGATGCAGAGGCGCAGACAGATGGAGATTGCACTTAAGAGATGCGGCTGTACAGGCACAAGCACAACACCACCTTAACCAGTTTTCAAAATCAGAAATCCAAAACTGGATCAAAATAATACCTTCTGCGTGGGGGGAGGGGCAACTGCAGTAACAGTCCACTACTGACTGAGATAGAAAGAAGCAATAAAAAATGATTTTTTTACTATTACAGGGGACAGAAGAATACCACATACAATGCATATACTCAGAATGATACATGAGCTGTCCCCAAACCCCCTCTCCCTCACCCCATACAGCAGCAGAGTACATACAAAAATAGAAAGATGCTATATAGTATCACGAATCAAAGAACACTGGATATACTGATTCAGTTAGCAGCTCTGGCCATAATTAGCATGTGAAGGGGATCCCAAATGTTCTCGTACCACTGCAACTTATTATGGAGGCTCACTATCGCTTTCTCAGTATGTAGGTTAGCCAAAATTTCATTAACCCATTCCTAATATGTTGGGCTTATTGTATCCCTCCAATGCCGAAGCACAATTTTTTTAACAGATAGTGCAATCATGGAAATATGAAATCTTCTGATTCTCACCTTGATAGAGGATAAATCACCCAACAAGTATAAGTCTGGGGTGATGTACTCCTGCAAACCCAGTGTAGGATCTAAGTTATTCTGTATGGCTACCCATAATGGCTTTATCTTGGGGCATGACCAAAAGATGTGAAGAAGTGTACCCCCCTCCTGACATCCTCTGGTACAGGCCCCCGAGCTTATGAGACCCCATTTCCTCAACTTCACAGAGATATACAGTAATACATGTTATGTATTATATGATATTGCATAAGGTGGAGTCTATCCTGAGAGACATATTTATGGCAGAACTTCCATAAAGCTGACCAATTAGGAGTATATTGAGGAAAAAAAGAAACCCAGAGCCTTGTGGGGCCTTCAGGTCTCCCATATTTCTTTTTTTTTCCATATAAAGTTTATTAACATTTTAAAACTTTACAATGGACAGGATCATGATTATGCAAAGACAATATGTATCTGAAAACAGGAATCAACATACATGATCCCATCACCCTCCCTCTTACCCACCCCCACATCCCCCCCCTTACAGTCCCATTATACAAGTGATTCAAAGTAACATATTCAAGCCACAACTTACATGTTAAGTGGTATATGGCGTATGTAGAGGAGCCCATATCCTATTATATTTTGCATTGTTGTTGTTAAGACTAAGGTCTCCCATATTTCTAATGATATAGGACACAATATATTTTGGAAATAGCACCTGATGACCCCAATAAAGGGGCGAGATCCGATACAAACAGAAAAGCAGGTGAACGAGGAGGGATATTACCAAATACTGCAGAGAGTAGATGTTTCAATTGGGTCACCCTGAAGTAGAGAGTTAAAGGGATGTCAAACTTGCGAATTTTATTAGAAACTGAGAGCCATTCCCCTGCATCATCCAGAAAAGTAGAGATTAACCTATCCCCAATCTGGGGCAGCCATTTACGAGATGTCATCTTTTTGTTTATTGTCAAAGACGGGGAATTCCAAATGGACTGAGACATGTCCAAGTCTGGGGAATACCGCAGAAATGAACAAAGCTGCGTGTGAACTCTGAGAGACGTTCGGATAGTGGGACAACTAATAGTGTCCGGAAGGGAGGCTGTTTTAAGATAGAACATTGTCTGGGGGTCAATGCTCATGGACTGAATAAAATCTAACTCAATTTTGAGCCAGACCGGACTTAAGTATTCCAGACCCGGATTCACCCACCGTAAATATTTTGCAATATGACTAGCCCAGTAATAAATTGCCAGATGGGGGATCTGCTGTCCTCCATCTAGTTTCTGAGCAGCTAGCTTGTAATATGCTAACCTGGCTTGTTTATTAGACCAGATGAAATCTGTGAAAATTCCATGCATTTTCAGAAACTATGATAACGGTGTAAAGGAGTTAAGAAGCAAGAGGGGATAAAATAAACAAGGAAAAACATTTATTTTAACGATATTAATGCAACCCCAAAGAGAGAGAGGGAGTTTAGACCATCTATTGAGATCCTGAACTATCATTTGGGAGAGAGGCTCCAAATTTTCTTTAAATCAGAAGGAGGGGTTACACGTCAAGTTAGTACCAAGATATTTGAGAACAGGAGGAGACCAACCGAGACCAAAAGAAGACAAATAATTTTTAAAACCCTTATGATTAAGAGGGAAAATGGAGGATTTATTTATATTCAGCTTATAATTTGAGAAAGCATTGAACTTGGTGATTTCCCTCAACATGACGGGGATTGAAGTTTTTTGATGAGATAAATGAAGGAGGAGATCATCAGCATAAGCCATAATCTTCACCATCTGATTGCCAATGCCACTTATCTCTGGATTATTGAGAATGTTTCGGATAAGGGGCTCTAAGTAAAAATTAAATAAAAGGGGGAGACAGGGCAACCCTGCCAGATACCAGAAGACAAAGGAAAGGGTTTGGAGAATGATCCATTGCCAGAGACTCTGGCAGATGGAGTTTAATATAAGGCCTGACTCCACTCTATAAACTTGGCCAGGAAACCAAATACTTTAAGGGCCTGAAACAGGAAGTTCCAATTGACGTGATCAAACGCATTCTCGGCGTCCAAGGAGATCAATCCCGCAGGGAAGGCAGCATCCCTGGACACCGAGACAACATGTGACAGGGTACATAGCTGGTCAGCTGATGAACGTCCCCTCATAAACCCTACCTGAGACATATTAATCAGGTCAGGAAGAACTCGTGTTATTCTATCCGCCAAAATCTTGGAGAGAATTTTATCATCTTGATTCAATAAGGAGATTGGTCTGTAACTTTGCACCAATTCCGGATCTTTATCAGGCTTAGGAAGAAGAAGAACAATCAGGGCTTCAAACAAATGTGTATCTATTTTTGCACCAGAAAGAATGTGACAGTACAACTGGTGGAGAACTGGCAATAATTCTGAATGAAAAGTTTTATAAAATAAAGCGGAAAAACGGCCTGGTCCTGGGATTTTATCTGAAGGCAAAGCCCCAATGACCTCTGATAGTTCCTCCAGAGATATTGATGAGGATAGAAAATTCCTCTGCGATTCTGATAGAGATGGTAGAGAGGAATTCCTCAGGTAGACCTCAAGCTCTTCTAAGGAAGGAGGGTTGTCCATGTCCCTGTATAAATCCTCATAGTAAGAGGCAAACTCCTGAACAACCTCAGAAGGGGTTACCTTCAAGGATCCATCTGCCGGGGCCCTAAGTGGAGGTATAAATCTAGCTGATTCCTGCTGCTTTAACCTTAATGCTAACAGGCAACCCGCTTTTTCCCCCTGATCGGTATATTTTGCTTTGGTACAAATAATAGATAATTCTGCTTTTTCTCTCAATAGGTCTAAGTATTGATCTTTAGCTACCGAAAGCCTCCTCATATCCTCTTCCGAGGCATTAGAGGGTAACCTGGTTTCTAAACACCTAATTAGAGATAATGAAGCTAGTAATTCCTCCTCTCGAGTCTTTTTCCTTTTTGTGGCTAAGCTGATAATAATCCCTCTCATGTATGCTTTGAAAGCACCCCACAAAATATCTGGTGTCGTGTCCTCAGAGGAATTAGTGAAGAAAAAGAAATCTATCTGCTGCTTTATTTGATCACAGTATTTAGTGTCTTTGAGCAATTGACCATTTAATTTCCATTGGGTTTCTTTATGGGGAATATTAAGGAAGGCCAGTTTGGAGTTACCAGAGAGTGATCTGACACTGGACCTGGCTGGATTGAGGTAGTTAAGACCCCCAGCAAAAGGACCTGAGAGAGAAAAAGGTAGTCAATGTGAGACTGGGTTCTGTGTACCGGTGAATTAAAGGTGTACTCCCTGTCCTTAGGGTGTAATACACGCCACACATCACACAGTCTGCACTGATCCAGAAAGTCCCTAAGGGCCCTCTGTCCAGGTGTTAATCCCCTCAACCCACTACCAGACCTGTCTATTTCAGGATCAAGAACCAGATTGAAGTCCCTGCCTATTATTATACCAATAGGAAGCATGGGAAGGAGTATAGAGATAAGCTTCATATAAAAGCCCGGATCATCTGCGTTAGGCCCATAAATGCTACCAAGTAAAATAGGCATAGACCAGAGACTCCCCTGAACTAGGACATATCTACCATCTGGGTCCCTGAAAACCTGTTTGGAAATAAAGGAAATGTTTCTATTAACTAGAATCATAACCCCACAGCTGTTACTGGACCCCGAGGCACTAAACAACTGCCCAATTTGTTGCCTCCTATGTTGCAGAGATTCACCTTCTAGTAAATCAGATTCTTGCAGGAATGTAATCTGGGAAAATAACAGACTTAAATGTTTTAACACTTGATATTGTTTAACTCTTTTCCTTATCCCTTCACATTCCATGTAGCAATGTTTATACTACTGGCCACCTAAACAGAGAAGGAAAGAGAACCCTATATGAGATCTAGGAATTACAACAATCAGACTTAAATGACCTGAGCCCCCGTTTGCTGCTGTATGCCCTATCCACCCAAATATCCACTTCCCTCTCACCCACCACCCCTGCCCCCCCAAAATATTCCATCCCTTTCCAAAAAACAGGTAATATGTTAATCCTAAACACAATGTCACCCTCCCCCACCCCAACTGTCACGAGCAACATTCAGCACAATACCACTTTCCTTCCTCTCCCTCCAACTTCCCACACATGTACCTAAAAACCCCGCCTTAGACTGTAAACCTTCTTATAGAATCAGAAATCAGCAACATCTAATCAAAGATAAAGGTAATATAAGTAATGATAAGTAAGTGCTGGATTCCTGAAATCTAAAACAGAAATAACAGGAATGAGAAATAAAGAAGAGAGCAGCCCCTACTTGGGAGCAATCCAGAAAAACCAATTCCTGAGAAAAAACGGAAAATACACAATGTAAGGCTTAATAGCTGAATATGCTCTCATGACTACTGCCATTAACAAAATTGAAAACTTTCCCGGAAACATATATTCACTAGTAAACTAAATGCTCCCAAGTAGTGGATCACCATCTATGTCCAAGCCCCCACTGCTATCTATACCCGATAAAAGTAAATTCCAGAAACAAATAAGTAGAGGGGGGTTGATCCACCAAAATTAGAGCAAAAGCGCCCTCTGGTGATAATATCCCAAAAAACATTGAGACCAAAAGGACACCCTCACAAACAGTACCCCAGTAATCAGAAATATCAAGCTTAAGGGTTTTCATCATGTTAACTAGATCATGAAAAATAATCACGTCTCTGGAAAAAAGAAACGGGAAAATGTGATCCGTGTGAAAAGAAAGGGAACTCCACCAAGATAAAACACAACCCCCGAGAGAGAAAGTCCCGAGATGTGAGATTGCTCTAAAACACTGAGCGCTGAAATGAAAAATGCAAACAGTCAAGACTCCACTGAAGATAGTCCCCTCCATCGCGAAATTTGAGAGTCCACAAAAGCAGATTAATATTCATTCCTCTTTTGGTGCAGCAACCTGAAAGACTTCTTCTCCTTTCCAAAGCAGGGTGGGGTAAGACCGATCAACCAGGTCAGGTGTCCCGAAACAGATCAGGCAGAGCAGCCTTCAGTTCTGAGAAAGCAGCTTCAGGATTCTCGTATGTTGACCAGATGCCATTCACTAGTACCTGTAGCCTAGCTGGATACCCCATTTTAAAGCGAAGGCCTGCAGCTATAATTTTAGATACAACAGGATGAAAGCAGTACGCTTTGCCCTAACCAATCCCGATAGATCTTGGGCAATTCTGAGCCTGGTATTTTCCCATTTCACTTCTTGTAACTCTCTCACTTTTGCCAGAAAATGTTGTCACTCCATGTAATTAAAAAAACGGCAAATAATGGGACGTGGCATTGCTCCTGGAGATGGCTTTGGTCACAAGGACCTATGCACCCTTTCAATGTTGTAATTAGCCCCAAAGGGAGAGGGACCAGTGACCTTTTCAATCAACTTCTGCACAAATACCAGCATGTTCAGGCCTTCTTCTCCTTCTGGAAGACCCAGGATAACTACATTGTTTCTTCAGCTGCGGCCCTCCAAATCTTCCAATTTAGCTTCCAAGCTAGAAATCTTTTGCCGCGTAACTATGAGACTGGGATCAATTTTTTCCACTTGCTTCTCAAGAGATAAGATTCGGGCTGCATTATCTGAAGTTTTCATCTTGACCTTCTCAAGTTTTTTAGAAAAAGATTTAATTTCAGCTGAGATTTCTTTAATTTCTTCCCAGAAGGGTTTCAACTCTTCCAAAAATCTGATCAGGGTTAAGTGTTCTTGCTCAGAGGTCAGGCTTTGAAGCTCTGGCTTATTCATAGCACTCGATGCCCTTGATTTTTTTTGGGCCTTCTCGGGAGTGACCGGTGGTGTATGCTTCTGCAGAGGCTTCTTCATATAAACCTCCATAATCACTGGAAACAAGCAGACAGGAGTCCAGGGATATTAAGAAGGTGATAATCTGTAATCTTTCTGGTTTTTAAGGGGAAATAGCGACCAAAACAGCGATTATTTGCAGTTAGAAGGTTGGAGCTATGCAGAGGAGCTTCTACTCGGTACCCTGCATCACGTGATCCCCAAAACCAAATCTTTTAAAGAACAGGTGCTTAGTAAGGGTGCATATCTTAAAGAATGACGATTTGGGGCCTTTAGATGCCTCTGCAATCATTCAGTTTGCATTTATTTATTTATTTACTTTCCATCCTTGTATTTGTATTTTGTCAAGTGCTAGTGAAAAAAGAGTCCAATGGAGTCCCTGTTTGATGATGTCTTAAAATCCTTACTAGCAAGGCTGTCAGTATATTTCAATGAGAAGCAACAAATCTGTTTTCAGATTTTTATGGAGAAATAACACTTCCTGCCACAAAAATATTATATATCTAATAGAAATATGTGACGTTTACTAACGTGTGATCTTTTGATATAATTTAGCAGGTGACACTTTCTTCATAATCAGATTTTACTTGGAAAGAAGTAAAGAGAAGCTAATTATTGTATTCAAAAACGTAACATCATTCAGATGGAACACTATAGTGCAAACATATAAAAGGCAAAGTTTGTTGATGAAATAAGTATCAATTTCATTTGAAAAAGATAGAAAAATTATATTTCATTTCTAATTGAAATACACTGGGCTCTGGGCCAGATGGGTCTGTCTCTGTGTGGAGTACAGCAGTAGTTGCTGCCATACACACCATAGGCATTGCTGTGTCCCTCACACTACTGGCCACCTTGTTACTGTAGCATCTGCTAAGCACTGTAGCTGGAACTACAATTTGACTATTGCATGCACACCACCACCTGTGCAGCATCACCATCAGTGCCTGTGCTGTGTAGTCCCCTAGGCCACAATAGTCTATGCAACTGTGTACAAAAGAAGCCTGCAGCTAGCACCATGCTCTTCCAGACTGACCTACAGGTGGAGCTGTGAGTAGATCTAGCCTGCCCCTGTACTTCCAGACTGACCTAAAGGTAGAACTGTGAGCAGATCCAACCTGCCCCTGTACTTTCAGACTGACCTACAGGTGAGCTGTGGGACCTTGCAATAGCGCTGCACAATCTACATGAAAATCAGGCCATAATGAGATGCTAATATGGATGTTTGCCCACTGACTGCCTAAGTAGGCTCATTTGCATGTCACTTTTGAATATAGCAAATGTTTGTCCTGGGCAAACATCCTAGCGCTGGGCAAACTTGTTAGCCCTGTGCAAACAATGCGCAAATATATTTGTGTCGTGCAAACTTGTCTGAACCATAACATAGTTCTGCAGTATTTGGCCTGCACTGTTGTTTGCAGATTTAGTGCATCCACTTCTTTGCTAATACACACATTGGTCACGTAGTTCACCTTTACCTTCCTCCAGGTCTGTGTGCACTGGGCTGCTGTTTTGGTTTGCACTTCCCAGAGTCTATATTCAGAGCTGTCTTATTTGCTGTGCTATTATTGCACTGCACTCCCAGCCCTGTTTTCATGGCTTCATTTGCATGCTATATTCAGCTGCTTTAGCCCCGGGGCTATTCCTTTGAATATAGCATGCTAATGGTTCAGGGCTAATTTAGCACACTGTGCAGTGTTAATTTTGCCACGGGGCTAAGTTTTGAATATCTGGCCCCACATGTTATCAAAAATCACATATTTCTATTAAATATATAATATTTTGGTAATAGGAAGTGTTATTTCTCCATAAAAATCTGAAAACAGATTTGTAGTTTCCTATTGAAATACACTGGCAGCCTTGCTGGTAAGGATTTTATGACATCATCACAAAGGGAGTCCATTGGACTCTTTTTTCACTAGCATTTGGCAAAATACAAATACAAAGAGGGTAAAGTAAGTAAACAAACAAGTAAAAGCACACTGAATGATTGCAGAGGCAGCTAAAGGCCCCAAACCTTCATTCTTTAAGATATGCACCCTTACTAAGCACCTGCTCTTTAAAACAAGTGAAAAAATACACAGCACCACAGCAAACACCAAAAAATTATCAAAACTTACTACAAGTATTACTGTGTGTACATGAATACACAAATACTAACACACTAGCTACCCAAAAACAATTAGAAAGACTGCCTTTCTTACTGAGTCACTGTGAATCTCCCTTCATCACGCCCCCTCCTTGAATCACACTTCTACAGGGTCTGTCAGTGCACAGACTGAATATTACAAATTAACATTCAAAATGCACACGAAACCAAGAAACACTATAATATAAGCACAGGAGGGTTTCCTACAATCGATGTACTAAATTTTGACCCCAAAAATTGGTTCAAAAATGCTTTTTAAAAGGTTTTTCAATGGTTTTATTCTCAGAGCTCTGAGATCAAACTGTCTCCAGTTTTCCACTACACACACTATGCAGAACTGAGGCTATGTAAGACAATCTAGAGCCCATGTGACCAGCCATCCCCCATGATTCAATGCAATCTTCACTTTGAAGTCCAAAGAAAGGTGAAGTCAATGCAAAGTCAATTTAAATCAATGGCACTTCACGTTACTCATTATGGTGAATTACTTTACTTCATATTGTGGAGTACTTTGCAAAATTACCTATATATGCAAAGTGCTCCATGGAGTGTAGTGCATGGATTTTGCCCACCTCTAGCAGTATGCATGTGGGTTGTGCAGCCTGCTGACCATTGAGACCTGCTGGGACAGGGGGTGTGGGCTGGGAAGAGGGAACCTGAGTGGGTGGGGCACAGCTGGACTGATGGAGGGATCATTCAGAGTGTTGTCTGCGGTGCGAGCGTGTCAGATTGGGGGGGGGTTCTTTGTACAAGAAGCCTTCACTACAGTGTGTGGCTTTGAACCAGGACTGTGGGCAGGGGTTCTGTGTCATTGCAACAACCACCACAGGGAGCGGCATGATAACGGGGGATGCAGGGGGGGATGGGAGATTTTACTGTACTGGTTTCTACCACTGCAGGGTGGCATTCGTAATGGGGTTTGGGCAGGGAAGGGGGCACTCTGGACTGGCAGGGTGAGCAGGCAGCCGTGCTGCTTCCTGCTGTACGGCAGCCTACCTGTGGGTGGCAAGAGACTTAAGTCTACTTGTTGTAGATTTAGCTTTAGGAGGCACATCTCCAGACTTGCCCCAGAGATGCGCCTCCTGGTCGGGCTGTGAATGGGGCTGCTCACCATATGCATGGGCACATACCCTTCACAGCCACTCCAGATGTGCCAAATATCATTATGGGCAGTATGCAGCACACCTGTGATGTGTTGGCACATCAGGGATGCACCGGCACCTCAGTCCCCTTACAGAATCGTGCCAGTGTGCAAGTCGGGGATGCTCCAGCACATCTCAGATGCTCTGGATGCATCTCTTTTGAGAATTCTGACCAATATTTTTTAAGTTGCTGAAAATAAGAGACTTGATCTGTTGGTGAAATTAGAAGTTAATAAATGGCAGGTGTTAATGGACTTTTACCAAGACTGTAAAAGCTGGTTGCTGAGGATGCTCTCATAGCAAAACCGGTAGGAGGTGGTTGGTGTCCCTTGTTCTCATTAGAGAGGTCTGATGTACACTACTGGTAAATAAACTTGAGTATTGTATTTTTTTTTTACTTGGTGGACTTATTTTTGGATGGTTGGTGGTGCTGAAATTCTTTGGTGCTTTTGCAAGAAAAATAGCCAAGCCAGATGCCTACTTATTTAATCTGTCCTTACATAAATGTGAAATTGCAGATTGCTAGAAAACAGCAACAGTAACTCAATTATAGAAATGGGGTGATAAATAATTTTGCACTGTGGACCAATATATCTGCTCCATCTCCCTGCTCCCTACTCTAGCCAAAATGCAAGAGCACCCTGTGCTGACTCCGCTCTCTGCATTTCTTGCCTCTTCCTCATCCTTCCTTGTAAAGTCTCTGTCTTAGAGCAGAGGTAGGGGGTGCAACAAATGACTGTAGACAGCACTTGTGATTTTTCTTTTTAAAAAATGGCTTTATTTATATTTCATGCAGCCCATGTTCTTGATGTTTCACCTACAAACAGGTAGATTTGATCAGGAAGTGCCTTTAATATCTTCAATTAGTGCTCTTATATCATTTTATTTCATCCTCTTATTCTACAGCAGTATAAGATACTTAATGATAAACTTCCTCCATATCTCTAGTCCGTGGAGGGTCTACCCCAAATGAGGTTGGGAAGGCTCTGGTTACTGCATATTAGAAAGTTTCCTGTCCGTATCCTTCAACATGTCATGCCAACTTTCTGATTCTTCACCTGTTTCCAGTCTGACTTCTGTAAATTCCATTCCACTTCCTCCTCCCCCCCTCCTTTGGTTTACTGACTCCATCCTCTCTGGCATCGATCAAGACCTTATCACCTTCTCCGTCTTTGTTGACTTTGCCAAAGCCTTCAACACTGTATCTCAACCCCTTCTCCATGACAAGCTCAAGGCAGTGGGCCTCTCTGACTCCTCTACCAATTGGTTCTGCTCCTGTCTCATGGGCAGATCACAAATGGTTCAAACTGACAATTCCATTTTCCCTCCACTTCCAATGAACACTGGCATCTGACAAGACTCTGTTCTTGGATCTATACTCTATTCAGTCTTGCTGAATGACCTCCCTGCTGGGTGCTCCTCTGCATCCATCCACATGTATGCAGATGACATTGTTCTGTTTGCCTCTGGGTCCGCCTCCTCTGATCTCAAAGCAAGGTTTCAGGTTGACTTCAACAGCATTCAGCTCTGGTTCCATTTGAATCAGTTATCCTTCAATGACAAGAAAATGGTTTCTATGACTATGGCACTGGGCAGAAGCTCACTGGGCTTACTTTTATTACCTCGTTCCATGCCCTAGAAGGAGCCACCATCAATGATGTTATGTCATGTAACTACCTCGGGGTCTGGCTTGACCAACATCTTGACTTTTCTGGTCATGTAAACAACATACACAAAAAACTTCACCCCAAACTGGGAGCCTTATACAGGAAAAGAGGTGGCATTCCACTTTCTGTTCACTATGTTATTGTCCAGAAGATGATACTTCCCATCTTCTGCTTTGGGAACATTGTATACATTGCTGCTCCTAAGACCACCCTAGCCAGACTGGATACCCTCTTTCACTCCTTCTGTCACTTTGCCCTGGACTGTCTGTGCCAAATACACCATCGCTGTGCTTGTACTTCCCTCTCCTTCCCCACCCTTGAAGTCAGATGCCTCACTCATTGTGTCTCCTTTCTTTCCAAATACTGGCTTGGCTGGCTAACCCCCCATACCTTACCTCTCTCCTGTCCTGCACTCCATTTCCACTTATTCCCTTCATAACTCTAGCTACTGCTCCCTCACTCACCCTTCCAGGAAATCTTCAGCTGGCCAGGCAGCTTTCTCTTACAATTTCCCCAAACTCTGGAATTCTCTCCCCCCCGGTCTGTCCACTCTGCCAGTTCTCAACTCTCTCTATCTATCTTCTCTTCTCCACAACTACACCCTGCACTCTTGCAATTGCACCTGATTCCATACCTTTCTTTGCTCCTTTAACCCCCATACTTTCTATCATGCTGTCCTCTCCCTCTCCCCCAGTCCCTGCCTCCTGGCCTATCTTATACCTTCACTTTACCACTACCATTCCCCTCTAATCTATTATTCATTTCACTCTCACTGAGTTGCACTTCCTACCTTCCCCCTGTATAATTACACATTGTTTCTTGAACAATGCTTCTTGTTAACTGCTGGAATACATGTTGGCCATAATTTGTATGAACTTTTATTCTTTCTGATTTTTTCTTATATAATGTTGTATATGCTTACCTGACTGACTATGTAATTATCACCTTGTATGCTCTCATATCCTCCTTTACCCCCCTGCCCCTCCCAAGTCATCTGGAAACTAGGTTTTGTCAGCTCAGTATGTCTTTCCTGGTGAAACATTTGAAATTAATACATAAATAAATAATGTTAATAATAATTAAAAAAACTGTGGAAGAGTAAGCAGAATGCTGATGTGAATAGTTAGGGCATTGACCAAGAGAATGAAAAGAGGTGATACTGCTGATATTCAGGTCCATGGTAAGACTGCACATGGAGCACTGTGCCTTGTTCAGGAGTCCCCACTTCAGGAAGGGCAGGAACCACTTAGAGATGGTTCAGAGGAGGAATATGAAACTGATACAGATGCAACAAAGAAGGAAGTATGAGAAGAGTCTGGAGAACCTGAACATGTACTTTCTTAAGGATGGATGGAAGAAGGGGATATGGTAGAGATCTACTAGTTCTTGAGCAGTAGTAACAACATAGACTACAGGAATGTATTCATGAAGAACAGAAACACAGTAGCATGGGAACATGGATACAGGTTTGTGGGTGTGGGATTCAAAAGGGATGTTAGGAAGTACTTTTTCAAAGAGATGGAGGTGGAGACCTGTGACAGTCATCCAAAGTCAGTGATAGAATTCAAATCAGTGACCAGTTTCACTGAAGAGTGTGAGGAAGAAAAACCTTACATGACCTGTTGTGACCTGGTAGATAGGAAGTTCCCAAACCATGTATGCATTGGCCCAAAGAATTTTCCATGTTGCCACAGGTGAGCCACTGGAACCCCATGATTTGCCATGATAAATGTCAATAAGAGATCAAAAATTATAACAACTGACCATTCCCCTGTATCCATCACCAGAAGAAGGTCATTAAACACCATTATGAGCATGGTCTTAGTGGAATGCTGAGGCCTGTAACCAGACTGAAGTGATTCATAGATATTACATTTCTCACTGAAAGCTTTGATGTGTGTCACAGCCACCTTCTCAACCACCTACCTCAGAAAGGAAAAGTTTAAGACAGATCTGTAGTGTGTCAGGATGTCTGAGTCCAGCAATGGCTTAATTTTGAGGGTGTTATGGCTCACACTCTTCAAGATTATTTGGAAGCAGCCCTCCTCCTGGGAACACTTGACAATCCTGGCCATAACTGGGCTCTGCATGTCACAGCAGTCCACCATCAGTTGGGTTAGTTCTGGTTGGATGATTCTTTCTTAAGACAAACACACCTGACAGGAACTCTGCCTTTTCAAAAGAGAAATTTGTGGTAATAGGTCCTCAGAGATGGCCTGTCATCCATCAAGCCAGATCTCTTCAAGGAATG
This sequence comes from Neoceratodus forsteri, assembly GCA_016271365.2. Taxonomy (NCBI): domain Eukaryota; kingdom Metazoa; phylum Chordata; order Ceratodontiformes; family Ceratodontidae; genus Neoceratodus; species Neoceratodus forsteri. The sequence goes on from CM028137.1 coordinate 366,830,585, forward strand.
CATCCTCTTCTCTGTTGCTTTCAACCAATGTAATTCATCATTACACCAGGGTGAGCAGTATCAGGTAGTCAGCAGATCAACATAGACTGGTGCTAAGGTTCCACAGCCTCTGAAATGGCCAGATGTTGTTGTCTATTGCTGCTTTAGCACAATCCCTGCATGTTTTTATCATACTGTCCAAAGTTTTAAAGAATCTTTAAAAACCTATCGCTTTAGCAAAGCATATAATGATTTCTAATATTGTTGCTTAGTTTAATTTAAAAAAATGATTTTAATTATTGTTTTATTTTGTATTGGATAGGTGCCTTGGTTTTAGAAAGGCGCCTTATATAAATAAATAAAAATTGAGATTGCGATTGAGATACCTGAGATGTCCTGTACGTCCAGCAACTCTTCTGGCTCAAGATAACGTTTAATGCAATACTGAACCATCCTTTCAGAAGAAGGAGAGAACCCAAGGGTTCTCTTTCATCTTCTTCTTCTGGTCCAGTCCTTACCACATTGTCTCTACTCTCATCTTGCTGGATGATCTGCAACTGGAATGCACACTTGGGAGGTGTCATCCCATATTATAATCAAGCTTTTAAGAAAAAGCCAAAAATCATGCAAGGGGAAAGACACTTGCACAACTATCCAATTTCCAAGAAAAGAAAACAACTTTCTTGAGATGAGCTGTTCCTTCTTTTCAGATTGTGTCTGATCACACAAAGTCTTTTACACAGATCTTGCCCTTAGGCAGTTGTCTTGGAAATCTATGGCAGAGTTGACACATTATGCTTCTGCAGTAGGCTTCATGCTCCTACATCTACTGTTATGATCATGGAAAAAATATGGCTGTACATGGTTAGACCATATATGTTACAAGAACAGTGGTCATGGTCATTTATGGATTATCCATGAGTTTCACCATGGTTATCTATGGAAACCACTGATGATTTCAGAAAGCCCCTGCATTATAAAACACATTTCTACACAGTGGATTTAATTAAGTTTTTTTCCAGCAACCTTACTATTTTGTTATATATGATGTCCACACATACAAACAGCTTACATTTAGTAGTACTTACCTATTCAATGTTGCTGCTGGTGTTCCTTTTTCAAATCTGTCTATTCTCGTTCATAATTAACACAGTGGTCTAATTTAAATTTATACCAACATAAAATAAAACTCATTTAAAATGTTCTGAGTTCACTTGCGAATGTATTATGTATCAAACTAAGCATAATTCTGTTTTGAAAGCCCTATTTTCTTGTCATAAATAGTACACATTGGGCCTGATTCCAGAAGCACCCCTACGCATGTTGCAAATTGTGACATATAAGGGGTGCAGGACCCTGCACCCTATTCTGTAATGGGCAGGGTCCCCGCAGCTTAGTCATGAGACTTGTGCCAACCATACTGGTATGCCAAACAGAGGACATACTTGAACAGGTTGGCACAAGCCTGCAACATGGAACTTGGAAGGGCACAGTTGACTCCCCATGACCCGATCCCCTAAAATGCGGTATGAAGTCATGCAGGGCTAACAGATCCACCATGCCCCAGTCCCCTGAAAATACAGAATTAAGCCCCGCAATGCTATCAAAACCCCTGTGCCTGATCTTCCAAAATTGTGTCTTGCAGCCCCACAGGGCTAATGGCCCCCTACCCTGATCCCCTGAAAATGCAGTATTAAGCCCCACAAGGCTATCACAACCCCCATGTCCGATTTCCCAAAAATGTGTCATTGAACCCCACAGGACTAATGGACCGCCCCAAGCCCCAATCCTCTGAAAATGCAGTATTAAGCCCCACAGAGCAAGTGGACCCCCCATGCCCTGATTCCTGTAAATGTGTCAAAAAAGCCCCACAGGGCCCATGACCCCCCAAGCCCCGATCCCCATACCCCCAGTCTGTACAGTAATGCACAGTTTAAAAAAAGATACACATAATCTCTGGTAGTCTAGTGGCCCCCACCTCCCATCCAGCAGTGCCAGACAACCCCAATCCCCTGACCCGTACCCAGCCGATGACTGGCACAGCTCACCTCTCACCACTACAGCCAGCAGCTGACTGAGCTCCATATAAGTGCGTATTACTATAAATAGTATGTGCTCAATGAATGAGATGTCATTCATTGAGTGCGTACTATTTACAGTAATACACACTCATACATAGCTCAGTTGGCAGCTGGCCATGGTGGTGAGAGGTGGGCTGTACCAGTCGACAGCTGGGTATGGGTCAGAGGCGGGAGCAGGGTGGTCTGGCATTTCTGGGTGGGGGACCACTAGACTACCAGGGATTATGGGGATATTTTTCTTTTCTTAAACTGTGCATCACCCCATGAACTTGGGGTACAGGGATCAGGGCATGGGGGGTCTGTTAGCCCTGTAGGTCTGAATGACACATTTTTTCAGGAGATCGGGCACACAGTTCCAATAGCCCTGCTGGGCATTTATTACTGATTATTGGAAGATTGAGGGCATGGTGGGGTTCTATAGCCCTACGGGGCTTATACTATGATTGAGGGATCGAGCTGGGGGGTTTACACATCCTGGGGGACGGGATGGCGGCCCATTGGCACAACCCTAAGTGGATGCAAGATACACTTACACCAGCTAATTGCTGGTGTAACTGTACTTTGACGAATGTCCTCCAGGGGTTGTTCTAGAATACCAAACCTGGGAACTTGGCAGCTGCCCTTACAGAATAAGGTGTAACTGATGCCGTAAACCCCCTTGCACCATGTCACAGGGGGTTTATTGCATAAATGGTGGTGTAACTCCACTCTGGCACAAGCAGCCTACAACATGTCACAGGCTGCTTTGCAGAATCCTGTATGTCACAACTCATGGTATAAAGTGCTACTTGCACCATTCTTGTTGGTGTAAGTCATTTTACACCATGCATAACCTTTGGAGAATTGGGCCTATTGTCATTATTGTAATAATTATCTTCAGAAACCTTCAAAGGGACAGCACAGTTTGAAAGAGGAGAAATAGAAATATTTGTGATGCTATAACGGGTTTAAGATTAAAGGTCAGAAGGTTAAATCCAGCAAAGGTTTTTATAAAATTGGCCAAAAAAGAACCAAAGATCAGTAACATTTTAAAATTGTTATTCTAAAAAAAGACCTTTAAAAAGTCATGTCATTTTTTTTTGTATTCAAAACATTGTACTCATGTAATCTGTGAGTGGCTGCAAATTGGAGTCATCTGACAGAGTATAACTTGTAGGGAGAAAGGAATAATGTGACCTACTGGGAATTTAACCCAGGCCCCCAGAATACCATCCTGGTGCTCTAACCATTGAGCTATGGGCTCAAATAGTTTGCCTGACTCTTCCCAAACACACTTCCTTTCTCGAGTAGTGCAAATCCTGCATATAGAAACAATTGACATGACCAATAGATGTTTTTGGTGCAGTATTTAGCCATTGTTAAGCAATTTTGTTCACAAATTGTAGTGTGAAAAGAATGTGACCCACTGGTAGTTAAACCAAGGCCATTAGAATGCCATCCTGGTGCTCTAACCATTGAGCTATGAGCTCAGATGGTTGGCCTGACTCTTCCTGAGCACACTTCCTTTCTCAGGTATTGCAAATCCTGACAGGGTATTGTACTTTAACTGCTAAGATTGGTTGAGGTAAACAAGTCTCTGACCACAGATGTACTACATCCCAGGACACTGAAATGGAGGGGACAGGCACTGATGGACCCCCTCAAGTACATGTTTGCTTGCTCTCTAGAGATGTGTGGCCCCACTGGAGAGTGGCTGATGAAGTACCGCTTTACAAAGTGACCCTGGAAATAAATGACTAGTCAGTCTTTCATTAATCATGGGGCATCTACTGGAAACCATCATCAAGGAAAATATTTTTTGATCTCCTGGAAATACATGGACAGCAAGATAACAGACAGCATGGACTTGTGGATGAGATGCTGCACAAGACAAACCTCATTGACTAGTTGCAGCTAGTGGAATGGGGTTAGGCTGACTATAAGCTGGTGAAAGAGAATTATGAAGGGATACGAGAAAGTACTTCTTAACAGAAAGCGAGATTACAAGTGGAACTGCTTGCCAGTTGAGATGATTAATGCATTGGTGGTAAAAGGATTCAGAAAGGGTAGGATAGACATCTGTGGTTGGTGAGGGCATATTCAGAAGGGAATGGCGGCAGTCAGTCAGAGCTGCTTCTAGGATGCTCAGCCTCAATCAGACAAGTGACAGACTTGTCTGGCATACCTATCTTGATGGATGACCGGTATTTTTCTGCCTTTAAACAATAATAGCAGTTGATTAAACACATGGGGGGTCACTGATGTGACCATGGTGTGTTTGTTGCTATTATCAAAGCAGAAATTTATCCAAACCTGTTAGACCATCTATTACATAATCTTACCGTGCCTAGTGTTTGCATCCAAATATGGACACAATTTCATCTAAGAACGGACACAACTGCACGTGCATCCAATTTGAATGCAATTGGATTTCTTTTGTGCTGCAAATTGTGACTTTTTGTCCTAAATAGAAGCATCATCTGAAACTATCAGCAGGGCTGCATGGATGCAGTGAAATGGACACAAAGCATGCATTTGTATCCATGTTGAACCCTTTTGAAAATCCACATATTATTTTCTGAATCAGTCATCTTCCATGGATTTTATTTTAATGTAGTTATTATTGTTAGTCATTATCATTCTTAAATTTGGCTTTATTTATGTGCCATCCTTAATTCCTGGAGCTGCGAATGAATCTGATATGAAAAGGTACATGAGGATCATAAGTCCTGGACAAGCTAACTGAGCTTTACAACAGGCTTGCTCACTATGTATTATACGTTCCCCATGATAGCCACTATAGCATGCAATCTGGAAAATTTAACTGGCTAAACTAAAGTGAACATAGTCAACTACATCTGCTTCACCTCATGTAAATATGCACCACAAGAAAAATTCCAGACTACTTCTTGGCCCTGTTGGAGGCTAGACCAGTCAGATCTGTTGTGGGACTGAAATAGTTTTTCCCATGAAGGAAAAGCAGAGTAGAAGCAAAATACATTTCTTATGCCTGCAGTCTGGATTAGAATAATCTACCTACTCGACCATCATCCAGTCTCTGGTCTAACCCACACATTTAAGCAATAAGGCATGACAGGGTAAGGTATATCATAGGATATTGTCATGCCTCGGGTGGTTGGGCAAGAGGCCACAGGTCGAATGCATCCAACAGTCCGAGAAGTGACAATGTCCCATGATATACTACACCCTGGACTGCCTTATTGCTATTATGAACTGGATCCCTCATATATGTCAATAAAATATACATAAAAAAATGTGTTCTATTGTTTTAGTAATACGTTTTCTAATGTGTTGGGATACATTGATAAAATATAGTTAATTTAATTTTTGTTGTGGGCAGCAGGTGTCCTTCTTGTAATGCTTTGGTAGTTGAATGTGTTTTTTCTTTCATTTGTTTTGTGTAAAGTTGTAGTTGCTTTCACTTGAGAGTGAAAAGGTTTTGCGTCCCCAAGTAAGAAGTGGCAGCGGCAACCCAGTGCGGTCGTGCATGCTGCGAAATGACTTTTTTAAAGGATGTTATCCAAGCATAAAAATCAGTTTCTAAGTTCACATTAATGTTGAAAAACTAGTTTATTGTGTGAAACAAGGCTTATTTTAGCTGTAAACTGCTTTTGTAAACTACAGCCATGATTGTGAGCATATGCATTAGCATCTGCCACAGATGTGGATGCTCGGAGTCGTGGCTTTAGTTTTTGAATAGCAGTTTCCAGGTTAAAAAAAAGCCTTGTTTCAAGTAATAAACTAGATTTTCATAATCAACATGAACATAGAAACGGATTTTTATGTTTGGGTTATGGCCGGTTAAAAAGTGATTTCACTGTCAGAGATGAACAGGAGCGGCTGAGTACGGGGAAATGTTTGGAGCAAACTGAGTTGTAAACAAAATGAGTGACCGAGCAAGACAGTCATGATGGTTTGGTACTTATCCTAACTGATTTTTGTTTAGATCCTAACTGATTTTGGGTTAGGTTACATGGATGTTGGTGGGGAAATGAAGAGAGTGGATTTTTTTTTGAAGATGTGTTCACTCGTTTCTGTCAGCAGTTTTCATTCTGCTGCCTCCTGTTTTGTGCACAGTTGAAAGGAACAGTGCATGGAGAGTGAGGAGGCTGATGGCTGAAGACTTTTTGAAGCCGTGATTATGTAGCTAGATATCCTCACGGCTTCAAGGGCTGTCAGCAAATCAACTTCCTAGATTTTCGATCCCCAGTTCATAATTAAGCAATAAGGCACGACAGGGTGTGAGTTATTGTGTAATAATGTCACTCCTGGGGTGGGTTGAAGCACGAGGTGAAGCCAAGTGCTTCTGCCACTTTGGAAGTGACGTTACACAATAACACACCATGGAGTGCATTGCTACTATACAATGGCTTGTTGTGAAAAAATTAAAAATAGTTTTAAGAAGTGTGTTTTTTTGACTTTTCTATTCCTTTTTTTCCCTGTGGGAGGCATATATGGTAAAACAAGGAAAAGTAGCCCCCAGTAGGTGGTGCTGGTACTGCATGCTCCCCAACACTCCTGTCTGTTTCTCATAGGTGCTGAGTGTTTATTTTTGTATAGGTGTCTCTATCACCCCCCCCCGCGATATTCACACAATTATTGTGCCCATATAGTTTAGATCTGCTGGTTTCTGTGACACTTCTAATAGCGAGCAAAAAATGAAGCACTCGCTGAGGCAGTTACTAACAGTGAACGGTATTTGGAAACTAAAGCCGTGTCACCACTCGTACTGCTCGTCTCATCGATTTACAATCAGCAGTTGTTCATTTGTCCTTCTGGTTCTCCTGGTACTACTGGCATATACCGGGAGACGATCCGTAACAGTTGTGATAGCGAGTAGAGAAGGGATCGCGTGATGAGGCAGTCATGAACAGTGAATGGCATTTTGAAACTAAAGCAGTGTCACCACTCATCTCTTAGATTTTGAAGTAGCAGTTGTTTGTTTCATTGAGCAAAGGAGTGAGGCAGGCAGAGAACGTGTGTTTGGTTGGGGGGCGAGCTGGTCTAAGTTGTGACAGTTTCATGGACTATCAGTGGCTTGCGTGGGCAGGGAGGAATTTTTCACTGCTGTCCGGTTACTTGTGTACCTGGACTTAATACAGTGATGTTATAGATTAATATCATCACTGTCCGAGGCCCATAATGACCAATCAGAGAACAGAATTTTTTCTTGCCATTGTATAATTAGAATTATACACAGGTGGCTCAATCTGAATTTATTGAAGCCTAGACCATGCTGTGTTAAGCCATGTTAAATACCTATAGTGTCTTTGGCTATTAACTGTGCTAATCTACATCATATGGCTGCTATGCTGTAAATCTTTTTTGTGAGATACATGTGGAATATAAATTATTTGAACCTGCATAGTATGCACTTAGGTTATTTTGTCTAACCACCACTGTCAAATTGTGACAACATCCTGTCTTGTGTTAAACTACTCCTGTACCAGTATACTGAAATAAATGAGTCCTTGGCTCAATGGTGTATCCATTTTTGATTAATAAAATTCTTTGTAGTAGTATTAGTCTTTTTGTGTGTGTATGTGTGTGAACAGCTCATATAATCTGATATGATAGGATCTGTTATATGATAATATAATTACAGTGCAATAATATAATTTAATATTTTATCATTTTTTTGTATTTTGCATTGATTATCTTTTTTTTATGTGTTTGCCAAAAAAAATTACACATGAAACTAAACTCATGACTTGGGCTTGCCACTTAACTAATTTTCTCAGTTTCTCCATGAAACAGTGAAATGGATACACTGAGGAAGTGGGCACTGAATTCAAGATGATTTTGTCTGGGAACAAGAATTTACATTTTTGAATTAATTAGTCCTTCTAGATTTGGAAACACTTGAATAAGGAAGTTGGGGGGGGGAATGGTCTGCTTCTGTATTGCTCAGGACTGAGTCATCACCAGATGCACTGGATGACTGGCAGATAAGGCTGCTTGCTCTGCAGTGAGAGTAGAACTAGTAGCTTTCTTTTGAGTGATAAACCATGATTTATTTTGTTGTGGCTGAACAGCCAGCCTTTATGACATCCACATGACCACGACTCCCATTTCCTGTCCTTCAATGACTGGCTCATTTTTCAAGACCACCACTTGAACATCTGGTACTTGGTTAAAGAGACATACTTAAATATTTATCTGCCCCTTCCCCCACGTGTCCTTTTCTCCTCCTGTTCTTCGTTTTATGTTTTCTAGATACACTGACAACCCATGCATGGCAGATGATGGCATAACATAGCAGCCGCTGGACAGTAACAATGATGACTAACAATAGTCATTAATTATTCCCACATGCCACATATACACAATGCATGGGTGAGTCACAGTGCTGGACCACTCATGATGTGATACAGAAGTGACCCCACAAGTAACACCACCATGAAAGACCACAAATTATACTTCTGAGAGACCTTATGTTCTTCTATCTCACAAAGCATTCTACTTTTCTTTTCATTCACTAACTGACTGAAAGGCTTACAGACAGGCACACAATGAAATGATGAAATGCTGTGCCCTCCCTGGCTGACAGAATGCCTGATTATAGGCCTGTACTGTCACACCAATACTTTCGAGTGGAGGCAAATTCAATACTTGTGGGGTCCTTCAGAATGTATTTGGATCATATATTTTTCAGATTGTATGTTGGGCCAACTCTATGGATGTGATCAAAGCATGTGACCTTGAGAGATCAGAGGATATAGCATAGTAATCTGACCATGGTACAGGGACTACCAGGCACTGGCCGATCACAATCTTTAAAGAGAAAGCAAGGTAAAATGAAAGCCAAGATGAGAAAGGAATTAATGTCACCTATCTCTCATGTCCCAGATTCTCCATCATCAGGAGGAGCCAACCTTTGAAGACTCTAACAACCGACAATTCCTGGGCCTCCAACACTAAAGAGCACACAAGACAGGAAAAGTCCTCAGAAATGCTCTACCCACCCCCAATAGACAATAAACTAGGAGAAAGAGCAAATGAGAACTGTACCTTAGTGCTGTGACTGGTGCAAAACCATGCTGAGTTGCTGGCTACAAATACTAAAGATGCAAAATGCAGTACAGTAACACTCTTTTTAGTGAACGAGACTGAGGCAAAGCATATATACTGCACAAAGAATATGTTTATTTTACAAGTAATAAACAGAGAACAAGTATGAAATATACACAGACAATATATCAAATACTATCCAAACACCAGTGATGTAGTTATAACAGTGAGACCTCTCCTACATATCCCTAGCTACCACACTGGAGTTTGGTTAGAAACCTTATAAAGAGTGATACCACCTTTTGCTTGTTTAATAAACTAATAGAACCCTAAAACTCCTACTGTCAGCGACCTGAACTGCCAGTGACTGAAATGACCTTAGTTCCTCAGATCGATTGGCATAACCTCAAACTTAAATTTTGCAGTGATGGCCACTCAACCACACCTACACTCCCCAGACATGGGAGGTGCACAAACGATTAGGCCAGCTTGATACAATCCCCAAGATAATGTTGATGAACAAAACTATATATTAACCCCAGTTATCTTAATAACCATAGATTTGTCAATAATTAACAACACACACTAAGGAAGTCTGTTGATACTGTATGCTTTTTGCTGTCTCAATTATCCTTTCATGGGAAATGTCTCTGAGGTTGAAAAGCATGGGCTATGATAAGAGACTGGCTAAACAATCTGGTGTCTGGAATAAAGAAGACTCAGTAGGTCATGATTAAATTATTAAAATATCTGAAATATACAATACTGTCATACCATGTAAGCTTTTCAGGATGTCCAAGGTGGAAAGGACAAGGAGGCACTGAATATTTTTAAAAGGAGGGAACTGTCAGGAATCACAACATCACAGAATGAGTGTGCACACTGGAAACCAAATTCCAGTACATGCTGAGTCAGCTAATTAAGCAATAAGGCATGTCCAGGGGTTATGATAATGGTCTGTTAATCACCCTCTAGGGGCATAATGTGGCATGAGGCATTGCCAAGTGCCACATGCCCCAGAGGGTGATTAACTGACCATTAACATAACCCCTGGGAGTGCCTTATTACTATTGTAACAAAAATGTATTTTTAAACAGCATTAAACCTTGGTCAATATATGGGTAAGCTGTACAAGTATGTTAATAAAAAATGAACATAAGACTGTTAGAATGTTTACAGCTAATCAGAAAACTTTATTTCTCAGACCATTGTTATAATACTATTTCTACCTTCCTGCTCAAACTATACATATAAACCACATATAAACCATTTCAACTGGCACATGCTTGCACAGCACACTTATTGTATTGAATCCATGCTTGTGAAGCATTGGGTTGGAAATGATGGACTTGCAGCAGAACCCTTCAAACCATAAATTGTTATACAGTGGACTCAGCTTTAACAGACAATTGGTTTAAATAGATGAAAGTGTGAACTCAAACTGTTTACATTGGGCTTCATGCATTTTTAATCTGTTTCAACAGATGCTGAGTGCTGTATTTTATGGACATTTTTTAAACACAAAGGCCCAGATATTCAAAAGGGTTGCACATGGCACAACAGTGTTGCGCCATGCACAACCCACTGATGCGCCCCAGTGCAATATTTAAAAGGGAAAAGTGCACCACACAAATCCCAATGCACTGGAGCGCATCAGTAATGTATGCAGGCACAGGTGGGGGGGCGTGCCCATGCATAAATTGCACAGCCCAATATTCAGCCCAGGCAATGCAGAGTTATACAGGTGCAACCCCTACCTGTGCCTGCACAAAGTTAAGCCTAAAAAAAAAGGAACAAGTTGAGGGCCATCCACAGGTGAGTTGCCGCATTGCAGGGAGCAACAAAGCAGCTGCAACCTGTGGGTGGCCATCACATGTTCCCACCGCAACTGGCAGCACCCCCATGCCCCGATTGTGGGCATTACTGATCCCCCCCAAAGTCCAATATCCCTGGTGGTCCAGTGGACTGCGAGTGACATTCTATCAGGCGGCATTCCTCATCCCCAATTCCAAAATCCCTGGTGATCTAGTGGACCCCCACCCCAAACACCCACTGAGCCCCACCACCCCGCTCCCCCCCAGTCAGCCAGTAGGCGGCAGCACTCCACCTGCCTGCTGCCCCACCTCCCACTGACAGACAGCTCGGTATGGCTGCACGCCCATTGGTTCAGAGCATGAGCCAATTGGCATGCAGCCCATATCGTACTAGTCAGTCCAGATATGTGAATGAATTCATTCACATATCTGGACTGACTAGTATGGTATGGGCTGCACGCCCATTGGCTCATGCTCTGAACCAAAGTGTGCAGCCATACCGAGCTGTCAGTTGGCGGGTGGCAGGGTGGCAGGTGGATGGGGTGCTGCCGCCCACCGGCTGACGGAGGGTGGGGCTCAGTGGGCAGGTGGGGTGGGGGTCCACTAGATCACTAGGGATTTTAGACTTGGGAGGGATAGAAGAATGCTGCCCATGATCGGGCTACTCGTGGTCCACTGGACCACCAGGGATATTGAACTTTTGGGGGATCAGTAATGCCCACAATCAGGCTACTCATGGTCCACTGGACCACCAGGAATATTGGATTTTGGAAGGAATCAGTAATGCCCGCGATCAGGCTACTCGCAGTCCACTGGACCACCAGGGATGAGAGACATTCTTTGTGCCTTAAGGGACGTCCCGTGATCAGGCTGCAGGGGGCATCAGTCCCCAATGGCTGCTGCCTGGGAGGGCGCCATGCGCAAGTCATCAGGGATCGGCGCACCTGCATGCTAATGGCATGTAAATAGGGCCGTAATCAGATGCAAATGCCCCCCGTGCACCTTGCATAAATTATGGCCCCATTTACATGTTACCCTTTGAATATCGCAGGTGCAGTGCATGGCGCAATGGAACTTGCAGCACCGCATCTCAATGCTCCACTCTGACCACTTGCACTGGCACAGTTTCACTGTGCCATGCACAGTGGGGGTGGCCAGGGTGCGATATTCAAAGCAGTTGTGCCATAGCACAACTGTGTTGAATATCACCCTGGCCACACCCCTGCGCAACTAATTTGAGCGGCCCACAGGCTTGCGCCACAGACTGGCGCAGTTTGAATATCTGGGCCAAAGCGCTCACAAAGCTGTGATTAGACTGTCGAGACACACATTGACATTGTCCAATTAACACTCCTGCCAGACCTCTCCTGATTAAAGCTTTAAACAGCAATACGCCCGGCTGCAACTTCCTGGACCCCAGTATTCTCTGGCTGGTGCTGGATGAAGTCCTTGCCTCACTCACCAGCCTACTCAACCGATCCCTCTGCCTGGGGCAATTCCCCACTGCATGGAAAACAGCCATAGTCACATCCATTCATTAAGGAGGTGACAGGTCCTCTACTGGGAATTACCAACCTATCTCCATCCTCCCTCCCCTCCCGTCTCCAAAGCCCTAGAAAAACTGGTGGCCATTCAAATCACCGAATATCTGACTAAGCATAACATCTTATGCCCAGAGTAGCATGACTTCTATGCTGGCCACAGCACCAGCACTGCGCTAGTTGAGTTCTCCAATTTCCTGCACTCCTCCCTGGATGCCAGCTCCCTAGCTGATGCAGTGTTCATTGACCTCTCAAAGGCCTTCAGCACTGCCTCCCACCCTCTTCTGCTGGATGCCCTCTGCCACACTGGTTTCTCTGCTGGCCCTCTCGCCTGGTGCACTAGCTATCTATCTGCGTGCTCCCAGTGTGTAAAAATCAATGGGACACTTTCTGAAACTTGTTCCATCCACTCAGGGGTACCCCAGAGCTCCATCCTGGGCCCCCTACTCTTCTCACTCCATTTACACACCCTGCCCAATGCATGCTCTGGCAAAATTTTTATGTATGCAGATGATGCGTCATTTTTGCCAGCCACCGCAATCCCATCTCCCTTCAGGACACCATACAACAATCCTACAATGATGCCGAAGCCTGGTTTAAAGAGCACAGACTGGTCATTAATATATATAAAAAAAAAACAATGCTTTTGCCCACCCCCAAACAAAGCCTGCAACTTCTCACTCCATATCCTCCCAAGTACCAAACAACCGCTTGAAAAAGTCTGCTCCTGCAAGTACCTTGGGGTTTCTTTCAACTCAGCCCTCACCTACCACACCCATATTGATGCCCTTGCATCCACAACTAATTTACAGCTTGGCATCCTCTACCACTATAAAAGCTGCCTCCCCCCGATGCTCTCCGATTTGCGGTTACGTCTTTAGTACTGTCCCTTGTTGAATATGGCCTGCCAGTCTACGGTGTTGCTGACACTAGCCCTCAATAACATTTGCCTCACCCTAAATAAGGCCTGCAGGCTGATTACTGGTGCACCCAGGCTCAAACATACTTGTCAACTCTATGATGAGGCAAAACTGCTTAACCTAGATGACCGGCTATGCTATCAAACCTGCCTCCTCACAAAGAAAACTCTACTCAGGCTATCCCCTTCCGGGGTGACAGCCTCCATCCGCCACACCTAACCCACTATCATAACCCGAACCTCAGACAAGACCATTCTACTGGTCCCTAGATCTAGGACCTCCCATGGTTAGAGGTCTTTCTGGTACAGAGCTCCATCCTGGTTTAACTTTCTCCCTGACCCCATCTCCAATGCCTCCACAATCTCCAACTTCAAAACCACCCTTCGGAGCCAACCGTTTAACACACACAGCTGCTCCTGTCTCTAAATGTGGTCTAGATCTCTCCACACTTGACAACACCCTTTGGGCGGCACTCCACCTCAGCCCATCCCCAACTTCTCCCTGTTGCATATTACCTCTGTTATTACCAGCATGTGCTCAGCTGGATCATTGTAATTGCTACTATTTGTATAAATGTATGAAACCGCTATGGGCTTCGCTAAATTGTGACTCTTATGCTGTAACCTAAAATTGTTTTTGTCTGTCCTCAATGTGACGAGGTACCTTTGGAAATGAGCCTCTGGCTCAAAGGTTGTAAACCGATGTGCAATAAATAAATAAATACTAGCAATGTGCTGTGCTCATTCATACATAATGGGACTTAACCTGTTGCCAATTATCACTGCATTCAGTTTGTTGAAGGTGTTAATATCTTTATTACAAAAGGAATTCTTACCGCAAGCCTCCAGATTGATTGTTGTTCTGCTTAAACACCTCTCTCCACCTACCTCCTGCCACCACACAGAGCACACAGAGTGCAGTGTTCTAACTAAAAAATAAAGTGTTATTTTTTTAATTGATATACTTTATTGAAAGATACATAATACAGATGATCAAATAGTGTAACTATACAATAAGAACAACAAATGACAATACACAAACCATGTCACCTCCCACCCCTCCCTCCCCGGGCAGAGTGACATAACCGTAAGAGAGTCAGGTGAAAAACAATAGCTCATATTAATGGGCATTTTAATATACTATGGGTTATGGGTAGGAAATCTATCAGGAAGCCCACGTAATAGCACCTAGACTGTGTACATGATGTGCAACTTACTCCATTTCTTATTGAAGGATGAAAGCCAGTTATGCAAACTCAAAACCATCCGTTCCACCTGAATATTAAATAAGACATCCTGCAACCATTCATGGTATAACAGGAAGATAGCATCAAGCTAGTGAAGGAGTATCAGCCATTTAACTAACTAGGAAATTAGAGCCATGAAATATCTACATTCTGGCACTTCTAGAGTACTGTAATCTCCTCCCATGCAGACATCAGGAGTAAAGTACCAGTCAGTTCCCAACAAGTGGTCAGCTTTAGTCCTAATTAAAGCCCATAAAGAGGATACTTTAGAACATATCCCAAAAATAAATATGGAATTGAGTGAACCTCAGCTTGTACTGAAAAGTATAAGTATACAGGTCCCTCAAGATCTTATGCAAATTGAAAACATGCTGCATTAATTGAGTATTCCAGTACTGGGAAATACCCTTCATCTCTGGTAAAGTCCAGTAAAATAAGGCAGAGTACAGTTTGGAGACTGCATGTTGGAGTAAGACCTGGGCCAGCAATGTTTGCAAAAATTCAGAAAACTTAATAACCCCAAATTCGGTGCCAAATATTTGCAGGAGCACATGTCATAGCTGGTAGACTCTGAGTATTAACTTGTCTAGCTGGTAAAGACTTTAGAATTTCCCTAGAGGACAACAAGCTATTTTGGAGTAAGTCACACATCCTTACAACTGCTAGTTGTGGTAGGCAGGTAAGCATAAGGGCCTTCCCTCCAATTTTGTAGTTAACATTCCAGAAAACAGGTTGGGATATATCCTGCACCTGTTTGTATTTCAAAAATGTGTAAAGCTGGGAATGAACCCGGACAGACAAACCAATTAAGGGATTAGTAAGGCTAATAGCATTTAAGTCACACCTCCTCCTTGTCTTTCTTCTCCCTTTATAAATCCCTAAAGCCTTATCCCCTTTCTTTCTATTCCCATAGACCTCTTGCATGGTTCCCCACATCCTGAAAGATTCTCTCTGTGACATTGCTTATATCCTTCTTTCTGGTTCCACCAGTCCCCTTGCAGGGTTCCTCGCATCCTGAAGGGTTCTCCAGGGACATGAATCTTCCCCCTTCCCCTACCCTACCCTTTCCTCTCCTTTCCCCCTTTTCTTTCACATAAGCACTTGTTTACTTCTTAACTTGGCACTTATTATTGTTCACTCTTTCAACTTATTATGTGCAACACTGTTGTAACACTGCTTGTAACACCTGCCTCACAACTGTATGTTAATGTTGATCTTGTAACTTGAAGGTTTAATGTCTCACTCCTATTGTACCCCTTCCCCCAGTTGACACTGGAAGATGAGTGACTTGTCGCTCAGTGTGCCTTCCTCGTGAAACACTTCAATAAATAAATAAATAACAGGTAAGTCATATAGGGCAGTAAACAAAAGGGCATGCGGGGACAGGCCTACTGCAGCTATCTGCTCTTGTTCTAAGGCCTGCCAAGTAATAATAATAATAATAAACTTTATTTATAGGGCGCCTTTCAAATATCAAGGTGCCTTACAATAAAAACATAGTCATCAACATTACAAAAAATAAAACAATAAAATCAATTATATTTCTGAGAATGCTAATGTCCACAAGAAAGTTTTCAATGCCTGCTTAAAGCCCCCAACGATCATGCACTCCCGAAGCTGACGGGGCAGAAAAATCGAGAGGGTAGGGGCCACAAAAGCAAATGCAGGGGCCCTGAAGATTTCAAAATAACCCTTGGAATCTCCAGCAACCCCTCGTCAGCTGAGTGGAGATGTCACACAGGGTTGTAAGGAATCAGGAGCTTTTACAGATAGTCAGGTCCAAGACCATGTAGGGCTTTGTAGGTCAACAAGCCTACCTTAAAAGTGATCTGCCACTGAATCGGCAGCCAGTGCAGATTGTGCAGCACAGGGGTAATATGTGAACTCTTATATATATATATATATATATATATATATGGTAGCACAGTAGTGCTACCATAGTTAGGATTGAGGAGCCATTTACATGTTAAACCCAAAATGTTGCACCTTAATAACTTTGCAACCAATTGACGGATTTGCCTGAAATTTGGAATACACGATCAAGACCCATACACCTTGGAAACTGCCAAATTTCATACCAGTTGGATACACAGCTGCAGAGTTATTAAGCGTGATCTGCGTGTGCATTTACGCTTTTTCTGGAATTCTACAGTCCCACCTACAGGTCGCACGATTTGCGCGACCAGCCCAATTTCTTCAGGGAACATGCAGCCAAGGTCCTCGATGTGCATCTCGAAGATTTCGTTAAAAAATATTAAATGGTTCAAAAGTTATTCAAAAAACAATTTCCCATTATAAGTCAAAGGGAAAAGTTAACAAAAAGTTTGACAGTGTCACAAATGCATTTTTACTGTTGCAAATGGCCCTCTTACTTTCACAGATCCACCATTTTGTTTTCAGTTAGTGATCAGAAAAGTGCTTGGCATTTAAAATTGAGACCCTCTAGCAACCTAATTCTTTTTGTATTCACCTAATCAGGCCCTGAGGGTGCTAGTCATGTCTTTATTTTGGGGTAAAACACCCCAGAAATATGTTTTTCTGATTTCTGGAAAAAGTGCTTTTGCAAAGTATTGTCGCACTCATGAAAGTACCACACACTTTTGCGATAGCTTTTGCAAATTGCGACAGTACTTTTCTAGGCTGTGGGAAAATGACAGCAATTCTTTGGCACCCTGCTGCAAAAGAACGGTTTGGTGCTTTGGCCTGAAATTTGGAGGGAATGTAGCCGACATCTCACACATGTGCCTTTCAGTATTGCATTGAAATAATATTACAGAGCGGCAAAATTATGGCACTCCAAAGTTGATGCTTTTTCCCATAGGATAACATTACGGCATCCGACGCATTGCAGCAATCTTTTGGCACCCTGCTGCAATATAACAGCGTGGTCTTTCAGGCTGACATTTGGAGGGAAGACAGCCAACATCCCATAGATGTGCCTTTCAGTGGTTTGGTGGAAAAATATCACAGGGAGACAAAGTTATGGTACTCTGAACTTCACTTTTTTCCCATAAGATAACATTACAGCGTTTGCCGCGCCTTTCAGGGCCCGTATCTTGAAAACGGTGCGAGATACGGACTTTTTGTTGAAAAAATGTTTAGCCTCCTAATGGGGGCTAAGTAAAAAACTAGCCAGGAAAGTCATAAATCATATTACTTTTAAATTTGTTTTCTACGTCGTACGGTTCCTGAGATATAACCTATTTAGTATTCCAACTCCTCATTTTCTGCTCCGAGTCCCATTATTATGCATACATTCTTTGTACTCGCTGTCTTTCTCTATGCAGCTTTTGGGGAAAACCAGCCTGTGTGCTTACATTACTGTTACCGTTGCCCTTTCCACTTGCAGTTCCGTACCCGTTTCACTTACCGTTTATGTCTACGCCACCATGTGCGTTATCCTTTGCGCTTTCATTTGCGTTTGCGTTTCTGTTATTTTTTGCAATTTGTGTCTACAGTACTGTTTCTCTTTCTGTTTCACTTTGCATCACCATGCCCATTGCCATTTCCATTTGCAGGCATCATGTTACTATGTGACAAGACATCACGTGGCAGACCATTCACGTCTACGCCACCGTGTGCGTTACCCTTTCTGTTCTCATTCACGCTTGTGTTACCATGTGCACCACTGTTAGCACTTCTGTTTGTGTTGCTGTTCCTGTTACTATGTCACAAGACATTACGTGGCGGGAGCGCTGGGCCCTTCCGCCACCACATTACGTGGCGGGAGGGCCCCGCACTCCCACAGCTGCATTACATTCACTATTTCCAGTTATCATTCTCAAAAAGAAGGGAAATTAAAGGAAAAAAGCTCCATTTAATGCATCAGTTAGGGTTGTTCCACAGCGACAAAAGTGAGGAAATTTGGTGTTAGGGTTGGAAAACCCCCTTGGACCCCCAGCCCACCCCCCAATTGGCAGTGGGGTGCGCATTGGGTTGTTCAGTCCTAACTCTCACCCCATTCTCCTATACTTCTGCTGCTTTACACATGTGATGGGGTGACAGTTAGGGCCGAACACCCCAATGCACACCCCAATGTCGGTTGGGGGGTGGGCTGGAGGGATCCAAGGGGGGTTTTCAACCCTAACACCAAATTTCCTCACTTTTGTCACTGTGGAACAACCCTAACTGATGCATTAAACTGAGATTTTTTGCCTCTAATATATATACATATGAAAGTAATCAGGAGCACCAGCCCCCAGCTTTGGACAGCAGCACCTTAGGTATTTGGCTGCATGACTTGTCAGGTAATAAATAGTGAAATGGGGAAGCTGGAGGCCACTGACCTCTTTAGGGACTGCTAACTTGTTATAAGCCCTCCTGGGAGTCTTACCCATCCAGATGAATTCTGAAATTAAAATCTCATTTTTTAAACCATGAGTATGAAAGCCATATGTTATATGTTGATGGGGTAAAAAATGTGGGTTAACATATTCATTTTGACACTGATAATCCTACCTCAAAGAGTCAAAGGTAAGGATTTCCAATGGTGAAAATCTTGTAGTATAGCGATGAAGTTATCAATGTTCAGCTTTTAGAGTTGGGACGGATTTTTCAAAAGGAGTATACCTAAGTACTTGATGTGTTTAAGGGATCAAGACAGGCTGAGGGTAAGGATGTCTGATTTGAGAATAGGTGAAGTCAGAGGCATAAGAGAAGTTTTATCTAAGCTGAGTCTGTAGTTTGCCAAGACACTAAATTCTTTAATGGTGACTAAGGCAGTGGGAATGGCAGATTTAGAGTGCAAGAAGTACAAGAAAATGGCATCTGTGTAAGAGAAAAGCTTTAACTCCCACAAACCAACCCACACCTCAGTAAGATCTGGGTTGGCCTTGAGTCTCAACAAAAGGGGTTCTAGATAAAAGTTAAAAAGTATGCGAGACAGATGGCACCCCTGACTAGTACCTGAAAAAATGGGAAAGTCTGAGGAGTAAAATCCATTACAATAAATTCTGGCAATCTGGAAGAGTATAGGATTCTAACCCAGTGCAGAAATGACAAGGGAAACCTAAATGCTCTAAGGTGGCAAACAAAAAATTCCAATTGACCCTGTCAAAAGCTTTTCCACATCCACAGAGACCAAAGCCGCTGGGCTGGTTAAGTCCCAGAATGTGGAAATGATATGTGTGAGCTTGCAGAGATGATCTGTCGAGGAGTGAAAGGGTATGAAGACAACTTGCTCATTGCAGATAAGGCCAGCCCAGACTTGGTTAACACTAGAAGTCAGGATCTGGGCTAATATTTTAATGTCATAATTAAGTAAAGAAAATGGTCGGTCACGCATCACTCTAGCTAAGGGTTTGTCAGGCTTAGGGAGCAGGACTATCAGGGCCTCCAGAAGGGAGTTGCCTGAGGTACCATCCCAATATAAGAACCGAAAAAGATGATGCAACCAAGGAGCAAGTTCCACCACAAAACATCCTATAAAAATGTGGGGTAAATCCGTTGGGGCCTGGAGCTTTATCCAGTTGCAAGGTTTAAATAGCTGACAGTATTTCAGCGTCAGTTAAGAGGGCCAATAAGAAAGATTGTTGGACATCAGTTAGGAGTAGGGAGCAGAACAGAATAATAAATAATTATAATTTTATTTTTAAAGTGCCTTTCAGTGTATCAAGGTGCTGAACGTAATAAAACCATACCATCAAGTACCAATTAATAAAACATATAAATAAAATGATTTCATAACAATATCAAATATTAAAATCAGACAACAAAATATTCCATAAAATCAAAAAAACAATATTTTCATTTGAATTACATTAATCCTCCAAGTAGTCCATTTGCCACAGGTAAGTTTTTAAGTTTTTCTTGAATACCTCCATGGAGGTGCACTCCCTTAATCAGCGTGGTAGAGAATTCCAAAGAGTGGGTGCAGTATAAGAAAATGCTCTACTGAGGGAAGAATTTAAACTCACTCTTGGAATCTCTAACAACCCTTGTCGTCCAAGTGGAGCAATTGGCTGGGGCAGTAAGGCACCAGAAGTTCTTTCAGATAGGTCGGACCCTGATTGTGAAGGGCTTTAAAAGTCAATAAAATCACTTTAAAGGTGATTCACCACCGTATAGGGAGCCAGTGCAGTTCACGCAGCACCTGGGTAATATGACTGGATCTCATTGTCCCAGTCAAAACTGAGGCTGCAGCATTCTGCACCAGCTGTAGATGACAGATTTTAACCCCAGAAAGCCCAAAGTAAAGGGGCGTTGCAGTAGTCCAAGCATGAGGACACAAAGGCGTCGAGAAACATTGGCAAAGAGTCAGACGGAACAAGGTGACACACCCAGGCAATATTCCTAAGATGGTAAAAGGAAGTCCTGACAACGGCCGACACTTGAGACCGAAGGGTCAGCCTGTCATCTAGGATAATCTCAAGGTTACGCACCCATTCAGAGGTCAGAAGTGACCTGCCGCCAAGAAATATTCCAGAGGGCGTGCCATCATGCGACCTCTCTATCTGACCACCTTGGTCCACCACCAAAACCTCTGTCTTCTCTGAGTTCAACTTTAACCAACTAGAATCCATCCAACCTTGGATTTCTTCCAGACAGTTATTAAACACCGAGAGAGCTCCATCCTGGTTGGGTGCAAAAGACAAGTAAAGCTGGGTATCATCTACATAGCAGTGAAACCTCAGTCCATACCATCTTATAACATCTCCGAGGGGCAGCATATACACTGTGAATAACATGGGTGACAGCACTGAACCCTGAGGCACCTTGCACAACAAAGAAGTTGGGCCGGAGGAATAAACCCCCGACACAACTCTTTGTGATCTTCCAGTGAGGAATGAAGTGAACCACTTTAAAACAGTTCCTGACATTCCACAAATTAGCCTCAGGCATGCTAACAACACCATGTGATCCACAGTGTCAAAAGCTGATGAGAGATCAAGGAGAACCAGAATGGAATGTCTCTTCTGATCCCTCACCCTCAGAAGATCATTAAGCATCCAAACCAGTGCAGTCTCGGTGCTGTGTCTTTTACGAAAACTAGATTCGAAAGATTGTAGACATTATGGATGGTTAAATGGTCTTCCAATTGGGCTGCCACTACCTTCTTAATAACCTTCCCAATAAAGGGAAGGTTAGAGATAGGTCTGTAGTTTGAGAAACAGTCTGGGTCCAAGGTAACTTTCTTCAAGAGGGGTGTCACCACCGCCTCTTTCAGGAAGTTAGGAAACTCACCTAACTCTAAGGAGCAACAGACTATTTGCACCAGGACTGGACTGATGATCTCAGAACAACCCAAACCTAGGGAAATCAGTCCAGGATCCAAACCACAGCTTGTGTGCCACACACTATGGATGACCCTCATAATATCCACAAACTCAGGTAGGCAAAAGGAACTCCAAGAGAATTGAGGTATTGTGAACTTACACTGTTCCACAACATCACCCTTAGAGACTGCCGGGCACAAGTCTGCCCTGATGTCGGCCACCTTAGTTGCAAAGTAATGAGCGAGCTCCTCTCACTCTAACTGCGAAAAAGCTTTTTGAACTTGCAGACAGGCTGGGTTGCACGATCTGTCTACAGTCCGAAACAGCTGAGCCAGTCAATTCTGTACAACTACAATCTCCCTGGACAGGAATTCTGCCTTCTTATGGGTGATTGCAGATTGATAGATAGATAGATAGAATAATGTTCCATCAATCTAAGGCAGTTGGCATCAAGGGCGGACCTGTGTCAACAATGCTCTAACCTTTGCCCCTGTCTCCACAACTCCTTCAGTGTCCCATCAAGCCAAGGGGACCTGGGGTGAAAGGATAGGGGGCGCTCATGAACAGGAGCAATAAGATCCAGGGCTGCCATAATGGCCATATTATAGGTGGACACCAGTGCCTCTGGATTACTGCTTGCCAACATGGGGGGATGATAGGTCAAGGACTGCCGCAAGACCTTGTGAAGTAATATTGCATAATGGGCAGTACCTGACCATCTCCACAGGGGATGGCCTTCTCAGGGGTGTGCAAAACTTGAACCTCACAGTGTAGTGGTCAGACCAGGTGACTGGTTTCACCCCCACATCGGATGAATCAATCCCTTAGAGGAAGACTAAGTGCAGAGAGTGCCCAGATTTATGTGTAGCAGTGGAAACTACCTGTGTAAGGCCCAAAGAAGACAAATTGGAGGAAGTGATCACCAAATTGTGAGAGTTCATTGTCGACCCAGACGTTAAAGTCACCCAGAACCATCAATCTGGGCAAATCAAATGACATATCGATGAGGAAGTCTACTACTTCCTCTAAGAAGCATTTCCCATCTCTGGGTGGATGGTAGATGAGAACGATTCGAACACCTACACTTGCTACAACTGTGCACTCAAAGGACTCAGCCTCACCTACTACTACATTCGTGAGGTCCAATGCAGTCTTAAAACAGACTGCTACCCCCCCCATGGTCCAATCTCAGGCAGTGTATCACTGAGTACCCGGCCGGAGTCATGGCCTCCAGTATGGGGCCTGAATTTTCATCCAGTCAGGTCTCGGTGATGCAAGCCAGGTCAGCTGAGCTAACAAGATCGGCAATAATGGTGATCTTATTCCTAACAGACCTGGCATTGCATAACACCACCCGAGCTGGACAAACCTTGGAGGCTATCCGGCCTATCTGCCCACTAAATTCAGTAGTGCCCTTGGGTATGGGCACCAGACATGGGAGACCCTGGTCTGGATTCCATTTCACCCCAGAGTGCCTTCTGAACTTAGTAACCCGACACGGTGGTCCCGCTCTCTCTTCTCATTACACCCCTCACTCCTCCTCACTCTCCTACAACAATCCCCAGTGCTCTATAGCACTGGTAAGTCTCAAATTGTAGGACAGCAGTATAAAAAGGGTGGAGGGCATGAAGAGAGGAGGATGAATAGCGCAATGCCGTGGAGACTGAAGGCCAGCACATGTCACTGCTTAGACTAAACAATATACTCCAAACGTAATCAAATTTAAACTAAACTAAAAGCCTACACAAAATAGAACAAAAATAAAGTAAAAAAGAAAGAAGAAAAATAATATAATAATCAAAAGACAAAAAATAAATAAAAATAAATAACTATAAATAAATATAAACTGTAAGGGTACTCTCACCACCCCTACAACAAAAATTACCCCCCCGCAGCTCTCTCACAGCCAAGTAGAGAGAAGGGAAAAAATATGCCAAATATAAGTTAATATCTAAAGACTAGGAGGAAGGGGGAGTGGGCATAGGACCATAAAGATCTTGGTACTAGTTCTCAAACTCTGAAACAATGTCCTTAGTGGCAGTTTTGGCAGTGCCATTGATGGACAATTGCATAACAAATATAAACTGAGAAGACTCCTATTTATGGAGGCATAAAACTAAGAGGTGGCCTGCCTTTTCCGCTAATCTATGTATGTAGCATGGGTTTTAAATATGGTGTATTACACCCACTCGCGCAGAAGCTCAGAATATTGGTCTGTAAGCGACAGGAGTTCTAAACAGGTATTATCTAGGGTACTGGGGCTCAGAAATTTTTCCAAATCTCGAATACGGTTTAACAAATCAGTCAGCTGTTTCCGTTTGGAAGCCAAATGAATAAACTCCCCCCAAGGGAAACATTTCAAGGCAGACCACTTCACATCAACTTTCCTGGTAGTCCCAACATTATGAGAAGTGAACACTTCTATCTGCTCTTTAATACAGGAAATAACATGTTCATCCTTTAAAAGTTGATTGTTTAGTTTCCAGGATGTTTCTTTTTAAAAGGAAGGCAACAGGAAAATATTAAGCCAGACTAGAGAATGGTCAGACAGCACCCTGGAAGCAATCTCGCAACCCAGCAGTCCACCCAGCAAAGTCTGACTGATAAGAAAATAATCAATGAGAGAAGAAGACCTGAGGACTTGGGAACGAAAGGGGTACTCCCTAGCCCATGGGAGTAATACATGCCAGGGTCACAAAGATCCAATGAGTCAGACATTTCCTGGGTCAAGCACTGGGCAGGAGACAAGCCAGCCCATGACCTTTTCATTCTGTCAAGGTCCTGGGAGAAGGAAAGATTCCAATTTCCTCCTATAATCATAGGGAGAGAGAGAGGAATGGGGCAAGAAGTGAGGACAATTCCACAAAAAAGGAAGGACAGTCTACATTAGGACTATAAACATAACCAAGTAGGACTTCTTTGTACTCTAATAGTCCTTTAACAAATTCATATCTACCTTGTGGGTCCCCCAAACAGTGAGTACAGGAAAAATGATTGTTCTTAGAAACAAGAATAGCCACACCTCTGCTGTTTGTACTTTCCCCAGCAGCAAAAACTTGGTTGACAAACTGCCTATGAAACAAATTACCCTCTGACATAATGAAATGGGTCTCCTGTAAAAAGGTTATGTTACATTGGAGGTGCTGTATATGCTTGAGGAGCTGGTACCACTTTATCTTAGAATGGGCTCCCTTTATGTTCCATGAAGCATACTTAACTACTGAAGCCATAGATATCTATCACTCAGATGCCAAATGAAATCCCCCCATCTCCAAAAGGAAATGAATAGAATGAGAAAAGCCACTCTGCCACCCTCCCCCCCCCATGTGACAAGACCAAGCTTCCATGACACAAAACCAAATTCCCCCTGAGGAGTAAAAAAGGATGAGATATAGCAAAACTTACAACAACATGGGAAGTGACTGAAAAAAAGAGAGGCATTTTAGTATACAAAACAAAGATACCCCAGACCATCACAAAACCACCAAACCCCTGAGTAACACCCTGATCTGGCAACACACTCCACCATAATAAAGAAAAAACAGTAACCTGACCTCCCCCCTCCCCAAGAAATAAACAACACACCCTAATAGTTCCAGGGCAAACCCAAACCGATAGCCTCCCTCTTCACAGTCCCTCCCACACCCTGAATATCCCAGACATAAGGACAGTGTATATATGCATTAAGACATCATCATAATAAGAACAAAGATGGCCCATCCCAACAACAAAAGTGTCAGTTTGTGAAATACCTAATATTATACCCTAAACTTTACTTATGAACCTATGTGATAGAAATTCAGTAACCAGATAAATAAACAATTCTATAACACACCACAGTAAACAATGCTACCACCACTACATGAACCTCAATAAAACATTTAGGGGCAAAATATGAAGAAAGAGATATGGTTAAGGAGCAATCAGAAAATGGTGACCAGTGATAACCAAAAATTGTAACATTATTAATTCAAATCAGTCTCAAAGCTAACCCAGGCACAAATATGCAATACTGAAATTAAATTCAGGATATTTAAGTAACATGCAAACTATGAGTCCATTTGGCCCTGTATCCAAAGGGAAAGGAGATGGCAAGCAGATCCAGGCCAGAGTGTGAAGAAAAAGGCCACCTAGGAAATTATAGTGCATCCAGTCATTATGATAGGTTCCATGAACAAAGAACACACAGGTAATCAAGGTATTAACAAACTGGAGAAACTGCGGCATCCATTACATGCCATGTCAGGGAGATGGACCATAATAAACATTGTAGATTCCTCAAAGGCACTGAAATGAAAACCAAAGGGCCACAACACCTTAATGTATTTTTCAGCTCATGAGTGCTGCCACAGCCCCCCAGAGAACCCAGGCAGACCAGCTATATATGGTGGTAACTAAAGTACTTGCCAGGAAAGCATTCAGGTTAAAAGAAATTGCTGCAGTGCTGGGACAGTGAAGCTCACGAAGGAGGATCAAACCAGAATTGCATAGTGAATCAGATGGAGGTTACTGGATCAGCCACCCTGGGTTTAATAGGGCCAAGGCCACAGTCGAGGCAAACTCTCAAACAGCAAGCCACCTCTACAGTATCAATACAGTCTAGAGATTCACAGTAGAAAAAAGGGGAAGCTGGAAGACAGCCAGTGAAGTAAATGTTGCTCTAGTGCCCAAATCTGTTCAATATCCTGAAATGGTTGTGAGACCAACAACAGATCAGTAGAGAAAAGGGTATCGAACCAGAATCATGGTTCAAACCAGGAGATGTCTCTGAGAGGATTTATGAATCAGACTGGGAAAAAGTCACCAGAAATCACTTGCCACACCACGGTCCTTGAACCATTTAGGCACCATAGCTGCAGTAGGATGTGGTACTTGTCAAATGAGGAATGAAACTGAAGTCTGGTGCTGCGATCTGATGGACATTCTATGTCCTTTATAACACCAAAAGCAGTTTGTCGGTGAATAGCCATTCAATCCAGGATCTCAGATCAAACCAGGAGAAATGTACAACAAAATGTAAGAGTAGAATCAAGGAAGAGTTGACAGAAATAAACAGTCTTATCAACAATCTTTGAACTAAGTCCAGCAGTAGCATTTTTAAATCAGCTGTTACCTTCTCCACATTGCCAAATTGCCTCCAGGATCTGTTTACTAGAACATGAAAAGGGTCTGGGTAAAACATTTTAAATCTTACCCCAACAGCAATCAGCTTGGTAGCTGTTGGGTGGAATGCGGCATAACTGTGCTGGATAAGTCCTGTGCAATCTGCAGATGAGTGCCCTCCCAAGACACCTCTTTGAGGTCTTTGACTTTGTTCAAATAATTCAAGAACCAAAAGATAAAGGGTCTGGGAGGTGAACCTTCCAAGAGCATTGGGTGCAGTAAACAGTGAGCATGCTCAATGAGGTAGCTTGCTCCACAAGGTGAAGGTCCAGCTAGTTTGTTAACTAGTTTCTGAGCAAATAAAAGCAGGTCAGAGCTTTCTGCATTTTCTGGTAATCCAATACTGACCACATTGTTCCTGCAGCTCCAACCCTCTAAATCCTCAAGTTTGGCTTCCAAACAGGTGCTCTTCTAAGAGAGTGCTGTCAGTACACGATTGATCTTAACCCTCCATTTTTTGACCGAGCTAATGCACTCCTCATTGTCTCCAACTCTGTGGGTAAGTTCTTCAACAGAGACCTACATAGCCCTCAGTTCTTCCATGAGACTGCTCAACTCTTCCTTGAAGGAGAGACACTCAGCAAGAAAACTTTCCTCCGATAATGGTGCTGGCGCCGGTGTAGCAGCAGTTGTGTGGCCGGAGGAGGATGTGTGAGCCTTGAATCTCTTGATGTTCTTGTCGGGGGTGAGCGGCGGTGTATGCTGAGGTAATGCATTCTTCATTTCGTCATCCATGATTGAGAAGAACCCGATCCAGTTTACAGCCCAGGGTGATGAACAGCAATGCAATTAAACTGAGTGACTTTCTACCACATTAAATGGGAAATAAATGGAGTTTTCAGCTTAGGGATGTGTGAGATCCAAGAAGAAACAGCTTGCTGGCTCTTTGCATTAAATGACTCCAAGTTTTACACTTTTTAGCAGAAGCACCAAACACTTAAGTAAAACTCTACCTTCCAACCAGAGCAAAGCAAGAGCACATCAAAAATACTTCAGCTAAAAAAATAGTATCGTACAACATGGATAGTTGACAGTCAGTTGACAATTTAGCTGTCGACTGATGTTACAGTGACTCCTGTATGCCGACCACATTCGCAGTTGGCATAAAGGGAGTCACAAGACATATTGTTTTCTTCGGGGGCTTAGTCCCCCAACCCCCCTATGCAGGGGGCTCTGCCCATGCACCCCTGTTACTAAAATAATCAACTCTGAGACTGAGTTATCTCAGAGAGGGGGTGCAATACCCCTAGAAAGCAGTGACAGAGTCCCATGCCGACATTACAGTGATCTGGCGCTGTTGTTGCTGTAGTGTCGAGCAATGTAGAATTGTCACAGTAGCATTGGTATACTGTACGGTACATAGTTAAGTGTTTTGCTTGTGGTACAGCTGTACCGATACACTGTCCCTCACGACAAACACTAATCTCTACATGGTACTGCATACTTTTGTTTTGCCGGCTACGGTAGACGTCGGAAATAGCGGACATCTGTTGATGTACCCAACGACTCTGCTATAGCTGACTTTCACTGTATTACAATGTTAACTTAAATAAAAAGTGGTGATAAAGTATTCAAAAGGGAGAGATGTTCAACAGACAAATGGTATCCCCCGTTTCCTAAATGTATATATTTTTTATGTAGTACTGGTAATGCATATAGGTATCAGAAAGTCCAATTACAAGTTAAATTGTACAGTAGTTGATGCTACAGGGCAGGGGAGAGATTAGTAGGATAGTATAGACTATGAATTATAGCAAGCTCTGGGCACTTGCATGCAAAAAGACAAAACAAAGTTGCAAATGTACAGTGCAGTGGTACAATGATGATTGGGGACTACAGAACATGATATATGAGGAAAGGCTGAAGTACCTGTAGTTGCTCTTTTTAGGGCTGCAGGTAGGCAGAGTCTGCAGCCCTCTTACATTAGCTCTGAAAATGGTTTACTGTGGAACTTCTTTTTTGGACTTTTGTAAGTATCAGTCCACAACTACAAAATAGTGTGCTCCCCCTTTGATTTTTGCAATTTGTTGCTCTGTGTTAAAGACATCTGAAGGGAGGGGGGATGCTACCGTGCCTCCCAACTTTTTAAGATATAAATAAAAAAAAACCTTTGAAGCATACACACACACACAAAACAACCTTTTGAAACTGCTTTTCTGTAACTCCTCAATTTAACCCTTGCAAGGCTACGGAGTGAGCATCTATCAAGTTCAATCAAATAGATTTATTCTAGTTCTTTCAGCAGCCTAGGGCTTAACTCATTATATAGAAATATATTGGAAAGTTCCTTATTGAAGCACTGAAGCAGCAAGGGTCTCATTAAACAGACTACAGTGTCAAATTAACAAAAAAACCAGCATTGGGATCTGATACCATTTTCTTCTCTTTTTTATATTTTTTCTATTTAGCCTTTGTACATTTGCTATCCAGTGCTAGTGAAAGGTGGGGGCTTATAACAACTCTGTTTATCCACAGACTTGGTCTCACTGCTAACTTTTCCACTCTTACGTATTTAATGCTCATAAAAGGTACAGCTCAGACAGCACTAGACAGTAAACTAGAGTTATTTGTTTATCCACAGAAACAGGTACAGTGCAGGCCTCCCCCATTCACTCACCCACTGTGATGAATTTAGTACTGGTAAAAAGTGGATAAAGATCTAGGTTTATCCACAGGTACCATGTGAAGCAGTCTCAGTGCTGACTTATCCACACTGAGATGGATTTAGTGCTGGTAAGAGGTGAGGGATTGACTAATCCAAAGAGACAGCTTCAGTGTGGGGTAAGGGACAGTGCTTGGTTTTCACACTGTCTGCATTTAGTCATGGTGAATGGGGAGGGACTGCCAGAACTGGGGACTAAAGCTTTTTGTATATCTACAGTGATAGGTACAGTGTGTGACCATTGAACAATAAGGGACTGGCACCACTGGAGAGTGAAGCCCTCTATAAATCCAAAGTGGCAGATGCCGTGTAGAACAGAGAATCCAGGGTATGTGCACTGTGATAGATATAGTGCTTATGAAAGGTAGCAGACTGACAGCACTAGAGGATGAAGCCCTCTCTTTATCCACATGGGTAGGTACAGTGTGAGCAGGGACCATGCAGGGTTCTCACACTGATGGTTTCAGTGTTGGCAAAAGCTAAGGGATGGACAACTCTGTCGACTGCTCTACTATCTTCATGTCCACAGTCTCTAATGGCAGGTCATTTTAGAAGGCCACCACCTTCTGGGACAAAATATGCTTCCTAATGATACCCCTAAACTTGATATCTGTGACCTTCAGAGAACACCCCTTTGTCCTGCTGGAAAACATATCCATATGTTCAATCCTGTCAATACCCCTGAGAATGGGAAGACTGAGATCATGTATGATTTGTTGTTCTTCAGGGAGAAGATGGTAATAACAACTAGTAAACCTAAATGTAGATGTTATCTGTTAGTTCCTTATAGGCATTCCTGGTTTGAAAATGCATCTTCTCCTTAACTGTGATATCTCAACAGAACGCCCACTAGCAAATTTGTTTTTATTTTTAGTTCTGAACACATTCTCTTTACTGCTTCAGTAAATGTAAACACTGGAGGAAATAAAAAGAAACTGATAGAGGGAAGCTTACAAAGGATGTCAGTAGGCATTTTATGTGACTGCATAGATATGCAGAATTAAAAAAAATGCTACATAAATTAACTGCCACTAAGCAAAAGGCAGGCCGGGGGAGGGGGGGATTTGTAAACACAAAAAGTGGGCCTGGCTTGCACTCAGAGAGGAGAGAGAAAGTCAGTTTTCCTATGTAGGACATTGACCCACTGGGTGTAAAAAGTTTGGGTTATTGAAAGTATGATGTATCATAATGGTCTACAGAGCCCAGTTTCTTAAAGCAGCAGTTTTGTTATTGAGGAAGAAAAAAAGGTGGGTCACAATTAACAGCCATCTGACATTTTTCATAATCCCCCACTCAAAAATGAATATCGATAACATTTATCTTGTTGCATTATAAGACCGCACCAAATAATTCAGCATCTGTGCCAAGCTGGTGATTCTCTGTTTGACATATGTGTTGCAATCTTTTGGCAGGGTCTTTATAAATACAGTAACACAATACATTTTCTTGACCTTATCATCATTTCCATCTGATTGCATATCAACCCCATTTCTGCCCTGATATCATGATATTTAGGGGTAGATTATGTAAAGCTGTATCTAAATTTTCTCCCTATGGATCAAGTGAAACGTTTTTTTTTTTTTTTTTTTATTTTCATCTTTATCCCTCCTTACTGCCTCCAGTGCCCCCTCCTTCCGTCCGCTCATGTCCCCCCGGTACCTACCTTCAGGGATCTGCCCCTAGAGTGCCCAACCTCCTCTCCTTGCACATTGGGGTCTGTCCTATCGGTGGTCCGGGCGGACTTAGGGCGGACTTCATCTAGGGCTGCTGGAGGGTATTTCCGGTTTTCTCCCCTGACGTCCCCACTCCCCCAGGATGCCTTGCGCTAGGGACGTACGTCCCCGAGTGGTAGTGTGCTTACGCACGCAGACCCCATGCACCGAGACGTCCCCCTCCCTGGCTCCGACAGGCGGAGCCGCCTCCACCCCTTCCCTCTGCCGGTGCTTCCACCGGCTAAGGAAGGAGTGCAGAGCGTGATGCGTTCTTGGTAGCCCACCCTTGAGGGAGGAGAGCATCCATTGGGATGCTCGATCCTCCCTCCCCCTGCCGACCCCCGGCCACCCGAGTCCGTTCCCGAACCTGGGTCACCGGCACAGGGCGAGGTGTGGCGTCTAGCGCCTCAACCCTCAGCGCCACCGGGACGGCTAAGTGAAACGTTTTCAATGATAAAAAAAGAATAGCAATGCATTCCCAGGCCTTGAATAAATTTAATATTGGGTGGTATACTTTGCACATATTTATTTTCTATGATTCTTTTTTTTAACTCTTTGTTTATCCTGCTGCAGCCCCCAGACCCTCTTTTCTCTCAGATCTCCAAGTCTACTACTCTCCATTCTGCTGAGGTCTCTGCCCCTAGAGTGCATGCCTGCCTCAAGTTACTTCAAACCCCCAGTTAACCCCCTGGGTGGGTCAAGAAAGGCCCCCTTTACCTTTCTTGGACATCAGGGAAGTGTGCATACACAGCGGAGTCTGCCCCTGTGCATCATGAAAGTGGAGCAGAGGATCATCACCCGGATTGTCTTGGGGATTTTTCCTCCATCTGAGTCCCTCGATGTCAGCATGCAATGAGGATCAACGGGCCCAATGCAAATTCAGATGTGCATCCACTCCTGTCCTCTGCCAGCATCAACCCCTTTGTTGTCCCCGACCATGCCAGCACCCCCACCAAGATCCACAGGTGGTGGCATTAAAGCAGCAAGGCTAACTCCCCATCCCTCCCCAAAGAAGGAGAGCATGACTTTGGGCACTCAACCCTTCTCTGCCAGGCCAACTCCCGGTGGCCCAAGTTCATTCCTGAACTCGGGTTGCCAGCATGGAGCAAGGTGTGGCATCTAGCGCCTCAACCCTCAGCACCACTGGGCCAGTTTCTATGATTCTAATATGTTCACCTGTTAGGTTTTGAGGCTATGTTGAATTCTGCAAATGCAGGTTCATAACTTTGGTAATATTTAATATTTTTACCACACATTTTCAACAGAACCATTTTTGGTACTTAGTGCTGGTAAGAGCTGAAGGACTGACTAATCCACGGAGACAACTTCAGTGGGGGGGGGAGGGACAGTACTAGGTTTCAACACTGTCTGCATTTAGTCCTGGTGAATGGTGAGGGATTGCCAGAACTAGGGACTAAAGCCTTTTGTTTATCTATAGTGACAGGTACAGTGTATGACTGGTAAACAGTAGGGACTGGCACCACTGGAGACAGAAGCAATCTATAAATCCACAGGGGCTGATGCAGTGTAGAACAGACAGTCCAGGGTTTCAGCAGTGTGCTAGATATACTGCTGATGAAAGGTGGCAGATTAATAGCACTAGAGGCTGAGGACAGAGACAGTGCAGGGTTCTTACACTGATGGTTTCGGTGCAGGCAAATACTAATGGATAGGCAACACTGGGGACCACTCAATTATTTTCATGTCCACAGTCTTTATTGGTAGCTCGTTTTAGATGGCCACCTCCTTCTGGGACAAAATATGCTTCTTAATGTTACCCCTAGACTTGCCATCTCTGACCTTCAGATCATGTTCCTATGTTCTGCTGGAGAACATATCCATAGGTTCAATCCTTTCAATACCCCTGACAATAGAAAGACTGACACCATGTCCCAACTCAGCCTGCTGCTCTACAGGGAGAAGACAGTAAGAACTACTAGTAAACATAAATATGGATATTATATGTTAGATGCTTTCAGGTAATTCCTTTTTATTTTCATTTTATTTATTTGGTTAACCAGGATAGGGCACAGGAACAAGTCCATTTTCAGACCGGGACCAACAGAAAAATCAAACACAACATGTAAAAATAATACAAAACAGTAACAATAAGACAATTTGTAAATAGCAAACAAAATAATCAGCAGCCATTAAGTAATGCTTTAAATTTGTTTTAAATTTGTACAATGAGGAGGAAGCCCAAAGACTATCAGATAAGCTTTTCCAAAACAATGGGTCAGAGACTGAAAAGAATTTAACCCTATCTTAGATTTACAAAAGATTGATTGTAAAACTATAATTTGGGAAGACCTCAAAGAAGTCATAGGGTTACAAATAGTTATTAGGTCAGCCAGATGAAATTTTGGGATTAGAAAATAGATTTAAATAATTAACAGCCAAGATAATTAAGCAATAAACCACGACAGGGTGTTGCTGATGCTGGTTTTACCCACGCCTGGCATGGTTTGGTCACGAGGCCGCAGGCCGAGTGACTATACCTCGTCAGGCGTGGGTAAACCAGCATCCAACACCCTGGAGTGGTTTATTGCAATTATACAAATGTTGTGTGGCAAAATGTGAATAGTAATTTAATTGTGATAATTCGTTGTGGGTAAAAGGTAAGGAAATAGTGGAATATCCTTCCATGCAAAAAAATAGTCCATACAGTGGGTTTGCTTGTAACATAAAGAAGTGTTTATTTTTTTGTGTTTTAACATTTGTGTCTAACTTTAACAGTGAAGCAGAACAGTAGTTATGAACAGATGTAGTTTTAACATGTACTTTTAAGCAATAATATATATTTTGTATTATTTCAGAAAAAGTCTTAAATGATTAGGTATTATCATTTTATAGTAATATTATATAGGTTAAAGTTCAGTATAGTATTTTGTTTCTGTGCTCTGTTGCTTTAAGATGATTGTTGTTTTTTTTCTTAGTTGTCCGATGCCTGTGGGCTGTTGTCATTTTGAGTAGGCTTGGGGGGAGTGCAGGTATTTGTTTCGAATCTGCAAAAGCAGAGAAAAAAAACATGTTAGTTTTTTAAAAGAGTTTATTGCAATTTGTAGATTATGCTGGTTTTTGTGTTACCTTTGCATTATTTGTAGAAGAAATTTACAGTTCCATAATTGAAGAGACCACCAAAGGTCGTTTGGTTCGATCCAGGGTGTGTGGAGCTGCAGGCATGCTGGCTGGATCCGGTTGGGATGTTCACTCGGGAGGGCTGATTATGGAGAGGTGTGTTTCTGTTTTCTCCATTCCTTGATGATGGTGGCATCAATTCGAAAAGAATTTCGGTGTTGGAAGAATTTGTTTCTGGATTTGGAGGCTGATCATGAGATATGTCAGTTCTGGAGCTGTGCATTGTCGGCGAATGCATGTGTGAGATGACTGTTTCTTGGTGGTGTTTTGTGCTTAGGAAGGCGAGATTCGGGGGAGGGGTAGCAGTTTCCTGATGGTTGCCTTCTGATATGATGTTTCCCCATTTTTGAAGTCATCCATGTTGGGCTTCCAGTAACTCGCGGCGAAGATTCAATTTTGTGTCCAGTTATCGCCATGATTTGGCAGATTCCATTCCTGCATCGCTCAGCAATGTGACTGCAGTTGCTCTTAAACTGTGATTTGTGTAGATGCCTGGCAATGGGCTTGCTTGCAGATGAGTGGCAACATTTTTCCCAGGTAGTTAATGCCCATTGGCTCGTTGTTGTACCATACTGGCATTTTTTCCAGGATATGGTTAGGAAGTCTTTTTGGGTGGAGGAATAATGCTGTGGGGTTTGGTGGCAACTTGTTTAGATACTTTTGAAAACTTTTAACAAGACACAGGGGGTCGTCAGGTTGCTCAGACATGCATCCTCTTGTGAGATGGTGTGTGGGATCATTGTACTTTTTATGGTTCTTTGTTTCTTCATTAAATGTTTTTGTGACATATTGTAAGCCATTTTCAGCAATTTTTATTTCAAATGACTGTGTTGTGAATTGTCTGACTCCTTCATTGCCTCATCTTACGAAATGCAGTTGAATGTCTAGCCAGACTTTTTGAACTAGCCCTTTTGCAGTTGTGGGAAACTGCATCAGAATTCTAATGGTTGCTAGTTGGGATATTGTGAGTGCAGGGTGGTGTTGAGCAATGTATTTTCCTGACTTTCGGTATTTTTAACAACTGCTTTGAATATGTTATTTGCAGTTGTGAAGTCTGGAATCAATCATTAAATTGAGCTGTCTGGCAATAGAAGTCATTTATGTATCTGTTAGTCCATAGCGCAGGCAGCAAAGCTACTTAGTACATATTCTTCTCTGATGTATTTCTAACTGTGCTGTAGTAGTTGCATGGATGTCATTTAATTGCTGGGCTGGGATATTTTTGAGATCTATTTCTATTTGCTTTTCTTTTGCCCAGTCTAGGAATACATTCACTGCCCATCTGGTTTGCTTCTGTGTTGTTTCCTCATGCCTTTCAAGCTCCAGCATTGTGATTTGCTCAGACGTGATGCTGTGGTGACGGCACTTTGTTTTTGTATTAGGATTGGCTGGTGTGGGGGCCTTGAAGGGAAGCGCCGAGTTTGAACTGTGCTCTGCGGTAGTTGGATGTGGTGCTAGCAGGCTGTGTGTGACATTCAGGCTGGGGATGTGAGGCAGAGGAATGAGCTTTCGTGGTGGCTGTGCTGTTGATTTTTCAGGTACTGGATTTTTTGTTTGAACTTCGGTTTTATTGCCATCTTCTGCGGCAGTTGGACGTGCTGTGAGCGGGCTGTGTGTGACGTTCAGGCTGGGGATGTGAGGCAGAGGAATGAGCGTTCGTGGTGGCTGTGCTGTTGATTTTTCCGGTACTGGATTTTTGGTTTGAACTTTGGTTTTATCGCCATCTTCCATTGATTTGAAGATGGCTTCCAGCTCGTCATTGTTGACTAAGTCGAACGTTGTTTCAATATTCATTTTTAGCGGTCAACGGCCGGGTTTTGCATTAGTGAGCTCGAGCCTTGGCACAGCTGGCACTTGTTCCTGTTGGTGATGCTAGATTTTACAACAGGGTGATAGTGCCAGCTGGCCAATGAGAGGTGGCTATTTTTTTTCCCATTGTATAATAAGCAATTTTTGATTTGGGGGATAGCCAAGACAGATTCAAATACAACAAACAGTGATGAGAATGGTAGGAGGAACCTAGAACAAATTGACAAATACTGTAGTATGCAACCATAAGCATCTTAGTTTCCTTAACACCAATACCATAATATAAGCTTGCATAATACTCAAAATGAGACATAAACATTTCATATTTTGAAAATGGAGCTTCTCCTTAACAGCGATATCTAAACAGAAACCCCACTAGCAATTTTTTTTTTCAGTAGTGAACACATTCTCTTAACTGTTGCAGCAAACGTAATTACTGGAGGAAATATGAAGAAACTGACAAAGGAAAGCTTACAGAGGATGCCAGTAGACATTTTATGTGACTGCATAAACATGCAGAATTAAAACAAATGCTACATAAATTCAATGCTACTTAGCAAGTGGCAGACGGGGGAAGGGAAGTGATTTGTCAACACAAAAAGGGTGTTTGGTCTGCATTCAGAGAGGAGTGAGAAGGTCAGTTTTACTATGTGACACAGTGACCTACAGGGTGTAAAACATTGTGGTTATTGAAAATATGATGTATCATAATGGTCTACAGAGTCCATTTTCTTAATGCTGCAGTTTTGTCATCATGGAAGAAAAAAAGGTGGGTCACAATTGACAACCACCTGACATTTTTCACAATCTCCCTATCAAAAATGAATACTGACACATTTTATCTTGCTGCAGTAAAATATTGCAACAAAGAATTGAGCATCTATGCCAAGATACTGTCTCTGTGGCACAATCAGTTAGCACGTTCGGCTGTTAACCGAAAGGTTGGAGGTTCAAGTCCACCCAGGAATGGGTTTGATCCCATGCAATACAGTACACTCGTAAAACAGAACACTCTTAAAACAAATGGTAAGTAGACACATTTCGTTGAACGTACCTTGGTGTAGAACGAATTTGAAACTGGAGGTGGCATCAGTGATAGAGTAGATTTCTGCTCCATACTGTGATCTGTGACTTTTAGTGTGTCCAGATGGCTGAGTGGTCTAAGGTGCCAGACCCAAGAAGAAATTTTTTCCCTTGACAATGGGTATTCTGGTCTCCAAATGGAGGCATGGGTTCAAATGCTACTTTTGATACAGCATTCTTGAGAAGAAGCCAGAAGGGGAAGGAAACATATTCAATTCAGTGCTTTACAGTGACTGGTAATTGCTATTTTTCTTTTAAACTTAGATTGTGGGCTTTTAGTGACACTGTCATTTTTTTGCTATCTTTACTTAGAATTGTTTTTAGGCTGTTGAAAATTTAAAATGACGTGGTGGTGTATTTCTTTGCTGCCTTTAAATGCTGCAAATTTAGTCTTGGGCTGTCTGACTTGCCTTGTAGTTTGGGAGAGGGGTGTTAATTGTCTGGCCTCTGACCTCAGCTACATGATAACTGGAGATGGGGCTTAGTCGGAGTTGAAGTAGCAAGTGAGTTTTGTTTTTTCAGAAGAAGCCAAAAGGGGAAGGAAACATATTCAGTTCAGTGCTTTACAGTAACTGGTAATTGCTATTTTTCCTTTTAAACTTAGATTGTGGGCTTTTAGTGACAATGTAATTTCTTTGCTGTCTTTACTTAGAATTGTTTTTGGGCTGTTGAAAATTTAAAACGTAGTGGTGGTGTATTTCTTTGCTGTCTTAAATTGCTACAAAATTTCACCCCCTCCCTCCCCTTCCCCCAACTCTTAATTATATGCCCTGTTAAATCTGATTGACAGGAGCTAAACCCAGGGGATAGTAAGGGGTGTGGAGTAGGAGGGGCATAAGGGTGAAGAAGCCCACCCTCAGCACAAACTCATTTATTTATTTATTTATTGGTTTATTTTCTTTTTTAAAAAAGAAAAGTATCTGAGGATCAGTGGCAGGATTTTTAGGACAGTAAATTAATAAAAAGGGAACTAGGAGAGCTTCAGTAACAGACAAGTAGTGGAATAGCAGTATAATTGCAGTATAATGTGGGGAGTGGTGCAATGCAGTGGCTGTGGGGCAGCCATATTCAGGCAGACCTTCTGGACACTGAGGTGCTGCCCTATCTGTATGCATCTCTCTGGACTGTGGGATGAGGTAGCCAGACTCAGAGAGGAAGTAAACAGGGTCCGGAGTACCATCACCCCTATCCAGAGACCACCCAGTCCAATGCAACTGCTTCAAAGGATGCCGAGAACGAGGAGCACTTGGATGACAGTGGGCTCAGGGAGGGTTAGAGTGGTCAGGCAGAGGCACATCCCAGACCTAGTCCACTCAAGAACTCATATGCCACACTGGCAAACAGGGACAACCAAATAGAAGTACCCAGAGAAGTGTAAGGAAAGGATGTGGAGGTTAGCCAAGGAGGTGACCTCAACGGGGAGAGCAGAGGACCCCAGAGGAGGAGAAAGTGAATCCTGGTGAGGGACTCCATCATAAGAGGGATCCAGCTAGGAACACAGGAGGGGGAGGAAAGGGATGTGAGGTGCCTACCAGGTGCCATGGCATGGAGGGATGGAAGGAAGATCCTGGGGATCACTGGGAAGACAAGATGGGAGGGTGTGCTGAATGTCATTATCCACCTAGGTACTAATGACCTGGCAAATGGGGAGCCAAAGGAAGTTCAGGAAGAGTTTAGGAAATTGGGGAGGGGTCTCAAGCAAGTAGTTACTTCTGTCACTTTCTCAGAAGTACTAACTGTGAAAAGGAAAGAGAGAGCATAGGGGTGCATGCACCAGGAACTTTAACTCATGGTTGAAGAACTGGTGCTGTGAGGAAGGGTTTGGATTCATTGATGACTGGGGACCCACCTGGAGGGAAGGAGGTTTGTTCAAGCCTAAAGGCCTGCATCCATCCTGGAGGGGAATCCAAGCACTCAATGATAAGTTTAAATGCTACATTGACAAGCATTGAAACTAGCAAGGGGGGGTGGTAGGCCAGCAAGAAGGGTACCTACTTACTCACCTCCCACAGCTAGCAGTGGAACCAGTGAACCGGAGGAGGGGCTATCTCTACAAAGCAGTGCGCAAAAGATGGAGATTAGCACCCAAGAGGTGGATAGGCAGAAAAGGGGCAAAATTCAGCAGAAGGGCAGACAGCAAGGAGAACCAGGGATAAAGGACAACCAAGGAAGGGGCTAGAGTAGAACAGCAAAAAGGTCTAGGTAGGTCAAATCATGGAAAGCCATGTGTGTCAATGCCAGAAGCCTTAGCAACAAGATGGAAGATCTGGAGGCTGTCATGGTGCAGTCAGATCTAGACATTGTGGCTATCACTGAAACCTGGTGCAATGATAACCATGACTGGGAGATGGCCATACCTGGCTACAACATATTCAGAAGAGACAGGGCAGGTAGGAAGGGAGGAGGAGTGGCACTGTATGTGAAAAATGACATAAGGGCTACAGAGATCCAGGAGGAACAAAATGGGGGAGAGATACTGTGGGTTAAGCTGGAAAGGAAAATGGGGCCTGCCATCCACACAGGTGTGGTCTATAGACCACCAGTCCAGGAGGAAGAAACAGATAGGGAACTGATGCTAGCCATCCAAAGTATGGCAGACAAGGGTGAAGTAGTACTGGCTGGAGACCTCAATATTCCAGATGTGGACTGGAGCATCCCAGCAGCAGCATCAACTAGGAGCAGATATATCCTGGACTCCCTTCAGGGTGACTTCCTCAAGCAACTGGTCATGGAACCAACTAGGCAGAAGGCAATACTGGACCTTGTGCTCACAAACAGGGACAGTGTGATGGGGGTAACAGTGGGGGAGCACCTGGGGAACAGTGACCTCCAGTCATTGTGGTTTGAAATCACAGATAGAGCAGAACCAAACCACACAAAAATGCATATACTGGATTTTAGGGGGGCAGACTTTGGGAAAATGGGGAGATATTTGAAAAAGGCATTAAGGGGCATGGGGCAGGAATCAGGGATTGAGGAACAGTGGGCAGTATTTAAAATGGGGATTGCAAGAGCAACAGAATTATGCATTAAGCAGGTTAGCAACAGAAAAAGGAAGAGAAGATCATTATGGTTTTCCAAAGAGGTAGCAAAGAAAGTGAAAGCCAAAAAGATTGCATTCAGGCAATACAAAAAGACACAGGCAGAAGGGGATAGAATGAAGTACCAGGAGATGCAAAGGGAGGCTGGGAGGTCAGTAAGGGAAGCCAAAGCTCAGACAGAAGAACACATTGCAAAATCAGTGGGTAGAGGGGACAAAACCTTTTACAGGTACATAAGTGAAAAAAGAAAGGCAAAGGGAGGGGTAGTGAGACTGAAGGGGGAGGATGGGGCAGCATGGAGGATGACAATAGTAAAGCTGACATATTGAACAGGTATTTCTGGTCAGTCTTTACAGAGGAAGAGGAGGGTAATGGGTCTGAAGGGAGTACAAGGGGTGAGAATGGTGCAGAAATGGACACAAGTCCCTTTACTCGAGAAAGGGTCCTGAAGGAACTGGAAGTAATAAGAGTTGATAAAGCAATGGGGCCAGATGGGGTGCACCCCAGGGTCCTTAAAGAACTAAGAGAGGTGGTGGCTGAACCTCTGGCTATCCTGTTTAGCCGATCACTGGAAACAGGGGAGGTACCCAAAGACTGGAGGACAGCAGATGTAGCCCCCTTATACAAAAGTGAGAACAAAGAGAGGCGGAAACTACAGACCAGTCAGCCTCACCTCGGTAGTGGGGAAGATCATGGCAGCACAACTGAAGGAGAGACTGGTGGAACATTTGGTTGTCAGTGGACTACAGGACCCAAGGCAGCATGGTTTCACCAGGGGGCGGTCATGTTAGACCAACCTTGCTGAATTTTTTGACTGGGTGACTAGGGAGGTGGATCAGAGGAGGGCAGTGGACATGGCCTATCTGGACTTCAGCAAGGCCTTTGACACTGTGCCATGTAGAAGACTATTACACAAACTGGGGAATATGGGTGTGGGCAGGACAGTAGTGTGGTGGGTAGGTAACTAGCTGGGTGGCAGAACACAGAGGGTGGTGGTAAATGGCTGTCACTCCACAGAGGGAAGAGTGACCAGTGGGGTACCACAGGGATCAGTGCTGGGACGGGTCCTAGTCAACATCTTCATCAATGACATTGTGCAGGACCTAGAAGGCAGAATTTCACTGTTTGCTGATGACACAAAGCTCTGTACCAGAGTAGACAGACCAGAGGGTGTAGACAGAATGAGAAGCGACCTGCAGAAACTTGAAGAATGGTCAGGGGTTTGGTAGTTGAAATTTAATGCAAAGAAGTGCAAGATAATGCATATGGGGCACAAAAATTCTCGCACAATATATCAGTTGGTGGGTGAGGATATAGCATGCACCAAGCAGCAAAGTGATCTTGGGGTTATCATCTCTGATGACCTCAAGGTAGGGAAACAGTGTGACAAGGCAGCAGGTAAAGCAAATAGGATGCTGGGATAAATAGGCAGGGGCATCACCAGCAGGAAAAGGGAGGTCATAATTCCACTATACAAGACTCTAGTGAGGCCCCACCTGGAGTACAGTGTACAGTTCTGGAGACTTAACCTACGTAAGGACATAGACAGGGGAGAAGGTTCAGAGGAGGGCAACTAAGATGGTACATGGATAGCATCACAAGTCCTTTGAGGACAGGTTGAAGGAACTGAATATGTACTCCCTGGAGGAGAGGAGGTAGAGAGGGGTTATGATAGAGACATACAAGTATCTTAACAGGGAGGAACAGGGTGCAGGAATACACTATTTTTAAGCAAAAAAGATGTTCCAGGACTAGAGGGCATGGGATGAAGTTGGAGGGAGGATGCTTCAGAGGAAATGTGAGGAAGAATTGTTTCACAGAATGGGTGGTGGACAAGTGGAACATCCTGCCAGAGAAAGAGGTGGGGAGCTGAAACAATCACAGGATTTAAGAATGCATGGGATAGACATAAAGGAATTCTGGAGGTCAGGGGTAAGGGGCAACAGACTTCTAGGAAAACATAAACTGAACTTACAAGCTCAAATGGGCAGACTGGGTTGGCCATAGGCCCTTATCTGTCAACACTGTCTATATATCTATGCAAGCTGGTGTTTCTCTGCTTGACTTATGTGTTGCAATCTTTCGGCAGGGTCTTTATAGAGTACAGTACCACAATACATTTTCTTGACCTTATTCTCACTTCCACCTGAGTGCACCTTAACCCCCTTTTGGCCTGATATTATGATATATTGGGCTTGATTATGTAAAGCTTTATCCAAAAGTTCTCCCTGTGGACCCAGTGAAACGTTTTCGATGCCAAAAAAAAAATAGCAATTCATTCCCTGGCCTTGAGTAAATGTAATATTGGGTGGCATACTTTATAGATTCTTATTTTCTATGATTATTTTTTTTAACTCTTTGCTTATCCTCCTACAACCGCCAGACCCTCCTTTCTCTCAGATCTCAAGTCTGCCACTCTCCAATCTGCCGAGGACTCTTCCCCTAGAGTGCACCCCTGTCTCAAGTTCCTTCAAACCTCTGGTTAACTCCCCAGGTGGGGCAATGAAGGCTCCCTTTACCTTCCTTGGACATCAGGGAAGTGTGCATACACAGCGGAGTCTTCCCCTGTGCATCGTGAAAGCGGAGCAGGGAATCATTGCCAGGACCGACAGGGGGATTTTTCCTCCATCTGATTCTCTTGACTTCGGTATGCAATAAGGACCAACGAGCCTGAAGCGCATTGAGATGTGTGTTGGCTCCTGTCCTCTGCCAGCCTCAACCCCTTTGTAGTCCCTGACCTTGCGGGCACCCGCTGAGATCCCTAGGTGGTGGTGGTAAAGCGGAGAAGCTAACTTCCCATCCCTCCCTAGATGGGGGGGCAGGCTGTTGTGTGCTCAATCCTTCTCCCCCGGCAATCTCTCGTGGCTCGAATCCATTCCCGAACCTGGATCGCCGGCGTGGAGTGAGGTGTGGCATCCAGTGCCTCAACCATCAGTGCCTCTGGGCTGGTTTCTATGATTCTAATATGTTCAGCTATTAAGTTTTGAGGCTATGTTGAATTCTACAAATGCAGGCTCATAACTGGTAATATTCAATATTTTTACCACACATTTTCAACTGAGCCATTTTGGTACTTAGTGCTGGTAAGAGCTGAGGGACTGACTAATCCACAGAGACAACTACAGTGTGGGGGAAGGGACAGTGCTAGGTCTACACACTGACTGCATTTAGTCCTGCTGAATGGTGAGGGACTGCCAGAACTAGAGACTAAAGCCTCTTGTTTAACTACAGTGACAGGTACAGTGTGTGAATGGTGAATAGTAAGGGACTGGCACCACTGGAGACTGAAGCCCTCTATAAATCCACAGGGGCCAATGCAGTGTAGAAGAGACAGTCCAGGGTTTCAGCAGTGTGCTAGATATAGTGCTGATGAAAGGTGGGAGACTGACAGCACTAGAGGCTGAAGTCCTCTGTTTATACTCATGGGTAGGAAAAGCAAGGACGGGGACAGTGCAGGGTTCTCACACTGATGGTTTCGGTGCAGGCAAATACTAAGGGATGGCCAACACTGGGGTCTGCTCTACTATCTTCATGTTCACAGTCTCTATCGGTATGTCATTCTGGGACAAAATATGCTTCCTAATTTTACTCCTAGACTTGCCATCTCTGACCTTCAGAGCATGTTCCTGTGTCCTGCTGGAGAACATATCCATATGTTCAATCCTTTCCATACCCGCGAGAATTGAAAGATGGACATGACGTCCCATCTCAGCCTGCTGTTCTACATGGAGAAGACAGTAAGAACTGCTAGTCAACATAAATGTGGGTATTATCTGTTAGATTCTTTCAGGTATTCCTTTTCATTTTCATTTCATTTATTTTGTCAACTGGGATAGTTCACTGGAACAAGTCCATTTTCAGGCCCGGCCAAACAACAACAAAATACAAACAACGCATGCAACAATAATACAAAACAGTAACAGTAAGACAATTTACAAATAGGAAACACAGATATCAGCAGCTATTAAGTAATGCTTTAAATTTGTTTTAAATTTGTACAATGAAGAGTAAGCCCAAAGACCATCAGGTAAGCTGTTCAAAAACGAAGGAGCAGTGACTGAAAAGAACTTGACC
Organism: Neoceratodus forsteri; assembly: GCA_016271365.2. Lineage (NCBI taxonomy): Eukaryota > Metazoa > Chordata > Ceratodontiformes > Ceratodontidae > Neoceratodus > Neoceratodus forsteri. Next base: position 366,875,073 of record CM028137.1, read on the forward strand.
CTATCTTAGATTTATAAAAGATTGATTGTAAAACTATCATTTGGGAAGACCGCAGAGAAGTCACAGGGTTCTGAATAGTTATCAGGTCAGCCAGAGGAAATTTTGGGGATTAGAAAATAGATCTAAATATTTAACAGCAAAGATAATAAGCAATGTTTGATTTGGTGGATAGACAAGACGCATTCAAATACAACAAACAGTGATGAGTATGGTAGGAGGAAACTAGAACAAATTGACAAATACTGTTGTATGCAACCATAAGCATCTTGGTTTCCTTAACATCAATACCATAATATAAGCTTGCACAGTACTCAAAATGAGACATAAACATTTCATATTTTGAAAATGGAGCTTCTCCTTAACAGTGATATCTAAGTAGAAAGCCCACTAGCAAATTTGCTCTTTTTATGTTGCTTGCACGCATGTGCAAGAAACATAGTGCCAGCATCGGAGATTTCGGAGGTGTGTCACCTCCTCCTCAATTCAGTCAGTGAACTGGCGCCGCAGCCTGTAAGCCAATGCATTTTGGAGCTGTATGTGACGGCTCCAAATGCAGTCTCCGCAGTTGAAAGGGGAGCTACGCTGTTGAGAGCACTGATAAAGCGTGGCTCCCCCCACCGCGGGTGTGCGCGCCCCTGCGTGCTGTGTAGCCGACGGGTGCCAATCCCCACCGCTGAGATGCTGTCCCCCAGTTGGTGCCACGCTGGGAGCCCACCCAAACTGGCAATCATCTGGCCCACGGAGGTGCCCAATCCCCGCCGGCTGAAAGCCCCCATCCTTGTGCCATGCTGAGCCCAACCCAGCGTGGCAAATGTCCGACGTCTTTTTTTTAAAACCTATAAAACAAAAAAGCAGTCGCGCGCGTCTCGACCCCCTACAACCCGCACCCACCCACCCACTGAGCACCCAGCCTCCCACACCCCTCACCCCATACTTACCTCCGACTCCGGGCGCAGCGATCTTGGTGGACCGGAACACGCCTGCACTCTTCAAAGCCGACCGTGAACTGAGGAAATGCTGGTAAGCTGTATAATGGGCTAGATAGGGGAGTTCAACTTTATTGCATATCTCAGGCATTTTCGGGAATTTCGCACCAAATTTTCAACATGGGGTTTTTAGGACCCCTTCTCATGAATGATGTCACTGTCATGGCGTTATTCGGGCCAGAAGGATGATTTCGCGCAGTGACTGTGAAATCACCCTTTGGGCCTGAATACTGCCATGACAGTGACATCATTCATGAGAAGGGGTCCCAAAAATCCCATGTTGAAAATTTGGTCCAAAAATTCCAAAAAATAACTGTTTTATGAGCGTGCGTTGCGCAGTTCCTACGCAGGCTCGTAAGTTCATGAAATTTCAATATTTTCACTCCAGATTTTCAACATTGCCATTTTACCATACCTTCTTATGAGCAGTGCAGCTGTCATTTTTCACATCCTGCGAAAAGCGTTTCCGCCCATGGCGCACAATGGCGCAGTCGATTATCTTAATCAATGTACAGGACAAATTAAAGAAAATCACAGTGACACTGTTCATGAGCAGAGGTCTTAAAATGGCTATGTTGAAAATTTGGTGAAAAATTCCTAAAACGACTGTTTTGACGAACGGCGTTGTACAGTTCTATTGAGGCTCGTAAGTTCACAATTTCAATATTTTCACTTCCAGATTTTCAACATTGCCATTTTACCACACCTCCTTATGAGCAGTATAGCTGTCATTTTCACATCCTGCCCAAAGCGTGTTTCCACCCGTAGCGCTTTATAATAGGCATTCAATTATGCAAACTCAATGTATGGGACACATTAACAAAATCACACTGACACTGTTCATGAGCAGAGGTCTTAAATTGGCTATGTTGAACATTTCGTGAAAAATTTCCTAACAATGACTGTTTTGCGAGCGTGCGTTGCGCAGTTTCTACGCACGCTCGTAAGTTTGCATTTGCACTCCAATGACTTCCAAATACCTAAACAGCACATAGAAGCAAGCAACATTCGGCATTGACAAATGCTTGTTTTAGTAGTGAACACATTCTCTTAACTGCTGCAGTAAATGTAAACACTGGAGGAAATATGAAGAAACTGATAGAGGGAAGCTTACAGAGGATGTCAGTAGACATTTTATGTGACTGCATAGACATGCAGAATTAAAACAAATGCTACATAAATTCAATGCCGCTAAGCAAGTGGCAGATGGGGGAGGGGAAATGATTTGTCAACACAAAAAGGGGGCTTGGTCTGCACTCAGAGAGGAGTGAGAAGGTCAGTTTTCTTATGTGAGACAGTGACCCACAGGGTGTAAAACATTGTGGTTATTGAAAACATCATGTATCATAATGGTCTACAGAGCCCATTTTCTTAAAGCTGCAGTTTTGTCATCATGGAAGAAAAAAGGTGGGTCACAATTGACAACCACCTGACATTTTTCACAATCTCCCACTCAATAATGAATACTGACACAATTTATCTTGCTGCAGTAAAAGACTGCAACAAAGAATATAGCATCTATGCCAAGCTGGTGTTTCTCTGCTTGACTTATGTGTTGCAAACTTTCGGCACGTTCTTTATAGAGTACAGTACCACAATACATTTTCTTTACCTTATCCTGGCCTTGAATAAATGTAATATTGGGTGGTATACTTTGCACATTCTTATTTTCTATGATTCTTTTTATTTTACTCTTTGTTTATCCTCCTGCAGCCCCCAGATCCTCCTTTCTCTCAGATCCCCAAGTCTGTCACTCTGCAATCTGCCGAGGAATCTTCCCCTAGAGTGCACACCTGCCTCAAATTGCTTCAAACTCCCAGTTAACCCCCCAGATGGGGCAAGGAAGGCTTCCTTTACCTTTCTAGGACATCAGAAAAGTGTGCATACACAGCAGAGTCTTCCCCTGTGCATCGTGAAAGCAGAGAGGGGGATCATCACTAGGACCGACTGGGGGATTTTTCCTCCATCTGATTCGCTTGACTTCAGTGTGCAATGAGGACCAAGGAGACTGAAGCACATTATGATGTGTGTTGGCTCCTGTCCTCTGCCAGCATCAACCCCGCTGTTGTCCCCAACCATGCCAGCATCCCCTGAGATTCCCAGGTGGTGGCGGTAAAGTGGTGAGGCTAACCCCCCATCCCTCCCCAGAGAGGGAGAGCAGGCTGTTGAGTGCTCAATCCTTCTCTCCCAGCCAACCCCGGTGGCCCGAGTCCATTCCTGAACCTGAGTCGCTGGTGTGGAGTGAGATGTGGCTTCCAGTGCCTCAACCCTCAGTGCCACCATTCCAGTTTCTATGATTCTAATATGTTCACCTATTAAGTTTTGAGGCTATGTTGAATTCTGCAAATGCAGGCTCATTACTTTGGTAATATTCAATATTTTTACCACACATTTAGTACTTAGTGCTGGTGAAAGCTGAGGGACTGACTAATCCACAGAGACAACTACAGTGAGGATTTGGAAAATGCTTGCTCATAACTTTGGTAAGCTTTAATATATTTACCACAAATTTTCAATATAGCCATTTTGGTACAGCAAATCATGAATGTGACAGCTGTCATTTTTCAGCTCCTGCCCAAAATGCATGTTTGCAGCCCAAAAGTTGATTTTGCAGTCCCTGCATGACATCGTGTTTAGGCCAGGAGTTGAACATTTTCTCTGCCCTCCTTTTCAGTATGAGACAGGATCATCACAAGCATGTCTTTAAAATGTGGTGCAAAAATATAAAAAGAAATAATTTTCAATATTTTTAACCCAGATTCATCTCCTGCAGTCCTATTGGCTCTGGCCAGAATTTGTTTGTAAAAGGAGGCTGCAGAGATTGAGGTATTTACAATCCTAACATGTTTTCAAACTTTTACCAAGGCAAATTGTAAATCAGAATCCATGATGACAGAACTAGGGGACACATGTTCAGATTATAGAGATAAATACTTAAAGGGGGCGTACAGAAATGCACTAATGCTAATATCACTGTGAAAACTTTTAAAGGCCTATTATTTAAACCAAATTCATCTTATAATTTAAATATTTCCAATGTTTACCTTTCTTTAGTACTGTGGATATTCACAGGGGAACATGATATTTGTCACTTTTTTCTTATCTTCTTTGGCTCAGCTATTCAAAAGAGTTGTGCATGGCGCCACAGTGTTGCACCATGTGCAACCCACTGATGCGCCCCGGCGCGATATTCAAAAGGGAAAAGTGTGCGGCACAAATCCTGATGTGCCGGAGTGCATCAGCAATGTATGCAGGCACAAGTGGGGGGGGGGTGCCCATGCATACTCTGCACAGCCCAATATTCAACCTGGGATGTGCAGAACCATGCATGCACAACCCCTACCTGCACCAGCACAAAGTTGATCCACAAAAAAAAGGAACAACTGATGGCCACCCACAGGTGAGCTGCCACATTGCAGGATGCAACACGGCAGCTGCCACCTGTGGGTGCCACCCGAGTTCCAGCTGCACCTGGTGGCACCCCGCCTGCCTGATTGCAGGCATTTGTAATAAAATAAAAGAATGCGTCCAATATACCTGGTGGTCCAGTGGACCGCTATCTGCCAGATCGTAGACATCTGTAAAAAGAACAGAATTCATCCTTCCAATATCCCTGGTGGTCCAGTGGACTGCTATCTGCCCTATCATGGGCATCTGTATAAACAAATAGGTTCAATATCCCTGGTGGTCCAGAGGACCCCTATCCACCGGATGGCGGGCATGTGTATATAAAAAAAAAATACAATATCACTGGTGGTCTAGGGGTACCCCCGTCCCCACCTGCCCACTGAGCCCCACCGCCCCACTCCCCCCGATCATCCGGCGGGCAGTAGCACCCCAACCACCTGCCACCCCACCACCCATTGACTAACACCGTTGGTAGGGCTGCATGCCCATTGGTTCTGGCGTGAGCCAATGGGCGTGCTCAATCTATCTACACATTCAGATAACAGCGAATGATTCATTCACATATCTGGAAATGCTGTACAATACAACTGCACGCCCCATTGGCTCACGCCTGAACCAATGGGCGCGGCAGCCCTAATGACAGAGTCAGTTGGTGGGCAGCAGGGTGGCAGGTGGGTGGGGTGCTGCCACCCCCTGGCTGACCTGGGGGGGCTGGGGTGGTGGGGCTCAGTGGGTGGGTGGTGAGGGGGGTACCCCTAGACTACCAGGGATATTGGATGAGGAAATTGGGATTGGGCAGCCCCATCAGCACACAACAATGGGGGGGGTTTATTATGCTGACAGAGATTGGGCACCCCATCAGCAGACATGAAAAGTGGGGGGGCGTTACATACTGCCGACAGGGATTGGGCTCCCCCATCGGCAACATACATCTGGGCCACTGCAGCCGATGGGATTGGGGCCCCCATCGACAAACAAATGTGTTGGGGGGCACATGTTGCCAGGGGGATTGGGCACCCCCTCAGCAGGGTAGGGGATTAATATTGTTTGTGAACAGATGGCAATCCACCGTCATGTTCACAAACAATTTCAGTGTGTGAACATCCTGCCCTGCAATGATGGGTCGTTCCCCCATGGCAGCAAATGGCTGAAGCTGCAATGACAAGGCTGCCGCTGATTGCAGCAGCTATTTTTTCACAAGTTGGTGGCAATGTTCCAAACTAGTGTCACTGGCTGTGTTCCCATTATTGGTGGACATCACACATGCCCCGAAATGCTGTGCAAGTATTGGCCTCAACAGAGCCGTACCTCCAGAACCTGTATCAGCACCAAGCTGCCACAATATGTTTCTTGTTCTGCACGTAAGCTAACATAAAAATGTGTTCACACACCACTACTCTTGTAAACATCATAATGCAAACAAATACTGTACCCATCATCTTCAACACCCCCAACTCACTGTTGCATTAATCTAATGAAATTAGTTTTCAACATCAGTCATCCAGCTGCTTAACTCCCACTTAGGCTATTTTTTTCTGTTAAAGTTGTAATGCATAATTTGTCATAATATTCTAGTAGGCAGTTTATTTGTGCACACCACTCTCATTAACCACCAGCTTGCTGTGGATCAAAGGTTTTCATAGAATCTAAACTTCACCTTTAATCTTTTCTTTCCCCATTAACCATACAGGCATTTTCACTATCTTTTAATTGCTCAGCTGATGTCTGCCTTCTCCACATAATATACAGTTCCCTGTCTGAAGACATATTCTTCTTGAAAAATAAGAAAAACATAACCGCCCATTGTGGTTTCCTGCCCACAACTGAAAACTTGCAGTCTTCAGTCAACTGGCTGATTACATTCAGTTAGGACTGGAAACCCTAGAAATTAATTTAATACTCTTCAAAGAAAGTGTCTGTTTCAGATAGGGCAAGGGAATGGAGAGGGAGAGAATCAAGAAGCTAGAATGGTAGGAAGGGATTATTTACAGCATGGCTCCTTCTGTGGACACGTCTCTCCTGTCATACTTACTTTGTGGCTTAACATTTCAAAGGAACTTCAGCTACAGATACACTACTCCAACCATGCTTAGTGAACTTTGAAAAGTTAATAAAAAACAAGCATTTGTCAATGCCGAATGTTTGCTTACTGGCATTGGCAGTGGTAGTGTAGAAGTTACAGACCTGCGTAATAGGAATGGCAGTGAAGTATTGAACTAAAGCCAACCCCACCATCACCCTGCAGAGAGTGACAGGCATTGGGGTGTGCATTTGGGTCGTCAGGCATAACGGCCCCACCATTTCACCACACCCCACTCTGCAGAGACTGACAAGTGTGACGTACTCCTTGGGGTCTTTGGCCCTTATGCGCAACCCATTTCATTAGGAAATATGGTGAGATGGGTGTGATATAGGAGAATGGGGTGAAGTTTGGGGCCAAAGAGTCCAAGGCATACCTCAATGCCTCTCAGTGACTGCAGGGTGTGGAATGGTATGAGCATCACAGGCAAAAATCCCAAGTCACACCCCTGATTCCTGTCATTCTCTATAGGGGTGAGCGATTTAGTTGAAAAGCCGAATACCTCAGGCATTCGTTGGTATTTTAACTCAAAATCTTCAACATGTTTGTTTTGTGACCCCACCTCATGAACAGGGGAATATCAGTTTGGTAGCAGCTGCTTATGCACAGTGACTACGAGTTTAGCACCACAGGTGCAAAATATTCGAACAGGCTGTAAAAATGACAGCTGTACTCTTTCATAGGAGAGTGTAAAAATGGCTATATTGCAAATGTGTAGTAAAAGTATTTAAAAATGGTGAAGTCACGGCGTACATAAAAACTGTACAGCACACCGTTATGTAAGTAGGTTGGGGATATTTTATAGCAGATTGTCAACTCAGGCATTTTGGTGCCTCCGATCATGAACAGTGTCACTGTGATTTTCTTTATCTGTGCCGAACAATGATTTCCCACAGCGACCACGCATCTCTGCACTGAAAGTGTGAAAGACACCGGCCATGTTGAAAAATGGCAGCTGTACTGTTCATAAGGAAGTGCTGAAAAATGCCACTAGTGAAAATCTGGACTGAAAATATTACAGTCATGAACTAACGAGGATGCGTGGAAACTGCACAATGCTCACTCATAACACAGTCATTTTATGGACTTTTGTCACAATTTTCAACATAGCCATTTTAAGACCTCTGCTCATGAACAGTGTAACTGTGATTTTCTTAATCTGTCCTAAACATTGCTTTCGCTGACCAACAGCACCATTATGCCTACATGTGCGATAACACATTTTGGGTGACATATGAAAAATTGCAGCTGTACTATTCATAAGGAAGTTTAATAAATGGACATGTTGAAAATCTAAGTGAAAATATTAAATTTGCAAACTTACGAGCATGCATAGGAACTGTACAGCTGCGCTCGTAAAAGTCATTTTTAGGCATTTTTTCACCAAGTTTTCAACATAGCCATTTTAAGACCTCTGCTCATGAACAGTGTCACTGTGGTTTTGTTAATGTGTCCCATGCATTGAGTTTGCGCACCGACTGCGCCATTGTGCGCTACATGGGCGGAAACACGTTTTGGGCAGGATGTGAAAAATGACAGCTGTACTGCTCATAAGGAGGTGTGGAAAAATGGCAATGTTGGAAATCTGGAGTGGAAATATTGACAATTCGCAAACCCCTCTGACGTCGTGGGAACAGAACCAGCACACTTAGTAAAACAGTCATTTTAGGAATTCTGTCACCAAATTTTCAACATTGCCATTTAAGATCTCTGCTCATGAACAGTGACACTGTGATTTTCTTAATGTGTCCCATACACTAAGTTCGCACAACGACTGCGCCATTGTGCGCTACATGGGCGGAAACACATTTTGGGTGAGATGTGAAAAATGACAGCTGTACTACTCATAAGAAGGTGTGTAAAAATGGCAATGTTGAAAATCTGGAGTGGAAATATTGAAAATTCACAAAGCTATGAGCATGCGTAGGAATTGCGCAACGCACGCTCGTAAAACAGTCATTTTTAGGAATTTTTTCACCAAATTTTCAACATAGCCATTTCAAGACCTCTGCTCATGAACAGTGTTACTGTGATTTTCTTAATTTGTCCCGTACATTGATTTCACACACTGACTGCGCCATTCCGCGCTACAAGGGTGGAAACACATTTTGGGCAAGATGTGAAAAATGACAGCTATACTACTCATAAGACAGTGTGGTGAAATGGCAATGTTGAAAATCTGGAGTGAAAATATTGAAATTTCGCGAACTTACGAGCCTGCATAGGAACTGCGAACGCACGCTCGTTAAACAGTCATTTTTGAGAATTTTTGCACCAAATTTTCAACATGGGGATTTTGGGCTCCCTTCTCATTAATGATGTCACTGTCATGGTGGTATTCAGTCCCGAAGGGTGATTTCGCAGTCACTGCACAGTCACTGCGAAATCACCCTTCAAGCCTGAATAACGCCATGACAGTGACATCATTCATGAAAAGGTCTAAAAAACATATTAATTGATGCAAAATCTAAAAATACCTGAGATATGCAATAAAGTTGAACCCCTCCTATCTAGGCCATTATACAGCTTACCCAGCATTTCCTCAGTTCGCGGTCGGCTTTGAAGAATTACAGGCGTGTTCTCGGTCCACGAAGATCGTTGCGCTGGGTCAGAGGTAAGTATGGGGTGAGGGTGTGGGGAGAGCTGAGTGGCAGTGGGTGAGTGCGGGTTGTGGGAGGGTTGGAGGCAGCGCGGAGCCGTTTTGTTTTTAGAGTTAAAATAAAAAAGACAGCAGCGGACCGCTTGCCATGCTGGGTGTACTCCCAGCATGGCACAATGATTTGAGGGGCCGTTCAGCGGCGGAGATTGGGCACCCCGTCGGCAAAAAAAAAAAAAGCATAGGACCGTTTCCACGCTGGGTGAGCTCCCAGCGTGCACAAGAACTTTGGGGAGGGCGCGTTCAGCCAATGGGGGATTGGGCACCCCCGTCGGCAACATGATGGATTGCCACACTGGGGTGGGCTCCCAGCGTGGCGTCAACTATTGGGAGGGGGAGGAGACAGACGCAATTTAGCCCGCGAAGTTGGGCACCCGTCGGCTATACACTACATCTTGAGGCGCGCTGCGCCTGCGGCTGGGGAGCTGCGTGTGAGCAGCTTCTTATCGCTGCTCACTCAAGCGCATAACTCCCCTTTCAACTGTATGCCACTGCATTTTGGAACGTGTCATACACAGCTCCAAAATACATTGGCTTACAGGGGCCGCGCCTGCCAGCACAGTGCCTGAATTGGAGGAGGAGGTGACACACCTCCAAAATCTCCGATGAAGGCACTATGTTTCTTGCACATGCGTGCAAGCAAAAATAATAAGTCTCTCAATCAACGCATTATATTCTCAAAGTTGTTCTTTGAGTCAGTTTTCACTGCCATATGATTTTATCAGTCATGGGTTTATCTGAACAGGAACACAAAGGAACACAAGTCCACCACCTCTTTATTTCATTACATATCAAAGGAAAGTTGCATCACAAAGGGATGATAATTATCCCAGCTACAAATGTAGAGGTGAGCGTCTCCCCTTCCCCATCTAAACAAATCCAGTTGAACCACTACTACTTATTAGCTCCTTCATTTGGGTGTGTGGTCTTTTGTGATTACATGTAGAACATAGCATTTTTTTTATCTTTTATTTATTGCAGTCTTGGAATTACAGCCCTTCAAGTCAAAACTCTGTTGCAAAGGCTCCATGTCAGATTTACAGACAGATTAAAAAAATTACAGGAGATTAATACAGTACATTATACACTGGCTACAACTATACAGATAATACAGTACATTATACATAAGTGCATCATAAATGAGGTTGAAGTGCATGGAAAAGAAACAACATGGCAAGTAGATTTAAAACAGACAGGATACGAAACATTACAGGAAATTAATACAGCACATAATACATAGGATAAGAGTATACAAGTAATGCAGTGCATTATGCATAAGTTAATCATAACTGAGGGCAGAGTACATGGTAATGAAACAAATGTGATGCAGGCAGTGCTAGCTAACTGTGTAAACATATAGGAAATTAAAGAAAAGAAAGGGAGACCAGAAGGAAGTCAGTTAAGGAGAGCTGTGAGACAGCTGGGGGGTAGGGATAAAAGTTGAGTAGAGGGTTGCAAGGTGCAGAGGAATAGGAACGCGTGCAGGTAAAGGATGAGTAAAGGGCAGGGGGGTGCAGACTAGGGAGGGAGAAATTAGACCAAAATAAGATGGGGAGGAGCAGGGGCAAATTGAGAGACAAGCTAAGAGCAGTCCCAGATTGACCAGTAAAAGCTAGGAGCAGTCACAACTATTTACAGAGAGTAGGTGCTGGCAAAGTTTAGTTTTAAATGGGCCCAATTTAACTGTGGAGGAAACCAGAGGAGGCAGGCCATTGAGCAGGACAGAGCACTGTGGAAGAACTTTCACTGCCCTAGGGATGTCCTAAAGAAAAGCACTAGGTAAAGGGCCTTATCAGAGCTCTTAATAAAACGAGGGGTAAGATCAGGGTAGATAAGCTGCTGGACTGAAGGGGGGGGGTGAGCTGGTAAGCTTCTAGGCAAACAGGTAGGTGTGATAGTTAAGCCTACCCTTAAGGTGTAGCCAGTTCATGTGACTGTAAAGATCGCAGGTATGGGTTAGCTTTGGTGCTTCTGTTATGAGGCAACATGCTTTCTTGAGAGAGAGAGAGAGAGAGAGAGAGAGAGAGAGAGAGATAATAATATAATAATGTATGGGCAACCATATACAAGGCTGGAATTCAACTGAGGGGTGTGAAGACATCATAAACCTCGAGAGAAAAACTCAAGATGTTGCTGAGGTTATCATATTCCTGAAATGGAAACACATGTCTTATTCTGCAGCATTGAAAAACAACAATGTCCCATCCCTGAATTAGAAACGTACCATATTTCAAACAGAGACTAAACCCTGTCTACTACTCCCAAAACACATTTTTCCATTTTCTATTAAGACTATTAACATAACGACCAAGCACCCACATTGCTTTGTACCTAGCCAGCGCCAGAGGAGATCTAAGGGCTCAGTTCTAGGCAGCATGGGCAGAGATTGAGTGCCTCAAATCGCATATTCAGGAGGAAATATATTACAAGAACCACCAACCATTTCCCTGACATCCAACTGAACCACTTCAACCAAGGAGGGAAGTTGGTCCAGGAGGTTGGCTGATGGTTAGGAGTCGCAGATTGGGTGCCCCATCAATCAGTGCTCACCAGTGTATCACCTCCACAAACCATATAAAAACTACAAACAGGTATCTGCCTCTATCTCCAAAATCAAACAAAGGGGCAGAGGACGTTGCAGAGCAGGACACTGCAGCAAAGGAGCTAGTGTACCAAACTTACCCATAATAGGGACCAAAACAAAAAAGGCAAAAAGGAAATCCAAAACACTTCTGGTCATAAGAGACTCCAGGATTCAGGGAGTTGATACCTACCTCTGGCTGGGAGTAATGGTCAGATGTCTCCCAGGTACATCGCATGGAGAGACCCTGACCACATTGCTAAAACCGTGTTGCAGAAAGCAGAAGAAAACATTGACATCCTGGTACATATAGGGACTAATGATCTCGCCAACAGGTCAGTTGCGGAGACTAAGGAACACCTGACCAGGCTGGGAGACAAACTGTTATCCATTTCTTCTGGCATCTCCTTCTCTGAGGTCCAGATGGTCTGGGAGAGGGGGCAGACTGGCAGAAGGTCAGAGAAGGGGCGATAGGGGAGCTAGACATGTGGCTCAAGGGCTACTGCCTGGAAAAAGGACACAAATTTATAGTTAACTGCCAACAGCTTTGAGAGCAAACGTTCTTTAAATTTAATGGACTGCATCTGACTAAGGTGGGCTATCCCTGATCTACTACTGACTCACCATGAAAGAATCACAGATCTCAAGGTAGCAGGTCACCTGGGAGCCAGTGATAATCACATGGTATGGTTCAATTTGGCCATTAGAACTAAATCATCCCACTCCAATGCAAAAATATGGGACTTCAGAGGAGCTGACTTGGATAAGATGGCCAACATAGTTAAGCTAGGCCTAGCAAGAAGAAATACAGGTGAGGGGGTACAGATAAAGTAGGCGAGCATTAAGGATGCAATACCTGAAGCAACATCCCATTGTGTTAGGGGAAAAAAAACAAAAGTAAAAGAAGGAGGAAACCACTATGGTTCTCAAAATCAGTACTAGAAAAGATCAGAACCAAAAGGCAGGCCTTCAGAAAATATAAGGGAATGCAGTGGGATGAAGATAGGGAGGCATATCAAACTTCCCTAAGAGAAGCAGGGAAGGCAATAAGGCAGGCAAATTCCCAAACTGAGGAAACACTAGCACAAACAGTAAAAGAAGGGGACAAGACTTTCTATAGGTACATTAGTGAAAGGAGAAAGTCCAGAGGGGGTATTGCTAAGATTAATGGGGATAATGGGGAGTGTGTGGAGGAGGACCAAGGGCAATCATCTATCCTAAATAGATACTTCTGCTCAGTATTTACTGAGGAGAAGGTAGGGCAGGGCCCACAGCTCATCACCATGGACAAAGGGGGGAAGGAGGTGTGCACAAGTCCTTTCGCAAAAGAAAGGGTACTACAAGAGCTTGCTAAGCAAAGGGAGGACTAGGCAATGGGACCTGATGGCATTCATTCCAGGGTACTAAAGGAGCTAAGGGTTGAACTAGCAGAGCCATTAACAAAACTGTTTAGTGCATCTTTGAGCACAGGAGAGGTCCCAGAAGATTGGAGAAGGTCTCATGTGATCCTGATTCATGAGAGGCAGCAAGGAGGAGGCAGGGAACTACAGACCAGTCAGTCTTACCTCAGTAGTGGACAAGATTATGGAGGCATTCCTTAAGGAAAGGATAGTGCAACACCTGGAAATCATAGGAGCACAGGATCCAAGATAGCATGACTTTACAATAGGAAGAGCCTCCGAAACCAGTCTCATAGATTTTTTTGACTGGGTAACCAGAGTGGTGGACCAAGGGGGTGCAGTTGATGTCACGTACCTTGACTTCAGCAAGGTTTTCAATACTGTTCCACATAGAAGATTGTTTAATAAGCTAGGTAAGCTCGAGGTGGATCAGAAGTTGGTCAACTGGGTGGTAAACTGGTTGATTTGCAGAAAACAGAGTGGTGATAAATGGTATGCAGTCAGAAGAGATGCAAGTTACAAGTGGTGCACCTCAGGGATCAGTTCTGGGGCCAGTTCTCTTCAATATCTTTATCAGTGATATTGCAGATGGACTGGAGGGTAAGGTTTGCCTGTTTGCAGATGACACCAAGATCTGCAGCACAGTAGATGGTCCAGATGGGGTGGGTAGAATGAGAAGAGATCTGGAACAACTAGTAAAATGATCTGAAGAGTGGCAACTGGGGTTTAACCCAACAAAGTGTGGGAGAGGAGTTGCTGGCAATCATAAGGGAAGAAAGCGACTTGGGTATCACCATCACAGATGACCTGAAATCATCCAAGCAGACTACTAAAGCAGTATGTAAGGCTAGAGGGATGTTGGGGTGTATTAGTAGGGGTATCACAAGTCATAAGAGGGAGGTAATCCCTCTTTACAAGAAAATAGTTATGCCCCATCTGGAGTACTGTGTGCAGTTTGGATGCCGCACCAGCACATTGACATTAACAAAATGGGGGCAGTCCAGAAAAGGGCAGCCAAAATGGTGCAGGGACTGCAAAAGGAAACATATGTGGACAGATCAACGGAGCTCAGTATGAACACCCTACAGCAAAGCAGGGAGAGAGGTGATATGATCGAAACATTCTTAAGGGCATTAACAAGGTAAGAGTATAACATGTTTCAATATCAGAAAAAATAGCAGGACTAGAGGACACAGCATGAGATTAGATTGAGGTTGATTCAGGGGTAATGTGAGGAAGTTATTTTTCACAGAAAGGGTGGTGGATGCATGGAACGGCCTACCTCAGGAAGTGGCGGATATAACTACATTGCAGGGCTTCAGACAGGCATGGGATAGGCAAAAGGGAGCAATATAGATCAGTATGAATAAATAGGCCATTGACTGAGTAAAGGCCTATGGCACATTCATAAGGAAGACAAAAATGGGCAGACTGGATGGGCCTTGTGGTCCTTATCTGCCGTCAACTTATGTTTCTATGTAACACATGTTTCTTATTTTAAAGGGACACTGTCAGTGTTTTGCTGGTGTTTTTAATGCCCTACTAAAATGGTATTTATAGCCTGTGATAGGCTTCAATAAGACCATCTCATTTGTTATAGAGAGTGAGTTAAAAGCAAGGATTTACTCTGCCTTCTTCTATTCTTTCATTTGTCTATCTCTTACCTGTCTTATTGCACACTCAGGTTTTTCCTTATGGCACCTAGGAATTGGCTGATCTGAAGGTCCCACAATTTCTCCATGTGTTTTCCCTTCCTTCGTGTGCTGTTTCTATTCCTTTTTCTCCACTTGCTTCTTTGTGGTTAAATATATGTGGTGTGTCTGTAACTATATATATTTAAATCTGTATATGAAACGGATTGCTTGGTTGGCAAATGTATATAATTATACTGTTGAAATGAATGCAAAAGAGTATCTGGGTTTCTTTTAAAAATGGCAATCTACAATAAAGGTGTTAACCTTGAGCTGTACTGTGACCTCCCCAAGCTTGATTGCAGAATTATCAACAAAGAATCAGCCCTAGGACAGGATGTCTTAATTGGTTGCACCTGTTAAGAAGACGTATGTGCTCTTCAGGCTGTTCACAGGAAGGGCAATGAAAAAAAAGTCTTGCTGCATTTTGAGAAAAATGAAGGATGAAACTTACAAAATCAGGAAGCACAATTTAATTGGCAGGAAAGACATCTTATAAAATATATAATAATGGATGGGGAAGTGTGCTTAATGAGAAATTAATGGTTGCCCGAGGCGTGGGATGCTACATAAACCCCTAGGGTGAAGCCCGAGGGGTTTATTAAAGCATCCCACACTGATGGCAACCATTAATTTCGAATTTAAGCACACTTCCCCATCTTGTATTATTTATAATTGCTGGTCAACAATTTTTCCCAACAGTGATTTTGGTACTGTCACAGACAGTCTTTGATTCACACACACACACACACACACACACACACACACACACACACAGTGTTTGTAAGAGACACTGCTCTTTTTTACAGTTGGTATTTTTATTTTGTTGTGCCAGGAAATTGTACATTTACTTCACTGCATTTCTGTAGTTATGTCACAGTGGTTATTGCAATTGAACCCTACTATCAAGACTTTTGGGTCATTCTTCTTTGGAGTTGTGTGGTGCGAATTTGGAATGGTAGGATCAACCAGCTATTTCTTACTACTGTGCAAATGCATTTTCCTTTTTAAAAACACAACAACAAAATGAGTAGGCGTTCCCAGTCTGGTGGCTCCTTGCTCTGTGGGAAGAGAAGCCGCCATGTTTTTTTAACTGTTTTGCCCGCCTTCGAGAAATGCAGAGCCAATCAGGATGTGGCTCTTGTGTCACTGAGGTGGCGTATGCTTGTCGTTATAACCCGCGGGTTATAATGGCAAATTATAACTGACTCAAGCAATGGGAAAAATTGCTCGCCAGTTATTATAAAAGAATGATTTTTAGAGATAGAGAGGGAGAGAGAGAGAGAGAGAGGGGGAGATTTTAATGACAGACTCTCAGATATTGAATTTTTGTATTGGTGTTACCTTTATAAAGAGCTATCCTGTGCATTTGTAATGGGGGGAGCAAAAGAGGCTTTTTTTTCTTTGAGATACCATAGGTGGGTAAGTTGTGGTGAAACTTTGTTGTACTGGTTTATTTCTTATTGAGTGAACAGTAAATTTGAGAGCAACCAGAGTAACTCACATTTAGGAGCCATATTATAAGACCTGTGCCTAGCACTGTAGTTTGGAGAGGGGTACTAATTGTCTGACCTGGGACCTCAGCTGCCTAATAATTGACCTCCCACAGCCAATAGCACACCACCAGGTAGGGAGCAGATTCTGCACAAAAGCAGCCATTTGCCAGCATGTCCCACACATTCATGTCCTACCAAATGAGTGGAACAATGAAGGACTGGAAGAGGTGACTGGCATCACAGGTGTTGGAAGACATCAGTAGAAGGAAGCAGGGTAGTGGAGGACTAAACTGGTCAATATGGCCAAGGAACCCATTCACTTCTGTGCAACAGTTACTGCTGGGAAGAGTGGAAGGTCAAAGGTAGGCCAAAACTGGGAATAGGAGCAACGCCTGTCTAGGTTAGGAGTATATAAAGATTTAAACAGGGCATGGGAGCACAAGTAGAAATAAACAAAAAATGGGTACCTAGAAAAACCCTATCAGGTGTAAGGGTGCAAAAGTATCTCCAGACACCGCAGTGAGAATGGAGGTTGAGAATGGTGGGAGTGGTGCAGTACGGTAGCTGTGGAGCAGCAGTTTTCAGAAAAACTTTTTGGAGACTGTTGTGCTGCCTCATCTTCACACACCTCTCTGGGTTAAGGGAGGAAGTTGCTAGACTCCAGACTGAGTTGGCTAGGATTCAGGGGACCTCTCATCCCACCCAGAGGCCACCAAGTCTGCCATCGTTACCTCAGCTAATGCAAGTCAGGAAGAACAGCTGGGCTATGTTGGGTCCTGGAGTGGTGGGAGTGATGTGACAGAGGCACATTCCTCAACATATACCACTACAAAATTCTTATGCCCCTTTGGTGGAGTGGTACTGCCAGGAGGAAGCACCCATGGTTGTGAGCAAGGGAATGTGGAGGCTCGCGGTAGTGGAAACCCCAAGGAGGGTAGTAGAGGACCCCAGAAGAGAAGAAAGCATCTTTTAGTGGGAGACACAACTGTGAGGGGAGATATATTTGGAAATAGGAAAGGGGTGGAGAGACAGGTTAATTGCCTAACTGGTGCCATGGCAAAGATGAATGGGAAGGGAATCCTGAGGATCACTATGACAGGAGGAAAAGCTGGATGTCATTGTCCACCTGGGGACTGATGACCTGCCTAGGGATGGGACTAGTATAGTGCTGGGGCAATTTAGAGAGCTTGGGCAGCATCTTAGGTAGCTCAATCAGTGGCTTTCACTGAGGTGCTGCCTGTCAACAAGAATGGACAGAAGAGGGAATGCCACACCAGGAGCTTCAGCTCATGGTTAAAAAAATGGTACAGAGAGGAAGGTTTGAATACAGTGGGGACTAGTGACCCACCTGGGGGGATAAGGGCCTATACAGGGTTGATTGTCTGCATCCATCTAGGAGGGAAACCATAGCCCTGAGTAGATGATTTAAATGTTACTTTGATGAACATTTAAAATAGCCAAGGGGGGTGGCAGAAGAAATAGTGGAGTCAGAAACTGCCTGCCCATAGGTTGAAGTAGAGAGTAGGGAGAACCCAAGGGGAGAAGAATCCTCCAGGGTGCAAATTCATAAATGGATCAGGGTGTTGGAGATAAAGGGGGGAAAGGAATGGGAGCATTGAAAAGAGAGGTAGGAAAGAGAGAGGGCAAAAAGATAAAAGGTTGCAACAAGCAGAGTGGAAACAAAATCTGGAAGGTCATGTGTGCAAACACTAGAAGTCTAGGCAATAAGATTCTGGACCTAGAGGCCATCATGGCAGAGGCTGACCTAGGTATTGTGGCCACTACTGAGTCATGGTGCACTGCAAATCATGACTGGGACATGGCCCTAGTTGTGCTATACTCTGGTCAGGAAGAAGTGGTTGGGAAGTAAAGGAGGAGATATAGTGCTTGATGTGAGGGAAATCATAAAACCACATAGATACAGGGAATATAAGGGAAGGCAGATGTACTTTGGGTCACCTTGGAAATGGGGAATGGAGCCACTATTCATTCTGGAGTGATGTGCAGACCTTCAGCACAGAGGAAGGAATTAGATAAGAAACTGTGTGAAGCCATTGTCAAGATGGCAGAAAAGTAGGAGTTGCTGCAGGTGGGGGACTTCAACCTGCTAGATGTGGATTGGAGCCTCCCAGCAGTGGCTTCAGCTAGAAGCAGGGACATCCTGAACTCACTGCAGGGGGCTTTCCTCAGGCAACTAGTCTGTGAACCTACTTGTGATGGGGCAGTACTGGACCTGGTACTCACTAACATGAACAATGTTGCAGACATCAAGATGGGAGGCCATTTGGGGACCAGCGATCACCATACCATATGGGTCAATATAAGGATGGCTAAGGAACTGAACCATGCAAGAGTGATGGTCCTGGACTTCAGAAGGACAGATTTTTAAAAGATGGATGAATGCCTTAGGGATAATCTACTGTAGCAGGGGTAGATGACCTGGGTGGGGTGGAGGAACAGTGGGTGATGATAAGGAGGAGCATAGTAAAGGCAACCATCCTCTGTGTCAAACATGTGAGCAAAAGCAAGAGGAAAAAGAGACTGCTATGGTTCTCAAAAGAGGTGTCTGAAAAGGTAAAACCTAAAAATGTAGCATTTATAAGGTGTAAGGAGAAGCAGAGAGAGGAGGATAGGGTGGTGTATCTGGGGAAACAGATAAATGCAGGGGAAGTAGTAAGAAGAGCAAAATTGCAAACTGAAGGGAGACTATCCCAAAAGGAAACAAAAGGGGATAAGACATTTTTAAGAAATGTTCTGTAAGTGAAAACAGATAGACGAGTGGTGGGATTGTAAGGCTAAAAAGGGAAAGGCGGACTGTGGCACTGTGCAGAGGGGTACCAGGAAACAGTAAACATCTGGAACAAATACTTTTGTTGAGAGTTCACATGGTAAGGATAATGGGAGGGATCACAAAAAAGTAACAGCTTTGGAGGGAGAGAGGGAAGTAAACCCTAGGCCTTTTTTGGAGGTGAGAGTCCTAGAGAGACTTGCTAATCTGAAGGTGGACAAAGCAATGTGGCCATATGAGTGCACTCAAGGGTATTGAGGGAGCTTAGGGAAATACTGGGTGCACCTCTGACAGTTTTGTTTAACTGCTCATTGGGAACAGGAGTGGTTCTAGTGGACTGTAGGAGGGCAGATGTTGTCCCACTACACAAAAGTGGTAGCAGGGAGGAGACTGGCCTGTCAGCCTGACACTGTTAGTGGAAAAGTTAATGGATTCACTGCTGAAGGAATGAATTGTAGAATATCTTGAATCCAGTGGGTTACAAGGGGGGAGGGGAGTCATGTCAAATTAATCTGATGGATTTCTTTGACTGGGTGACCAAGGAACTAGATGAGGATGGAACGGTGGATGTGGCCTACATAGATTTCAGTAAGGAATTTGACACCATTCCTCATAGGAGACTAGTAAGCAAGCTGGGTAGCTTAGGAGTGGGTCCAAAGGTGAAAAACTAGATATGAAATTGGTTATGGGATAGGTGACAGAGGGTTGTTGTTAACAGAGTTCACTCCAAGGAAGGGAAGAAGAACAGCAGGGTGCCTCAGGGATCAGTGCAAGGACTGGTCCTCTTTAATGTCTTGTCTTGATCCATACTGCCTCTGCATCTTTGGCAAGATGGTGGCTTCTCTGGGCCGGCCATTAGTGTAGCTCTGCACCATTAGTTCATTATAATTGTTTTACTCCTATTTTATTTGTAGTTATTCATAGTTTATTTCTGTCTGTGTTATTCACAGTTTTTGGTTTTGTTTGTGGAGATATGTGTAGTGACTAGCAGTGAAAACTGCAACTGGAACTCTCTGTATGGTTGGTTCAACTTTTTCTATGATCATTGTTAATAACGCTGTTGCGCGACTGTTTCGTGGTATGGTTAGTGCCCGATAATTTACATCGATCAGGATTATCTTTTGTATCAGTGCTGGTGTTTAGCACTAAGAGAATTTTATCTGGTGGCTAACTTTTGGGAGCATTGTGGAAGTATTATGGGGGAAGGCTTGCCTGTACTTCTGAGTCAGCTTGAGTGACTGGACTTGGTTTGATCCTTGAAGACTGACCGATTTGGATGACATTGCCAGCTTAGAAGGAGTCCCAAGGAGAGGAGAAAAGGTTAGCCAGACCAGTGTGCCAGAAAGTAGGTGCAGAGGGTGGCTGTTTTTCCCTGAGGGGATCGGGAGTGTGTGCTGGAGGGTTGGCACTCATTGAGCTCCTAGAGCTGTGGGGGTTGCCTGATAAGGCCAGGCTTCCCCAGCGGCTCAAGTGGGAGAAGGCTGGCTTGTTCCCTGTAGCCTGCGTTGGGTTTGGCTGGGACCTGGTTATTTTTGGACCTTTGGAAGATTCCTTTCTCCAAAGAACTGCTCCTGCTGTTTGGCTCATTAGTTTCTGCTGATAGCTGAGCATTAACTTAATATCTGTGACTGATCTGGAGAGGCATTGAGAGGGCCTCTTCTGCGAGTTTTATTACCTTCAATCAGAACTTTTGGATGCGACTGTGAGAGGGCTGCATCTTTTGGATTAATGTTGATGGTTAGGAGATGGTGTGAGACCTCCTTTCCAACTACAAAGTTTTTCTAGGGCTGTAGTATGGCTCTGTGGACATTAAGTTTGAACTTCAACTTTAATATGTGGCACAGACATTGCTTGCTGGATATTAATTTTCAGTCATCACTGCTGCTTGAGCCTCAAATTCTGCTTGTAGTTATTACAGTATTTTTAGTATTTGTTTGTGGGTTAAGGGGACTGTTTGGGTTTATAATTAGTATTTGATTATTTGTTGAGATATACTAGTTTAGTTTTATGGGTTTGTTTTAATTGCTTTTGTAACTCCCCTACAAATGGGGTTCCCAAAAAGTCTTCCTTGAGCTTGCCTAAATGCTCACTGCCAGGCTGGTGTCCTGTGTTTTAGCAGTTTAAATGTGATTGCCAAAGAGTGTCTGTATAGTCTCTGTGTACTTTCTCATTTAGAGTGATAATGATAATGTAGTTTGTCTAACCTGACTTCTCTGCAGCAAGGACTGTTTTGTTTGTCTCCACTATTTTGGACCAGGATTGCGAATTACACCAATCGGTACTGTTGGGACCTAAAATGGAGCTGGACTACAGGAGCTGTCTGGAGTCAAAATATGTAGGAATTGTAGTTTTGGACTTTTGGCACCTTTTTGCACCTGAAGAGGGAGCCTTTGTTGTGACCGACAGATCAGCAAACCAAACCTTTTGGATTCTGGGGACAGTCCCAGGCTTGCTGGCAGTTGAGTCAGATCTAAGTTGGGAGATGAAGAAGCAACAGCTTAGGACAGTCAAGCAGCTGTCTGAGTAGTTTCATGTGGGAGAACTGTGGAAAGGCCAGAGTTGTGGCCTGCATGTCTGCCTGCTGCCCCTGAGAGGTAAAGAAGATAATTATTTCGGACTAAATCCAAAGTTTGTGAGAAAGAAGTAAGCCATTGATTTTTTACCAGGCTCATACCCGAAGACCGAAGATTTTGCTGAATGCAATTGGCCTCTCAGGATTTCCAGCTGCTTTTGAATCCCTGGTTTGTGCAGAGACTCTGTGATCATGAATGGAGAGCAGTTTGCCTAGTACAGAAGAATTTCCTTACATGTAAATGGGGTATGAGTTGTTAGTGGGTCGTGATTTGGTTCCTCACTGTGTGAACTGGAAGCAGTATCCAGCCTAAAACGAACTGTATCAAAATTTGTCTCCATTTGGCCGTGGCCTTGCCACACTGGCCCAGCCAGACTACCAGCTGCACAGAGAAAGCCACTGATGAGAGACCTGCCTGGGGATCAGCCCCCTGCTCCATGCTTGAACAGGAATGACGTGTTGATGATTTGTGTGGGCCCTGCTTCTCCTGGCACTCCAGATTAACCACCTGCTGTCTCAATTTTCATCCAGCCTGTGTCCAGTCTTGGGTATCATGAGTAATCATCAGGGTAGCTCCCTGCAACAACAGTCTAATCTAAAAGTGTGTCATCTGATTGCCTTGTTGTTTTCTTTTCACAAACTGAGCCCTCTGGCTCCGGATTACAAATAGTGTGTGTTGTGCATGTTTTCTTCCATCATAGGGCTCCAACCACCTGCAATGTTCCTGTCTAGCCCACCATTCTCCATCTGGGTACCCAGAGTGTGTGACTGTTTAAGGACCCTGAAGTGCTTGCATAACTGTTTGATTGATACAGCCTTTAAGCAATTTACCCTAATTATGCCCTTCCCTTGTTCAAGTCCTTAAATAAATCAGATCAAACTCTTTTTTTGCATTTACCCTGATTGTTTTTCCAGTTTGTGCAAGAGTACTGTACTGCTGTTTGCTGTGTATAACTTTGTTTTGCAGGGGGTCCCCAGAGCCAGGCCAGAGGAAAGCCCTGGTGGTAAGTGCAAACAGTGTGGGTATTTGTGTGGCGTATCAGGGGTATTGTGAAAGTGATTATTGTGTATTTGTTCAGCCATTAGTAAGGAAATAGGGGGGTTACAGTGTCCCAGAGGGCTGTGCCCAGGTAAGCTTAACCACTACCAACCATGACCTCCAGCTGGAGGCACCCATTGCAGAATTCAGGCCCCTTAACCTGCTATTAGCCAAGCAGGCAGGGGTAGTAGCCCTTGGGATAGTGCCGCCTAGGGGTTACACTTTAATTTACCTGTGATGCAGAGGAGTAATAAACTGGAGGAAGCTGTTTTGGGTGGCTGGTAATTATGTGTTGGCAGGTGGCTCTCCTGGTCAGACGCTACTCCTCCTTCACACTCCGGGACATCCACCCCTTTGACTGTTCCCCTCTATATGCCGATGTGTATAATAACTGTTGAGCATTGGGGATAGTAAAGAGGAGGCATGGGGGGGACCTCTGGACATCGGGGAGAGGAAGAGCTTGGTGGATGGACTGGGGTCTTGAAGTCGAGGAGACACCCTGGGGTGAAATGGAGGCTGGATAGGAGTCCTCTCTGTCTGGTCCCCATACCCAAGGCCTCCACTTTTAGTGGGCAGCTTTCTCAACAAGCCTTGGGATCTCATCCAACCAGTGTGGTGTTGTGCAATGCTAGGGCCATTAAAAACAAGACAGCAATAATTGCCTATCTTGTTGGGTCATCGGACTTGGCTTGCATCACTGAGACCTGGCTGGATGGAAATGCTGGCTCAGTTCTTGAGTCAGCAGTTCAAGCCTGTTTTTCAGTGATACACTGCCCGAGGCTGGCTTGTAAGGGTGGGGATGTGGCCATTTTGTTTTAAAACATAATTGGGCCTGATAGATGTGCCAGTGTGGGAGACCAGATCCTTTGAATGTATCATGGGTGCAGGTGTGGGGTGAAAAATTCTTATCTACCATCCACCAAGGGACGGCAAGCAATTTTTGTGGGAAGTCATGGACTTCATTGTCGAAATAGCGTTGGAGTCACCCAGAATAATGGTGCTGGGTGACTTCAATGCCTGGGTCAACAATGAACTCTACGTTTGGTCAACACTTCCTCCAACTTATGATTTTGTTGTGCTTCACATAGGCAGTTGCCTCTGCTACCCATAATTCTGGTCATTCTCTTTACCTGAGCTTCCTCTTGGGTATGGAGATCTCTGATTTGGTGGTGGAACCAGTCAGCTGATTTGACCATTACAATATCAGGTTCAGTTTCTAGGTCCCTTCCCTTATAGGTCTGCCCCTGTGGAGATGGTCCAATATTGCCCATTAAGGGGAGTAAACCTAGATGGCCTGATGGCAGTATTGGGTCTATCGGGATTTCTGACTGCTAGCAGGGGTCCAGATAATTTGCTGCAAGCTTATAATACAGCTGTGGTGGTGGCTCTGGACTCCATTGCTCCTGTTCATGTTTGCCCCTCACTCTTCATCCTCAGTCCCCTTGGTTTGATGGGACCTTGAGAGAGATGAGGAGAGCAGGGTGAAGGATAGAATGTCACTGGTGGAAATCTGGTCTTGATGCTGACAGGCTTAGATTGATGGCCCATTATTTGGACTATCAATCAGTGATCTCCCATAAAAAGGCAGTGTTCCTGTCTGGGAAGATCACTGCTGTGAGGAACCAACCTGCTCAGCTCTTCTGAACAGTAGATGGACTGTGCAATACAGCCTGTCTGCAAGTTCAGAGAGCGTTGTCACAGGATAAGTGTGATGAGTTTCCTCACTTCTTTGTGAATAAGATTGCCAAGATTAAATCAGAGATCTGCTTAGCTTGCCCCAATGGGTGGGGCGGTGATTGGTCAGAGGTTGCAGAACCATGGTTTAGTTGGATGCCTTTCAGCTAGCTGGTGATTGTGGATGTCATTAGGATCTTCCAGCCTATGCAGCTGACCTGCTGTAGTTTGGACTCGGCCTCAACTCGCCTCCTTGTGGGGTATGTTGAGGTTAGCGGCCCGGTCATGGCTGAGATGGTCAGGTGTTTGCTTGAGATGGGTGAGTTTCCTGACACCCTGAAGGAGGTGGTAGTGATACCCCTCCTTAAGAAATCTTCTCTCGACCCAGACTGTCTCACCATCTACAGACCTGTCTCTAGCCTGCCCTTTGTTGGCAAGATTACTGAGAAGGTGGTCGCACTGCAGCTGGACGACCATCTTACCATCCATGACATCTATGATCCTCTCCATTCAGGATTTAGGAAGAGGCATAGTAATGAGACTGCCCTGGTTCAAGTGCTCAATGATCTCCTGATAGCGAGAGATCCGAGGGCTCGTTCCATCTTAGTCATCCTTGATCTCTCTGCAACATTTAACACCGTGGATCATGACATATTGCTGGAACACCTGCGGGTAATCTGTGGACTGTCTGGTACAGTCCTCAGATGGTTCTATTCTTTCCCCATTGGTAGATCTCAGAGAGTGGTGTAGGGAATTTATTCCTCTGATGCATTCTCTCTATCAAGAGGGGTTCCCCAGGGCTCTGTGCTTTCATCTGTTACTCGCAGTACACATGCTGCCATTGGGAGACACTGTTAGGTGGTATGGCTTGAGTTTTCACTGCTATGTAGATGATACTCAGCTATACATGTCCTTTGCACTTGACCAGGAAAATGTGGTCTTGGTGTTTAACAACTGCCTCGCCAAGATTCAGGACTGGGTGAGTGCTAACTGGCAGAGGCTGAATCCTGACAAGACTGAGGTTTTGGTGGTGAACCTTGGTCACCAGGTAGAGGGGTCCTCGACAGGGTAGGCTTCTGGGCTTTCACTTAGCAGTTGCCAGCTGACATCCTCTGAATGGGTGTAGAGTCTGGGCATTATTTTTGACAAGGGTTTGACCCTGAAGTCTCAAGTGTCATCCATTGTTAAGACCTCCTTTTATCATCTGAGGAGTATCTCCCAGATTAAGCACCTTGTTCCGGCCATCGACCTTCTGACACTGGTCCGCACCTTTGTGGCCTCCAGCCTTGATTACTGCAATTCCCTGTACCTAGGGCTTCTGGGGGCTGACATCTGCCACTTGCAGCTGGTGCAGAATGCTGCAGCTTGGTTATAGACTGGGCTATCTCTATCTAGCCATGTCACACCTGTGCTGCATGGCCTGCATTGGCTGCTGGTTCAGTCGCGGATCACCTTCAAGGTTGGTTTGCTAACCTATAAAGCCCTACACAGACAGGGACTGGGTTATCTGCAAGAGCTCCTCTGTCCCTACTGCCCCATCAGACCACTCTGCTCTGCCAAAGAGGGACTGATGCAGATTCCCACGGTTCTCTTGAAGAATGCTGGAGCTCATGCATTTGCTGCCCCTACCCTTTGGAATTCTCTACTCTTTGGATAAGGGGGTGTCTGACTGTGGAGTGCTTTAAATCTGCTTTGAAAACATTTCTATTCTCTCTTCCCTATTCTGATTTTTAATTAAGGATTCTGTTATTTTGTGTGATTTAAATGTATAATCTTAACTTGCTCTGTGAAAGCACTTTGATATTATTTAAATTGGGCTTTAAACAAATAAGTTGTTTATTATTATTATTATTAGTGACATTGCAGAGGATCTGCGAGAGAAGGTCTGCCTCTCTGGGGATGACACCCAAAATCTGCAGTAGGGTGGACACTCCAAAGGGAAAGAAAAGGATGAGCAGAGACCTGAGAAAAGTAGGGGAGGGGTCATGGGTATGGCAGTTGTGTTTAAATGTGAAAAGTGCAAAATAATGCAGTTATGGTACAGAAACCCAGGGCAGAGTACAAAGTGGGTGGAGTGGTATTGACCACCAAGCATGAAAGAGACATGGAGTAACCACATTAGATGACCTAAAGGTGGCCAGGTGGTGCGACAAAGAAAAAGTGAGGACACATGGGATGCAGGGCTGCATAGGCAGGGGCATCACCAGCAGAAATAGGGAGGTGGTGTTGCCTCTGTATAGATCATCGGTAAGACCACACCTAGAGTATTGTGCCCAGTTCTGAAAATCACATCTCCAGAAGTACACAGACATAGTGGAGGGAGTCCAGAGGAAGGAAACTAAAATGGTGCAGGGTTTGCATTAAAAGCCCTATGAGGAGAGACTAAAAGACCTCAACATGTACACTTTGGAACAGATTATGGAGAGAGAAAATATAATAGAGATCTTTACATACCTCATGGGGGTGAATAAGGTACTGGAGGGGAGTATTTTTCAGAAGAAAAGGTGCACTCGAACAAAAGGACATGCTATGAAGCTGGAAAGAGGGTAGATTCAGGGGAGATGTGAAGGAGCACTTCTTCACAGAATGAGTGGTGGATTTATGGAAAAACCTTCCAGATTCGGTGTTGGGGCAAAAAAAGTGGTGGGATTTCAGAATGAATGGGATAAGAACAAAGGAATGATAGCAGAAAGGAAGGAGGTGGGAGAAAGCTGTAGATCAGAAACAGTCTAGTGTTAGTGTAGGGAGGAAGAAATGGAAAGACTTGAAGGCCCAAGGGTCCTTATCTGCCAACAAATTCTGCATTTCTATGTAACAGGCAGGGACAGAACCTGAAAGCATATCTGCCTTCTTCAAATGGTGAGCTATACAATGAACAGAGACTGAGACAATAGACAGAAAAAGAGATGTTGCATCTAGAGACATTTACAACAGAAGAGATGACACAGAGAGTGAAGAGATGCAGAGTCTAAAGAGACAGAAGAAATGCAGTGATAGGACCAGTGATGGCTAGATGACTTGCAGGCTACCAAATATATAGGATCTGGTACAGGTCCAGTAGATCAACGAAACACAAACAGCTTAAAAGACATTAAACTTACAAAGCTGGGTTACCTTGAATGATATTTAAGCATACCTGGCAATTTTTGAAAGGTTGGCCAGAGTCTGCCAGTATCCAAAATAGCAATTGGCAGTCAGGCTGTTCCCTTATCTGACAGGGACAGTCCAACTTGCCTACAGCAATATGGACACTGCACATTCAGAAAACTATGACCTTATGAAAATAGAAATCCTTGAAAGACATGAGCCCACATTTTCAGAGATGATGTGTGGCCCAAAATGGAGATGCATGGCATATCTGAGAAATTGCACGGAAGTGCGATATTCAAAAGGGAGAGATGCATCACACATTTCCAAATGTGAGATTGTGCTGCAATAATGCATGAAGCGGAAAAAAAGGGGGGTGGGTACATGAATATGTTGCACATCTGTATATTCAGCCAAAATGTGTGGCACATCTGCCGTGCATCCCAGAAATGTGCCGTGCAAAGATAGGCAGACAAAAGGATGGCATAAATCAGCCAGCGACCCACAGGAAGGCCACAGAACTGCAGACAGACCATCATGAGACAGCCCTTGGAGGTGCACCAGAACATGACTCAGGCACCCATACACAGCAGTCATGCCAGGACAAATGTACCCAAAGCCACAGGTGCTGGCACACCATGTACACCACCCAGACAGCCATCCCCTACACTGCACCCAGGATGTAGACACCCAGCTGCCAAATGCCAGTGCTGTCAGGTGTCCCCCTAGCACACCAGTGGAGCAGATGGCCACACTGCAGCATATGTACCAGGGGCCATGGCCTACACTCATGTGGCCTGCAGGGCACCACCCAGTAATGGCATGCACCCAGGGTGACATCTGAGGCAATGGTGCCCAGGTAGCCTGGTGGTACATCTTGCAGACTGCCACAGGTCAGGGACTGACCTGTGGCACACACCCATGGTGGTACACCATAGGTGTACACAGGTTGGACACACCCACTTGGGTACCTTGTCACCCTCTGCACACTACCATTTCTTGCAGTTATCACCATATTCACTGCATACAGTGCTGGTGTATAACATGCATGTGGTATGCCGATCAGACTCTGTCACCCTCTGCCCTCTCCTGTTGCTTATCCAGGTGGGCTGCTGTGACCGCTGTCCAGGTGGGCCCCTGGTACCCCAGTCCAATCCTGTACATGGCTATTGGTAATAGCAGTGTACCCAGGCCAATGCAGTTCACCCACCCACAAACAAACATTCTATCACACCTGCCTGCTAGGCTGCAGTACCTCCTGTTCACCTTTGTAGGGTGGTGTGGCAGCACTGCAAAGTTGGAGCTGAACATGCCCTGGGATATGCAAATGGCCTGCATACATTCCAGTTACGAGCTGCACATGAGGGGAATGGACTTGCAATGTGCAATGAGGCCATTTGCATATCCCGGCTGAATATTGCAATTTTGTGCACCATGTATGTGACCGTCTATCATGCATTTCCCCAAACTCCACATGGAGCTCAGGTCACCTACCATGCTATGCATCTCTCACTGAATGATCATGCATGTTCAGGATATTCAGCTGAACATGTGTGATTGCATCTAGTGGCATATCTTGTGACTATGCCATTATTTTGTGCCGGTGCATCTTAGTTGTATGACACACGCACTTGCGCATTGCAGCCTAGTACGTTTGAATATAGGGCCCATGATGTCTCAGGAGAGACCTACAGACAAAGAATCCAGTCCTTGAAATACACCTCATTCGACAATTCTCAAGAAGTCTTCATCTGACTCAGAGAACTTCTCAATGAATGGTTCCAACCAAAGGGCAAAACAGTCCCACAGAACATTGACATAATTGCAAGAGAGCAATTTATCATCATCCTTCCTACTCATACAAACATGCAGCTTTGGATAAAAGAACACTGATCAGAAATTGGAGAAAGGCTGTTTCTTTACCTGAGGACTGTCAGATCGCCAGACAGACACTACACTGCAGCAAGGTAACAGCAATGGACCCGTAAAGTCCTTTTTTTCCTGATTTAACGTAACTCTAGATCAAATAAGAACTCTGATGGGGGTAAGAAATCTGAACCTAAATAATTTACTTCCTATAACTGTAATACACCCTCCTCGGATGAAGCCTAGAAGCAAAACTGGTTAGGGGAACAACTCTCCTTACACATTTGCTGCTGCTGCTATTTTAATGCTGTGAGCTTTTGTCTGTGATTTTGTATTGGAAATATGTGAGTAACACTTTTTTGATTAAACTTTTTGGGTGCTGAATTGGTGCCTGGATTTCATGCTTGTTTTTGGTGCCTCTTAGTTCTGTGGCACGATCCTAAGTTGAGGAGTGAAGTTTTTGGTTTTGACTAATTGTAATAAGCCAGACCATATTGCAAGAAACTGCCATAAAATAAGATGGGTAACACTGGAGCAAATTTGGCTTTAGCAAACTTAGGCAAGTATTTAATAGATGTAAAGGTGTGACATTAGATTGTGAAGGGACTTATAGATTCATGAAGCCAACAGACCCTGGCACATGCTGCAGTTCTGAGAAAATACTGTGCAAAAGGAACAGGTATTGGGTCATATGCATCTACCGGGACACTAGATACTATTACACTACTCAAGTGTCTCTGACCATTAACGAAAGTGGTGGTAGTACCTAAGTTACCTGTACCTGTGATTATTGAAATGATTTTCCAGGATTTGCAAAGTTAATCATACAGAGAGTAAATCCTGCTGTGTCAGCAGTTGTGATAGCAAGAGCTCAGCAAAGACAATCTCAGATGTTGGGGACACTTTTCCTTCTATTTTCCTTGATTCAGAATTGTTTGATCCCAGCTCTAAGACTCAGAAGTTCAGAAAAAAAGAAGATCCCTGAAAAAGACAGTGACAACAAAAGACTGGACATAAGGGGCTAATATATGAAAATCCTGAAACTAAATTGATAACCAGTTGTGATTTTGTTTCTCTCCAAGGTTATTTTAGGCAGCTGGAAGTGAATTAAAAACAGGGCAGATCAATGTTTAAAACATGTAATGGACCACTGTACAGAGTTTGGGTTAATCCCTAAAACACAGAAACAGATAGAACAATTAGTCATACCAAAGTATAAAACTGAGTTGTTACAGATAGCACATGTTAGTCCTATGGCAAATCACTTGGGAAGGGAACGCACCCTTGACAAACAGTTGTACAAGTTTTATTGGCCTGAGATTCATGAGCGTGTTGCTGCCTATTGCAGTTTATGTGCTGAATGTTAGAAAGTAACCTCAGTGACTAAAAAAGATGAGGTGTCCCTGGTGCTCCTACCCTTGATAGATGTGCCTTTTGTGAGAATTGCAATGGATTAGGTTGATCCCTTAGACAATTGTAAAAAGGGTACACATGCTATATTTTAGTAGCATGTGAGTATGCTATTGGATACCCAGAGGCATTTCAATTGCATACTATCATAGCCCCAGAAGTGGCAGTAGTGCCTGCCAAAATGTTTAGCAGAGTGGGCATAACTAAAGATGTTATTACTGATCAGCATAGTAATTTTGGTGCTGCATTGTTGAAGGAGCTTGTCCAGCTACTAGGTATCATTGCCTTAAGAACCTTCCCTTATCACCCTCAGACTGACAGCTTTGTTGAATATTTTAATCAAACCCTAACATACATTTAGCAAGGTTTGTGAAAGATAAAGGAAAAGATAGGGACCAATATTTACCTTATTTGTTTTTTTGCTTACAGAGATGTGTAACAAGCATCAACAGGTTTTTCACCTTTTGAAATGTATGGTAGGCAACCTAGAGGGCCATTAGATGTAATAAAAGACGCATGTGAAGATACCCCACTCAGTAAGAATCTAATACATCTTATATGTGTGCACTGAGAAAGAAAATGGCAAAATATGTTGAAATCACCCATAGTAATCAGGAAGAGGTCCCAAACAGCAGAAGGTGTATTATGACCATGGGATAAAATAAAATGTTTGAGTCAGGTAAAAAATTCTTGTCACTGTTACCCACTACAGAAAACAATCTTTTGGGATTACGAGATGCAGAATGCTGAATAGAAGCTCCTCGGCTAAGCTCCTGCCTCCCGAATATAAATTCACCTTTTTTAATCGTTAAAACCTGTCTAATTCCTCTGCTTATGAATTCTTCCATTGTTTAAGCATCCTGTGCTCCAGTTTTGGGCGTCAGTGCGGTAGATAGAGGCTTATATGAAGAAAGCCCTGCAGAAACATACCCCCCCCCCCGCCACTCCTGAAAAGGCCTCAAAGAAATCCCGAGCCTCGAGTGGCCCGGACAAGACTGATCCTTCGTGTCAAGCTGGGGAACAAGATCCTTTAACACTCAATAGGTTCTTGGAAGCATTTAAACCATTTCAAGAAGAGATGAAAGATATGGTGACTGATTTGGAATCTCTCTCCAGAAAATTGGACGAAGTTTCTCTCTCGATCTCTGACAATGCTGCTCGAATAGTCTCGAAGGAGAGGAAACTGGAAAGCCTAGAACCTGAATTGCAGTCAACGAGACAGAAATTATCTCATTTAGAAGCAAAACTTGAAGATTTGGAGGGCCGTAACCGCAGAAATAACGTTGTAATACTCAGGGTCCCAGAAGGGGAAGAGGGCCAGCATGCTGTAGTTTTTGTACAGAAGCTGGTGGACCGGGTTGCTGGTCCCTCTCCCTTCCGTCCAATGTACATGATAGAGCTTGCTCATCAGTCCCTGCGACCAAAACCCGCACCTGATACCCCCCCATACCATTATCTGCTGCTTCCTGAATTATCTGGAAAAGCAGCACTTTCTGCAGAAAGTCAAGGCCTTACAAGAAGTCCGTTGGGAGAAGGCAAAGTTGAGAATTGCATAGGACCTCCCTGGTTCAGTCCGTTTGAAGCGGAAAGTGTTTCACTCTGTTGTATCCAAGATTATTGAGCAGGATTAAAATTCAGGATGGGGTACCCAGCCAGGTTACAAGTCTCAGTAAATGGTTCCTGGTTTAATTTTGAAGATCCTGAAGCTGCGTTGTCAAGCCTTAAATCAATGCTGCCAGATTTGTTCCAGATGACCTGAAAGTGCCTCTGGAGTACCGGGATTCATTGAGAGCTTCTGTTGAAGCTGTTATTCGTTTTCTTTGTGGAGAAGGCATTTCCCACTGACTGAGATCAGACTTGTTTGCTTTCTCATCTGGAACTGGGCTACCGTATATGGCCTAACTGTTATTATTTCCATGCCCTGGCTCCCTGGTGTTAATTTTGTTTCAGGGTGAAACCCTTTAGGGTTCTGGTGATGGCTTATTCAGGAGTGCAACTTGGAGTTTATTACACATTCAGTTTATGGGAGTTGCATATAGGGGGAAAGCTTTGGTTTGCTGGCTTTTTGACTAGTCCTCATGTATTAGTTTGTTAGGCTCTAGAGCGGCTTTGGGCTTTCATTGCCTTTTTTTAACATACCTGTTGGACTGGGAGATAACCACAAGACTCGCCTAGTTAATATATGCCTGGGTGGTCTTGAATTCGAGAAGGATCTCTCTCAGTTTTTGTGCTACTCCAGCTTTTGCAGGGGGTACTTTGGAATTAGGGGCTGGCAACCCCGGGTAGTCACATTTCATAGTCTTCTCTTTCCAGGGTCTTATTTCAGTTGTCATCTCGTTTCTCATTCCTCGCTCTCAGTTCGTGATTGGGGCTATCCCTCATTATTAGTTTTCCCTCTGGTTCTGGTTTTGGTGCAGTTCTCTACTGGGGACAGGCAACTTCTAATTCTCACTCTGGTGTTATATGCCTACCTGTCATATTCACGTTTTTGAATGCTTGTTTCATTTTTCGTAGCCCTATTGGATTCACTACCATGTGTCCATAGGCTCTGGAAACCCGAGACCGCTCTTCAGGTATTAAAGGCCTGCCAAATTTGTTCATAATTTACATTTGTACCTAGAGATATAAGTGGGTTCTCATCAGCAGAGGATAATTTCGGGGGGCGGGAGAGGGAGGAAATGACCCAGTGCTGTACTAAACATTGCTTGTGACAGATTGGGGAGTTGGGAGGGGGGTGGGAGGTACGGGCTTTTGTTGGGGGCGGTAGAGGTATACAGGGGGATTTAAAACTGGGCTATTGATGGGGGGTTAGGGTGGTGGGAGGGCCTTACAACAGCAACTGGTAGGGTCAGATCACACCTATTACATACCCTGAGCGCAGGGACGAATCTATTAAACCTAGTGGTTATTATTAGGTGGCCAAGGAGGTGACCTTTGCAATGTGGAACATTAAAGGGATCAGGAAAAAATCAAAACAATATCAGGTTCTTAAACATTTAAGCTTATTACGCTCACAGATAATTTTTCTACAGGAATCACATTTATTAGAAGTGGAAGCTTCACAGCTGAGGAGACAACAGGTGGGGATGGTGTTCGAGGCTCAAGGCTCCCCCAATAGTCGCGGGGTCATGCTTATTATTAACAGGGGCATTCCCTTTGTCTCTACACAAGTTATCAAGGATCCCGAGGGTAGGTTTTTTTAGTTAAAGGTACTCTCTGGTCAGTCCCACTGCTACTTGGCAGTATGTATGGTCCTAATGTGGATGATCCTGGGTACTTCATGAGACTTATAAACATAAACATAATCCTGCCTTTATTTCCTATAAGGATTATTTTGGGAGATGACTTTAATCAGGTCATAGATTCTAATCTCGACAAGTCAGGTAGTGGATCGGGGTGGGGGTTTCTCCAGGTCAGAGGGCTCTTAGAGACCTATTGGATCAATGCGGGCTCTGTGATGTCTGGCGCGTCTTATATCCAGACTCCAAGGAGTTTACCTACAGGTCATTGGTGCATGGCTCGCAGTCGATTACATTTTTATTTCTCAGGCTCACTTGCCTGGGGTTAGGACTTCATCGATCCAACCTGGTCCTGTCTCCAAACATTCATTAGTGCTATGTAAACTGGCATTCCAGGATTTTTCCAAGAGGGAAACAAGATGGAAACTTAATGACCAACTGCATAAAGATTCTAAATACTGTAAGCTCATAAGGCAACAAATCGAGGCCTTTTTCTTGTCCAGCCCTTTAGACAGTGCAAAACTGGATATCATATGGGGGGCCTTTAAGGCCTGCATGAGAGGGATTCTTATTAGTATGGCAGTGACTAGGAAAAGGGCTAAGGAGAAGGAACTATTATCATTACTATCCCAAATTCGGGCACTCATAGAAACATAGACTTTGACTCTGACAGCAAGCAGATAAGGACCACTTGGCCCACCTAGTCTGCCCATTTTCCTACCTAGAGGATAAGCTGCAGATCCTATTTAACCAATAGCCTATTTCTTCTTAACCCCCACAAAAATTGCCTTATGTCTGTCCCATGCATTCTTGAATTCTCCCACAGTTTTAGACCCCACAACCTCCCCAGGAAGGCTGTTCCATGCGTCCACCACCCTCACTGTGAAAAAATACTTCTTCACATTGTCCTTGAGCCTTCCCCCCTCTATATGCAGATTGTGTCCCCTTGTTCTTGCACATCTCTTTTTCTGAAAGATGCTACCCTCTTGGACTTTGTTGATTCCACTGAGGTACTTAAACATTTCTATCATGTCCCCCCCTTCCTCCTTTCCTCAAGGGTATACATATTAAGCTCCTTTAGTCTCTCCTCATATGGCTTCTCTTGCAGACCCTGCACCATTTTAGTTGCCCTCCTCTGAACTACCTCCATCCTGTCTATGTCCTTGTGGAAATGGGGTCTCCAGAACTGGACACAGTACTCCAGATGGGGTCTCATAAACTGTCTGTACAGGGGGATTATAACTTCCTGTTTCTGCTGGTGATTCCTCTCCCTATACATCCCAGTATCCCCCCAGCCCTCCTTGCTGCCCTCTCACATTGCTTGCCCACCTTTAGGTCATCAGATATAACTACCCCCAGGTCCCTTTCCATTTTTGTCATTGTTACTACCTCCCCCCATTGTGTAGTTTTCCCCTGGGATTTTGTTTCTCAGGTGCATTACTTTGCACTTCTTTGCATTGAATCCAAGCTGCCATATTTCTGACCATTCCTCCAACCATACCAAGTCCCTTCTCATCCTTTCCACACCTCCTTGTGTATCAACCCTGTTGCAGATCTTTGTGTCATCTGCAAAGAGGCATACTTTTCCTTCCAGTCCCTCTGCAATGTCACTTATAAAGACATTAAAAAGGACAGAACCCAGTACTGAACCCTGCGATACCCCACTAGTAACCCCCGTTTCTTCAGAGTGGACTCCATTTACAATTATCTTCTGTGTCCTGTTGTTCAGCCAATGTTTTACACAGGCTACTACCCTAGGATCCACTCCCAGGCTGGTTAATTTGACTACTAATCTTTTGTGTGGGACTGTGTCAAATGCCTTGCTAAAGTCTAGGTAGGCCATGTCCACAGCCCCTCCCTGGTCTACTGCTTTGGTCACCTAGTTAAAGAAATCAATTAGATTCATCTGACATGACCTTCCCCCTGTGAACCCATGTTGCCTTGGGTCCTGTGCCTCACTGGCATCTAGGTAATCAACAATTCTTTCCTTCAGAAGTGATTCCATCACTTTCCCTACCACAGAGGTCAAACTGACAGGTCTGTAGTTTCCTGCCTCTGTCTTGGTCCCACATTTGTGAAGGGCAATCACATCCACCTTCTTCCAGTCCTCGGGTACCATACCATCCTCCCATGATTTGTCAAAAAGGATAGTCAGTGGTGTCACTAGTTCTCTGCTTCATTCTTTTAGAATTCTCGGGTGAATTCCATCTGGCCCCATTGTTTTGTCCACCTTCAGTTTTAGGAGATCTTTCAGAACCCTTTCTTCTGTGAAAGGACTGGGATCGACACCCCTCTCCAGAGTGCTTCTTTTAATTGGATTTAGCACCTCCCCCACTTCCTCTTTTGTGAATACTGAGCAGAAGTATTCATTCAGTATCCCTGCTTTTTCCCTGTCACTCTCTGCCCACCCAACATCCATTCTATTCAGCCTCACTATCCCTTCCTTTGTCTTTCTACACTCCCTGATATACCTATAAAAGGTTTTATCCCCCTTCTTAACTGAGTTAGCTATCTTTTCCTCAGTTTGTGCCTTTGCTATTCTGACTACCCTCCCTGCTTCCTTCTGCCTTAATTGGTACAGTTCTCTGTCCTGCTCCTTCCTTGTTTTCTTATGCTTCCTAAATGCTGTCTTTTTCTCCCTAACCTTCACCGCCACCTCTTTTGAGAACCATAGTGGCTTTTTCTTTTATTTTTACTTGTTTATTTGCTTCACACAAAGGCTTGTTGCCTCTGTGATGGCAGTTTTGATATTTGCCCATTGTTGCTCCACCCCTCCTTCTAGCCTGTTTGCTATTGCTTTTCTAAGGCACTCTCTCATCTTGCCAAAGTCAGCCCTCCTGAAGTCCAGAACCCTCACTTTTGTATGGCTTGACTCTGTAGCTGAGTTTACGTGAACCACACTGTTTGGTGGTCACTTGTTCCCAAATAGCTACCCACTTCTAGATCTGAGATCCTCTCACTGTCCCCATTTGAGAGTATGAGGTCTAAGATTGCTCCCTCATGAGTAGGTTCCAAAACTAGCTGTCTGAGGCATGCCACCTGAAGGGCATCAAGAATGGCCCTGCTTTTGGATGTGGCTGCCGCAAAGGTGCTCCAGTTAACATCTGGCATATTAAGGTCCCCCATCAACAGTATCTCCCCTTTCTCTGCCATCCTAAGTATGCTTTCTATCATATCTTTGTCCATTCCCTCCCCATGACATGGGGGTCTATATAGAACTCCTGTGTGGATTGTGGTGCCATTTCCAGTCTCTAAGGTGACCCACGGCACCTCCTTTCCTCCCTGTTTACTCTTTTGTTCAGTCGCCCTGTTTACTCTTTTGTTCAGTTGCTTTTATCCTTTCCCTTACATAGAGAGCTACTCCCCCCTTCTGCCCTCCCTGTCTCTCCTGTAGGTTGTATACCCTGGTATGCTAACATCCCAGACATGGTTCTCTGTGTACCATGTTTCTGTGACTGCTACAATATCCAGGCATCCCTCTTCCATCAAGGCCACCAGTTCAGGGAGCTTGTTGCCCTGACTATGGGCATTGGTACTCATTACTCTCCATTTCTTGACGGCCTTACCTCTTTTTGCCCCATCCCTGTCCTTACTGCATTTGTCACTTTCTCCATTTACCCCTGAACTTCTCCCTATCAACATCTCTATGTTGGTGTCTACCTCACTTAGTACCCTGATATTTTGAGGGGGGCTAGGATTTCCCTGCTCCTTTCCAGTGCCTTCCCCCTTGGCTAGTTTAAATGCTTGTCAATTAAGTATTTAAACCTATCACATAGGATCCTGGTTCTCCTCCTGGACAGATGCAGACCATCATGCCAGTATGGGCCTGCATCCCTCCAGGTGGACCCCCAGTCCCCAATGAAGCCAAATCCCTGAGCTCTGCACTTGAAATTAATATTTCGGCTAATACTCCAGAAGAAGACAGGAGGAAGCTCCTATTGCTGAGAGATATATATTTAAAGTTGCTCCAGGAAAAGGCAGAATCAGCTTTCATATGTACCAGAGCTAGCTACACTGATCAGGAAGAAAAGGCGGGGCACCTATTGGCACTCTGTATCAAGCAACAAGAATCTGCGTGATTCATCTCTCCAATTAGGGCATCAGCTGATGAGTCTCTAAAAATATCTCCTACCAAGATAGTTCAAGAATTTGCTTTATACTATAAAACACTGTACAGTGATATGGAACCCCCCCCCAGTCCTGAGAGTGTGGAGAAGTATCTGATGGACTCCCATTTGCCCTCCATCTTAGCACATCACAAAGACTTTCTAGTCTCTTTTATATCACAGGAGGAAATAGCTGAGGTCATTAATGGATTACCTTCAGATAAAGGTCCCTGTCCTGATGGATTCTCTTCATTTTTCTATAAGACGTTTCAAGATCTCTTACTATCAGCACTTAATCGATTATTCCAACACATTCTTTCTGTGGCAGAGGTTGATTCTCACCTCTTTGAAGCCTTGATTGTACTTCTCCCCAAACCAGACAAAGATACAGAGCTTGTCCAAAGTTATAGACCTATATCTCTCCTAAGTCAAGACATCAAAATTCTTTCAAAGATTTTAGCTAATTGGCTAACTGTTGTACTCCCTGAGTTAATAGGTATGAATCAGGTAGGATTTATGAAAGGACACTCATCAGCTGACCACCTGTGTACATTATCTCACGTCTTCTCAGCTGCCAGAGACGCCGAGTTCCCCACAGGCCTGGTCTCTCTGGATGCCGAGAAGGCATTCAATCGGGTAAACTGGAGCTTTTTGTTCAAGGTTTTGAGTGCCTTCAGATTCCCTCTGGTATTTATATCTTGGGTTGCTGCAATGTATAAAACCCCTACAGCAAGAATTTTGGCAAACGGGGCTTTCTTTAGTTCCTTCCCACTCCATTCAGGGACTAGGCAGCGCTTCCCCCTATTGCCTTTGTTGTTCAATTTATATTTGGAACCCCTCATTCAAAGTATTCTCAAAAGTATCTCTATACAAGGCATTTGGGTTGGGTGCCATGAAATTAAAGTCACCGCATATGCAGATGATTTACTGATACACCTATCCCACCTGGTATGATCTGTACCGGCCCTACTAGATGAAATAGCTAGATTTAGTGAGCTATCCAATTACAAGCTGAATGCCAGTAAATCCTTATTTTTTCCATTAAACCACAAGGTATTCAAGAATGATATTAGTGCCTTAGGCCTATGTTGGACTCCCAGATCATTTAGGTATTTGGGCATTAAGCTATCCCATAACCCCTTAACATGGTTTAAGGGTAACCTCAACTCCCTCTCACAGCTAATTATTCATGACCTGGACAGATGGTCTAGACTTCTCATATCATTATGGGGCAGGATTAATATAATCAAGATGAATGTTTTCCCTAGAATTTTTTACCCATTATCTCTTTTCAATACTTTTATCCCTCTACGCTGGTTTAAAAAATTACATGGTATATTCACTAGATTTATCTAGGCTGATAAATATCCCCGCCTGGCCTATTACAAACTAGCTGCTTCAAAATTTGAGGGGGAGGGCTGCAGATTCCCCACATGGCTATATACTACTGGGCCAGTCACCTAGTAAAATGTTTGAGATGGGTATACCCGGGCCCTGAAAAGGAACAACCGGTATCGCTTAGGATCAAATTAGATGCAATTAAAGCTAAGAACCTGGACCCCAACCCTATTTTACCTCAAAATATCACAGGTACATATAGTTGATTGTCCCACAGTAGGTATCTCATTAAGATTATATGTACAGTTATCTTCATTTCTACATTATTCCCCCCAGACTGACTTAGCTCAGTCTATTTGAAACTCCCCATCCTTCACTATCAATACAGAAGCAGATTTCCAGTAAATGGTTGCCCCAATTGGGAGATGGAAAACTGAATTCTTTGGTGGAGGATGAGGGACACTGGTTGTCCCCAGATGATATTAATAAAAAAATTCTCATCCCAGTTTCCCCTCATTTCAAAGTTATGCAGTTAAGACACCTACTCACAATAGCCTTGGGGAATATTCCCCCCTCCCAGATGGTTTCAGCTCTGATACCTGAGATCTCCTCTCTTACTGGATCCTCAGGTGCTATATCTAAATTATACAGAGTGTTGTTTCATAAAAGATATGGGGACTTTTTTGGACTTACTAGATTCTGGAACTCGCTCCTTCCTCAATACCAGTTGGATTGGCAATCTCTATGGAGATCTTGCCATAAATATGTTTCCCAAGACAGACTGCGCCTC
This sequence comes from Neoceratodus forsteri, assembly GCA_016271365.2. Classification (NCBI taxonomy): domain Eukaryota; kingdom Metazoa; phylum Chordata; order Ceratodontiformes; family Ceratodontidae; genus Neoceratodus; species Neoceratodus forsteri. The sequence continues at coordinate 366,915,280 of CM028137.1, forward strand.
ATGCAATATCATATTTTTCACAATATGTATTGTACTCCTGTTAAATTAAAGAAATGGGGTTTTTCGAACTCTAGTACCTGTACTAAGTGTATGCGGGATGAAGGAACACTTCTTCATATGTTTTGGTCCTGTTCCAAAGTTTCCCTCTTATGGAATTCAATCAGGATCTCTCTGTATCCACTACTGGGCCTTCAGGAGTATTTCATTCCTGATATATGTGTTTTAGAGGATATGTCCTCTGTCAGGGTCAAAGTTAGGTAATTTCATATTTCCATGATTGCTCTATCTGTTAAGAAACTCATCTTACGTCATTGGAAAGAAAAATCCACCCCATCTTTCCAAGAGTGGTTGCACAAAATTCTTGCTTATCTTCGAACAGAAAAGGCGATTGCAAGTCTTCATAACAGACTTGCAGTTTATAACAAAATATGGGATCCACTCCACTCCACTCCCTAATCTCATTGTCTCATTTGTGATTATATTATATCTCATACTTTCTCACAGGCCCTTTGGAAATGAGCATTGCACCTAGGGGTTATATGGAGTAGTAGCTGCTGTGGGGGGGGGCTGGGCAGGTTGGGTGGGTTGGGCAGTTTTATCCTCACATGTGGCTGTGTTACATCTTGCTTCGCTGTAACTGCCCTTTATATTGGGAAATGTACTAACAGAGTTTAAATTTAAAAAAAAAAGAAAACAATCTGTTAATGAAGTGGCAAGGGCCTTATAAAGTGATTAGATGTACTGGCACAGTTAACTATGAGAGTGAGACCCCACCAGGAAAAATCCTACCAAGGTATACCATACTATGCTCCTGAAGAAACTGGTTGAAAAAACATCAAAGTTTGATTTGCTAGTCTTGCCAGAAACTGCTAAAGATATTGATGTAGCTTATGAAGGACTGGAACAAATTGTAACTTCTGATGCTGCAAAGGTGATCGTTTCCTTACCCATAGAACAAACCACAGAAAAGCATAACTTGGTAAAAACATTTAATAGTACTTTTACCACAGTGCATGGCCAAACAAAAAGAGTTGAGTTTGTAATAGTAACAGGAAATGCACACCCCATCAGACAAAAGACATGCAGATTATTAGAGTGGTTAAGAGCAGAAGTGGATAAGGAAATATAGAATATAAAAGAGTTGGGTATCATTGAAGAATCAAGAAGCACTTGGTCATCAATGGTGATTGTAAATAAAAAAGAATGGAGTACAAGAATCTGCCTTGATTTTAGGAAACTTAATCAAGTGTTCATCATTGACAGCTACCCTATGCCCAAGATAGAAGATTTGGTGGACAGCCTGGGAAGTATAGAGTACATCAGCACTCCTAATCTCACCAAGGTTTTCTGGCAAATTCCCTTATTTAAAGAATAGAGATAAAAACTGCATTTTACAGTCCAGTTGAATTATATCAGTTCACCTCCATGCTGTTTGGTTTACATGGCTCACCTGCTACATCCCAACAGGACATGAGTGTGCAACCCCCTTGTTACCCGGGGTTACTAGAATCCCAGTAAGTCCTAGTGGTAGGCAGGGAAGGCACCTTGTGAAACTCCAGCTAAATGGATTTCACACTGCCTCACTCTGTTCTCAGTCTCAGCTGAGACTGAGGGATGACATCATCATAGAACTGTCGCAGCTGCATGAGCTACAATGGAATCTGCAACAGGGATTTGGAATAGAATGTTGGGATGTTTGAACAGTAGTCTGTAGTTCAGTTGGAGTCTGGAGCTTGCTGAGAGGGCAGCACAGCAGCTCTGTATAAGCTCGAGGAGCCTCAGCCCTGACATAGGGCTACGTTTCAGAAAAAAGGTGTGTGTTTCCACCAAAAGAGAGACACAGAAGATAGTTTTTAAAGTGGTGGAGACCGCTGAATCGGTTCTCAGTGCCCCATCCCTTAGGGGATGGGGCAGGAAAGAGTTTCCTGCATATTTCAGGGGCAATCCCCAGGTTTTTCCTACTAGTGGAGAAGCTGCCTTATTTGTTCAAGAGTTTTTGGGAAACAAGAAGATTTATGAATCGTCTGTGGGGCACCTGCAACCAGAGGGTGAGTTTCTGCTCTTTCTAAAGGGCCCATGTTTTCACCCTGGGACTTGTGTGATAGTGGGGATTGGACGACTGAAGTAGTGGGAGGCCTAGAGTAATAGGCTTAGCCAAAAGTAAAAGTATGTTCAAGTCCAGAACTTATGGGAAGTCAAGACATGTAGAGGAGATGTGACATACATCTACCAAGTAATCTACATCGCCTAGCTTTCAGTAAAAGAGCTGTTTAGTTTCAGGAGAAATGGCTGGGTATGGATTGTGGGAGCTGGAGGTGGGAGACCCCCCCATCTTTAGTAACCAGGTCCACCTCTACGGATTTGCTCTGTGTATTTCTACTTTGCCTCATGCACTTGGCCAGTGATGAGGGAAGTACCCAGACGTGGGATTGGAAGAAAAAATTCCCTCTAGGATTTCGAAGGCTCTAAGGTGGTTTGGGGAGCCACAACAGGAAAACTGGTTCATTTCCCAAAATGGACCATGGATAAAGTGGCCAGCAGGAGAGCTGGGCCAGTGGGGAAAGCCCAAGTAGTGTACAAGTCGGGCTGTGTACCCAATGCTGCATGCAAGTCCGGGCTGTGTGTCTGGTGGGTTCAGAGCCTGAGGGCTGGAAATAGTGAAGAAGTATTCTGTTGTCTCTAATCTGCATTATCAGGAATGTAGCCCCGTGGGGGTCCATCTATGCTTTGTTTGTTCAGTTTGGATGTGAATAAAAGCCACACTGTAGAATCCCATTCCTGGTTCTGGACATTACAGTTATCGCTTCCTGTGTTCGGATTTACTTGGGTACTGCTGTGCAGAGTAGCCAGACCTAGGCCCCCTGTGCCGAGTAGCCTCATCCTCCCTGAACCCAGTCCCCACCAGGTACTGCTGTCAGCTTCAGCAGCATGCCACTTGTCATTTTGCAAAAAAGACAGGGGTCTGGGGGTTACAAATGTAATTCTAGACCCTCACACTGGTTATTGTGTTGCTCACCTGTATGATGTTGTGGTGTACAGAAAAGACTGGAAATGCCAACTGAAACATCTACTAGTAGTTATCCAATCTATCAAAAATACAGGTCTGACCATTAAACCTACCAAGTGTTCATTAGGCATGCAGGAAACCAGATATTTGGATTAGATTTTGGGATATGGAGTATAGCCAGAGATTTCCAAGATAGAAGCTGTAGCAAACAGTCTTGTCCCTGAAACAAAGAAACATGTCAGGTCATTTTTAGGTCTACTACTGGAGACTTGTTCCCAGCATAACCCATTTAGTAACTCCACTCACTGAACTCATGAAAAAAACAGTACCCGAATAATGTGAAATGATCCCCAGAGTGTGATGAGACTTTTCCGGCCATCAAGACTGCATTATGATCAGCCCCTGTTTTAAGTCCAAACTCTGACAGTTTCTGTTATAGCCAGATTCATCAGAGGTAGGCCTAGTTATGCAGTCTTGAGTCAGAATATAAATCAGAAGGAACGTCCTATTCTGTATATCAGTAGGTAACTACACAACAGAGAAAAAGTACCCGTTATGGAAAAAGAATGCCTTGCTGTAAAATTGACTATGGAGTCTCTTAAGTTTTATTTGCTAGGCATTGAATTTGCACTTAGAACAAATCACAATCCTCTGTTTTGGCTTAATACAGTGAAGGATAGAAATGCCTGAATCAAAAGATGGCACCTGGCATTACAGTCATTTAAATTCAAAGGGATGCACAGATCTGGAAAAGAGAATGTCAGTGCTGATTTTTCTGTCAAGATGTGATTCAGGAATTGAGAATTCATAAGGTAGAAAATAAATTGTATATAAGTAAAATATTTGCTGTAATACTTGCAATGAAAATGGGGATACCACATATGCAAAGCGCTGTAAATTCTATATGGTAATATTAAAAGAATAATTAGAGAAGGTTTTGGAAACCTGTTAAAAAACAGATTCCCTCTCAAAGAGGAGGTATGTGACAGGGATGAATGAGACCCTGTCCCATTGGTAATGGAGAGAGATTTAAAAGCAAGGAGCTGTTCTGTCCTCTGCTATTCAGTCTGCTGCCTATCTGTTGACTGTTAACATTTTTCCTCATGGAGCCTAGGAATTGACCACTTTGATGGCCAGATAATTTCCCCATGTTTACTCCTATTCTTTCTTTCTTTCTTTCTTTCTTTCTTTCTTTCTTTCTTTCTTTCTTTCTTTCTTTCTTTCTTTCTTTCTTTCTCTGCGTGCTTCTCTATGGTTAAGAAATATTGACCTGTGCTCCCAGGTCACTCCTTAAAAAAAGCTGAAAGACTGTTAGGATAAAGAAAGGGGAGGAGTGGGTGGAGTATAATGGGGCAAAACAGATAGTAAATGAATACTGTACTTCTTTCCTGTCTTCACCAGGGAAAAGGATGGACCAGTGCCTTCAGGATGGAGAAGAGGAGGGGGGAACATCAGAGGTAATAACAGAGGAGGACAGAGAGAGGCAGGGGCTGCTAGCATTGAAGGTGGGCAAATCACCAGGCCTTGACAGAGTACATTCAAGGTTTCATAGGATTCATATGTTGTCTGTGAGTATAGATAGGTAATTTGCCCTTTTTCTACTCTCTTATCTTTAGTGATTGTAACCCCACTACTACCTATGTAACCCTAGATGGTGCTATCCCAAGGGCTACTACCCCACCTGCTTGACTAGTAGCAGGTTAAGGGGCCTGAGTTCTGAAATGGGTGCCTCTAGCTGGAGGTCAGGGTTGGTAGTGGTCAAGCTAACCTGGGCACAGCCCTCTGGGACACTGTAACCTCCCCTCTTTCCTTACTAGTGGCTGGAACAATACACAATAATCACTTTCACAATACCCCTGATGCACCACACAAATACCCACACTGTTTGCACTTACCACCAGGGCTTTCTTCTGGCCCAGCCCTGGGGACCCCCTGTAAAACAAGGTTATACACGGCAAATAACAGCAGTACAGTAGTCTTGCACCAACTGGAACCACAGTCAGGGCAAATGCAAAAATGAGTTAGATCTGATTTATTTAAGGGGATTGAACAAAAAAGGGGCATAATCAGGGTAATTTGCTTAAAGGCTCTATCAATCAAACAGTTACACATGCACTTCAGGGTCCTTAAACAGTCACACACTCTGGGTACCCAGATGGAGATGGTGGGCAAGCCAGGAACATTGCAGCTGGTTTGGGCCCTGTGATGGAAGAATACAACATGCACAACACACACTATTGGTAATCCAGAGCCAGAAGGCTCAGTTCATGAAAAGAAAACAAGACAATGAGATGACACACTTTTAGATTAGGCTGATGTTGCAGGGAGCTACCCTGATGATTACTCATGATAACCAAGACTGGACACAGGCTGGATGAAAATCAAGACAGCAGTTGGTTAATCTGGAGTGCCAGAAGAAGCAGGGCCCACACGATTTGCCAAGGCATCATTGCTGTTCAAGCATGGAGCAGGGGGCTGATCCCCAGGCAAGTCTCATCAGTGGCTTTCTCTGTGCAGTGGGGTAGTCTGGCAGGGTCAGCGTGGCATGGCCCAGGGCGAATAGAGATGAACACAGATGCAGTGGATTAGGTTGGATAAAGCTTCCAGCAAGCAGAACACAGTTCACACAGTGGGAAACCAAATCACCACCCACTTTCAATACACAGCACATTTACATGTAAGGAAATGTTATTGTACCAGGCAAACCGCTCTAGTCATGCAAAGTCTCTGCACAAACCGGGGATTAAAAAGCAGATGGAAATCCTGACAGGCTGATCATACTCAGCAAATCTTCAGTCTTTTTCAGGTTAAAGCCTGGTCACAGTCTAGTGGCTTAAATAGTCCTCCCAACTCAGATTCAGTCTGAATAAACTCTTTTTTTTCCCTCTCAGGGACAGCAAGCAGATAGGCAGGCCAAAACTCAGCCCTTTCACAGTTCTCCCATGCAAAACTACACAGAACTGCTGCTCAAAATCACTTGAGCTGTTACTTCTTCACTTCTCAGTTCAAAACTAAAACTAACTGCAACAGCATGGGAAATTGCCCACGATCCAAAAGGTTCGGTTAGCTGATCCTCCTGTCAGTCACATCAAAGGCTCCCCATTCAGATGCAAAAAGGTGCAAAATCCCAGAACTACAATTCCTACAGATTTTAACTCCAGACAGCTCCTGTAGTCCGGCTCCATTTTACGTCCCACCAGTACTGATTAGTCCAATTCACAGTCCAGGACCAAGGTAGTGGACATAAACAAAACAGTCCTTGCTGCAAAGAAGGCAGGTAGGACAAACTACATTATCACTCTAAATGATTTTCAGCAAATAGTTACATCTTTCAACAGAGCTCCCTCTCAGATTACTTATGACTGCAATCCAGGCAGCTCTTAAAGAGACAGTACACAGAGGCTATACAGGCACTCTCTGGCAATCACATTTAAACTGCTAAAATGTAGGACACCAGCCTGGCAGTGAGCATTTAGGCAAGTTCAAGAAAGACTTTTAGGGAACCCCCATTTGTAGGGGGGTTACACCCTTCCCTGCCTGGATAAAACTTGGCATCCACGTCAAATCTGTACCATTGTGCATCAGTTAACATAGACTTATTACTTTACTATACATATTCACTACACTTCATGATGCTATATCCATTCTGACAACACATTGTTCATATTTTACAAAGGTAAATTGAACATTACTATACTGAATCAGGTAATAACTTCTTGTACCTTAAACAATGCAAGAGAGGGCCCTTCCCTATCAACTAACCTGGGGCTAGAGGTGGCAGGGGTACCATGGTGAGAGGGAAAGACACATAACATGGAATTGTTTGTGAAGCTCAATCTGGGCAGTGAGCTTAGTGAGACATAAACACCTTTGTGTACCACATTGAGAAGCAAATCCACTGGCCTCCCGGCAGAATCATAATTGAGGCATACTACTGGCTTGACAGCTCGGCCAGTCTTTTTGAGGGAGACAACTACAGTCTCTGTACTCTCAGCACTTTTCTGGGGACTCTCATCACTTGTGAGTGTTGCCTCTGCCTGGGTGGGAATGTCCAAATGTGGGGCACTGTTGACTCCTTGCTGCAGACTCTACAACACTTGACTCATTTTGTGAAGGCTCAGGCACAATCAAGCTTTGAGGCATAGAAGGGGGGGGTCAGCACTCTCAGTGTTCTTCAAGTTCTGGTATGTCACCAGAAAGACTTAAACCCTCAGCCCCTTCCTCAGGCAAATCATACAGTTCCACATTACACAGAGACTCAACATCATCAGACGTTATACTTTACACTTCACTTTCTGGGAGCATTGACTCTAAGGACAAAGCTTGGGGGTAAGGCAGTACAGAAGGCCCAGCTTCATCTCCCCAATTTATCAGGTGGTTACCTCAAAACAGCTGACTCATTTCCTAAGAGGGGTAATAGGTATGGTCATATTTACTTTCGTCAGACGTGGACTGGCAGTCACTATCATTCTGGGCTTGCTGCAGAGGAAAGCTTAAATCTGTGACCACTAGGGTAGGTTGACTTTGTCTCTTTCTTGCAGCTGCACTAGTCACTGGCCCATGGGAATCCACCTTTGATTGTTCAGCCTCAGTTATGACTTGGCCAATAGGTAGCAAGTGGTTATGGTGCATGGTCTTGACTGCTTTGGAGTTGTTCTCTGGGCACACCTTGTAAACAGGTTAATCATCTAACTTTCCAACTACTACATGGGGAAGATGGTGCCACCCATCAGCAATTCTGTGTTTATCATGCAGTCCCAAATTGCGTAACAACACATGGTCTTCAGGTTGAAGCTCATGAGCCTTTACTTTTTTATCATTCCTCTCTTTGTTGGCTAGATTTCTCTTTGGTGGCCATTGTTTTGGCCAGTTGATAGGCATTGTTTAATTGAGCTTTCAGTTTTTGTACATATTGCATGTAGTTTTCCAATCAGACCCCATCTGGAGAGACCCCAAAACAGACATCAACTGGCAGCCGGCCCTCTCTCCCAGACATAAGGCAGTGAGGGAAAACCCAGCAGCATCATTTGTTGTGCAAATGTATGCATGTACCAAGGTGCTAATCTGCTGGCTCCATTTATGCTTGTCTTTTGGGTAGAAGCATGTCTAGAAGGGTGCAGTTAAAATGTTCCACTTGAGGGTTTCCCTGCAGGAGATAGTGGTTGGTTCTTGACTTTCACCCCCCCCCCCAGAGAGAGAACATTTCTTTGATTAACCAACTCTCAAAGTCTCTGTCTTGATCAGAATGAATCTGCTGGGGGGCACCATAGTGGATGAAGAAATTTTCCACTTGCACCTTGGCTACTGTAGATGCCTTTTGCTCTGGTGGGAAAAGCTTGTGCATACCGTGTGAAATGATCTGTAACCACTAACACATTGCCAATCTTCCACTGATCAGGTTGTAAACACAAGAAGTCTATGCAGACTAGTTCCATGGGGGTGCTGATAGTAATATTAACAAGGGGGCAGCCTTCTGAGGAAGGGCTTTTCTTTGCAGGCAGCAACTACAAGTATTTACATGGTGCTCAACACTGACCTTGATTTTGGGCCAGTAAAAGTGAGATCATACTAGGTCAAGGGTTCTGTCAATACTGAGGTGCCCCATGTGATTGTGGAGGGACCTCAGTACCAAATCTTTAAAGGCCGTGGGCAGGAAAAATTGTTGCTTGTCTACTTTGCCACTATGATCTACTGTCTCTCTATACAGCAACTGATTGAGCAACTTCAATCTGGGGCCTTCTTTAAACAATAAAGCAGTTCGCAAGTCAGTGGAACATAACTTAGACACATGTTTCCCTGCACACAGGGCATCAAGTGCTGGCTGAATCATAGGATCTTGGGATTGAACCCACTGAATGCTGTCATTGTCAAATTGAGGTAGTGCACTAATATCTGGAGCAGAGAAGTGGCAATAAGCAGCTGGTATGCAGGTGTCAGAAAGGCCCAAGCAATCTACTAAACAGTCCACTGTGTCCGCAGACATCGGTTAATCTCTATCAAAACTTTTGGCACAATGCTCAAATTTCAGGTTCAGACAGCCTGACCCAATCAATCTTGGAAGTGGGCCTTCGGGATAGGGCATCAGCATCAATATGGTTCAGGCCCGGTCTGTATTCAACAGCATAATCATAGGTTGATAATGCAGAAAGCCACTGGTGCCCAAGGGCATCTAACTTAGCTGAAGTCTGTACATGGGTCAATGGATTATTGTAAGTCTTCACCAATATCTTTGCACCATAGAGGAATTCATGAAATTGGTCAATGATGGTCCATTTTAGTGCAAGGAACTCCAAGTTATGCACAGGGTAGTTTCATTCAGATAGGGTCAAACTCCTACTGATGAAAGCTACTGGTCTCAGGCCATCCTCATGGTTTTGATACAGCACCACTCCTAGACCCTGCAGACTAGCATTCGTATGCAGTGCATAGGGTTTGGTGGGGTCAGCATAGGTGAGGTTGGGGGCATGGGTGAGCTGGTATATGTCATGGAAGGCTGCTTCACAGTTGGGCATCCAGCAGGGCCCAAAGAGTTCACCTGGGTGGAAGTATACTTTTTCTGGTTCTCTAACGGACCCTTTTTTGTATTTACAATTGGTAGGAGGGTAACCCTGGGTAAGGTTCAAGAGTGGGCGAATCACCTTGGAATAGTCTTTTATGAACCTGCGATAGTAGCCACCGAACCTCAGGAAACATTGTTGTTCTTTCAGATTACGGGGCTGGGGCCAAGTAGTCAGTGCTTCAACCTTCCTGGGATCAGTCTCTATCCCTTTTATAGATACTATGTGCCACACATACTTCATGGAGTTCTGGAAAAACTTGAACTTGTCAATGGACAGCTTGAGGCTGAAGTCTTTCTGTTGGTCTAGGGCTTTAAACAGTCAGTTTTCATGCTCCTCTAAGGTGCTCCCAAACACAGTGACATTATCCAAGTACACCCTGTATTCCAGCAAATTCATATCTCCCACCGCACATTCCATCAGTCTCTGAAAGGTGGCCAGGGTACCCAATATCCCCTGTGACATCCTCAGAAATTTGTAGAACCCCAATGGACAGATGAAGGCTGTTTTCTCATGGTCTTCTGGGGCCATTGGGATCTGGTAGTATCCGCTGCAAAGATACAACACTGAGAACCATTTGCTCCATTCAAGCAGTCCAGAACATCTTGTACATGAGGCATAGTGTATTGGTCTGGGATGGTACACCGGTTCAGGGTTCAACAATCAACACACATCCTCACAGACCCATTCTTCTTATGCACAATCACAATGGGAGAGGCATATGGGCTCCTGGATTCTTGTATTAAACCAGCAGTGAGTATTTCCTGCACGTGTCTTCTCACATCATCTTTGTCTGCTGGGGCCAGGTGTCGGGACCTCTCTCAAAATGGCCATTCATTGTGCAGGCGTATGTGATGCTCCACACCCTGGAAACATCCCACATCCCATTCCTTCAATGAAAACACTTGGTCTCTCTGGGCAAGTCTCTTGCTAAATCTAGCCTTCCATTAAGCTGGCAATGGGGAGTCACCAAAGTCAAACAAGTCTGGGGTCACTCTCTCCTTCTCACCAGGGTGCTTGTTGCTGGCCAATACTGCACTGTCTGCACAGTGTACCATAGCTAGGGTGCACCCTCTGTTCACCTGGATCTCCCAATCTGACACATTGTGGATCTGGACCATCACTCATCGTGCATCAGCAGGGGCATGAGCAGGCAAGATGCTGGGCTTGAGCAATAATCCTTCTGGCAATTTTCCATTGCCTGGCACATCCAACATCAGTATTTTATTCTTGACATCTTTCCAGAGGTGGACCTCCCCTTGAAGGGTACACTGGGCATTAGGGGCCAGTACCATTGAATCAGGGTCCTTCTTCCACACAATCCTCATTGGTTCATCCTAGTCTACTTCCGCAGGTTTCTGTTGCATATCATAGGCCCTCTTGATCAGAGCTAGAATTCTCAGGGCCCTCCCAGTCCGTGCCCTTGTTTCTCGTGACAGAGTTGCGCCAGTCTCCCAAACATATGGACGTTTATCCCAGTTAACAGGGGGACCCCATCATACAGTCCGGTGGGGGGACACATATTAGGGCCAAGGTCTCTACTGGCTCCTCTACATCCTACAGTTGCAGAAAAAGACAACCAGAGGCAGACATATCCTATGTAGGGATAAGACTTGTCACTCAGGCCCCACACATGCAGGCCTTCCAGGGATCGCAAAGGCACATCACATAAGTGTTTGTCATACTGGTCCTGGAATACTTGTGACCCACTGTCAAGCATAGCCTGAGTATGAATACCATTCACAGTCACCATAGTCTCCACTGAAGGGCCCACTATTTTGGACTGGTCTGGAGAGGCAGTAGCAGAGGCTTGGACAGATGATTTAGCCACAAATAAATTTGAGTTAGGGTTTCTCCAAACCTCACTGCAGTCATTTCAGGCACCCCTTGGCAACTGATTTGCTTTTTGGAGCTCCCCGTGGAGTCTGTTTACTACTCTTTCTAAGTCCTTCTGAGACCGACATTCTCTTTTTCACATGGCCATCCTTTCCACAGTTGTGACAAATGATAGACTCCTGGGTCATCCTGGGAGAGAGAACATCGTAAGAGGAACTGAAGCAGTAGCAAAAGATTGGGGTCTAGTACCTGCTTGCAGTGGTGAGAGTGGCGCAACATGTCTTAACAGTTCCTTTAGAGTGACAGTCAATCTGGCGATCTCAGCCTTGGAGTCACCCTCGGTAGCGAATGCCTGAGGATGCACCCCACCACCATGGCAGTCACATTATGAAAGGGACCAGAATCTTGTTCCATGGGTAAACCCTTGCGTAGGCACCTGTCTTCCACTCTCAGACTTCCTTTAGTAGCTCATCTTTCAAATGCTGGGCACAGGGAGGGAAGTTCTTTGCATTCTCAGAGTGCTCTTTAAATGCCAACGTTTGCCCCGAGCCTCATTTGGCTGATCATTCTCAGTCACTTGCACAGTAGCAGCAGACATGGGTGCAGTTCCCCCATGGGGTCACCTTTGCTCAATCCCCCCAAAATTTCTTTCATTAGCTCATCATAGGAGAGGGGCCATTCCAGTCGGGTGGCAAGGCACAACTGAAGCAGTAACAATTCTGAAAATGGAGCATACTTAACAATCCAGTCCAGCCTAGTTCAATCTAATTAATTTGATGGCAAACTACACTTTCTGAGGCACTCTTGTAGCAGCTTTTCAAGCCAAGGTACATACACAGACAATGGCTCCCCTGGGTACTGCTGAGCATTTCATACTCTCCGACACAGATTCTGATCTGAATCTGGGCTTCCATACACATTTTCCAATGCATCAAGATAGTCCTGTGCAGTTGCTTCAGGGTTATTGGCCCGCTTGGCACAGATGGTAGCCAGGGCAGGACCTTGGAGGCTCTCACTCAACCTCTTTCATTTCTCTGCTTCTGAGCATTGCCATTCAAGTACTAGAGGGGCAACATAGTCTATCCATGTCTCCCAGTCATCCTCCCCCGGGAGGTGGGGAAGGTGCCCAATAAGATTCTCAGCCTTCAGTAGGAGTCATAACTAATGGTAGGTACATATATAGGGGCCAGCATTGGCATGCACACAGAAGGCAGGGCAGTAACAGGTGCTGGAGTGGGAGGGGGTGTTGGGGAAGGAAACCCCCCAGGTGGCAGGAATAGTTTCTTAAAGTCCACTATGGTTTTCCCTTCCTCCAGCAACAGCTTAACAAATTTCTCCTCAAAAGTCTCAGATAATGGTGGGAGCTCATCCTCCCTGGGGTCTTTACTGTATTTTGTTATCACTCCCCAGGCAGCTGGAACTCCTTCTGGGGCAATAGTTTGTGGCACTTTAGAGCTGTCCATGAAGTCACTACACTACCAAGGCTATGAAAGTCTGGGCGATTAAATCAACCTGTCGACTCACCACCACAGGGTTTTTTAAACATTCAACTTTGCAGAGTGTTCCCTCTACAGTGTCTTTACTGGTACCCAGGGGAATATTCAGTATAAGTAGAGCATTTTGGGGGTCAATCTCCTGCCCAGTACACCACCTCACCAACTGGTGTACAGCCATTTCTACTGGGTAGCCATTAATCTTTAACAATAATTCATAATTTTCAGCCACTAGAAGGCACAAAATCCCAGCAGTGGGCCTTCAAAATGTAACTCCCTAGATAGTGCTACCCCAAGGGCTGCTAACCCTGCCTGCTTGTCTAGTAGCAGGTTAAGGGGCATAATTTCTGAAATGGGTGCCTCCACCTAGAGGTCAGGGTTGGTAGTGATCAAGCTAACCTGGGCACAGCCCTCCAGGACACTCTAAACCCCCTTTTTTCTTACTAGTGGCTGGACTAATACACAATACTCACTTTCACAACACCCCTGAAACACCACACAAGTACCCAAGCTATTTGCACTTACCATCAGTTCTTTCCTCTGGCCCAGCCCTGGGGACCTCCTGTAAAACAAGGTTATTTTTTTTTTTTTTAATTTTATTTTAGCTTTTGTTGACCGGGTAAGTGCACTAGACAAATCCTGCCTATTTTCAGGCACGACCCGGGGGAGGGGGAAACAGATGAATGCCAACTGACCTTGAACCAGATTAAGCTATTGGTGGTATTTTTAGTGAATGAGGGAAATTTGGCCAGGACACCGGGGAAATTCCCCTACTCTTTTCGATAAGTGCCATGGGATCTTTAACATCCACCTGAACTACCACCAATCCAGGCAGATGGGACCTCGGTTTAACGTCTCATCCGAAAGATGGTACCTCAGAAATGCAGCACCCCTCTCATGCTGCATTACAATGTCAGTACTGGGATATTAACCCAAGTGCCAGATGTGGGAACTGAACCCACAGCCCTCTGATCTCCCAGCCTCAGAGGCGAGTGTGCTACCTACTGAGCCACTGACACTGCTAATACACAGCAAATAACAGCATTACTATACTCTTGCACAAACTGGAACCACAGTCAGGGTAAATGCAAAAAAGAGTTAGATCTGATTTATTTAAGGGGCTTGAACAAGGGAGGGGTGTAATCAGGTTAATTTGCTTAAAGGCTCTATCTAGCAAACAGTTATGCATTCACTTCAGGGTCTATAAACGGTCACACACTCTGGATGGAGAATGGTGGGCTAGCCAGGAACATTGCAGCTGGTTTGGGCCCTGTGATGGAAGAAAACAACATGCACAACACACACTATTTGTAATCTGGAGCTGGAGGGCTCAGTTCATGAAAAGAAAACAAGACAATCAGATGACACACTTTTAGATTAGGCTGATGTTGCAGGGGAGCTACCCTGATGATTACTCATGATACATAAGACTGGACACAGGCTGGTCGAAAATCGAGACAGCAGGTGGTTAATCTGGAGTGCCAGGAGAAGCAGGGCCCACATGATTCACCGAGGTGTCATTCCTGCTCAAGCATGGAGCAGGGAGCTGATCCCCAGGCAGGTCTCTCGTCGGTGGCTTTCTCTCTGTGCAGTGGAATAGTCTGGCAGAGCCAGCATGGCATGGCCCAGGCCCAATGGAGATGAACTCAGATTCAGTCTGATTAGGCTGGATATAGTTTCCAGCAAGCAGAACACAGTTCACACAGTGGGGAACCAAATCATGACCCAATTTCCATACATAGCACATTTACATGTAAAGGATTCTAAGGTACCAGCAAGCAGAACACAATTCACACAGTGGGGAACCAAATCACAACCCACTTATAATACATAGAACATTTACATGTAAGGAAATTCTACTGTACCAGGCAAACCACTCTCCGGTCACAATCGCAAAGTCTCTGCACAAATCAGGGATTAAAAAGCAGCTGGAAATCCTGACAGGCTGATAGCATTCAGCAAATCTTGGGTCTTCTTCAGGTTAAAGCCTGGTCACAGTCCAGTGGCTAAAATAGTCCTCACATCACAGATTCAGTCCAAATAATCTCTGTTTTCCCTCTCAGGGACAGAAGGCAGACAGGCAGGCTGAAACTCAACCCTTTCTCAATGTGCTCCCATGCAAAACTACACAGAACTGCTGCTCAAAATCACTTGTGCTGTTACTTTTTCACTTCTCAGCTCAAAATTGAAACTAGCTGCAGCAGAGTGGGAAATTCCCCAAGATCCAAAAGGTTTGGTTAGCTAATTCTGCTGTCAGTCACAACAAAGGCTCCCACTTCAGATGTGAAAAGGCACAAAAAGCCACAAACTATAATTCCTACAGATTTTGACTCCAGACAGCTCCTCTAGTCTGGCTCCATTTTATGTCCCACCAGTACTGATTGGTCCAATTTACAGTCCAGGAAGATAGCAGATATAAACAAAACATTCCTTGCTGCAAAGAAAGCAGGTAGGACAAACTACATAATCATAACCACTCTAAATGATTTTCAGCAAATAGTTACATCTTTCAACAGAGCTCCCTCTCAGATTACTTATGACTGCAATCCAGGCAGCTCTTAAAGAGACAGTACACAGAGGCTACACAGGCACTCTCTTGCAATTACATTTAAACTGCCAAAATGCAGGACACCAGCCTGGCAGTGAGCATTTAGTCAAGCTCGAGGAACACTTTTCAGGAACCCCCATTTGTAGGTGGTTTACACCTAGAAAATGTATATCCAGTTTAGCCTTAAACTCTTCTACTGTACATTACTACTCTCTATGATCTTCAATGGCAAACTATTCCAAACACTCACCACCCTCTGTGAGAAGCACATTCCCCTCCTTTTTGTTCTATTAATTTCACTATATAGTTTAAGGCTGTGAGATCTAGTTGTGACTCCCCATCCTTCATTTCCAGAAGGGTACTAAGAGAACTGGCTGAGGAGCTGGCAGGGCCACAGGCAGGCCTATTTAATAGTTCTTGGGAGTCAAGCATGGTACCACAGGACTGGAGAACAGCAGACATGGTGCCCATCCACAAAACCAGTCACAAGAATGACCCAGGGAATTTTCAGACCAGTCAGTCTAACCTCAAGTGTGTGCAAGCTGATGGAGACCATACTTATGGAAAGACTGTTAGAATATCTAGAGGAGCATGCTTTCCAGGATGCAAAGCAGTACAGGTTCTTGGGGGGAGGGACAGCATGTCAAATGAATCTAATTCACTTCTTTGACTGGGCCACTAAGACAGTAGACAGGGGCCAAGTGGTAGACATCCTCTATCTGGAATTTAGCAAGGCCTTTGACTCTGTTCCCCATAAATGGAAGCTGGCAGATCTCAGGGTTGGGGAGAAGATAACCAGTTGGGTGGAAAATTGACTGAGGGACAAAACCCAGTGGGTGTTTGTGGGGGGAAGTTAGCTGGCTCTAGATAGTCCACCACTGGGGTTCCAAAGAGCTCTGTAATGGGGCCACTGTTGTTCAATATTTTCATCGGTGACATTGAGGATGACATTAAGGGCTAAATGTGCTTATTTGCAGATGACACCAAGCACTTTGGAATAGTGGACACAATTGAAGGGATACAGGACCTGCAGGACAATCTGTAATAGCTGGGTATGTGGTCCAGGATCTAGCAGCCTGGCTTCAGTGCCAGGATATAGAAAGTTATGCACGTTGGAGCCAAGAATCCGAGGACAGCATACTCGCTGGGTGGTGTCCAGGTATCTGCATCAGAGGAGGAGAAGAACCCAGGCCAGATGATATCTAGTAATGTGAATCCCTTCACTCAATGCAAGAAAGCAACAACAAGGGAAACAAGATGATGGGATGCATAGTTAGGGGGATCAGTAGTAGGAGAGAAGAAGTTATACTGCCCTTGTGCAGGCCACTGGTGTGCCAACATCTAGAGTATGGAGCTCAGTACTGGTGCCCACACCTCAAAAAGGACATTATGCTGTTGGAGATGGTCCAGAAGAGGGCTACAAAGATGACAGTGGGTCAGCAGAGTATGGTATATGAGGAAAGATTGAGGGCACTGAACATGTACTGCCTGGAGGACAGGAGAGAGAGGAGGGATATGATTGATACCTTCAGGTACTTGAAAGGGACAAATAAGATGAAGAAGGAGGGTCTTGTTAAGCTAAGTGGCAATCAAAGCACGAGGGGGCACAGTCTTAAGCTGCAGGGGGAAGTTTAGGAGGAAGGTCAGGAAGCACTTCTTCATGGAGAGGGTGATGGACACTTGGAATCTGCTGCTGGAAGAGGAGGTCTTGTTGAAGTTAGTAGGCAGCTTCAAGAGAGGCTGGGATAGGCATGAGGGGAAGGTAAGGATCAAGGGTAGGGAGGATGGAAAGGATGGGAGGAATCAAGAGGTGGGGCAGGGTCAGTAGCTCAAGCTGTAGACCCTGCAATATGAGCAGACTAGATAGACCATATGGCCTTCTTCTTTTGGCTTCTTTGTATGTTCGTTTAATAGATTTATGTTATAAATGCATAATGTCACCACATCGAAAACGTCAAATTACTTGCATTTAAGATCTGATTTCTGTACATATGATCCTGTAAGCACTGTTACTGCAGATAATAGAGGTGTTAAGATAACACTGTAATTTGACAGGGTAGAATGGCCATATTTCTTTGCATTAATAACATCTGCAAATGTGGGTGACACTGTTTGTGCATGGATTTCTGTGATTTACAATTTACCTAAGGCCAACATCCTGACCAATGACAATGTATCACCTTCTTTTCATTATTTAGAAAATCTAGAAAGGGATGATCCCTTTTTCCTTGGCTTTTCACTTTAGTAATTGAACCCATATCGAACAGAACAACAGGTGTCTAATAAAAAGGGATTTTAATATGGAAAAGATTAAAAAATCTGAAGAAAGAACTTGACTTTATACTACAGACAGTAAACAAATATGAAGGGCAGTCTAATTACAGTGTTAACTGGAAAAAATGAGAAGCACTCCCTATAGGGCCAAACAAACAAGATAAATATTGAAACATTTCCAGTTTCCTTAAAAAAACAGAGTAAGGTATATTTAGGTATATATTTAACTAACAACATAAATCAGTTAATGAATATAAACTGGAACATCTCTTTTTAAAATTTAATGTACTGTATTGAAGTATACATATTATGTTACACAAACTAAACCATAAACACAATACAAACAGATAATAATAAAATTTACAACTCTAAACTTAACATAACACTATACCAACTCCCACCCCTCCCAATCCTCAGCAGCGATATGCATCAAGTTTATGATCCTTCTTATTAATGATACCAGAGATGGCAATATGAAGCCCAGTACTCCATTTATCTAGCCTATGAAAGAAGAATTCAACACTCAAAGTTACCATATTCAAGTAGAAGATGCTATCATGACCAATGTATGTAGTTTTTCCCACTTTTTCTGGTATACTAATATTCGATTATGGAGACTAGCTATCAATTTTTCTACTTTTAAATTATGTAATTGCTCATTAAGGCATTCTGAGTATGAGAGCTCCTCTTGGTCTTTCCAATGATGTACTATAACCTTTTTAACTGATAGAGAAATCGAGGCTATCCAATATCTTCTTTCCTTAACATTCACCCTGTCATAATCCCCTATCAGACAAATTTCAGGGAGAAAAAGTTCCTCCAACCCTAGAAGTGGGTTTAACTTTTGTTTGATCTTATTCTATAGAGAAGAAACCAATGGACAGTTCCAAAAAATATGCCTAAGTTTCCTCTCTGCTTGCCCACATGTTGTACATAGGGGAGAAGGGAGTTTCCCCATATTAGCCAATCGGGAGGGTATATAGTAAATGTTATTAAGAATGTAGAATTGGGTGAGATGGAGCCTATCATTGGCCCAGATATGTTTCCAGTCAAAATTAGACTCTGGAAAGACAAGGGACCAATATCTACAATGTTCTGTCATCTCAGGTGGAATTTTAAGAAGTATAATATCCTTCAGTTGGGAAACTGAGTGAGGCTGCCAGGCCAGCATCTGCAACAACTGAAAAAGCTCCCTCTGGCAGTTGGTCTAAGGTGCCACTCCAAACCATTCAATCAGCAGATGCCAGATCTGGAATACTCTAAAAATGGATTGGGCTGGCATATTGAAATGGGTCATCATTTCCTGACTCTGAGTAATAATTCCATTGGTAAAAAGGTTCAAAACTGTTTTTCCCACTAAAATGGGGCCAGTCCTAGAGTTCAACATGCAGCCCCCTAATCTGAAATTTGGGTTTCCTCCAAGTGGATGAGAAATATCTAGTATATTAGGAACTTGCAACAGTTTACAAAATTGGGCATGTACTTTCAGTGATGTAAAGATAATCTAGTCCCAGAGCATTCTGGGAAACATTTAGGTTGTATAAAAAGAAAACTATCTAAAGAAATTCCAGATCTCTATATCAGCACTCACTCAATTTGAAGCCATAGGGGAACATAGTCAGCATTATCTGTTAATCCATTTCCCTTAGGCCATTTAGCATATTTTGCCATATGGCTCGCAAAATAAAAGCCAGAAAATTAGGCAGCTTAATACCACCCTTATCTTTAGGGAGTCCAAGTCGGTTATAGGCTCAATGTGGAGTTTTCCACTTCCAAAGAAAGGACGAGATAGCACAATGCACTTTTTTAAACCAACTAAGGGGGATCCATAAATTTAACATATTCAAGGGGTAATACATTCATTTTCATAATATTGACTCTGCCCTGTAAAGATATAAGAATATTGACCCATCTTTGTAGATCCTGATGAATCATGGAGGCCAATACATCTAAGTTAAATTTTTTCATCAGACCCCAGGATTGTACAAGAGTAATACCCAAATATCTAAGTTTAGTGGACCACTCCAGCCCTAGTTGGGTGAAGTCATTCCTATTAACTAAAGGATTCAATTGCATTATTACTGATTTGTCTAGATTTAATTTATAATTGGAATACTGGCCGAAATCCTTTGTAATACGGAGGGCTACCTGTACTGAAGTTACTGGATCTACATAGGCCAAAATTCTCAGATCAAGTAATGCAACAGGGATCGCTTGTATTAAAGGGGTAGTTCCAAGAAGGGTAAGTAAAGGCTCCAAGTAGAGATTAAACAATAGGGTGAAAGTGGGCAAATTTGGTGAGTACCAGAATGAAGCTCAATTCTTTCAGAAAGTGCTCCATTACAGTATATCTTCACACTGGGGCATGAATATAAGGTTGCTATCCATTTAATAAAATTGTTAGGGAAGCTGAATTTGGCCATAACTGCAAACAAAGAATCCTAGTTCACTCTATCAAAAGCTTTCTACTCATCCAAGGAGACCAAGGCCATAAGCAAATTGGTCTCCCTGGAAGGGGAAAAGACATGCAACAGTTTCCTTAAATGGTCAACTGATGATCTGCCCTTCATAAACCCCACCTGTTCTGGCCCAATTCCCCCCCCCCCATACCTGCTGGATTCTACTGGCCAGTATTTTAGCAAAAAGCTTAGCATTATAATTCATAAGCAATATGGGCTGGTAATTATTAACTTTATCAGGGCCCTTACCTGGTTTAGGTATAACTATTATTAGTGCTTCTGTTAATGAAACATCTGAGACTCCCTGTCGCAGAGGAACAAAAACAGTTTATGAAGGATAGGGGTAAGTTCAGCAGTGAAAGTTTTATAAAAATTGGAAGTAAAATCATCTGGGCCCAGAGATTTATTAGAGGGGAAGGAGTTTGCAGCTGTTTGGATTTCCTGACAGGTTATAGAAGCTGCCAGAAAATGTTGATGGTCTTGGGTTAACTGAGGGAGCGGTATATGAGATAGATAATCCTGTATTTTAGGCACCAGGAGATAATTACCGGGAGGGCTATTTAACTGTTTGTAGTATAAGGCAAACTCCCCAACAATTTCTTTAGGGATGGTTTTCTGAGAATTATCTAGCTGAGAAGTAATGGATAATACTATCTGTGAAGCCTCCTGATTTCTCAGTCTAAGAGCAAGGAGATGACTGGTCTTGTCACCTTGATCTATATATGTTGAGTGGGTTTTTAACATGGAGTATTCAGCCCTTTCCCTCAACTTCCCTGCAAACTGATCTCTCAAAATTGCCAATTGTTCCATTTGCCTCTGTGAAGGATTGGAGGAGGAGATATTCTCAAGCATTTCAGTACGCTCAGAGAGCAGACGAAGAGAAGCCTCTTGTTGCCATTTCCGTCTGTAAGCCAGCCTAATAATTTCTCCTCTGAGAGTGCATTTGAGAGCACCACAGTCTATCGTAATCTGAGATAGAGCCCTCATTAATTTCCATATACTGGGAGATAAATGTTTTAAGCCCTGAACATATCTGATCATCTTTTAAAAGTTGGTTATTAAGTTTCCAAATTTTGTCTGTGGGTATATTGGGAGGCAGAGTACAGTTCAACCAAGTAGGAGAGTGGTCTGAGATTATCCTGGCAAATATCCCTCCTTGCATGACTACTTGCAATAGGGTCTTGCTAATTAAAAAATAGTCTAGTTGAGAAAAGGATTTGTGGACTGCTGAATAAAATGAGTATGCCCATTCAGAAAGGTTAAGGACTCTCCAGGGGTCACAAAGACCACCCATATTTAACAATTCCTGGAGGGATATTTGGGCAGGAGACAGCCCAGATGCTCTTTTACCCATTTTATCTAAGGTTGGGTTTAGTGTGAGATTCCAATCTCCGGCTAAAATAACTGGGAGATGGCCAAACTGGGCCAGCTGTGATAGTAAACCTGAAAAAAATCTGGAGAGTCTAGATTAGGTCCATATATGCAACCCAGAACAAATTCAAATTGATCCATTTTACCACTCACCATCAGGTATCAGCCATGGGGGTCCTCTAAACTCTGTAATAGTTTGAAATTAGTTCCTTTAAAACTTAGAGTTGCAACTTCTCTTTGGCTCAATGAGTCTCCTGCAGCAAAAACTTGTCCTGCCATCTGTCTACGAAAGAGAAGCCCCTCCATAGACAGAAAGCGTTTCTTGCAGGTAAGCAACTTGGCATTGTAAAAATTGTAAACGTCTCAGAATTTGATAATGTTTTACCTTGGAGCGGGCACCCCTAATGTTCAGGAAATAAATTTCATAGCTCCCATAAACCAATATAGAAGAGTATGAAAAACATGTATTCCAGTAACTGAAGCCATCTAACTCTTGGATATAGACCATAAAACTTATAAAGAACCATTTTTTCCCTGAGGTTTCACCCCCTATCCACCCCATTCCCAAAATCTACTCCTAACAAACATATAACTAAGTATGTAACATTGAAAAATGCAAAACAATAAAATTACTAACCTCAGTTCTAACGATTGAATCCCCATACCCCTCTAGGTCATAATGATTATTAATTCCTCCCCGAATCAGGCACCCTCTCCCGTACCCCCATCCTAGAGTCCCAAAGTGTGTAATAGAGAAGAAACACATAATCTCCTACTAATTCAAACTGAGATTAAAAAGAAAAGTAGCACTATATTTCTACTGGGCTCATACCTTTTATTTTAGGATTATCCAACTCAGTTAACGCAGGATACTAGCAAGTAGCACATTTTAATTAATGTTCTTCTGTACTAAGGACTTGGCAAGAAGGACAAATAAAAATATCAAAACACTAATGTCACTAGATGGCACTATTTAACTACCTCGCAGTTAGTCCTACTCTATAGACATGCAACCATACATCAATTAAAACACTTAGTTGCTATTAGAAGGCTCTCCAAGATACACTATTAGTTAAACTTAAAAATAATGCCCTTTTGAAAAGAAGAGGAATGTCACTTAGCTGGGTCATGTCCAATAAAATACACTCAGCAGGAGATCTGACAATTAATCCACTTTGCGATATGGCACTGTCTCTGCACTCCATTTCCAGAAGAGCTGTGCACTAGCTGCAGGTTTAAATTCACGCTGCTACAGGGCAACCAGTCAATTAAATAATATACTTCAAAGCCTTTCTGTGCTCTTTGAGACCAGGCAGATTAACTAAAACAAAGGGATCTCCATGGCTACAGATTAACAGCTGAGTAAATTCACTCTGCTGTAATAAGAAATACGATCATAATAAAGCAGCTATACCCAAGTTATATTGCAGTGCTCTTCATTTGAACAAATTGGGAAACCAGCCTTTCAGGGCAACTTGGGCTTTCTCTAGATCTTCAAAACTGTACCAGCTCTCCTGATAGTAAATCTGCAGGGTAGCAGGATACATAACTCTGTACTTGATGCTTGCAGCAATTAGCTTAGACACTGTTGGGTGAATCGCCATTCTCTTCTGTCAAACAGAGTATGGAAGATCTTGGGTGATTCAGGTTTTCCTCTGCTCCCACTGTACTTCTTTCAGCTCCCATATTCTAGCCAATATGAATTGCTTATCCAGAAAATTGAGGAGTCGGAATATTAGGGGTCTGGGAGGAGCACCTTCAGGCGGCACTGGCCTCAATGACCTATGGGGTCTCTCTATCATATATAAAGGCCCATTTGGAGAAGGGCCAGCTATTTTTTCGCACAACTTTTGTACGAATATAGTTGCTGTTGGGCCCTCCTCCCCTTCCAGTAGCCCTGAGATAACAAGATTATTCCTTCAGGAGCGACCCTCCAGGTTTTCTAGCTTTTCCTCCATTTTCTTTATCCGATGCTGCATCGTAGACATTTATGGATCTATATGGGCTCTCCAATTGTCAAGAGAGGAAATTCTAGCCTCATTGTATCCAGTGCGCCGGGAAAGCTGTTCAAGAGAAACCTGCATGGATTTTCCATCTGTTTCCAAACCTCTCAGCATTTCTTTTAGTGTATTCAAGCCCTCAAAAAATTTTTCTTCCATGAGAGCAGCCTGGGGGCTCGCATGGGTGGTTGTACTTGTTTGCTGCGCTTTGGCCCACTTGGCTGCTTTATCCCACGTCTGTGTTGTCAGTGAGGTATGCTGCAATGGAGAAATCTTCATTTCAGCTTCCATTCCAACATAAAAACATTTCTGCTACTGTTGGATAATCAGGTTTTGTGAGACTGTCAGCAACCAACGCTTAGGTTAGTAAAATTTATTTTTTAAAGGATAGGAGTGCGGGAGCTCAGTAAAGTGAGTCTATTCAGGCAGGCATCATGTGACCTAAATTGGAACCTATTAATAAATGCCATTGGTCAGGACCTAGATAGGTTGAACCGCCTCCCCCATCACTGCTGGGATGCATCCAGGTAATAAAATTTGATATTTTTACCAGTTTTGTATATATATTTCAAGCACTTCTGATTCTGATCCATAAGGAGACTTTTGTTAAAACAGACAAGCTAATAACTAAATTCATATAGAAGAATGATCATTCAAGATTAACAAAGCAGGCAGTCTATTTACAATATGAACTGGGTTTAAAATTACCCAGTTTACAGTATTATCACTGAGTTGCTTTGTTTGAATCTCTTAAAGAATATCATAGTCCCACACCTCCCCCTTGAGTTTATTTTGAAGTAGGTGAACCCACATACAGTATAGAAATATAACACATGTACTATTTCAGAATTTAAACAGTAAAAAATTAAATGGAGGAGACAATGTATTTTTAAGAACACAAAGTATGCAAAAAACTAACATTATAATATATAAATATATATGATTTCCTCCACTTATTTGGTTGCATATACTGTTTGTCACTCACCATTCATTCAGCTAATGACTAGAGCTGTAACGAAGTTAAACTTTGCCAGCAAAATTGCCATCAAGTGTATGAACTACACAAAGTTTCAGTTGCCTTCAGTAACTTTCAATTCACCAAAATTTGTGAAGTTTTACTGCAAAATGTGCAAACTCGCCACTTTGCAGGTGAATTTCAACCACTTTGTGTGTGACTGTTGCCCACTTTGCCAATAATTCTTACTTTGAACGTGTGAACTTCTTGAGTTTACACTTCACAAATCTCACAAAGTTTGCAAATTTTGGAAACTGCACCCATAACTATTAATAGAACAGTACAGCAAGGATGCTTGTCTCAAATGGGAACAGTTTTTGTTTAGCAAGCTTATCTTTTCACTGTGGTTTAGGGGCTCTGACACAGAGAGAGGGATTTATTAGACAGAGAGGGGTGGCAGCTGGGTGATATCTGTTGAGATGGGGGAAATAATTTTGTGGTTTGGGGAAGGATTGGATTAATGGACATGGGATAGTTTTCTTCTTGAAAGGTTTACCTTTCTGTTGGGATTTGGGGAATCTGGGGAAGGGGGTTTATTAAAAAGAAGGTGTTGCATTGAATTCTTTTGTCATGATTTGATGGGATGGGGTGGAGCGAAATGAGGAAACACTGATTTTGTGGGCAGGGGAAGGGACTGAATTTATCGAGGGGCAATTTTCATATTTTCAGGTTTACATTCCACTGGGGTTTAGGTGCTTGGGAAGGAGAGGGAGTTTAATTCACTATAGGGTGGTGAACGGTGGTGAGTTTTTTCATAATTTGGTAGGATGGTGTTGGGGGACACTTGATTTTGCAAGTGGGGGGATGCATTATTATTTTACAACTTCACTGGGTAAAGTGGGGGATATCATTTTAAGCTGTGTTGTTTGAGTGGAGGGAGTTGGTGTATAAGGACCAGAGGTAGAGGGTGGGTTTCTTTTTTTTAAGCTTTACTGAAATAGCATAAAGAATGCTGGTGAAATTGTTGCGAGGTCAGAACACTTTCTAAGCTTAACAAAATGGGAAATTCTCCACTTTGCACAAACTTTGCTATAGAATTATAAACTTTATGCACCTGCACCGTCTACCAGGATTAAAACATGCATATATTTTTATTGTGTGCCAACTAGAGAACTCACTCTTCATCCAGTTTCTTACCAGTGTAGCTGTTTCCTTATTAAGAAAACTAGTCTCATGAAAGAGTGATATATCCAGTCTTTGAGATTTGAGGTAAGACAGGGTATTTTTCCACTTTATGGGATGGGTGACTGCTTGAACATTCCTGGCTACAAATGTAACATATGTCATGGCATTAGTAAAAGACCATCATGCTGTGCCCTGAAAGACATGACCTAGCTGAGAATGACCCAAGGGGGAGACAAGCTCCATTCTGGCCTTCAGAGACTGAGATCCAAGTCTGTGGCTATGCACTTAGATAAAGTGGTGTTGGAGAAGGACAGAAGAACAATAATTGGGGATACCTACCATGTAACATAAGTGAAGAAAAAGAGATAATTAGAACTGATAACAATTGAGTATTTTCTGATGGTCGAAAAGTGTGGGTTATGCTGACATCTAGTGGCTGAAATGTAAAACATTTTTTAGAACATTTTTATTCATACTTCTACTACAGTATCTAAAGGAAGTGGGTCAACTGCTTTCAGTAGAGGACCACATGCCCTCCAATACCTCCCACCTCCTCCCACAGTTGAGCACCTCCTAAAACCCAGAAAAACTGCAGAGTCTATTCATGCTGCTCAGCTAGATTCCAAGGATACAATACAGCAATCCTGAAGTTGTTAGCAATATAACATCCCTACACAGAGCAAAAAACATAAACTTGCATTACTCTAACCAGAACATAATAAAACATTCATTTACCATTTCATAGTCCTGTGGTACAGTGGCTCTATATGGGGGCCACAGAAGAGGCAATCTCCTTTGCCATGCAAGTCAAGGATCCCTTTCTGAATTATGTGTCCCTTCTAGGGTCTAGGTACAGTACAGAGTGTGTTTCAGATGGTGCACAACTAACACACAAGTCAGCCTCTTATGTGTTTGAGGATAGACAGGTAATACTGGTATTTCAGTTGCTTTATGGAAGAAAAGATGCATTCTATATGGGAGGACACCTTAAGCTACACTAGGAAAGGTACTTTAACTGGTGTGTGATGAGTACTCAATACAATTTTCTTGGCCCATCCATTTTTTTCAATCATTAATTTGTCATCTTCCTACTGGACTGTCCACCATCTGGACCTGTCCCCCCCAGCCCTGTCACTGGACTTCCCTGGCACTTACAATACTTTGGTGGTTCTCAACACAGAATCTAGTTTCAAAGAGCCCAGTCATTAGTGCAGAAGCTACAGGGGATCAGGGATTTATTCAGCTGTGATCTAAGGCTTTTTCCTCCTTTTTCACTGAGGCTCATGCACATGCAGGAATGTGATGTGATATGCATGTTCCAGCTCCACAGAGAAGCCTCTGGCATTCAAGCATGGGGTCCCTACCCTCGTGCCTGTGGTCCTTCTGCTCTGACACCCAAATTCCCCCAGTTGGCAGCAAACCAGCAGGAAGCACATTCCCCCTTCTTCTATTGGTCACCCTCTAAATGACCCAAGTTATTTTGTGAACCATGTTTGTAGGTGTGGCAGGCTCTGCCACTGAAGTAGCATAGTACATAACATAGTCTCGAAAGGTGATTCCACGCTGCAACTGTGAAATCACCTTACATGACCAAATAATGAAGTAACAGTGCCAGTGTTCATGGAGTGAGGTACCAAAGAGCCCATGTTGAAAATTTGGTGAAAAAATACCTAAATATGACAAAGATATCAAATTAGTTGAAAATGCCATTGAAATACATTATACATCATTTACCTTTTCTCCTCAGTTTGTGATTCAGCTTTGAAGAGTGCAGAAGTGTCCCGGTCAACAGAAAATGACATTGGCCAACCTCTGGAAGTAAGTATAGGGTAAGGGGAGAGTGTGGGGTGATAGGTGCTCAATGGGAGGGTGGGGATGGGAGTAGGGGATGGCAGGGATGATGAAGGTCCATTTTCTTTTGTTTTACAGGTTAAAAAGATAAAAAAGGTGTTGGATGACTTTTTTTTTACAGGTACCATACATACAGATCCATATCGGTACACTGGAGGTGGGCTCCTCTTATTGCACATGTGTGAAGAAGTGGGAGAGGTGGGAATAGGGAACACACTTTGTTACAACTTAGAAGACGCATTGACTATGAATTGGGGGTAGTAATTCATGATGGACTTAATGAAGAAGGGAAGTCAAACCATATTTATAAGAAATTATATATATATATATATATATATATATATATATATGTGAGACAAATGAGTAGTGGATAAATCCATGAATCTTACACACAGTCATATAAATCCTGGTAGAAAATCACACTGTGACTTTTTACCAGAAAAATTATCACAGTGTGATAATTAAGCAATAATGCCCGACAGGGTGAGTGTCGTGCTGGGATAACATCATACCTCAGGCGGTTGGGCATGAGGCCACAGGCCAAGTGTGTCCAGTGACTGAGGTGTGACGTTATCCCAAACTATACACACCCTGGAGAGCATTATTGCTATTATACAATGTTTTGTTGTTATACAGAACAAGAAAAATCATTTTAAAAATGTTTTTGCATGGAAAAATATTTTTGTTTTTTAAGAGAAGATGAAACAATCAAGCAGAAACAAATCAAGCAAACAATCATCTCCAGGTTGACAGAGAGGCTGAGACTAGACCCGTGATGTTGTACTGGGATAACATCACGGGTCCTGCCTAAGACTAACTAATCAGAGTCCAGGATTTTTTATTGCCATTGTACATAATTTTACATTTATATATACTGTACTTACCTCACAGCAGGCTGATATTATCACCATGCTGATATCAGGCTAAAACCTTGCCTAAAACAATAACTATCCTGATCTCTTAATTACTTCCTGATCAATCAGAAAACTTAGCTGGACTCTGCTGAAGTAGATATCATCACTCTAGGCAGGTTTCCCTAACACAGCAATCAGGAATGAACTCCACAAAACTCTCAGTAGCCTAGGAAACTAATCGGTATATCAGTTCCACCTGCTACTCACCTGCTAGCCCCAGAAAAGCACATTGTGTTCCTGCAGAGAAGCTAATGGCAGACAGTTTCATACTGACAAGAAGCCAAAAAAGAGAAAAGCCTTTCACATCCATGAATACCTCAACTACAAATAAATACAGCCTGATTCATCCCAAAGGGTAGATTAGTGTTTCAGCTTGTTTTAGCAGGAGTTTCTTTTTTTTTTATACTGTGTCTTCTTTTTTTCCACAATATAAAGTGAACAAAAAATAAAAAGTCCTGGAAACCCCTATTGTATAAATCAGACACATGATGTGCAGTTGAGCATTATCTGGTTAATCTCTTTAATAAATAAATAAATAAATGTGCAATGGAAAATATTTTCACTCCTGCAAAGTGCGTTCTGGATACTCACGAGGGCCGAAGGTGATAATATCCACCTGCTGTGAGGTAAGCACAGTATGTATAAATGTAAAATATTATCACACTGTGACAATTTTTCTGGTACAAAATCACAGTGTGATTTTGTACCAGGATTTACATGACTGTGTGTAAGATACATGGATTTATCCAGTACTCATTTTTCTCACCCCTATGTACTGTATTTCCTTATAAATATGGTTTGATATCCCATTCTTCATTAGGTTCATCAGGAATTACTACCCCAATTTAAAGATAGGGGCCCAGATATTCAAACTGTGCCCAAAAAGTGCGCAACAGCAGGAGCAAGCACAAGTCCATTGCGCCCATGTGCAATAAGCGCAATATTCAAAAACTGCACAGGCCAAGATGCACCTACAGCCAACGACTGAATATTGCACCACCTGCGCCATAGCGCAACTAGGGAGGTGAAGCTGAGCATATCTGATGTGCCATAGTGCAACAAGGGATGTTCAGCTGAGCAGTCCAGATGTGCCATAGCACAACCAGGGACGCCCCCGCAGCAGGGCAGCAATGCAACAGCACAACCGGGGACCCAGGGACCCACCACCCATGCCACAGATGGGCAGAGGAAAACACAGCAAAACAGACATCGCCCCCCCCACACCCCATGCACTGCACAACTGAGGGAGGGCTGGAATAACCACTAGCCCTTGGAGATGAGCA
The DNA here is from genome assembly GCA_016271365.2 of Neoceratodus forsteri. Taxonomy (NCBI): domain Eukaryota; kingdom Metazoa; phylum Chordata; order Ceratodontiformes; family Ceratodontidae; genus Neoceratodus; species Neoceratodus forsteri. The sequence continues at coordinate 366,945,013 of CM028137.1, forward strand.
ATCAACCCAAAGCCGGGCCATGGTGCCCCATCACACCCCCTGGCAATCTGTTACCAGCACACAAGGAGGGCTGACCACCCCATGCCACACCATCCCTCCAATGCAGAGCACATTCTGCACCATGACCCCCAGACATCCTGCCCAGGAGCAGCATCCACCAGTGCAGGATACCCCATGCATGCCACCACCCCATAGTGATAATGCAACCCTGTGCACCACAGAACCATGCAAGGCAGCCCCCACCACTAGCACCCATCAGCGGGCAGCAGTACACAGTGATGCAATGACTGCAGGTGCAGTGCCACCATGCACATCCCCCCGAGGTACAGCTGAGAGACTGACCATGCATTGGCACACGAGGTACCCCACACATGACAGGGCATGCCCCTGACCCCACCACCAGTGGTACAGCACCCTGCACACCCTCCCAAGGACACATCCCAACCCAGCACTGGCCACAACAGCCAGTGCAGAAACCCACAGTGGTGCATGGAAGCATGAATATTGCACCACCTGCGCCATAGCGCAACTAGGGAGGTGAAGCTGAGCATATCTGATGTGCCATAGTGCATGAAAGCATGCACCACAAAGGATGCAACACAGTGAGAAACACCCACCCATACCCAAGGGCACACCAACACAAGGACACAGTAGTGGGGGCAACCAAGCCCCCCAGCATGTGGGCCATGGAAACCGTGTACACATGGCCAGCACTCCTCCATGGCACAGGAGTGCCAGCCACCCTGCGCAGGCACTGTTGAGCTATACACCACCAGCATTTTCCCAGAGCACAAGTGACAGACAGTGGTGCACATCCCCTGCAACACACACAAGCAACAGCATGAAGGTTGGACAACAACAGCAGAGGCCACAGTGTCACCCGAGGCAGACATGCACCACACCAGTGACAGGAGGCATGGACAGCCACCACTGACATGCCAGTGGACCATGCATGTGACAGACATGCATGCATGTCAGCTGGACAGGCAATGGACGGTCTGACAGGTGTGCCATGGACACAGAGCATGCACCGTGGACCACTGCACACAGTCATCCAGTGCACAGGGAACAACACACATGCCACAGACAGTGACTGATATCCACTCCCACACCATACTTACATCCCCACGGACACACACACGCACATGACTGCACCACCCCTGATGCCATGCATACCACTGCAGCTGAGCACCTATAGCCCGTTGCAAATCGGAGACCACCACAGTAGGCATAACAAAAGAAATATATTTAAAAACAGCAAACGAAACTATGTACAAGTATTTACAAAGGTTTGTGGGTTGGGACACAAACAAGGTGGGGGTGGGTAAGGGGCAGGGGTGAACAAATGGTAGAGGGAAAGAAGGGTGTGAGGGTGTGTCCAGGGGGGTTGGGGAAATCAGGGGCAGTTCAAAGCTCAGCGGGAGCCTCGATCCCCTCTCCAGCTTCCCCTCCCGCCATGACATCTTCAGACACCAAGGCTGTCCAACCATTCGAGCATCTCCAGGGATGCCCTGGCTACCTGGAGAATCTCCCTCAGCACCACCCTGATCTTCTGCAGCTGCTGTCCACCTAGGACAAGGAACCAGAGTCAATAGGTGTGAATGCACAGCCCCATGTAGCCCACCCACTGTGCATGGCATACGGCTGTGGGACATGCCTCTATGATGGTGTGTGACCACCCACAGTGATCGCATCCACAAGACCTACCCACCCAGGCACACACAGCCATGTGGACCACTGCACACACCAACCAGCCAAGTCCTGCACAGCACCACCATGGCTGTTCAGTGACATGGCTATGGTGCGAAGGCAGTGGCACAGCCATGTACCTGGTGCATGCATGGACCACCATTGACGTACCCCCAGACATGCAGCGCCACTGGACAGTGCTGACTGTAACAAGTTGCGTGCATGTCAGTGGTGTCAATGGATGGTGGCCATGCCCCGCTGCCCACCCTGTTACACAGCATGCAGTAGTAATAATGGATGTAAGGCACTCACCATCATCAGGCTGGTCCCTGCACCTCTGCGGACCATCGCCTCTCCCGGACTGATGGTCCTCCTGCTGGTGCCTTCTCTCCCTCGCCAGCCTACGCTCCTCTGGGTCTAAGGTGCAAACACGGAGAGAGGAACATCAGTACAATCCTGTAGCAAAGTCCCCCCTTCCCCATGTGTGTGCAATCCCACAGAGACAGACCCACCCACCCCACACCCTGATAACACCACCACAGCCAACACCGGACCCCCCCATGTGCTGGACACATGCAACTGTGATACCCAAATGGAAGATAAAAGTGTATGGATGTTGCACCTACCTGGCCATGGCACCGTGCCCCTCCTGGCATGTGCCCGCAGGCAGGCAAGCAGGTCCTGGTCCCTCCACCTCAGGTCCCCATATCTGTGGCGGCACTGCTCCACTGTCCACCACAGACCGGTGGCCTCCTCCAGGGCGTCGGCCACCTCCTGCCACACCTGACTCGTAGCTCTGTCCAGGGGTGCCTCACCAAATAGTGGGCCAAAATGTGGCTCCACAATGGCAACCAAGTTTGCCAGCTCCACCTGGCTCCACTGCACAGCTCTCCTCTGTGCCATCTCTACTGCTCAGTTAAGTCAAAATGGTACTCTGCAGTGTGGTTCTGCCACGTGCAGATGCTGTGCAGTACAGCATTGCCATTCCCTATCGTGCTGTCACCAAACAGCGCGATAGTGGTGCACCCATGCCTGACGCATGGTGCCTAGGGGGCAAAGGTTGGGCACAGGGTCAAGGGTCTCTGGTGCATGGACAGCCACAGCACGATTGGAACCCAATGCATCTAGAGTGATTGGGTGCCTGTGTGCCACCTCCTGTAGCATCCTACCACGCTGTTGCCCCAGTGCGCCTACGAAGCCCCAGTGCCACAGTGCCATATAGGTGAACAGTGCTGTAGTGCCACTGGCACAATGGTGGCTGTACCCTGCATTGCCTCCCATGCACAGCATGTCAGCAGTGTGGCAGGCACCTGTGTCATCAACCCGGGCATGCGCAGTTAGATGTATACTGCTCAAGTCACAGAACTGCTCCCTTGGCTCAGCACATTCAACACTATTGCGCAAAGTGCAACAGTGCAATATTCAGCCAACATATGCAAATCAGCTAATCAGCCATTCAATGGCGCAGTCACTGCATTTGCATTCACTTAAAGATGTGCCCCACCTCATTTGCATAGATTGCGCTATAGAAGTGTGATATTAGGCTGCACTGGCCATAGTCAGTTACTGCAGTCTATTGGTGAGTTGCACGCTGTTTGGGAGTGTGGACTGTGGATTCTGGGACATTCATGGGACTGCACAGTCACAGGTAATACCTGTCATTCTCACAGGCTGAATCATGACCGAGCGAGTTGTGGGAGAAGAGGAACAGAGTTGTGGGTGGAGGAGGAGGCCAAATTTCACGAAGGCCAAGATGGATGCCCTGTTCAAGGCCTACCTAGACCAGGAGCCACTTCTCAGTGGACACCAGGGAACACCACAGGCCCGTGCTGCTGCATGGGAGGAGGTGGCACGTGCTGTAAACCTGTATGACAGCCACCTGCACTCCATGCAAGAGTGCAAGAAGAAGATGGGCACAGACAGGAGGAGGATTAAGGAGAAGGTGGCTGCCATCAGGGCAGCACGGTCTGCAACAGGTGGGGGACAGCCAGAGGTGCTACACCTGACCTCACAGAAGGAGAGGGTTGCTGGCAGCATGCAGCGTTGCACCATTGAAGGTGTTCCAGGTGGTGGATTCCAGACAGGTGGTAGCCCGTCACTGCATGGTAGGTCCTGGTCTATCTATTGGGGGGGCAGGATAGGTCACATGCAGTAACGCAACTTTGTTTTCCCTTACAGCTCCTAAGCATCTGCATGGGTCAGCAGTGGTGGGCTTCTCCACTGAGGCTGGTCAGATGGAGATGGAGAAGGGCCCATCCAACTCCACAGGAATACGCAGTTCATTGCAACAGTGGGCCCACCTGGATGTCCAGACTGATGTTGTTGGAGCAGGTGTGGAGGAGGCCCTACCCATGTCCCAGCATGCCAGCGTCCATGGATGCCAGCATGCCAGGACTCGGCCTGGTGCCGGGTCCATCACCGATGATGATGTTGCTAACATCATGGGCAGTGACATGTGTTTGCCACAGGATGGCCACACAGCAGGTAACATCGCAGCCATGGCTGTGGGTGGTGCCACCGTGGAGGCCTGCATGTCATCACAGTCCCAGCCTGTCAGCACCAGTGGGGCAGCACTGGTGTGTGTACAGGACAGTGGGGCCATTGTGGCCACTGCGGTTGCACCATTGAGCCCTGGAGAGTGGCAGCTGGAGGGGCAGTGTCAGCAGTTGGCCAATGGGCTTGGGGGTACAGTGTCAGGGGGCGGCGTCAGTGCACCACCTGTGGACATGCCCAGGCCTGGTCCTGGTGTTCAGCACCCACCCTCAAGGGGTGATGAGTATCAGGGCCACGGACACCCTGAGGGACAGCATGCCTATCAGGCAGATGACCTCTTGGATGAGCACACCCGCATACTGCAAGCATCAGTCAATCGGCAGATGTGGCTTGTGACGGTGGTGGATGCACTGAGTGTGGCTCTGCAGTGGGCAGAGGAGCATTGCAGCAGAGAAACTGCTCTGCTCCTGGCAGGGATGGACCGGATGCAGGAGGATGTGACTGCTGCCATTGACAGGCTGACATATACAATCACAGCTGCCATGGCCACAGGAGGCACACAGTTATTTGCCCATGCATCACAGACACCACACAGTGCAATGTCCACCCCCCCATTCCCAGTATCATGCGACACCATCATTGTTGACACCGGGTTCAGTTGTGGGCATCCAGAGCACGCCTGGCGCAGGCATGTTCAGTGTGCTTCAGACCCCTGTGCGAGCACAGTTGCATTCATGCAGTGGAACCCCTCAGGGACCATGGGTGCCACCCCATGAGGCCAGTGGTCAGCCTGTCACTGCTGGCGGGTCTCGGCAGGGCTGCCAACACATCCGTGGTGGCGGGGGCACTGTGGCATGTGACTGACCTGTCTTCCAGCGTGGCTACTGTCTGATACTGCCCTGTGTGCATTGTGTCACTCAGCAGGCAATGCACAGGTAGGTACCTGGCCCTGCATGTACACACACACACAGTCCATCTGCACACCCTCCTGGCTGCTGTCTGCAGTTGCATGAGCATGATGATGCCTGCATTGTGCTGTACGCCAATGTGCAATGGTGCCCAGCATCTGACACACGCACAATGACAGGCAGTGGGCGTGGTAGTCTGTGGACATGTGTTTGGCTAGGCGTGGTGTTCTGGGTCAGCGTGCCTCCTACCCTTTGTACATGTCTGGTGAGTTGTGTTTGTGTGTGTGTGTGTCCGCGTGCCATGTTAGACCTTAACCATCCCTGGTGGTGTGTGTGGTTCCATGCCTGGCCACTTCCCTTGATGGCATGCTCCCCTGGTGAGTGTCCATGCATATTTGTGGGTTCTGCCTTTGCCACTGGTGGGGTGCACATGGCCCCATGACTTACCTGGATTGGCTGAAGTGCTCCTCCGTGATGGTGTTCTGGTGTAGCTGAACCAGCTGGAGCAGTCGGGGGTCCCATCACCCAAGGGGGGGCTGCCCATCACCATTGTCACCAGCATGCTTATCGTCCCCATTGCTGTCCCCCTCTTCGACTTGTATGGCTATCCCACATTCATTGGCCATGTTGTGCAGGATGCAGCAGGCCAGGAATAGCCTGCAGGCCTTTGAGGGGCTGTACTGTAGGGCACTGTTGGAGGTGTCCAGGCAATGGAAATGTGCCTTCAGTATACCGAACACCCACTCAATGACATTATGTGTGGTGGCATGTGCCTCATTGTAGCATTGCTGCAATGGGGTCGTGGGCCGCCGGTATGGTGTGAGCAGCCTGGCATGGAGTGGGTATCCACTGTCACCTGTGTGTAGAGGGTGGAGGTTAGTTTGGTGATCAGCATCGCCCTGCCCCGGGCCATGTAGGTCACTACCCATGTCACCTCTGACCATGCCCCTCCCAAGCCCTATGTTGGTCCATGTGGTTTGCATACTCACCCACTAAGTGGCCAGTGGGGATGTCCCCATTCTTGAATCTGTGGCACAGTGCTGACTGGTGCCAGATGAAGGCATTGTGTACTCCCCCAGGGTGCATGGCAAAGACATTGATTATGTGCCCCCTGGCATCGCACACCACCTAGCAGTTGATGCTAGCATAGCCCTTGCGATTAATGTATGTGGCCCCTTCAGGGCCAGGTGGTGTGCAGATGGCCATATGGGTGCAGTCTATTACCCCTAGCATGTCAGGCATACGTGGTACCCTGTGGAACTTCTGTATGTTTGCTGTGCGCTCTGCTGGTGTGCTGGGGAAATGGATGTACTCCACAGCATGTGGCAGCAGTGCGCTGAGGAATTGGGTGAGGTGGCATTATGCGGCTGACTGGGTTATGCCTGTGGTGTCCCCTGTTGGTCTCTGGAAGGTACCCATGGTGAGCAAGCACATGCAAGCTGTCACTTTAGTCTCCACTGACAGAGCATGGCTCCGTCGTGTGGGTGCCTGCATCACATCACTGCACGGCTCACAGAGCCACCTCAGAATTGCCCGATTCAGGTGGTACTGGCCCACGATCTCAGTATCACTGTACAGCTCAAAGCTCAGTACTGCCTGTTAGGGGCATACCACTGACGGGCCCTTCCATGGCCGTGCCCCCTTGCTGCCCGCCTTCTCACCTCCCTCATTACTGCCTCCATCTGGATGGTGGCACTGGCCATGTTCCTCGCTTGTATTCACCCCCCCGGCAGCTGTTCCTGTGTTCCCCCCACAGTCCTGGCTGCTACTCCCCCTGCACAGGGAAAACCTAACTGTGCTGGCCTCAGTGCTGTGTGGCACTTCCCCCTTCTGCACTGTGGCTGTGGCTCCCCACACCTTTCCTGAGTCTGTGGGTTCCAGGTGCCCTTTCTCTGTCCTTCTCTGTTGTGTGTGTGTGTGTGTGTGTGTGTGTGTGTGTGTTGCCTGTGTGGCTGGCTATAGTTCAGCAACATGTGCCTTCCCTGTAGCATTCTTGCACCTTTCCCTTGTTCCTTTTTATTTTGGTTCATTTCCGCTATCACGCAACTTTCGCTTGCTCCCCTATTGTGCATGGCGCATGTGATGAATATCGCACTGAGCCATTTATGCATGGTTCCTCCCCCTTCAGTTGTGCATACATTCATTATCATTGCGCTATTGCTCAGCATGATTTGGGGGCACAACTGCCTCCCACTGAATATCACAGAATGGCGCATTTTCGGTCTTGCACTGGAGCAACCCTTTTGAATATCTGGGCCAAGATGTCTTCTAAGTTGTAACAAAGTGTGTTCCCTACTCTCACCTCTCTCACTTCTTCACACATGTGCAATATGGGGAGCCCACCCCCAGTGTTCCGATATGGATCTGTATGTTAAAAACAGTCACCCATCATCATTTTTATTTTTTTAACCTGCAAAACAATAGAAAACCATCCTTTGTCATCCCCTACCCCCATCTTCACCCTCCCACTGAGCTCCCACCACCCCACACTCTCCCCTTACCCTATACTTACTTCCAGAGGTTTGCCAATGTCATCTTCTGTTAACCGGGACACTTCTGCACTCTTCAAAGCTGAACCGCAAACTGAGGAGAAAAAGTAAGAGACACATAATGTATTTCAATGGCATTTTCAAATAATTTGATATCTTTGCCGTTTATAGGTATTTTTTCACCAGATTTTCAACATGGGCTTTTTGGTGCCCTACCCCATGAGCACTGGCACTGTTACTTAATTATTTGCTCATGTATGGTGATTTCACAGTTGCAGTGTGGAGTCACCTTTCAGGACTATGTTATGTACTATGTTACTTCAGTGGCAAGTGGCAGAGCTACTGCCTGCCACACATACAATCCCGCCTCTGTACTAATGACTGGGCTCTTTGAAACTAGATTCTGTGATGAGAACCACCAAAGTAATGTAAGCTCCAGGGAGGTCCAGTGATAGGGCTGGGGAGACAGGTCCAGATGGTGGACAGTCCAGTAGGAAGGTGACAAATTAAAGATTGGAAAAAATGGATGGACCAAGAAAATTGTATTGAGTACTCATCATACAGCAGCAAAAACACCTTTCCTAGTGTAGGTTAAGGTATCCTCCCATATATAGTACATCCTTTCTTCCAAAAAGCAACTGAAATGCCAGTATTATCTGTTTACCCTCAAACATGTAAGAGGCTGACTTGTGTGTTAGTCGTGCACCATCTGTAATACACTCTGTACTGTACACTTACCCTAGAAGGGACACATAATTTAGAAAGGGATCCTTGACTTGCATGGCAAAGAAGATTTCCTCTTCTGTGGCACCATATAAAGCCAGTGCACCACAGCACTATGAAATGGTAGATGAAAGTTGTATTATGTTCTAGTTAGAGTAATGCAAGTTTATGTTTTTACTCTGTGTAGGGATGTTATATTGTTAACAACTTCAGGATTGTTGTGTTGTATCCTTGGAATTTAGCTGAGCAGCATGGGTGCACTCTGCAGTTGTTCTGGGTTTCAGGAGGTGCTCAACTGTGGGAGGAGGTGGGAGGGATTGGAGGGCATGTGGTCCTCTACTGAAAGCAGTTGGCCCACTTCCTTTAGATACTGCAGTAGAAATTTGATTAAGAATGCTCTAAAAAAATATGCTTTACATTTCAGCCACTAGATGACAGCATGATCCACACTTTTCGTCCATCAGAAAGTACTCTATTGTTATCACTTCTAATGATCTCATTTTCTTCGCTCAATGTTACGCAGTAGGAATCTCCCATTTTTCTTCTCTCCTTCTCCAACATCACTCTGTCTAAGTGAACAGCCACAGACCTGGATCTCAGTCTCTGAAGGCCAGAACGGAGCTTGCCTCCACCTTGATTCATTCTCAGGTAGGTCATGTCTTTCAGAGCACAGCATGATGGTCTTTTACTAATGCCATGACATATCTTACATTTGTAGCCAGGAATGTTCAAACAGTCACTTATCTCATTAAGTGGAAAAAGACCCTGTCTTCCCTCAAATCCCAAAGATTGGATACAGTGCTCTTACATGAGACTAATTTTCTTAATAAGGAAACAGCGAAACTGGAAAGAAACTGAATGAAGAGTGAGTTCTCCAGTTGGCACACAATAAAAATATGTGCATGTTTTAATCCTGGTAGGCAGTGCTGGTGCATAAAATGTATAATTATAAAGCAAAGTTTTTGCAAAGTGGAGAACTTCCCATTTTGTCAAGTTTAGAAAATGTTCTGACCTCGCAACAATTTCACCAGCATTCTTTATGTTATTTACGTGCAGCTTAAAAAAAGAAACCCGCCCTCTACCTTTGGTCCTTATGTACCAATTCCCTCCACGCAAACAACACAGCTTAAAATGATAGTCCCCACTTCACCCAGTGAAGTTTGTAAAGTAATAATGCAACTCCCCCCCACTGGCAAAACCAGGTGTCCCCCAAACCAACCTACCAAATTCTGAAAAAAAACTCACCACCCTTCACCACCCTCTAGTGAATTAAACTCCTTCCCCTCCCCAAGCACCTAAACCCCAGTGGAAATTAAACCTGCAAAAATGAAAACTGCCTCTCGATAAATCCAGTCCCTTCCCCTGTCCACAAAGTCAGGTTTTCCCCATTTCCCTCCACCCCATCCCACCAAATCATGACAAAAGAATTCCAGACAACACGATCTTTTGAATAAACCCCCTTCCCCAGATTCCCCAAATCCCAACAGAAAGGTAAACCTTTAAAGAAGAAAACCATATCATGTCCATCAATCCAATGCCTTCCCCAGCCAAAAAATTCCCCTATCTCATTCTACCACATAATGACAGATGTCATCCAGCCACCACCCCACCTCTCTCTAATAAATCTCCCTCTCCCTGTCAGAGCCCCTAAACCACAGTGAAAAGGTAAACTTGGAAAAAAAAACTGTTCCCCTTTGGGGCAAGCATCCTTACTGTACTGTTCTATTAATATACAAGGGTGCAGTTTCCAAAATTTGCAAAGTTTGTGATATTTGTGAAGTGAGAATTCAAGAAGTTCACACTTTCAAAGTATGAATTATTGGCAAAGTGGGCAACAGTTGCACACAAAGTAACTGATATTCACCTGCAAAGTGACCAGTTTGCACATTTTACAGTAAAACTTCACAAATTTTGATGAATTGAAAGTTACTGAAGGCAACTGAAACTTTGTGTAGTTCATACACTGCATGGCAGCTTTGCTGGCAAAGTTTAACTTTGCTACATCTCTAGCTATTAGCTGAATGAATGGTGAGTGACAAACAGTGTATGCAACCAAACAAGTGGTGGTAATTATTCCTAAACATAGGGGGACATTTACATAGAAACATAGACTTTGATGGCAGATAAGGACCGCTAGGCCCATCTAGTCTGCCCATTTCCCTACCTACAGGATAGGCTGCAGATCCTAGTTAACCAACAGCCTATAACTTCCTGCCCCCCACAAGAATTGCCTTATGTCTGTCCCATGCATTCTTGAATTCTCCCACAGTTTTAGACCCCACAACTTCTTCAGGAAGGCTGTTCCATGCATCCACTACCCTCTCTGTGAAATAATACTTCTCACATTGCCCCTGAACCGCCTCTCCTTCTATCTTTAAATTGTGTCCCTTGTTTTTGCAAGTCTCTTTTCTGAAAGATGCTACCCTGTTGGACTTTGTTGATTCCTTGAGGTACTTGAAAGTTTCTATCATGTCCCCCTCTCCCTTCTTTCCTCAAGGGTATACATATTAAGCTCTTTAGTCTCTCCTCATACGGCTTTTCTTGCAGACCCTGCACCATTTTAGTTGCCCTCCTCTGGACTGCCTCTATCCTGTCTATGTCTTATGGAGATGGGGTCTCCAGAACTGGACACAGTATTCCAGATGGGGTCTCACCAACTGTCTGTACAGAGGGATAACAACTTCCTGTTTTCTGCTGCTGATGCCTCTCCTATACATCCCAGTATACTCTGGCCGTCCCTACTGCCTTCTCACATTGCTTGCTAACCTTAAGGTCATCTGATATGATTACCCCCAGGTCCCTTTCCTGTTTTGTTGTTGTTACTACCTCCCACCCATTGTGTATTCTTCCCTGGGTTCTTGTTTCCCAGGAGCATTATTTTACACTTTTGCATTGAATCCTAGCTGCCATATGTCTGACCATTCCTCCAACCTTGCCAAGTCCCTTTCATCCTTTCCATGCCTCCTTGTGTATTAACCCTGTTGCAGATCTTTGTGTCATCTGCAAAAGGCATACTTTTCCCTTCCAGTCCTCTGCAATGTCACTGATGAAACATTAAAGGACTGGACCCAATACTGAACCCTGTGGTACCCCACTGGTAACTGCCCTTTCTTCAGAGTGGACTCCATTTACAATTACCTTCTGTGTCCTGTTGTCCAGCCAATGTTTTACCCAGGCTACCACCCTGGGACCCACTCCCAGGCTGGTTAATTTGACTAATAATCTTTTGTGGGACTGTGTCAAATGCCTTGCTAAAGTCTAGGTAGGCCATGTCCACAGCCCCTCCCTGGTCTACTACTTTGGTCACCCAGTCAAAGAAATCTATTAGATCTGCCTGACATGACCTTCCCGCTGAGAACCCATGCTGCCTTGGATCCTGTGCTCCACTGACCTCTAGGTACTCAATTATTCTTTCCTTCAGAAGTGACTCCATCACTTTCCCTACCACAGAGGTCAGACTGATAGGTCTGTAGTTTCCTGCCTCTGTCTTGATCCCACTTTTGTGAAGGGGAATCACATCCGCCTTCCTCCAGTCCTCGGGTACCACACCATCCTCCCATGATTTATTAAAAAGAGTTGCCAGTGGTTTCACTAGTTCCTTCCTTAATTCTTTTAGAATTCTGGGGTGAATTTCATCAGGACCCATTGCTTTGTCCACCTTCAGTTTTAAGAGTTCTTGCAGAACCCTTTCTTCTGTGAAAGGACTGGGATCGATCCCCTATCAAGAGTGCTTCTGTTAATTGGATTAGGCACTTCCCCTCCTCTTTTGTGAATACTGAGCAGAAATATTCGTTCAGTATTCCTGCTTTCTGTCCCCTCTGCCCACCCACCGTTCATCTCTAGTCAGCCTCACTATCCTCCTTGTCTTTCTACCGCTGATGTACCTATAAAAGGTTTTATCCCCCTTAACTGAGTTGGCTATCTTTTCCTCAGTTTGGGCCTTGCTATTCTGACTTCCCTCCCTGCTTCTTTCTGCCTTAACTGGTACAGCTCTCGTCCTGCTCCTTCTGTGTTCCTTATACTCCGGAATGCTATCTTTTCTTCCTGACTTTCACAGCCACCTCTCTTGAGAACCATTGTGGCTTTTTCTTCGTTCGATTTATTTATTTGCTTCACACAAAGGCTTGTTGCCTCTGTGATGGCAGTTTTGATAATTCCCCATTGTTGCTCCACACCTCCTTCTAGCCTGTTTGCTAGGTGCTTTTCTGAGGCACTGTCCCATCTTGCCAAAGTCAGCCCTCCTAAAGTCCAGTACCCTCACTTTGTATGGGTTGACTCTGTAGCTGAGTTTAACGTGAACCACACTGTTTGATGGTCACTTGTCCCCAGATGGCAACCCACTTCTAGATCTGAGATCCTCTCACTGCCCCCGCTTGAGAGTACAAGGTCTAAGATTGCTCCTTCTCGAGTGGGTTCCGAAACTAGCTGTCTAATGCCTGCCACCTGTAGGGCGTCAAGAATGGCCCTGCTCTTGGATGTGGCTGCAGCAAATGTGCTCCAGTTAACATCTGGCAAATTCAGATCTCCCATCAACAGTATCTCCCCTTTCTCTGCCATTCTAAGAATGCCTTCCATCATATCCTTGTCCATTCCCTCCCCTGACATGGGGGTCTGTACCACAACCCCTGTGCAGTTGTGGTGCCCTTTCCAGTCTCCAAGTGACCCACAGTGCCTCCTCTCCTCCTGTTTACTCTTTTGTTCAGTTGCTTTTATCCTTCCTTTACATGAGAGCTACTCCTCCCTCTTCTCCTCTGCCTGTCTCTCCTGTAAGTTATGTACCCTGGTATGTTAACATCCCAGTCATGGTTCTCTGTGTACCATGTTTCTGTGACTGCTACAATATCCAGGCATCCCTCTTCCATTAAGGCCACCAGCTCAGGGAGCTTGTTGCCCAGACTAGGGGCATTGGTACTCATTACCCTCCATTTCCTGATGGCCTTACCCCCTTTAGCCCCATCCCTCTCCTTCTTGCCTTTGTCACTTTCTCCATTTACCCCTGCCCTTCTCCCTATTGACACCTCCATGTTGGTGTTTGCCACACTTACTACCGTGATTGTTTGGGGGGCTAGGATTTTCCTGCTCCTTTCCAGTGCCTCCCCTTGGCTAGTTTAAAGCTGCCAATGAAGCATTTAAACCTATCACCTAGATCCTGGTTCCCCTCCTGGACAGATGCAGCCCATCATGCCAGTATAGGCTTGCATCACTCCAGGTGGACCCCCAGTCCCCAATGAAGCCAAATCCCTGAGCTTCACACCAGTTTTTCAACCACTGATTGAATCCCATGGTAAGGAGCACCCTAGCCTCTCCTATGCCATAGATGGGTAGCACCTCCGAAAAGGTTACAGTGCGTGCTACTTGACTAAGGCCCCTCTCCAATTCCACAAACTTTTCCTGCACTTCTCTAATCCCTTTCTTAGCCAGGTCATTTGTCCCTAGGTGGACAATGACATCCAGCTCCCTCCCCTGTGCAGCTGCTCTGGCAATCCTGAGGATTCTCTCCCTGTCCCTCCAAGCCATGGTGCCAGGCAAGCACCTTACCTCCCTCTCCCCTTCCTTGCCCAGTTCTACCTTCCTAACAATGGAGTCCTCCACCAGGAGTTGTTTCCTTCCCCTGCAGGGTCCCTGCCACCCTCCTGTGGGTCTCCTTTGTGGAGGTTCCCAGCATCCTCCTTGGTCTCCACTGTAGGTGCCTCCATAGAGGAACCACACTTTGCCAGAATGGCATAGGAATTGTGGAGAGGTACAACTGGAGGGATGTGCCTCTGTTCCACCACCCTCACCCTCCCTGAACCCACTTTGGTCCAACCGCTCCTCTTTCTTGGCAACCTCTGAGGCAACGGCAGTGGCACTGGTGGTCCCTGGATGGAAGAGGAGGTCCCACAAATCCTGGACAACTCAGCCTGGAGATGAGCAACCTCCTCCTCAGCCCAGAGAGGTGCCTGCAGATGGGACAACACCACATCCTCCAGAACATCTCCCGAAGACTGCTGCTCCACAGCCACTGCACTGCACCACTCCAATCATGTCTTATTTCTGGCCCTTAACTGTTTGCAATCCTTACTCTATCCTCTGTTTTTTTTTCTCTCTCTCTCTCCTTACTTTCTGCCTGTGTGCCCTTTAAGATCCTGATTGTCCTGTTCTGAGACAAGAATATCCCATATTTCTCAGTAGACAATTTATTTACATAAATTATGCTTTATACTAATAACTCTGTTTTATTGCATACTTTGTGTTCTTAAAAAATGCTTTGTCTCCTCCATTTAGCTTTATACTGTGTAAATTCTGAAATAGTACTACAAGTGTTACACTTCTGTACTGTATGTGGGTTCACCTACAGTACCTCCAAATAAACTCAAGGGGGAGGTGTGGGACTATGATATTCTTTAAGAGATTCAAACAAAGCAACTCTGTGATAATACTGTAAACTGGGTAATTTTAAACCCAGTTGTTCATATTGTAAATAGAGTTCCTGCTTTGTTAATCTTGGATGACAATTCTTCTATTTGAATTTGGTTATTAGTTTATCTGTTTTAACAAAAGTCTCCTTATGGATCAGAATCAGAAGTGCTTGAACTATATATACAAAACTGGTCAAAATATCAAATGTTATTACCTGGATGCATCCCAGCAGTGATGGATGTAGGCTGTTCGACATTTCCAGTTCCTGACCAATAGCATTTACTAAGAGGTTCAAATTTATATTCATTAACTGATTTATGTTAGTTAAATTTATACCTAAATATACCATACTCTGTTTTTTTAAAGGAAACTGGAAATGTTTCAATATTTGTTTCTTTGGCCCTATACGGAGTGCTTCTCATTTTTTCCAGTTAACAATGTAATCAGACTGCCCTTCATATTTGTTTAGCAACTGTAGTATAATGTCAAGTTCTTTCTTCAGATCTTTTAATCTTTTTCATATTTTAATCCATTTATATTGGACACCTGTTACTTTGTTTAATATGGGTTCAATAACTAATGCAAGAATCCAAGGAGAAAGGGATCATCCCTTTCTTGATTTTCTAAATAATGAAAAAGAAGGTGATACATTGCCATTGGTCAGGATGTTGGCCTTAATAAATTGTAAATCACAGAATTCCATGCACAAACAGTTTCATCCACATTTGCAGATGTTATTAATGCAAAGAAATATGGCCATTCTACCCTGTCATATTACAGTGTGATTTTAACACCTCTATTTTATCTGCAGTAACAGTGCTTACAGGATCACATGTACAGAAATGTGATCTTAAATGTAAGTAATTTGATGTTTTGGATGGGGTGAGTTTACGTATTTATATCAGAAATCTATCAAAGGAACATACAAAGGAGCCAAAAGAAGAAGGCCATATGGTCTATCTAGTCTGCTTGTATTGCAGGGCCTACAGCTTGAGCTACTGACCCTGACTCCCCTCTTGATTCCTCCCATCCTTTCCATCCTCCCTACCAATGAACCTTACCTTCCCCCTATGCCTATCCCAGCCTCTCTTGAAGCTGCCTACTGTCTTCAACAAGACCACCTCTTCCAGCAGCATATTCCAAGTGTCCACCACTCTCTCCATGAAGAAGTGCTTCCTGACCTCCCTCCTAAACCTCCCCCTCCAGCTTAAGACTGTGCCCCCTCATGCTATGGCTGTCACTTAGCTTAACGAGACCCTTCTTATTCACCTTATTTGTCCCTTTCAAGTACCTGAAGATATCAATCATATCCTCCCTTTCTCTCCTGTCCTCCAGGGAGTACATGCTCAGTGCCCTCAATCTTTCCTCATATACCTCATCCTGTTGACCCACTGTCATCTTTGTAGCCCTCTTCTGGACCTTCTCCAGCAGGATAATATCCTTTTGAGGTGTGGGCACCAGTACTAAACTCTATACTCTAGATGTTGCCTCACCAGTGACCTGTACAAGGGCTTTATAACTTCCTCTCTCTTACGACTGATCCCCCTAACTATGCAACCCAGCATTTTGTTTCCCTTGCTGTTGCTTTCTTGCACTGAATGAAGTGCTTCAGGTTATTAGGGATCATCAGTCCTGGGTCCTTCTCTTCCTCCTCTGATGCAGATACTGGGACACCACCCAGGTAGTACGCTGTCCTGGGATTCTTGGCTCCAAATCTGTAGTAAGGTTGCAAAGTTATTAAGCTGCCATATTTCAGATTTAACCTTAAATGGGGTACTTAACCCTAACTAGAGTGGCACTACTGTGCCACTATTATGTGTATATATCTATCTATCTATAAATATATATATATAGATATATATCTATATCTACATCTATATTATATATATATACACACACACACACACACACACACACACACACACACACACACACACACCATGGGTGTGAGACCAATTCCAGTGAGATAAATGATATTTTCACTGGAGTGAAATAAATCCTTCTGACATCAACAGAGTTAAAATAAATACCATTTATACCTACTCTGCTGACATCACTCACCTGCATTTGAAAACACTAAGAAGCACCCCTGTAATTTGCTGAGTTCTAAAACAGGCCCTACACTGAAATTAACACAATTAAGATAGATAATGACAGTCAGCTGCAGCACTCCTTCTAAATGTAACAATCTCCAAATCTCTTGTGCTGCATTTCAAAACCCAAGTTTAGTACATTACTGAATCCTGCATTGCCACATATTGATCTACAAAATGAACAACAAATAACCAGTATATTTCAAACATCCGTCTTGTCATAGAACAGAATCTCCCTCAGGCAACCAATTACCAAAACACAGCACACCCAATCAAGACACACACACACACACACACACACACACACACACGCACATACACCAACCAACAACAGCTCACTACAACAACCCATTCATAAAACTTCACACAGACACACACACACACTACCACAGTACCAGCATCATGTAAAGTGACATGAAACTCATAAGAAATATACCTCTCACTGAAATTACTCTCGCCTCTATGGTATAAATAGCACACATGATGGGCAGATCATGGAATATGGAAAACATTCTCACTCCTGCATCGTGGGCACTGTATATTTCACTTGTGCCTTTGGCACTCGTGAAATATCCAGACCTCACTCTGCAGAAGTGAGAATATTTTCCATATTTCACTTCTGCCCATCACGTATTCCATTATATATATATATATATATATATAGTATGGAATCTGAAATGGGACAGTGTAGGACAATGGGGTGAGAGTTAGGACTGATGACACCAAGGCACACCCGATGCTTGTTGGTGTGTGGAAGGAGAGAGAGAGAGATAGGTTTGCTAACCCTAACATGGAATTTCTAGACTATTGCTGGTGTGAAATCAACCCTAACTGATGCATTAATGGAGTTTTTTTGCAATGAAGTTCCCTTCTTTATGAGAAAGTGTAATGTTACTCATATCCATACTGTATCTGGGAGCATGGGCCTTCTGGGCCCTACACTGCCACCTACCCATAAGCATAGAGACATAGTGCAGGAGGGTCCTGTTCTGCCAGTTTTGCAAAATGGTATACATAGGTGGCAGCATGTGCCTATAAAGACATACTGCAGGAGGGCCCTGAGCTGCCAGTTTTGCAAAATGATATCCATAGGTGGGAGTGCAGGCCCTCTGGTCCCTGCGCTTCCAACTACCCATAAGCCTAGAGATGTAGCACAGTAGGGCCTGGTGCGACCAGTTTTGCATAATGGTGTCCATATGTGGGAGCTCGGGCCCTCTGGGCCCTGCTCTTACACTTAATCATATGTATAGAGACATAGTGCAGGAGGGCCCTGTGCTCCCTTTAATAGTATCCATAGGAAGGAGCATAGGCCCTGCAGGCCCTCTGCTCCCACCCACCCATAAGTGTCGAGGCCCAATACAGGAGGGTCCTTTGCTCCCAGTTTTGCATAATGGGATCCATAGGTGGGAGTGCAGGCACTCTGGGCCCTGTGCTTACAACTACCCATAAGCCTAGAGATGTAGCACAGTAGGGTCTGGTGCAACCAGTTTTGCATAATGATATCCATATGTCAGAGCTCGGGCCCTTTGAGCCCTGTGCTTACACTAAATCATACATATAGAGACATAGTGCAGGGGGGCCCTGTGTTCCCACATTTGCAAAATGGTATCCATAGGAGGGAGCATAGGCCCTGCAGGCCTTGTGCTCCCACCCACCAATAAGTGTTGAGGCCCAATACAGGAGGGTTCTCTGCTCCCAGTTTTGCATAATGGGAACCATAGGTGGGTGTGCAGGCACTCTGGGCCCTGTGCTCCCACCTACCCATAAGTGTGTAGACATAGCAAAAGAGGGAACTGTGCTCCCAGTTTTGCAAAATGGTATCCATACATGGGAGCTCGGGCTCTCTGGGACCTGCGCTCCCATCCACCCACAACTATAGAGACATTAAAAAACATAGAAACATGGACTTTGATGGCAGATAAGGACAACTTGGCCCACCCAGTCTGCCCATTCTCCTACCTACTGGATAAGCTGCAGATCCTAGTTTTACCAACAGCCCATTGTGTTCTACCTCCTACTAGAATTGCCTTATGTCTGTACAATGCATTCTTAAATTCCCCCACTGTTTTTGACCCCACAACATCCTCAGGAAGGCCATTTCATGCATCCACCATACTTTCTGTTAAAATATTCTTCCTCATGTTGCCCCCGAGTTGTCCCCCCTCTGTCTTCAAATTGTGCCCCTTTGTTCCCCCCTCTGCTGAACACAAGTTCTTATCCCACCTGGAAAACCTGGTCAAGTCCTGTACTGAAGAAGTCATTATCATAGGGGACCTGAATTTCAACTGGCTCACCCAGGCAGCTACACCTCTGGCATCATTCTGTGACACCTATGGTCTCACACAGTTAATTAATGAACCAACAAGACTAAATGCAAGGAATAGTAGTAACAGTACCCTACTTGACATCATACTAGTGAGTAAACCACATCTATTCACACACGCTGGAGTGCTCCTATGTGACATAAGTGACCACTGCCCCATCGCAGGGGTAAGATCCAACAGCATTAAAACAGATCCTGCAAAATTCCTCATGAGGAGATCCAAGAAAAACATCAATATTGAAGGATATCTGCATGATCTAGCATCTCTCCACACTGGCAAAGGTTCTATCTTGCACATTCTGTAGAAAAAGCTCAGCAGGTGCTAAATAGCATTATATTAAATGCCCTTAACACCCATGCTCCAATCTCTAGTATCCGAACAAAAAACAAATCCTGTCGCTGGTTTTCAGCTAACCTCAAAGCTGCACTGCTGAGAGAGATAAACTTTGGAAGTAGCAAGAAAAACTAAGAATATCATGAACTGGATGACCTTTAGGAAAGCCAGGAATAAATGCACTAGGAAAGTTAGGGATGCAAAGGCTGCCTACTACCTGGCCCAGCTAACTCCTCTACCATAATTCTGCTAGATTTTGGGGCACCATCAAGGGTATGATGGCCAGGATGTTAACAACCCCTTCCAACCCATTTACACAGTAACTATGGCCCCATTACTGGCACATTGGAAATCCTGGATGCATTCAACAACCACTTCACAACAGCTGGCCTTGCCTTTGACTCCCCCAGCTAACCTATTAAGGGATCATTTAAGCTCCCACTATACTGGTGAACAAAGAGTTGACTCCTCCTTTAGCTTCAAACCTATACTGTTGAAACAAGTTGAGGATCTATTATGGCATCTAGATACCAAAAAAAGTGCAGGAGCAGATCTTCTGGACCCATTCTTTCTAAAGACTGCGTGTCATGTGCTTGCAGTCCCCCGAACTCACCTCTTTAACCTTTCCCTAAACTCTGGCTCTATTCCCACACTGTGGAAGACAGCCCAAGTGGTCCCCCTTCTAAAATCAGGGGACCCTATGGATCTTAATAACTACAGACCCATTTCCATCCTACCTGTGTTGTCCAAGATGCTGTAGAAATTAGTGAGTATTCAGTTAAGGGAATATCTGGACAATGCTAATCTATTAAATCCAGCTCAATCTGGATTCAGGGCCAAACATAGCACTATCACTGCATTAGCCAAGGTCACCAATGATTGGCAAACCAAACTGGATAAAAAGGACAATGTCTGTGCAGTATTCCTGGACCTGAGCAAAGCATTTGACACTGTGGACCATGAACTGCTACTCTCATCCCTATACTCCATTGGCCTAGATCCATCCTCCCTTAAGTGGTTCAGATGCTCCCTCTCCGGTAGATCACAGCAGGTAAAAGCTGAAGGTGACCTCTCCCCATTAAGACCACTGTCAAGAGGAGTCCCCAAGGCTCTATTCTGGGTCTATCCTTTTGCCATTTATATAAATAAAATTGATTCAACCCTTACCAAGTCCTCAGTACATCTCTTTGCTGATGACACTGTACTGTATGTCAGCAACCCTTCACCTAAAGTTGCTCATGAAATCCTACAAACAGAATTCTCCTGTTACAACATCAGCTTCTCGAGAAAAGCTTCTGCTAAATGCAAAGAAAACCAAAGCAATGATGTTCACAACCCAAACTCCACCAACACATCCTCTTCAATCAGTCTCCCCAGATATGCACTATACTTGGAGAAAATCTGGAGTATGTTGAAAATTTCAAATACCTAGGGTGTGGATTGACAACAGACTTGACTTACTCAGCATCTAGAACAACTGCTGAAAAGCTTTGCCTAAGGCTTGGCCTCCCTACAGATTAAAACCCTTCCTTAATAGAGATTCAAAGATGAGATTAGTCCAGGCCATCTTTTTATCAGCCATTGACCACGCAGACTTCCTCTATAGTCACTGCTCCACTCCCTACCTTCAAAGTTGGATACCTTATACCATAGAGCAATAAGGTTCATTACAGACCTGCCATATAATACTCACCATTGTTCTCTATGATTCAGTTGGATGGTTTTCCTTCATGTCAGGAGGAGCAGAAATGCAGCTCTATGGATCTACAGAGCTTTATCAAAAACTCCCAAGCTATATCCTGGACTGCTTCAACCTGACCACTCCCAGCTCCTATGCCCTAAGAAGCAACAATATCATCCTGCTCAAATTGCCCAAAGTCAACACCAAAATAGGAGGGCAGCAATCAGCTACTCTCTAGCCATAGCATGGAACACCCTACAAAATCCCTAAACTGTCCATTATCATTCCATTTACATCCTTCAAGCAGCACTGTACAGCCTTCTTCACAGAGAAATGCAGTTGCTACTGCTAGAGATAGAATAGTCATCCCACAAACCTTATTCCAATCACATATGAAATATTCCTTCCAGCCAGACGCCAGTATATGACACCCAATATTCCCTTCACCATCCTTGTACTCATTATGTGAGTGACTGTCATGGCCCTCATTTTGATATATATGTATTGTACATATTGTAGATGTTAGTTTAACGTTCTCTTGCCAAGCTTTAACATGTGAATTATCTGTATATTATTGTGTTATAAATAACATTTTCTTGTTTCTGTATGTATAACTGTCTCATAAGTATGTGATGTAATTGCTGTGCACCAACTCGAACCTTGACCTTATCAGGTCCATCTTGTAAATGAGCCTTGCTCAATGATGATTGCCTGAATAAATAAAGATTTGATTGATTGATTGATTGTTCTAGCACATCTCTTTTTTCTGAAAGATGCTACCCTTTTGGACTTTGTTGATTCATTAGAGGTACTTGAAGATTTCTATCATATCCCCCCACTCCGTCCTTTCCTTAAGGGTAGACATATTAAGCTCTTTTATTCTCTCTTCATATGGCTTCAGTTGGAGACCCTGCACCATTTTAGTTGCCCTCCTCTGGGCTGCCTCCATCCTGTCTATGTTCCTGTGGAAATGGGGTCTCCAGAACTGCATGCAGTACTCCAAATGGGGTCTCATCAACTGTCTTTACAGAGGGATAACAACTTCCTGTTTTCTACTGTTGGTGCCTCTCCTGATGCATTCCAGTGTCCCCCCAGCCCTCCTTACTTCCTACACACATTGCTTGCCTACCTTTAGGTAATCTGATATGACTATTCCAGGTCCCTTTCCATTTTTGTTGTCATTAATAGTTCGCCACTCCCCCAATTGTGTATCCTTCCTTTGGGTTTTTATTTCCCAGTTGAATTACTTTGCAATTCTTTGTATTGAATCTAAGCTGACATACTTTCACCATTCCTCCTACCTTGCCAAGTCCCTTCTCATCCTTTCCACCTTCCCATGTGTATCAACCCTGTTTTAGACCTTTGTGTCATTTGCAAAGAGGTGTACTTTTCCTTCCAGTCCCTCTGCAATATCAGCTAAAAAGCATTAAGGAGAACCAGTCCCAGTACTGAACCCTGTGGTACTCCGCTAGTAACCCCCCTTTCTTCAGAGTGGACTCCATTTACTACTACCCTCTGTGTCCTGTTGTCCAGCCAATTTTTTATACAGGTGACCACCCTGGACCAACTCCCAGGCTGGCTAACTTGTTTATTAATCTTTTGTATAGGACTGTGTTAAATGCCTTGCTAGGTAGACCTCACCCACAGCCACTCCCTGGTCTACTACTTTGGTTACCCAGTCAAAGAAATCTATTAGATTCATCTGACATGACCTTTGTGCTGTGAATCCATGCTGCCTTGGGTCATGTGCCCCTCTGGCCTCTAGGTACTCAACAATTCTTTCTTTCAGAAGTGATTTCATCATTTTCCCTAATACTGAGGTCAAACTAACAGGTCTATAGTTACCTGACTCCCACTTTTGTGAAAGGGAATCACATCCATCCTCCTCCAGTCCTCGGGTACCACACCCTCCTCCCATGATTTGTTGAAAAGGGTAGTCAGTGGTGCCACTAGTTCTCTCCTTAGATCTTTCATAATTCTGGGGTGAATCCCATCAGGCTTCATTGTTTTGTCCACCTTTAGTTTTAGGAGTTCTTTCAGGACCCTTTCTTCTGTGAATGGACTGGTATTGATCCCTCTATCCAGTGTGCTTCTATTATTTGGTGTAGGTACCTCACCCTCCTCTTTTGTAAATACTGAGCAGAAGTTTTTGTTCGGTATCTCTGCTTCATCACTGTCACCCTCTACCCAGCCCCTCCCCTTTATTAAGCCTCACTATCCTTTCCCTGGTCTTTCTTCACTCCCTAATATATCTATAAAAGGTTTTATCCCCCTTGTTAACTGAGTTGACTATCTTTTCCTCAGTCTGGGCCTTTGGTATTCTGACTGCCTTTCCTGCTTCCTTCTGCTTTAACTGGTACATTTCTCTGTCCTGCTCCTTCTGTTTCCCTATACTTCCTGAATGCTATCTTTTTCTCCCTAACCTTTTCCATCACCTCTGAGAACCATAGTACTTTTTTTTTCCTTTGTTTTGTTTATTTGCTTCACACAGAGGTTGTTGCCTCTGATGGCAGCTTTGATTTTTCCCCATTATTCCTTCACCCCACCTTCTTGCTCATTTGCTAGTGCTTTTCTGAGGCACTCTCCCATTTTGCCAAAGTCAGCCCTCCTAAAGTCCAATATCCTCACCTTTGTGTGACTTGACTCCATGGCTTTTTTTTATCATGAACCACACTGTTTGTTGGTTGCTTGTTCCCAGATGGCTACCGACTTTTAAATTTGAGATCCTCTCTCCATCCCCATTTGAGAGTACCAGATCTAAGGTTACTCCCTCCTGAGTGGGTTCCAACATTAGCTGTCTGAGGCATGCCCTGTATATGGCATTGAGAATTACCCTGCTCTTGGATGTGGCTGCAGCAGCGATGCACCAGTTAACATCTGGTATATTCAGATCCCCATCAACAATATCTCCCCCGTTTCTGCTATTCTAAGGATGCCTTCTATCATTTCCTTGCCCATTTCCTCCCCCTGAGATGGGACTCTGTATACAATCCCTGTACAGATTGTGGTACCATTTCCTTTCTCCAGGGTGACCCATAGTGCCTCATCTCCTCCCTGTTTACCTTTTAGGTCCATTGCTTTGACCCCTTCCATTACATAGAGAGCTACTACTCCTCCTCCTCTTTTACCCTCCCTATCCGACCTATTGATTGTGTATGCTGGTATGTTGACATCCTAGTCATTGTTCTCTGTGTACCAAGTTTCTATAGCTGCCACAATATTCAGGTGTCTCTCTTCCAGGAAGGCCACTAGTTCAGGGAGCTTGTTACCCAGACTACATGCATCAGTGCTCCTCACCCTCCATTTTTCGATTGCCTTACCCCTTTTTAGCTCCATCCCTGTACTTACTGTCTTTGCCATTTTCTCCATTGACCCCTGTCCTGCTCCCTTTCAACTTCTGTACCTTATTGTTTACCTCACTAATTTCCCTGTTTTGTGGGGGAAGGGGCTTGTATTTCCATGCTTCTTTTCAGTGCTAGCTGAACTTTGCAAGTTTAAATGTTTGCCAGTAAAACATTTAAACCTATCGCCTATGACCCTGGCTGCCCTCCTGGACAGACAGATAATCGCACCAGCATAGGCCTGCATCCCTCCAGGTAGACCCCTAGTCCTCAAAGAATCTAAAACCCTGAACGCTGTACAAATTGTTCAAGCATTCATTGAATCCCATGGTGCAGAGTACCCTAACCTCACCCATGCCATGGACAGGCAGAACCTCCAAGAAGGTTACCATTAGGGGTGCACGGATATGGCAAAACTGCCGGATATCAGATCTGGATATTTTAAAAATGAGATCTGATTGGTTCGGCTACAGTATATCAGGGTCAGATATTAACTATGTAAGAAATACACTTTCAATGTACTAATGTACAAATGTATTAAATTTATTTATTAATTGTATAAGAAATAAACAGTTAAAAAACATAGCTCAGCTACATTCTGATAAAAATTTCACTTTGATTAATGCTGAATAATGGTGGGAGAGCACCAATCCAACATAAGTTATGTACCACAAATATTTATTTATTGTTCATTTTGTGATTTTTGTGATAAATTATATTTTTTAAAAAGAAACATGTTGGCATTGTTGAGGGACAATCTGGAGCACTTGTCTGTGATAATGTCACCAGCCATGCTAAATAATTGCTCACTAGGAACACTTGTCGGCGGCGCTGACAAGAAACATTTGGCTATTCTTGCCAGTGTGGGAAATCTGTGCTCCTGTATTTTCCAGTACTCAAGCATGTCTGGATGTGCTTTTTTTGATGTAATGTCTTCTGAGAGGTATGTCTCAAGTTCAGTATTTCTTTGGATGTTAGGATCATCATATCCAGCTGCAAAGAAAAAGCACAACTGTAAGAAACTATCAGGCAACAATTAAAAACTGAGCAAATAGATAAAACATACATACATGCTGTGGTAGTTGATTAGTCTGACTAAAAGTTTCCCCAGGGATCGTCCGCATCACTTTCTGGATCCATCGCACATGGTAGCTGACAGACCATAGACTTAGCAGGCTGCTCCTCAAGCTCCTCAACAAGCTGCTTCACCACTGCTTTGGAAGATGTTTTCCTATTTGTTGTTCTAAAAAATTGTAGTTTGTACCTACTGCCAAACAATGTTGTTGCTACTACTTCTTTGCAGGACTCGCAATGATCCAGGCGAGACCCTTAGCTGCCAGTAGTGTTTTCCATATTCCAATTATCTCTGGTATTTTAAAGTTTTCTACAGGATGGTACAACATGGTGACAGTGGGGATAATGTCAGAAAAACAAGTATCATCTGAGTGAGTCTTCGTGTGTCTCTGTTTCAAATGGTTTGAGAATAGAGCAAACATTTTCATTGAGTGTCCATTGTGCAGATATAAATGTTCTATTATCAGTTTCTGAGGCATACACTGTTAGTGTTCAGCACTGTTCAATTAACCTATCAAGCATGTAATAGGAAGTATTCCACTGTGTGGCAATGTCTTGGGTTAGTCTGTGAACAGGGACGTGCAAAGTATTCTGAAGGGCAGTTAGTTTTTCAGTAGCACTGGATGAATGCTTGAAGTGGCAGACAATGGCACCTCCAGTGGCAAGGAGATCCTCCACAGATTTTTGCTTCATTGTTGCCTTGTTAATGACTAGTTGCAATGTGTGAGTGAGACCCTCCCCAGGTGAAGCACATAACTTGATGGCCTTAACAATATTAGTCCCATTGTCCATCATACCGAGGTGCCATTAAGTGCTCTTGATACTCCAATTATCTAGCACCTGCAGAAACTCCCTTGATAAGTTTTCTGATGTATGTCATTCTTTAAGATGTCTCAATTTAAGTAATGCTTATGTCTTTTGAAGTCTGTAGCAATCCAATGTGCACTTATTACTAAGTATGACACAGTGGAGTATTCATTATTCCATGTGTCTGTTGTGAAACTTAATGAGCAAACTTCAGAAAGTGACCCTTTAATTTTGTCTCTTATGTGGCTATACATCTGGGGTATAATTTGATCAGAATAGTAGCATCTTGATGGAATTACATAGCAGAGTTCTAAAACTGCCGGCAGTTTTCTAAAACCAGGATTGTCCATAATTGTAAACGGCTGTTCATCCAATGCTAACATTTCACCTATAGACTGAGTAATTAAGGCAGCATGAGGATTGTCATTAGAAATGGGCTGTGATCTAGAAATGCGTTTCTCTATTGTTTGATATTCTTTTTTAATCTTTTTAGCAGGGGATTCATATGCCTTGTTTCTCAAATGCTCCTGCTTTTCCTTAACAGACTGCATCTCAATTAATTTTTCTCTGTGTTTATTTCTGATGTGATTAATGAGGCTAGATGTACCACACAACTTTAGTGAGGATCCTCTGCTGATATAGGTGGGCATTTGACAAATGCAGCATCTAGCCTTAGCGTCAGTCTCACAAGATAAAGAGAAGTACTACAGGACTGAAGGCAGTATGGTTTTACCAGGGGGAGGTCATGTCAGACCAACCTCATTGAATTTTTTGACTGGGTGACTAGAGAGGTGGATCAGATGAAGGCAGAGGACATGGCCTATCTGGACTTCAGCAAGGCCTTTGACACTGTGCCACATAGAAGACTATTATACAAACTGGGGAATATGGGTGTGGGCAGGACAGTAGTGTGGTGGGTAGATAACTGGCTGGGTGGCAGGACACAGAGGGTGGTGGTAAATGGCTGTCACTCCACAGAGGGAAGAGTGACCAGTGGGGTACCAGAGAGATCAGTGCTGGGACTGGTCCTATTCAACATCTCCATCAGTGACATTGCGCAGGACCCAGAAGGCAGAATTTCACTGTTCACTGATGACACAAAGCTCTGTAACAGAGTAGACACACCAGAGGGTATAGACAGAATGAGAAGGGACCTGCAGAAACTTGAAGAATGGTCAGGGGTTTGGCAGTTGAAATTCAATGCAAAGAAGTCAAAGATAATGCATACAGGGCACAAAAACCCTGGCACAATATATCAGTTGGGGGGTGAGGAAATAGCATGCACCAAGCAGGAAAGAGATCTTGGGGTTATCATCTCTGATGACCTCAAGATAGGGAAACAGTGTGACAAGGCAGCAGGTAAAGCAAATAGGGTGCTGGGATGCATAGACAGGGGTATCACTAGCAGGAAAAAGGAGGTCATAAACAAGACACTCGTGAGGCCCCACCGGGAGTACAGTGTACAGTTCTGGAGACCTTACCTACGTAAGGACATAGACAGGGTAGAAAAGGTTCAGAGGAGGGCAACAAAGATGGTGCATGGATTGCATAACAAGTCCTATGAGGACAGGTTGAAGGAACTGAACATATACTCCCTGGAGGAGAGGAGGGAGGGAGAGAGGGGATATGATAGAGACATACAAGTATCTTACAGGGAGGAACAGGGTGCAGGAATACACTATTTTTAAGTGAAAAAGATGTTCCAAGACTAGAGGGCATGGGATGAAGTTGTAGGGAGGACAATTCAGAGGAAACACGAGGAAGAATTTCTTCATAGAACGGGTAGTGGACAAGTGGAACACCCTGCCAGAGGAAGTGGTGAGGGCTGAAACAATCACTGGATTTAAGAATGCATGGGATAGACATAAAGGAATTCTGGAGGTCAGGGGTAAGGGGCAACAGACTTCTAGGAAAACATAAACTGAACTTACAAGTTCAAATGGGCAGACTGGATGGGCCATAGGCCCTCATCTGCCAACACTGTCTATGTATCTATGTATCTAAGTACTTCCACACCAAGCTTTTCTGTGTCATCCTCACTCAGAATTTTTTCTTTTGTTACCTTCTGCAAATTTGGAGCTGCTGTATCACCCACTGCCTGCCTAATACTACTGCACTAACTGCCCCCTTTTTATTTTGAGATATCCAAACGTAGCAGATATATCCGAAGGGTCCAAAAAACGATCAGTTAAATGATGAGGGTTGGATACCCGTGCAACCCTAGTTACAGTGCTTGCTACTTGTCTAAGGCCCCTCCCCAACTTAACAAACTTTTCCTGCACTGCTCTAATCTGCAGATGCAGGAGGGCCCTGTGCTCCCAGTTTTGCATAATCAAATCCATAGATGGGAGCACAGGCCCTATGGGCCATGCGCTCCCACCCATGCATAACTATAGAGATATAGCATAGAAGATCCCTCTGCTCCCTGTTTAGTATAAATGGTATGCATAGGTGGGAGGGTGGGCCCCCGGGCCACGTGCTTCCACCTACCCATAAGTACAGATACATAACGCAGGCCTAGAGACATTCCAAGTAATCCTTGTAGTGCAAATGTGGCAATATCTCAGTAACCATATCAACTTTGGAAAAAATACCAGTGTAGTTGTATTCATGACCTGGCCACCTCCATACATGCTTAGTATAAAGATGTACTAACCTGTGCTTAGCAAAAAATCTGTATCTGAAACCGTTTCTGAAATATAGGCTCTGAAAGGTGCCACTGACACCACCTTATCCTATGGGAAAATTTACAACTTTGGAGTGCTGTAACTATAAAACCAGAGTAAAGTTTTTCACCAAACCAGCAAAAATCACATCTGTTGTGCAAGCCATTGCTACCCGACAAATCTCATCTCAAAAGTACTAACTGTTTTTTTTTACTATGAAGGGGCAAAGGAACTATTTTTGGGGGCTGTTTACCTGTGGAACTTTCGTAAAAGTACCCCAGACTTTCGCGAAAGAACCGGGAACTTTTGTGAAAGTCCACAAAACTTTAGTAAAAGTTCCAAAGCTAAAATTAAGGAAAATTTTAGAAATCATATTTCCAGGCATCCAATCAAAAAACTAATGGCAGGGTCATGTTCCTAGAGCCCCATTACATAAACCCAACTTTTGGTGTTTACCACAGGGCAGGATTTTTTTAAGCTACATTGTTTTTCTTGTGTTGCTAACTTAAAACCAGATGGCAACAGCACGATCCTTCCACAGAGTGCCCCCCTCTTACCCTGTACATACCTCTGGAGGTGGTATACTGACATCTTCTGTGGACCGGGACATGTCTGCACTCTTCAAAGCCCAATCACAAACCGAGGAATAAAGCTGACATCCATGGAAGTGGTTGCACTATTGTAATGTAGTGCAACCCTTGGTGCTGCATAATGTATTTGCCAGTGACAGCCATTTTTGAACTGATCGACTGTCAGTTTCACCATGAGAGCATGAAGATCATTCCATGCGCACTCAAACCACATGCTCCTAAACTCAACACCTGACAGGATAGCTTTCTCTTGGTGGGAAAAAATCATCTGCTGGAGGCCCAATACCCCCAGGCTCTATCAATCTCCCACCTCCACATCTGGGAATGGTGGTTTAAAACAGACTTAAAATCTGTCTGTTCAATTTCAGTGGCTGACCTCCTATCCTGTTCACCTTGGGAGAGTCACCCAATGCCTCACCCTGAATGCTTGCAGTGTGTAAGATACAGTAAGGCCAATTTTATCTCCAGTTACATATGTTAAACGGTTAACAGCTGATTGCACTATACAACACAGCTGTGTCATATAGTGCAACCCTTATTGACGAATAATTGTATTTGCCCTTAAAAGCATGTTCCACAATATGACACAGGTGCATTGTATAGTGCAACCCTTACCATGACAAGGAAGGGGTATTTTAGTACCCCAATATTTCTGGCTTACGAGTAAAATATATAGTTTGAAAATTCATATAATCAAACACTGGGATGCACACCCCAAGTGTTGGACTACCCCTGTCTCTTGTTTAATATTACTTTATTGACATTGGGGCCCCCAATCCCCATGTCATTATTAAGTATGTTTTCTCCCCTCCCAGTAGTATCAGACACTGGGGAACCCACTTCCAGTGTCCCAAGATAGATTAATTTATGTTTATACCTGCAAAACAAGAAAACAGTCCCACAACATCTTTATTTTTTTAGTAACCTGCAAAAAAAATAAACAGTCCCTTATCATTCCCGCCATCCCCTTCCCCATCCCCTCCTTTCCACTGAGCAACTACCACCCTGCACCCCCTTACCCTATACTTACTATTGGAGGTCAGGCGCTGTCATTTTCTGTTTACTGGGATACGTCTGCACTCTTCAAAGCCAAACTGTGAACTGAGAAACAAAGGTAAGTGTAGTATAATGTATTTCAAAGGCATTTTGAACTCATGTTGATATCCTAGCCAGTTTGGGGTATTTTTCCACAAAATTTTCAACATGGGCATTTTAGGACCCCACCTCAAGAACACTGTCACTGTCATTTCATTAATTGGGCCTGAAAAGTGATTTCACTGTTGATGCAAGAAATCACCTTTCAGGACTGATTAATGAAATGACAGTGCCAGTGTTCATGAGGTGGAGTCCCAAAAAGACCATGTTGAAAATTTGATGAAAAATTTTCAAACAATTGGTGTGTTATGAGTGTGTATTTGTGCAGTTTCTACACAGGCGCATATATTTGTTAATTAACAATTTTTTGATTACAGATTTTCAACATGCCCATTTTTCAGACCAGCTCATGAACAGTACAGCTGTCATTTCTCACATGCTGCCCAAAATGTTTTTTTTTTTTTTGCACCTGTGGTGCTGAATGGCACAGTCAGTATGCACAATCACCTTTCAGGACTGATTAACAAAATGATAGAATGACAGTGGCTGTGTTCAGGAGGTGGGATCCCAAAAAGGACATGCTGAAAATTTGGTCAACAAATTCCTAAAAATGGGTGCATTACGAGCATGCATTGCTCAATTTCTATGCAATCCCATAACATTCATACTGTAATTGACACTATTTTTACTCCAGGTTTTCAACATTCCATTTTTTCACACCACCTCATGAACAGTACAGCTGTTATTTTTCACATCCTGTCAGAAATTTGTTTTCACACCTGTGACACAGAATGGCATTTCAGTACAGATTTGAAACTTTCTACCTATAGGGTTTATGAGTTGGGGTCATATGAAGAATATGTTGAAAGTTTGGGGTCAAAATATTGAAAAATAAAGAACTTAAGTAACATTGATTGCAGGGATGTCCATTACACCTCTGAGGAACATGCTGCCTTATAATACCAGTGAGCTGAATTCAGGTGTATGAATTCAGTGAGACAGTTTACTGGGACAAGGTTAATGGAAAAGGTGCTGCAGCATACAGTACCAGTCATGCTCTGGGTAGGGACAGAACAGTGTTTTGGCACAGATGCCACATCCTGTGGTGGTTCAGGGAATCTTACCCACATGGTATTGAGATGTGTGCTGGGGACTGCTGGCCCCATGCACTGCATCAAGACTGTCTCCAATATTGTATTTAACTCATTTTATGCAGGTCACAAAGGGACCTGCGCAAATGACAATGCAGTTCCACTATTAGAAGAAGAAGTGAAATTATTTGCAAAAAACTACGTTAATGCAGAGATTAGGGTTGTAAAAACACAAAGTATGCAAAGATGTAAAATGAAAAAACATTAGGGAGTTGGGTATCTGGAGTACTGATGAATCAGTGGTGGGGTCTTACTTGGGATTGCCAACCGTAATGCCCACCCCTACCCTGGATCAGACAAGGTCAATCCTGCATGAAGAGAACTTTGACAGATTATGTCACCCATACTGTATTACTGTGAGGCACTAGGTTGGAGCTGTACCTTGTGCTTTGGACAGGAAACAATGGGCTGGGGGTGGGTATTAGGGTTGACAACCCCAAGTAAGACCCCACCACTGATTTGCCAGTACTCCAGAGACCCAAATCCCTAATGGTTTTCATTTACTGTCTTTGTATGCTTTGTGTTTTAAACCCTAATCTCTTCAGTTTTTAACAGATATATATATTTATATTATATATATATATATATATCTATATATATATATATATATATATATATATATATATATATATATGCATACACATTGCAAAAACTCAGGTAATGCAAAAGTTAGGCTTTCTAATACAGAGCCAACTACCACCCCACCCCCAAGCTCCAGACAGGCATCAGAGTGTGCCTTGGGGTCATCGGGCCTAACTCTCACTACATTCCATGTGAAAACAAGCTGAGATGGAACAGTATAGAAGAATGGAGTGAGAGGAGCAATGACCTCAAGGCACACCCCAACATCTGTTGGTGTGTGGAGGGTGAGGATATGGGGGAGGGGCGTTAGGATTGGTAACCCTAACATTGAATTTCCTGATTTTTGTTGCTATAACAGAAACCTTAACTGATGCATTAATAGAGTTTTTGCAATGAATTTCTCTTCTTTTTGAGATAGTATAATTGTATCCTTATTTTTATGTGGGAGAACAGTATCCTTTGGACCCTGCACCCCAGTCCCTTTGTAGATGCTCATATATACAGTATGTAGTTTTGGAAGTGCAGGGCCCTCTGGATCCTGTGCTGCCATGTGTCAGACAACAGTGATCAAATTGTCAGCATAGCCATCTTATTACCCCACCTCATATACCCCAGTACAGAGACATTGTGAAATACAAGGCAAAACACAATTATGCACAACTGCAACAGGTGCTAAAACTCATTTTGAGCAGGATATGAAAAATTACAGCTACAGTATGTTGAAAATGTGGGAGTCAAAGGATTGAAAAGAATCAGTTATGCGTGTGCATAGAATAAATTCAATGGATGCACATAACTCTGCCATTTTTAGGATTTTTGTCACCAAATTTTCAAAATGGCTTTTTTGGGACCCCCACCTCATGAACACTGCCACTGTTACTTTGTTAAATGGTCCCAAAAAGATTTTGCACATCAAATGAGCCATTCTGTGCCACAGTAGTGAAAACATGTTTCAGGCAGGAGGTGAAAAATGACAGCTGCACTGTTCAAGAGGCAGTGTGAAAAAGTGGCAATGTTGAAAATTTGGAATGAAAATATTAAAAATTGGCACACCTAGGAGCATGTATGGAAACATTTCAATGAGCACATGTAACTTGCATGTTTTTTGGTATTTTTGCACCAAACATTTCAACATGGGCTTTTTGGGACCCCACCTCATGAACTCTGGCACTGTCATTTCATTAATCTCTCCCAAAAGATGATTCTGCATAGCGACTGTGAAATCACCTTTCATGTTCGATTAACAAAATGACAGTGACAGTGTTCATGAGGAAGGGCCCCAAAATGTCCATGATGAAAATTTGGTGTAACAATTACAAGAAATGGCTGAGATATCAACATAAGTTCAAAATGCTATAGACTGCCATTATATAATACATTATACAAGCACTTACCTTGATTCCTCAGTTCATGGTTCAGCTTTGAAAAGTGCATACATGTCCTGGTTAACAGAAAATGGCAGCCAACAGCCTCCGGTGGTAAATATAGTGCAAGGGGGTGTGGAGAGGTGAATTGCTCAGTGGAGGGTCAGGATGGAGGAGGGGGACTGAGGAGTCAACAAAGGATTTTTTTTCAGCCAAAAAAAGACATTGAGGGAATGTTTTCTTTCTTTACAGGAATATTTTCAGGAGAATTTTGAGACACTGGGCTTGGGCTCCCCAGTGTCCCACAGTATGGGGAGGACTTAACTGGGGAGACTGGGAGTCAGCTTCCCAGTGTCCCATGGTTTTGGGGGATGCTTTTCCAGCATAGAAATTGGGCACCCAGATGTCAGCAAAAATGAAAAAAAAAAATATATATATATATATATATATATATATATATATATATGTGTGTATATATATTTGTAAAATGGGTAGGGAAATTGCTTGGAATTTATTGGAGAATGAGCATCACATGACTGTGCATATATCAGAGCTCAACTGCACACTTACACTTTTACCCCCAAAACAATTTTGCCATTTTATAAGATAGATGACTCACTCCGAGATGTGCAGTCATGCTCTGATGTATGAACGACTCAGGTGGTTGATGCACTTGGCCTGTGGCCGCATGCATAGCAACGCACACCAATTCGTGCTTATATCAGAGCTTGACCAAGCACCTCAGAGTGGGTTATTTATTACATATATATATATATATATATATATATATATATATCTATATTTATATAGATATATATATCCTTTACAAAAAACATTGCTAATGCATCAGTTAGGATTCTTCTACAGCAAAAAAAGTGAGGAAATTAGATTTTAGGGCTCCCACCCCTTGCGTCTCACCCCCAGCCTGCCCCCACCAGCAGACATCGGGATGTGTGTTGGGGTCGACAGCCCTAACTCTCCCCCATCCCACGTGTAAACAAGCTGAGGTGGTGTAGTGTAGGAGAATGGGGTGAGAGTTAAGGCCGACGACCCCAACGCACACCCCCACTGCCTGTTAGTGGGGGTGGGTTGGGGGTGGGGTGCAAGGGGTGGGAACCCTAAAATCGAATTTCCTCACTTTTTTCATTGTAGAAGAGCCCTAACTGATGCATTAACAACGTTTTTTGCATAGAATTTCCTTACTTTTTAAGAAAGAATAGAAAAGTAGAAAGTAGCACAAGTTGGTGGGCACACGGGGCCCAATCAACTTGTAAGTGTCGGGCCACATTATACACCCAATGACTAAAAAGTACATTGACAACAGTAAGGCCAGTCACCAAACAAATATTAATCTAGTAGAGCAATATAAAATGCTGTCCACAAAATGTAAACTGCATCACACAATATCTCCTCAAAACATATATTGTCTGACACATAAACACTGCTGTTGACATCTACAGGACATGCTATCAACTCCCTCCAAATTTCAAGTAAAAAGACCAAACCATTTCTGAGATATTCAATCTTAAAGATTGGTAAAATTTCCCAATCTATTCCATTATAAAAAAATCTGGCTTTCATGTCCCTCCCTTGTGATCAAAGTTGGCGATCAAAGAATCTCACAATCAAAACATTTGCAGGCTCAAGACCAAATAATAAAAACTGTTCTAGTTTAACAAATTCAAAGAATTGCGGTAAACCACCACCATGGTTCATCAGAATGAAGCCCCCTGAGTAAAACCCACTCTCATTTGTCTTCTTAGGACACCGCTGGGATGAGAAAATTGATTTTGTATCTGGCCATCACGATCATGATCAAAGAATCTCGCGATCAATGAATTTGCAGGCTCACGATCAAAGAAATTGCTCGCTCGCGAACAAAGAGTGAGGGATGAGATGGCCAGATTTAAAAATCTATTTTCTCAGCCCAGGGGTGCCCTAGAAAGTTAAATGAGGGTGGGTTTTTCTCAAGGGGCTTCATTCTGCCCCATCTGAATAAAAAAATGATGTTTTCAATATTCCTGGTAGTCTAGTGGCCCCCGATCATGATAAAATACATAACAATCTCTAATTCCCTGGTATTCTAGTGCCCCCCCACGTGTATTTAATAAATATTGCTTTTTTTATATCCCTGGTAGTCTAGTGGCCCCCCGATCTGTATAAAATGATAATTGCTGTTCATATCTCTTGTAGTCTAGTGCCCCCCATCATAATAAAATAGATAAGGATCTGCAATTTCCTGGTAGTCTAGTGGCCCCCCTAATCTGTATTAAATTATTATTGTTGTTCATATCCCTGGTAGTCTAGCAGCCCCTTCCAACACAATAAAATAGATAAGGATCTGCTAATTTCCAGGTAGTCTAGTGACTGGCTACACCAGCGCGCCAGCCCACAACCTCCCCCACTTCCCCAGCCAGCAACTGGCACAGCCCACCTTTCACCTACATGGCTAGCCACTGACTGCATGTATTAGGAGTGCTAATGCAAAGAGGCACTCAGAAATAATAGTTGAGCACCTCTTTGCATTAGCACTTCTAATACACACAGTCGGCAGCTGGCCGTGGAGGTAAGAGGTTGGCTGTGACAGTCACCGGCTGGGGAAGGGTGAGAGGTGCTGGGTGGGCTGGCATGGCTTGGTGGAGGAGTGGGGGGCATTAGACCACCAGGAAATTGCACATCCTTATCTATTTTATTATGATGGGGGAGTGCTAGACTACCAGGGATATGAACAATAATAATAATTTAATACAGATCGGGAGGGCCACTGGACTACCAGGGATATAAAAAAGCAATATTTTATGAAATACACATTGGGGGGGTGACTAGACTAGCAGGAAATTGCAGATTCTTATCTATTTTATTATGATGGAGAGGGGGGCACTAGACTACCAGGGATATGAACA
Organism: Neoceratodus forsteri; assembly: GCA_016271365.2. NCBI lineage: Eukaryota > Metazoa > Chordata > Ceratodontiformes > Ceratodontidae > Neoceratodus > Neoceratodus forsteri. The sequence goes on from CM028137.1 coordinate 366,981,718, forward strand.
ATTATAATTTTATACAGATCAGGGGCCACTAGACTACCAGGGATATAAAAAAGCAATATTTATGAAATACACATGGGGGGGCCACTAGACTACCAGGGAATTAGAGATCATTATGTATTTTATCATGATCAGAGGGGGCGCTAGACTACCAGAGATATTGAAAATATAATTTTATTTTCTTCTGATGGGGCAGAACAAAGCCCTCAGAGTAAAACCCACCCTCATTTAACTTTCTAGGGCACCCCATGGCTGAGAAAATAGATTTTTAAATCTGGCCATCTCATCCCTTGCTCGCGATGCACAAACACCATCAAAGAATCTTGCGATCAAAGATCATTAGTGAGCTGCTAATTAAGATTTTAAAAGCTCATAACTCTATTTTTTGACTGATTTAGATGCAATGAAAGGCATGGCTCTATAGATCAGAGTCCCCTAAGTAAAATCCATCCAAGTTTTACTTCAGAAGTGACCCATGAGCCAAGATATTAGTGTTTTTCCAATCGGAAATTTAAAAACAAGATGGCGGACCTTGTGATCAAAGAATTTTTTTAATTCTCAGATACAAAGACTCTTGAACAGTGAGGCTGCAAATTCTTTAATTGCTAGGCAGGACTGGATGGCCAGAACCCCATTCTTTGTTCGCAAAAACATACATATACATTTCCCATTGACTTGTAATGGGAAAATAAAAGTGACATAACTTTTGAATGCCTTAATATTTCTTCACCAAACGAAAACCAGCATGTTCAGCCACCAAAGCTCTTTCAAATGTGCTATCTCACAGAGCAGCACACCACACAACTGCTGTGCAGGGCCACATCAAAAAGCCCAAAAGCTGCCTCCAAAAACAGATAATTTTGCATTTTTCAGTGTTTTTGTATGCAAAGAACATATAACCGACCAAAATGCAACTTGGAAAATCAAGAGATCTCTCATGCCCCACTGCACTTATCAATTTCAAGCAAATCTGGAGAACGGGTCCAAAGTTATTAATGCTGACAATTTTGAGTTTAACATAGAAGTGACTGCTGAACCCTAACTGTAGTGGTGTGACCACGCCACTACAATATATATTTTATATATATATATATATATATGGTAAAAAATCCATTTAATGCATCAGTTAGGGTTGTTCCACAGTGACAAAAGTGAGGAAATTCGATGTTAGGGTTCTCACCCCCCTTGCACCCCATCCCAATACCTCGCCCTTCAACAGGCATTGGGGTGTGTGTTGGGGACATCGGTCCTAACTCTCATCCCCCATCTGCAAACAAGCTGAGGTGGTGCAGTATAGGAGAATGGGGTGAGAGTTAGGACTGATGACCCCCAAAACACACCCAAATGCCTTTTGGTTGGGGAGGGACGGGATGCAAGGGGTTTGGGAACCCTAACATCGAATTTCCTCACTTTTGTCACTGTGGAACAACCCTAACTGATGCATTAAACTGAGTTTTTTGCCGTGAATGTCCCTTCTTTTTAGAATGTGCACAATAAATAGTGACATAATGGCAAAGCAAATGCAAGCACAAACGTTAATGCACATGGCGATGCAAAAGTAAATGGTAACACAAACAGTAATACAAACACAAGTGCAAAAGTTAATGAAAACAGAAATGCAAATGCAAGTGTGTATGGAAACACAAACTGTAATGCACACGGGCATGGTAACGTAATTGGGAACTCAAACAGTTTTGGTAACAGCAACAATGACACCAAAGGAAACACAAACAGAAGCACAAATGTATATCGAAGCATGTACGCAAACGCAAATGGAAATGCACACAGTAATGGAAAAGAATACGTAAACAAAAACAGTAATGGAAACACAAATATTAACAGTTACACAAGCACAAGCACAAACAAAAATGCAAAGGGTAATTCACACAGTGGCGTAGATGGGAATGGTAAAGCAAATGGAAACACAAATGCAAGCGAGTATGGAAATGCGAATGGTAACATGCACAGTCACGGTACTGCAATAGGAAATGCAAATGCTAACTGTAACAGCAATGATGATGCCAAAGGAAATGCAAATGCAAATGAAGCGCGTACACAAGCGCAAATGGTAATGCACATGGTGATGCAAAACAAAATGCAAACAAAACCAGTAATGGAAACACAAATGTTAACAGTTACACAAGCACGAATGAAACCCAAAGGGTAATAGACACAGTGGCATAAACGGAAAAGGTAATGCAAAAGGAAACAGAAATGCAAGCGCATATGGAAACACAACTGGTAATGTGCATGGTCACGGTACTGCAATAGGAAATGCAAATGCTAACGGTAACAGCAATGATAATGCCAAAGGAAATGCAAACGCAAGCACGTACACAAATGCAAATGGTAATGCACATGGTGACACAAAACAAAATGCAAACAAAAACAGTAATGGGAATGCAAATGTTAACAGTAACTCAAATGCAAGAGCAAATGAAAATGCAAAGCATAATGCACATGGAAGCGTACATGGGAAAAGTAATGCAAACAGAAATGCAAATGCAAGTGCATACAGAAACGCAAATGGTAACATGCACAGTCATGGTACTGCAATAGGAAATGCAAATGCTAACGGTAAGAGCAAAGATGACGCCAAAGGAAATGCAAATGGAAGTGCATACACAAATGCAAATGGTAGTGCACATGGTGATGCAAAATGAAACACAAACAATAATGGAAAAACACAAATGGTAAAAATGCATAAGCAAGCCCGTAAAACAAAAGGCAAAGGGTAACATACATGGTGGTGTAGATGTGAATGCTAACGCAAAATGGTTACGGAAACACAAGTGGAGCATAACTGTGACAGTAATAAGCGCACCCTTTTTTCACCAACAGCTGCATAGAGAAACACAGTGAATACAAAGAATGTATGCATAATAATGGGCCTCAGAGCAGAAAATGAGCACTTGGAACTCAACTTGCTTATATCTCTCAGGAACCGTACAAAGTAGAAAAAAAAAATTCATATAAATTAGCGACTTTTCTGGCTACTTTTGTGCACTAGCATTTTCAACAAGAAAGTCTGTATCTCGAAGTGTTTTGAGATGCAGGCCGAAAAGGCACAGAGATCAATGCAATGTTAGTCCTATGAGAAAAAGCATCAACTCCGGAGCACCGTAACTTTCCGTCCGTGAAATATTTTTCACCAAACCATGGAAAGGCACATTTGTGGGAAGTTGGCTTTCTTACCTTCAAATTTCAGCCCAAAAGACCAAACCATTGTTTTGCAGCAGGGTAGCAAAGAATTCCTGTTATTTTGGACATAGTGTCACAAAATAGTGTCGAAAATCACAACACTTTCACAAATTAAATCATGAAAGTGTCATGCGTGTAACACTTCTTTGTGACACTACTTTTTAAAAGCATTTCAAAAACATATTTCTGGGGTGTTTAACCTCCTCCCCCCCCAAAAAAAGACAAGGCTAGCACCCTCAGGGCTCAACTAAGTGAACGTAGCAAGAACTGTGTGCCTAGAGGGTTCGAAATTTAAATGACAAGCATTTCTGTGACCACTAACTGAAAAATAAATGGCTGACTCACAACACTACAGGGGTCATTTGTGACCCTAAAAACTGCATTTGCAACACTGTTGAACTTTTCATTAACTTTTCTCATTGACTTTAATAGGAAAATAGTTTTTTGAATAACTTTTGAACCATTTAATATTTTTTCACAAAATCTTCAAAAAGTACATCAGGGACCCTGGCCGCATGTTTCCTGAAGTTTTCAGACTGGTCATGCAAACTATGCAACCTGTAGGTGCGAGCAAAAAAATTAGCAAAAAAGCATAAATGCACTACAGAATTTTGCTTTATAACTCCTCAACTGTATATCTGGCCATTACAAAACTTGGCAAATCCAGAAATCTATAGTACTGCTACCTGTCTGCCAAATTTCAGGCAAATCCATCATACAGTGGCAAAGTTATTACGATGCAACATTTCACACTTTAACCTTAAATGGGGGTACTCAACCCTAACTGTAGTGGCACTACCATGCAACTATAATTATGGTAGCATGGTAGTGCTACCATAGTTAGGGTTGAGGAGCCATTTATATGTTAAAACCAAAGTTTTGCCCCTTAATAACTTTGCAAACGTTTGATGGATTTACCTGAAATTTGGAATACATGATCAAAAACCATAGGCCTTGGGATCTGCCAAGTGTTGTACCGGTCGGATATACAGCTGTGGAGTTATTAAGCATGATCTGTGTGTGCATTTACACTTTTTCTGGAATTCTACGGTCGTGCCTACAGGTCGCATGGTTTGCACAACCAGCCCAAAATCTTTAGGAAACATGCGGCCGGGGTCCCCGATGTGCCTTACAAAGATTTCGTGAAAAAATACTTAACGGTTCAAAAGTTATTCAAAAAACAATTTCCCATTATAAGTCAATGGGAAAAGTTAACAAAAAGTTCGACAGTGTCACAAATGCACTTTTTACTGTCGCAAATGGCCCTGTTATTGTCACAAATCCACCATTTTGTTTTCAGCTAGTGATCAGAAAAATGCTTGACATTTATAATTGAGACCATCTACCAACCTAATTCTTTTTGTATTCATCTAGTCGGGCCCTGAGGATGCTAGCCACATGTGTTTATTTTGGGGTAAAACACCCAGAAATGTGTTTTTCAGATTTCTGGAAAAAGTACTTTTGCAAAGTAGTGTCGCACTCATGAAAGTGTTGCAAATTTTTGCGAAAGCTTTCACAAATTACGACACTACTTTGTGACACTATGCTCAAAATAACAGTAATTCTTTAGCACTCTGCTGCAAAAGAACGGTTTGGAGTTTAGGGCTGAAATTTGGAGGATATGCAGCCGACATCTCACAGATGTGCCCTTCAGTGTTTTGTTGAAAAAATATTACACAGCAGCAAAGTTACAGTACTCCAAATTTGAAACTTTTTCCCATAGGATAACTACGGCGTACGATGCATTGCAGCAATAGTTTGGTACCCTGCTACAACATAACAGTTTGGTCTTTTGAGATGAAATTTGCAGGAAAGACAGCCAACATCCCACAGATGTGCCTTTCAGTGGTTTGGTGAAAAAATACTACAGGGAGGCAAATTTATGGCAGTCTGAACTTCTGTTTTTTACCTTTGGATAACATTACGGCATTCGCCGCATCTTCTAGGCCCGTGATTCTAAACGGTGCGAGATAATGGACTTTGTTGAAAAATGTCTTAGTCCCCAAAGGGGATAAGTACAAAACTATCCAGGAAAGTGATAATTCATATGACTTTTACATTTTTTTTCTGTGTCATATGGTTACTGAGATGTAACCAGTTTACTATTCCAAGTCCTCATTTATGTGTTTCGAGACTCATTATTTTGCATACATTCTTTGTACTCACTGTCTTTCTTTATACAGCTTTTGGATAAAACCAGCCTGTGCACTTGCATTACTGTTACCATTACCATTTCTGCTTGCGGTTCCATACCCATTTCACTTACTGTTCACGTTTACGCCACCATGTGCGTTACCCTTTGCGTTTTCATTTGCGGTTTTGTTTGCATTGTTCTTAACATTTCTTTCTACAGTACTGTTTCTCTTTCTGTTTCACTTTGTGTCACCATGCACATTACGATTTGTGTTTGCGGGCACAATGTTACTGTATGACAAGACATCGGGCCCCACGCTTCCGTCGCCACATTTCATTCACTATTTCTCATTACCATTCTTAAAAAGAAGGGAAATTAGAGGCAAAAAAATCTGTTTAATGCATCAGTTGGGGTTGTTCCAGAGTGACAAAAGCAAGGAAATCCAATGTTAGGGTTCAAACTCCCTTTGCACCCCTTCGGCCCACCCCACCAACTGGAATTGGGGTGTGTATTGGGGTCATCGGTCCTGTCACCCCATTCTCCTATTCCTCAGCTCCTTTCCACATGTGATGGGGTTACACTGGGCGATGATTCCCAATGCACACCCGATTCCAGTTGGGGGTGGGCTGAGGGGTGAAAGGGATTTCGAACCTAACATCAAATTTCTCACTTTTGTCGCTGTGGAACAACACTAACTTGATGCATTAAATGGAGTTTTTGCTCTAAAATATATATATATATATATATAAAGACAAAGAACCTCTGTGCGCAAACACCGAGGCAAGGGCTACCCCAAAGGGCACCTGGCTGGGAAGCCAAGTCTCAAGAAAATACAAAATCACATATGCCCCCACAATGCAGAGCACCATGGGCCGCATATGCAAACCAAGACAGAATGTTATGCTGGTCCAACTTTAAGCAGAATTGCAGAATGCCGAAAGGCCTCTCACACAGTTTGCAAAGGGTGCTAACAAAAGACATAGACACGTGTTTCGTCCTACCAGGACTCATCAGTATGCCTCATCTGTTTGACACCCCAGTGGAATGGACCAGCTACCCTTAAAGCAGTGTGCCTTGGATATATTGTGGTGAACCCATTAAAATAAAAAACTATTTAAAAGACAAAGAACCTCTGTGTGCAAACACCGAGGCAAGGGCTACCCCAAGGAGCACCTGGCTGGGAAGCCAAGTTTCAAGAAAATACAAAATCACACATGCCCCCACAATGCAAAGCACCATGGGCCGCATATTCAAACCACCACAGAATGTTATGCTGGTCTAACTTTAAGCAGAATTGCATGGAGTCAAAAGGCCTCTCACACATTTTGCAAAGGGTGCTAACAGAAGACATAGACACGTGTTTCATCCTACCAGGACTCATCAGTATGCCTTGTCTGTTTGACATCCCAGTGGAATAGACCAGCTACCCTTAAGGCAGTGTGCCTTGGATATATTGTGGTGAACCCATTAAAATAAAAAACTATTTAAAAGACAAAGAACCTTTGTGAGCAAACACCGAAGCAAGGGCTACCCCAAAGGGCACCTGGTTGGGTAGCCAAGTCTCAAGAAAATACAAAATCACACATGCCCCCACAATGCAAAGCACCATGGGCCGCATATGCAAACCACCACAGAATATTATGCTGGTCCAACTTTAAGCAGAATTGCATGGTGCCGAAAGGCCTCTCACACAGTTTGCAAAGGGTGCTAACAGAAGACATAGACACGTGTTTCATCCTACCAGGACTCATCAGTTTGCCTCATCTGTTTGACACCCCAGTGGAATGGACCAGCTACCCTTAAGGCAGTGTGCCTTGGATATATTGTGGTGAACCCATTAAAATAAAAAACTATTTAAAAGACAAAGAACCTCTGTGAGCAAACACCGAGGCAAGTGCTACCCCAAAGGGCACCTGGCTGGGAAGCCAAGTCTCAAGAAAATACAAAATCACACATGCCCCCACAATGCAAAGCACCATGGGCCACATATGCAAACCACCACTGAATGTTATGCTGGTCCAACTTTAAGCAGAATTGCATGGTGCCTAAAGACCTCTCACACAGTTTGAAAAGGGTGCTAACAGAAGACATAGACATGTGTTTCATCCTACCAGGACTCATCAGTATGCCTCATCTGTTAGACACCCCAGTGGGTTGGACCAGCTAGCCTTAAGGCAGTGTGCCTTGGATATATTGTGGTGAACCCATTAAAATAAAAAACTATTTAAAAGACAAAGAACCTCTGTGAGCAAACACCGAGGCAAGGGCTACTCCAAAGGGCACCTGGCTGGGAAGCCAAGTCTCAAGAAAATACAAAATCACACATGCCCCCACAATGCAAAGCACCATGGGCTGCATATGCAAACCACCACAGAATGTTATGCTTTTCCAACTTTAAGCAGAATTGCATGGTGCCAAAAGGCCTCTCACACAGTTTACAAAGGGTGCTAACAGAAGACATAGACACGTGTTTCGTCCTACCAGGAGTCATCAATATGCCTCGTCTGTTTGACACCCCAGTGCAATGGACCAGCTAGCCTTAAGGCAGTGTGTCTTGGATATATTGTGGTGAACCCATTAAAATAAAAAAATATTTAAAAGACAAAGAACCTCAGTGCGCAAACACCGAGGCAAGGGCTACCCCAAAGGGCACCTGGCTGGGAAGCCAAGTCTCAAGAAAATACAAAATCACACATGCCCCCACAACGCAAAGCACCATGGGCCGCAAATGCAGACCACCACAGAATGTTATGCTGGTCCAACTTTAAGCAGAATTGCATGGTGCCGAAAGGCCTCTCACACAGTTTGCAAAGGGTGCTAACAGAAGACATAGACACATGTTTCATCCTACCAGGACTCATCAATATGCCTCATCTGCTTGACACCCCAGTGGAATGGACCAGCTACCCTTAAGGCAGTGTGCCTTGGATATATTATGGTGACCTATTAAAATAAAAAACTATGTAAAAGACAAAGAACCTTTGTGCGCAAACACCAAGGCAAGGGCTACCCCAAAGGGCACCTGGCTGGGAAGCCAAGTATCGAGAAAATACAAAATCACACATGCCCCCACAATGGAAATCACCATGGGCTGCATATTCAAACCACCACAGAATGTTATGCTGATCCAACTTTAAGCAGAATTGCACAGTGCAGAAAGGCCTCTCACACAGTTTGCAAAGCGTGCTAACAGAAGACATAGACACGTGTTTCATCCTACCCGGACTCATCAGTTTGCCTCGTCTGTTTGACACCCCAGTGGAATGGACCAGCTACCCTTAAGGCAGTGTGCCTTGGATATATTGTGGTGAACCCATTAAAATAAAAAAGTATTTAAAAGACAAAGAACCTCTGTGCGCAAACACCGAGGCAAGGGCTACCCCAAAGGGCACCTGGCTGGGAAGCCAAGTCTCAAGAAAATACAAAATCACACATGCCCCCATAATGCAAAGCACCATGGGCCACATATGCAAACCACCACAGAATGTTATGCTTTTCCAACTATAAGCAGAATTGCATGGTGCCAAAAGGCCTCTCACACAGTTTGCAAAGGGTGCTAACAGAAGCCATAGACACGTGTTTCGTCCTACCAGGACTCATCAGTATGCCTCGTCTGTTTGACACCCCAGTGGGTTGGACCAGCTACCCTTAAGGCAGTGTGCCTTGGATATATTGTGGTGAACCCATTAAAATAAAAAACTATTTAAAAGGCAAAGAACCTCTGTGTGCAAACACTGAGGCAAGGGCTACCCCAAAGGGCACCTGGCTGAGAAGTCAAGTCTCAAGAAAATACAAAATCACACATGCCTCCACAATGCAAAGCTCCATGGGCTGCATATGCAAACCACCACAGAATGTTATGCTTTTCCAACTATAAGCAGAATTGCATGGTGCCAAAAGGCCTCTCACACAGTTTGCAAAGGGTGCTAACAGAAGCCATAGACACGTGTTTCGTCCTACCAGGACTCATCAGTATGCCTCATCTGCTTGACACCCCAGTGGAATGGACCAGCTACCCTTAAGGCAGTGTGCCTTGGATATATTATGGTGACCTATTAAAATAAAAAACTATTTAAAAGACAATGAACCTTTGTGCGCAAACACCAAGGCAAGGGCTACCCCAAAGGGCACCTGGCTGGGAAGCCAAGTCTCAAGAAAATACAAAATCACACATGCCCCCACAATGCAAAGCACCATGGGCCGCATATGCAAACCACCACAGAATGTTATGCTGATCCAACTTTAAGAAGAATTGCATAGTGCCGAAAGGCCTCTCACACAGTTTGCAAAGGGTCCTACCAGGACTCATCAGTATGCTTCGTCTGTTTGACACCCCAGTGGGGTGGACCAGCTACCCTTAAGGCAGTGTGCCTTTGATATATTGTGGTGAACCCATTAAAATAAAAAACTATTTAAAAGACAAAGAACCTCTGTGCGAAAACACCGAGGCAAGGGCTACCCCAAAGGGCACCTGGCTGGGAAGCCAAGTCTCAAGAAAATACAAAATCACACATGCCCCCACAATGCAAACCACCACAGAATGTTATGCTGGTCCAACTTTAAGCAGAATTGCATGGTGCCGAAAGGCCTCTCACACAGTTTGCAAAGGGTGTGAACAGAAGACATAGACACGTGTTGAGTCCTACCAGGACTCATCAGTATGCCTCGTCTGTTTGACACCCCAGTGGAATATATAAGGGATATGCAGCGGTTCAGTGTGTGATAATGCATTTATCTTGTACAGTTTCCAGTGACCTCAAGTAACCTCAAGAGTGCTAAAGGCACGAGTGAGAGTTATGAGAGGTCACTGGAAACTGTATAAAATGAATGCATTATCACACACTGAACCACTGCATATTCCATTTATGCAACCGGTTTAGATGTTGTGTGAACATTTTGATTTTAATAGGTGTAAATAATTTGTCAAAAAAGGGAAAAGAAAATTGAATTTTATGCTGTTTTTTGCTAATTATAAAAAAATAAAATTGTATCTATAAATGAAACACCACTCATTTTGTAGATATGTTTGAGCTGAACATTTTTTGTGCTCACAGTACCATGCTATCATTTTTTGTTTTAAAGTTATTTATATTTGTTTGTCAAAAAAGTGAACAAAAAATTACATTTTCTTCTGTTTTCTTGCTAACCATATACAATATACAGGGTTTATATAAATGAAACATTATTCATTTGGTAGATAATTTTGTGCTGAACAATTTTCGTGCTCACAGTACCATGTTATCTTTTTTCGTTTTTAAGTTATTGACATTTAAATATGGTTAGTACTGCTTCTGAGGCTGAACATTCTAAATGAATTCTGAAGAGAACTGTGTAGATAAATGAGCTAGTGATGTAGTTACTCTGTGAATAAATGGGTGATGATGTAGTTACTATGTGGATAAATAAATTTATTACCATAGTAGCGAAGATAAATGGTTTTATTCTACAGTTTTTATCCTGACCCCTGTTGCATAAATATATATATATATATACGCATATACATATATGTGTAGTTTTTTTTCATTTCAGGATACTGGGGGTGGTTTCCCCAGTGTCCCACAGTATGAGGGGAAGACATAACTGGGGACACTGGGAGTGGGCTCCCCAGTGTCCCACACTGGTGGGGGGGTGATAGTGTAGACATAGGGATTGGGCACCCCATGTCGGCAAACATTTTTTTTTATTAATATTTCATGACACTGGAAGTGAGCTCCCCAGTATCCACCATTGGAGGAGGGGAGCATGTACTGCCAAATACAGGGATTTGCCACCCTGATGTCAGCAAAAACTTATGTTTGAAATAAAACATGCCTCAGCCCCCTTAGAGGTAGTAAAAGGGAAAAAAGGCCTCCTTTTATTAGGTAAATACCAACGGGTGTTTACTTATACCAGGGCCGAGAAAAATGAATCCTATGTAATTTGGGCCAAAAAGGTGCCTGAAATGGTTTTGGTGGCTTTGACTGGTGCCAATTGTTTTTTCCTATTGAAGCAGTGCCAAAAACTCTGGCAATGTTCCTGCAGCCGTACCAATAGTTGCATGAAGATTGCCACAATTTGCGGTACTTTTGCAAAAGAAGTGCTGCAGATTATGGCACTACCAATGGCTAAAACACCAAAAATATATTTCTGGCCAGTATTTTTTTAAAGTAATGCCAGGATCATGTTTCTTGGGCCCTAATTAAGTAAATACAAGAGTTGATGTTTATCAAAGGGCAGTATTTTTTGAATTAAAGCATTTTGAAGCTGTCACTAACTGAAAACAAGATGGCTGCAGTAGGAAAGTACAAAATCCATCTGTTGCAGTAAAAAGTGCTTTTGTGAAAGTTTTCATGCCGGACATATATTTTTTCCCATAGGCTGTAATGAGAAATTTAAAAATGTAATAACTTTTGAATGGATTAATATTATTTCACCAAACCTTGAGAAGGCACATAAGAGATCCATCCCCCATATACCCTGAACATTTCAGACCAGAACCATTAACTGTTTGGGCTGTAGCACTAAGAAAATTATTTCCAAAACATAAGGCTTTTTCACACTTGTTGGCTCTCTGCAGCTCTGCAACCGCACATCTAACCAGAACAAAACTTGCTAAATCTAGAGATCTGCAGTATGGTACCAGATGGTGCATGCAAAATTTCAGGCAAATTGGATGAATGGTTGCAAAGTTATTAAAGTGTAGAATTTGGAGTTTAACATAGTAGTGACCATGCAACCCTAACTAAGGCAGTATAGCACAATGGGTTAAGGCTGTAAGCTGCAGATCTGGAGACCTGGGTTTGAATCTCACAGCTGCCTAGGGGCATACAGTATGATCCTGAGCAAGTCACTTAACTTTCTTGTGCTCCCAGGTCGCATCTGGAAACAAGCTTTGGCTTAGTGTGCTGCTCCTGGTTAAACAATGTTCCCTTTCCCTGTAGTGGCATGGTAATATTTATATATATATATATATATATATATATATATATATATATCATTGCAAAAAATGTTAATGCAACAGTTATGGTTGATGCAAGAAAAGTATGGAATAGAGATGTTAGGTTTGAGCCCCTAATCCTATCACCCCACCACTCATCCTCCACACACCAACAGGTATCGGGGTGTACCATGGGATTATTAGGCCCATCTCTCACCCCATTCCATGTGTAATGAAGCTGACATGATACAGCATAGAAGAATGGGGTGACAGTTAGGCCTAAAGACCTCATGGCATACCCTGATGCCTGTTGATGTGTGGAGGATGTGGGATGGGGGGATTATGGGCTCAACCCTAACTTCTCATTATCATACTTTTGTCGCTTCAACCCTAACTGATGCATTTATGAAGATTTTTGCAATTAATTTCCTTACCTTTTGAGAAAGTGTAATGTAACTGGCAACTAGTATGTGTTGGTGGGAGCATGAGCCCTCCAGGCCCTGTGCTCCCTTCAAGATGCCCATTCTTGCATAATGATATGGGTCTGCAGGAGTACAGGCCCTCTGGGCCCTGCGATCCCACTTACATGTAACTATGGAGCCATACAGCAGCCCTATAGGGATTAAAAGGAACCCTTGTAACACTAATTTGCCAATATCTCAGTAATCATAGCAACTACATAAAAATTCCACTGCAGTTATAATCATAACTTTGAAACTTCCATGCATGCTAAAGGTGGACTAATCCGCCGGTAGCAAAAAATCCATATCTTGAATCATTTTCAAGATATGGGCACCAAAAGGCACTGTGGGCACCACAATGTTATCCTATGGGAAATTTTTCAACTTTGGAATGCTGTAACTATGGGCCCATTGAATGTTTTGGGACCAAATCACCAAAAGGCACATCTGTGAGACCTGGGCTTGCCACCCTGCAAATTTCAGCTCAAAAGCACAATCCACCTTGGCACAATGAATTGACAAAGAAAATAACACGTGGGGCAATGTTTTTGAGCACTGTTATTGCAAAAACAATGTTTTAGCAATACCCCTATACCTTATAATGAAATGCTTTTGTGCACAAAAAAAATGTTGTCAAGGTACTTTTTTTTTTTTTTATCGCGGTCATTGCCACACCAACAAAAAATGTTGTTGTGACAACAAAATGGCAGAATGGAAGAAACATTTTGAAAAACATATTTACAGACCACCTTCAGAAAAACTAATGCCAGGGTCACGTTCCTAAGGGCCTGATTGCCCTGTTGGTGTTTATCAAAGGGCATTATTTTTCAAGTTACAATGTTTTTTGTCTCTCACTAACTGAAAACAAGATGGCAGCACCACAAAACAAAATTAGGGAGCACAACAATAAAAATGTAACCGTGAATGTATTTGCATTGCACATGTAAATATTCCCATAGGCTAAAGTGTGACATGAAAAACTGCATAACTTTTCAATGGATTAAAATCTTTTAACCAAATCTTCAAAAGGCACCAGTTTAACCCAGGCCACAAATAGACATGCAAATTTGAATCCACTCAGATGCATTCTTTGGTCCTTTAAGCCAGATCAAAAATGTGCAAAAGATGAGTATTTTTCACTTTTTTGACAACTTACAGTTCTGCAACTGTAAATCCGATTGGAACAAAACTTTTCAGATCCAGAGATCTATGGTTGGATGCTGTGTATGCAAAATTTCAGGAAAACTGAAAAAACATTTAAAGTTATTAAAGTGCAGACTTTGGGCTTTAACATTAAAGTAGCTTGCCAACCCTAATTATACTGGCCCTACTTGACCAGTATAATTAATACATACATATATATATGTACATATATATTTGAAAAAAATGTCATTAATGCATCCGTTAAGGTTGATGTCACAACAACAAAAGTTTGGAAATTTAATGGTAGGGTTACCCCCACCACCACCCTCTATCCTCCACACACCAACAGACATTGGGGTGTGCCATGGGGTCATCAGGCCCAACTCTCACCCCATTTCATGTATAAGCAAGCTGACATGCTACAGTAAAGGAGAACAGGGTTAGAGATAGGACTGATGACCCTATGGCATACTCCAACGTTTGTTGGTGTGTGGAGGATGGGGAAGTGAGGGTGGAATGGTGGAGGGTAACCCTAACATCGAATTTACAAACTTTTGTTGCTGTGAAATCAACCCTAACTGATGCATTAACAAAGTTTTTAGCAAAGAATTTCCTTCCTTTTTGGAAAAGTGTAATGTAACATGTTAATGGCATGTGATGGTGGTGGCCCCGCTCTTCCACCAAACTGCCCAATTCTGCATAATGATATTTGTCTGGGGAGTGCAGGCGCTCTGTGCTCTGCGCTCCCATTTACACATAACTACAGAGGCATACAGCAGCCCTAAAGGGCAAGGAACATTTGTAACACTAATTTGCCAAAATCTCAGCAACTGTAGTAGCTATGAAAACATTTTTAGTGCTGTTGTAATCATGACAGCGAGACCTGCATGCAAGATGAGTTGATGAAATATGTATCTTGCATAGTTTCCAAGATAAGGGCACCAAAAAGCACTGTGGGTGCTAACTTTTAGGGTGTAATACTGGTCTACAGACATGAAAATGTGCCATTGGAATACTAATTTCCAAATAATTCAGTAACCATACAAAGTAGAGAAAAAATTCAAAATTCATGGTATTCATGACTTTCAAATCTATATCTGTACTTAATCCCTCTATGCAGGGACTAAGAATTTTTGTGACGAAAAACACGTATCTCTAATCATTTTGGAGATATGGGCACTGAAAGGCATCACAAGTGCTGCAATGTTATTCTATAGGAAATTTCTCAACTTTGGAATGCTGTAGCTATGGGCCAATTGAATGTTTGGGTACCAAACCACCATAATGCATGTTTGTGGGACCAGGCCTTGCTAACCTGCAAATTTCAGTCCAAAAGCTCAATCCACCTTGGCACAATGAAGTGACAAAGAAGACAACACATTAGCAAATGTGTTTGTGCAGTGCTATTGTGATTACTTTAATGTTTTCATGGCACTCCTACCTCTATAATGGAAATGTTATTGCACACAGAAAAATTTAATTAAGGCTACTTTTTTTTGATCGAGCTTGTTTTCGCGGCAATAGATCAGAAAACAGAAAAATTCCTAGTGGAGGCTGGGGAACACCCACACTGCCGCGCTTACATCGGGGAGGAGAAAGGCGGGATGGGCGCTCGCATCATTGCACATCCCCACCTCCTCGGGGGTGGGGATACAGGGGGCATAAAATTCCATGCCTAGCGTCTAGATGACGCTCTGCCCCGGGAATGCCCTGACTGGTCACCGGAGCCATTCCCCCAACCAGTTAATAGGCCCGCGGTCCGGTGTGGGGAAGGGTCCGAACTACGGCACTGCTCTCTGGGGGGTAAGACTGGGATGACCGAGGGGAGTCGGCGATATCCGGTGACCGGGGCTCCTGGGGTCCGTGACCAGAAGCAGATGGGCAGACGAGAGGCGTGGAGGTAAAAAAGCAAAATATAAAAAAAAAGAAAACAGAAAAATGGTGGAATAAGATTGAAAAACATAATTCCAGATCAGCAGGTGAAAAACTAATGCCAAGGTCATGTTCCTAAGGGCCTGATTAGGTAAACACAACTGTTGTTTTTTTACCAAAGGACACAATCTTTTGAGTTACAATGTTTTTTGCCTCTTGCTAACTGAAAATGAGATACGGCAGCACAAAAACAAATTCAGGGAGCATGACAACAAAACTGTGATTGCAGAAAGTTTTTGCAATGCACATATACATTTTCCCACAGGCTATAATGGGACATGAAAAAGTTGAATAACTTTTGAATGGAGCAATACTTTTTCACCAAATCTTCAAAAGGTGCCAGTTCAGTCCAGGCCACATGTAGGCAAACAAATTCAAATCCACTGAAACACATTCTTCATATCCATTGCAGCCGGCAGAAAAACTGCACAAAAGTTGACTCTTTTACACATTTTGAATGCCCTACAGTTCAACAACTGTACATCCAACTGAAAGAAAACCTTCCAGATGCAGAGATACAGTATATGGTTGGTGGTTGTGTATTCCAACATTTCAGGCAAATTGGAAGAACAGTTCCAAAGTTATTAAAGTGCAAAACTTTAGGTTTAACATAGAAGTGCCTGTGCAACCCTAACTATACTGGTCCTACCAGGCTGGTATAATATACATATATATCTATATATATCTATATATACTATAAATATATATATGTACAGTATCTATATATATATTATAATATACCGATTAGTTAGGGTTTGTCAGCCACTTCTATGTTAAACCCAAATGCTGCATGTTAATAACTTTGGAGCTACATCACTGATTTGTCTGAACCTTTGCATGCATGATTTGAGGCCATAGGTCTCAAAGTCTGGCAAGGTTTGTCCTGATTGGAGTTATGGTTGCGAACTATGGAGCATCAAAAACACAAAAATATGGAGATTTTGCACATTTCTTTGCTTGGGGCTATAGCCTGTATGGTTTGTCCATCTGCTCTTAAGTGTTCAGAGAACATGCAGTCTGGGGTGCAGATGTGCCTTTTGAATATTTGGTGTAAAAATACTAATCTGTTCAAAAGTTATTAAAAAAAACTTTTCCCATAATAGTCAATAAGAAAAAAAAAATGTGTGCCTCTTGAAAGCCTGCTGCCAGCTTTCTCAAATGCTCTATTAGTGAAAGCAACAGCTGCCATCTTGTTTCAGTTAGCGGCAGCTAAAAATGGCTGCCTTTTAAAAAATATTGGCCCTGGGTAAACACAGATGATTGTATTTACCTATTCGGGGGCTGCAGAATACACTGAGGGCATCAGATTTGTAATCTAAGCCCCCAAAATTCTTTTTTCAGAATTACCCCCCCCACTGTAACAATTTAAGAAAGAAAAGGATGCAGCACTTTCAAATTACAAAAGCTGCCAACAGTATTCTACCATGTTAAAATAAATCTTTTTGTAGCCTTTGTTGGGCCAAAGTAATGGCCCCACCGAGTTCCTCTGTCCCCCATTAGGTAAACATAAGTGTTTACCTAACAAAATAAGGAAAACTTGCCAGGGCCCTGATGTCTTTCATATTCGATGCAGAATCCGGCATCAAAATTTTTGATGCAGGATCCTGTAACGAATTCCTGTTCTGTGCACACTGACTGTTCTGACATCAGGGTGCCCAATCCCCATGTCAGAATCATGCCTACCCTCTCCCCCCAACTTGTAGCACATTGGGGGGCCACCCCAGTGTACACAATTTTTTTTCTTTAAAAACAGTTGCCGATGGGGGTTCCCGATCCTCCTGTCAGCAGCATACCCCCCAAACTCATGTGGCACACTGGGAGCCCACCCCAGTGTGTCAAATTGTAACTGTTTTCTTTAAGAATTGCCAATGGGGTTGCCCAATCCCCTGTTGGCAGCATGTCCCCACCAAAAATCATGTATCACACTGGGAGCCCACCTCAGTGTGCCAGCTATTATTTTTCTGAACTTGCCGATGGGGATGACTAATTCCCCTTTTGGCAGTATGCCCCCCCAAACTCATGCGGCACACTCTAGTATGCCAAAACTTTTTTCTGCACCTGTTATTTAAGAAAACTGTCTACTGCCATATTTGTTTCCCTATAAATAAGAAAACATTCTATTGTCATCTCCCCAACTTCCCCATCCCCCTTCCGCTGAGCATCCACCTTCCCACACACCCGCACCCATACTTACCCTCTGAAAATCAGGAACAGTAATCTTCTCAGAACCAGAGACACCTCTGTACTCTCCAAAGCCAAACCGTAAAATGAAGAATCGAAAGTAAGCCTTACAATAGGAGTCAATGGTGGGCATGTTTCCACTACTGGCTGTTCCTACTGGTGGTGCTTGCTGTATGTGTTTTTTTTTCCTTTTGGGTTGGGAACCCAGATAGCATTGTCTACCTCATCAGTATCACATTCTGATTCATCCCATTTGGAAGAGCGTAATTGTGATATAGCGTAATCATGATCTTGTACATTTACAACCTCTTCCTCATCAGAGGCACTACTTTCTGATGAAGGATCCCAATATGCATGAGTGGCATATCATGGAGTGCCATATCTAGTGGTACTAGACAGATTTTTTTCCTTAATCATTGACTTTCTAGGTCTATGTGTTTTGGCCACCTGTTTTAGTGTTTTACTTTTATCTGATTTTTCTGGTAATGCTGAGAGTGCTACATTACTTTGATCAGGAGACTCACCAAAATTCTTTTGAGGTTTCTGGTTGTGTTGCTTCATCTTTTTCTGGTTGTGGTGCTTCATTTTCATCAATTGTATTAATGATATCTTCAGCAGTGAATTTTCCTTTTTTCCTGGAAAAAAAGTTTATTGTTACATGTACCAATTTCAGCCATATGGCTGGTGTTGGCCACATGTTCCATTTCCATAACCAGCTCTGATTCTGAATCCATTTCTGTGGGTCCAACTTCACTGCCTATTTAGTGGTTTTAGTTTGTATGCAGAGATGGCCAACACAGAGTATGAGACCTGACATTCCGCTGTCAAAATGCACAAGGCATTATATAGCCTAGTAGTAGTTCAGACACAGGTGGGTAACACATAGTGTGAGATGTGATGCCCTTCCTCTCAAAATATGTGAGGTACTATATGACCTAGTAGTAGTTCAGCTACAGAGCTGGGCAACACAGTCTATGCTGCAGCAGTGCAACATAGTAGTAGAGGCAAATAGATGGGAAACATAGAGTCTGATACATGAGCACCCCCCTTCACAATCTGTATGGCATTATGACCTAGTAGTAGTTCAGGAACAGAAATGGGCAACATAGAGTATATGCTTTGGCAGTACAAACTAGTAGTAGTTCAGGCACAGAGATGGGCAACACAGAATCTAGGGCAGTATGATCTTTCAGGGCAGTGCAGAGATGGGCAACACAGAATCTGACATGTCAGTGACATCCCCTCTATAAGCCCTCCCTCAAAACTGCTGAGGCATTATGACTTTCAAGCAGAGTCCTCTTGTACTGTCTAACTCCGCTTCCCTTAATATTTTTTGTTTTATTTTTATTTTCTGCACTATGCTGTTGTCTGCTGTTGAATTCATTGGTCACTCTCCCTTTTTCTTTACTTTCTCTCTCGCTCTGACTAACACAGATGTGTGTTTTTTTGTTTGATTTTTACTGTAGAGTCTGAAACATTTGCACTCTATTGATGTCTACTCTACACTCTGCTGTTAAATTTGCTGGTCTCTCTACTCTCTCTTTCTAAGAAAAAACTCTTTTTAATGAGCACTCTGCAGTATGCTACAATGTCTGCACTCTGCTGTTTGTTGTCTGATGTTCAATTCATTGATCTCTCAGTCTCTACTTTTCCTGTCTCCATCTTTCTCCCAGTCTAACAAAATGGTTTTTACCATTTTTTTCCTTTTTGGAAATCTACATACACACACACACACACACACACACACACATAAGACTGTCTTCATTGAATGCAAAGCCCCAAATGCACTTGATACTCAGTTACCTAGGGATGTCCTGCAGTGGTTGACACAAAGAATTGGCTAGAACATGTGTCAGTCACAGAAGAGAGTCCCTCATTGGTTTTATCCCTTCAGTGCCCAGGATCATGAGTGTTTCCCTTTGTTGGTCATGTGATGGACCTGGGACTCAGGATTCTTTGACAGAGATCAGGGGGAAAAAATGAAATGCTGTACATTCCTGGAACTGTGACAGACTGGCACATTTTGAACACATCGCTCTAACAGACCATCTTTGTACTGTATAAGGGGAACTGCTGAAAAGAGCCAATTGCACAGAAAAGACAAAGGCACTCTGTGGATACAGACTTCTAGTTCCACTGGCAATGGCATGGTTGAAACTGCAGACATTTCACCAATTTCAGTGTGCCATAAATCTCAAAAGTTCCACATTGGAAAAGACGTCCTTCATCTTTTACTTTAATGTGCTGCAAGATTTTGTGGGGAAATGTGAGATACTGCAGCTCAACCAAAATTTCTCTTCACACTCAGTTATCATGTGCTGTGGGGTACTGTGAGGAAATATAAGACACTGCAGCAGAGACAAGATTTCCCTTCCCACTGAGCTACTGTATAATGCACCGGTGAGTACTGTGGAGAAACATGATGCACAGCAGCTCAAGCTTGGCCCAAGTGTGACATTTATCACAGCACAAAATTCCCTTGTTTTAAAAATAATTCATACTTTTTTCTATAGCTCCATCCTGCATATACGTTACAAGGTCCCTTCAGGCTGTGAATGGGCTGGGAGTGTGCCCTTTGATCCTGCAGGAACAAAACATTTTTAATTTATTTATTTAAAACAATGTTTTTTATCATGAAGGAATAGCCTCCCTTTAGGTGCAACACCTGATTTGAAAGAGGGTGTCTGGTAGCAGAGATGTTGTGAAGTTCTAATTCATAGACAAAGTTAGAGCAAAGTCACCAACTTTGTCTCCGCAGATGATTCTGTGAAGTTTTTCTGTTTAATAGGAAATTTACCATTGGTAACTTCAACTTACAGTTTTGCCTTTAACTTCTCCTTGGGGTAAACAAAGGCAGAGCTGGGTCAAAATGACTTCCACCAACTACTCCTTTTAGTTTTTTTAGGCATAACTCAGTACAATTTTGTGGAATTTATCTGAAACGTGGCATGGTTATAGTCCAAGAGGAGGTGTATAAGTGGTGAATTGTTGATGATTAGCAGACTTAAATTTTGGATTTGGCAGCATATTCACATTGGGAGGGGATTCTGAGATGTGCAAACCCATTTCTTTTCCCTGGGGTATTAAGTGTCACTATTGTAGTACACATTGAGACCATTGTTTGTATGTATAGAGTGTCCCTTAAATCCAAAGAGTTGTGGAGTTATGGCTTGTTGAAATTGCAGTGTTATCATAAGGTAAATTAGTGTTAAGGTTAGTGTTAATGTGGTCACTTGCAACCTGTGAAATAAACATGTCCCCTGGGTCAAGCAGAGGACTCAAAGGAACAGATGCAGTCTGTGTGGAAAGCAGGCAGGCTAGTGGAGGAGAGTCTGCACCACACCAGGGAGTTACCTGGAGCAAGAAGCCTACTTACAGCATGGGAGCACAGCTCAATATTGGCTAGGAAATCTAGTGAGCCATGGAGAAGCCTGTAAGCGAAACAAGGTTCAGACAGGGGATAAAGGAGCTGAGAGTGGCTGCACTAGAGGATTGCTGTGGAGGACAGGTTTAACCTTTTACAATGCTCACTGGGGCACTGCAGATTTGACTTTGCAGTCAGAACAGCAAAGGCCCAAACCGAGGAAAAGATAGCCAACTCAGTTAAGAAGGGGATAAAATCTTTACAGGTACATCAGGGAGCGAAGGAAGACCAAGGGAGGGATAGTGAGGCTTAATAAAGGGAGGGAGGTGGGTGGGCAGAGGTGACTGTGAAAAGGCAGAGATACTAAACAAATATTTTTGCTCAGTATTTACAAAGGAAGAGGGGGAGGTACCTAAAACAAACAGTAGAAACACTCTGGATATGGAAGTTGATACCAGCCCATTTACAGAAGAAAGGGTTCTGAAAGAACTCTTAAAACTGAAGGTGGACAAAGCAACGGGGCCTGATGGGATTCATCCCAGAATTCTAAAAGAACTAAGGGTAGAACTAGTGACACCACTGACTACCCTCTTTAACAAATCATGGGAGGATGGGGTGGTACCCGAGGACTGGAGGAGGGCAGATGTGATTCCCCTTTACAAAAGTGGGAGCAGGGCAGAAGCAGGAAACTACAGACCTGTTAGTTTAACCTCAGTGGTAGCGAAAATGATGGAATCACTTCTGAAGGAAAGAATTGTTGAGCATCTAGATGCCAGAGGGGCACAGGACCCAAGGCAGCATGGATTCACAGTGAGAAGGTCATGCCAGACAAATCTGATAGATTTCTTTGACTGGGTGACCAAAGTAGTAGATCAGGGAGGGGTTGTGGACATGGCCTACCTAGACTTTAGCAAGGAATTTGACACAGTCCCACACAAAAGATTAGTATACAAGTTAGCCAGCCTGTGAGTGGGTCCCAAGATGACAGCCTGGGTAAAGAATTGGCTGGAGAATAGGACACAGAGAGTAATAGTAAATGGAGTCCACTCTGAAGAAAGGGGGGTTACTAGTGGGGTACCACAGGGTTCAGTATTAGATCGGTCCTTCTCAATGTCTTTATAAGTGACATTGCAGAGGGACTGGAAGAAAAGTATGTCTCTTTGCAGATGACACTAAGATCTGCAACAGAGTTGATGCACAAGGTGGGGTGGAAGGGATGAGAAGGGACTTGGCAAGGTTAGAGGAATGGTCAAATGTATGGCAGCTTAGATTCAATGCTAAGAAGTGCAAGGTAATGCACCAGGAAACAAAACCCAGGGAAGAGTACACAATGGGGTGAGATACTAACAACAACAAAATGGAAAGGGACCTGGGGTAGTTATATCAGATGACCTAAAGGTGGGCAAGCAATGTGAGAGGGCAGCAAGGTGGGCTGGGGGATACTAGGATGGCTAGGGAGAGGCATCACCAGTAGAAAACAGGAAGTTATTATCCCTCTGTACAGACAGCTGGTGAGACCCCATCTGGAGTACTGCGTGCAGTTCTGGAGACCCAATCTCCTCAAAGACATAGACAGGATGGAAGCTGTCTAGAGGAAGGCAACTAAAATGGTGCAGGGTCTGCACTGGAAGACATATGAAGAGAGACTTAAGGAGCTTAATATGTATAGCCTCGAGAAAAGGAGGGAGGGGGGACATGATAGAAACTTTCAAGTACCTCAAGGGAATCAATAAAGTCCAAGAGGGTAGCATCTTTCAAAAAAAGAGGTGTGCAAGAACAAGGGGGCACAATTTGAAGATAGATGGGGTGGCTCAGAGGTAATTTAAGGAAGTATTTTTTCACAGAGAGGGTTGTAGATGCATGGAACGGCCTTCTGGAGGAGGCTGTGGAGTCAAAAACAGTGGTGGAATTCAGGCATGCATTGGACAGTCATAAGGCAATTCTAGGGGGTTGGGGTAGGAAGAAGTAGGCTGCTGGTTAACTAGGATCTGCAGCTTATCCATTAGGTAGGAAAATGGGCAGACTGCGCTGGCCAAGTGGTCCTTGTCTGCCATCAAATTCTATGTTTCTATGTTTCTCACTGGGGGCACTGTAGATTGTTTTTGATACTATCAACACTCATCTGAGTAACAACATTTACCTGCCTGTTAGGGCAGTAATAGGACACAGTCTGCAGACAGCCTTGGTACTCACTAAGTGTATAAGTTGGTAGAGGGTCAGGGATAGATGGAGTATTGGGCAAACTTTGTGGGGGTTACTGTAAATGATACTCCACTGGAAGGGAGTGGGTTGCATTAAAAGGCAATCTGCTGGAGGAGATGCAAAGCCATTGAAGTAGAATGGGGGAGCTGATTGTTTCTGGACACTGCCAGGTGTAGTCTTATTATTGTAACCTATGGTTATATAAGATATATAGATACATATATATATATATATATATATATATAATTCTATGCAAAAAAAACTTTGTTAATGCATCAGTTAGGGTTCTTCTACAGCACAAAAAGTGAGGGAATTTGATTTTAGGGTTCCCAACCCTTGCACCCCACCCCAAGTCCACCCCCACCAACAGGCAATGGGGTGTGTGTTGGGGTCATTGGCCCTAACTCTCACCCCATCCCATGTGTAAACAAACTCAGATGGTGCAGTTTAGAAGAATGGGGTGAGAGTGAGGGCCAGTGACCCCAATGCACACCCCAAAGCCTGTTGGTGGAGGCAGGCTGGGGGTGAAGTGCAATGGGTGGGAATCCTAAAATCAAATTTCCTTGCTTTTTTCACTGTAGAAGAACACTAACTGATGCATTAACAAAGTGTTTTTGCATAGAATTTCCTTACTTAATAAGAAAGAATAAAAAAGTAGAAAGTAGTGCAAGTTGGTGGGAGTGCGGGGCCCAAATTGTAAGTGTCAGGCCACATTACACACCCAATGACTAAAAAGTACATTGACAACACCAAGGCCAGCCACCAAACAAATGTTAATCCAGTAGAGCAATAGAAAATGCTGTCCAGAAAATGTAAACTGCGCCACACAATATCTCTGCAAAAAATATATTGTCCGACAGACAAACACCGCTATTGACATCTACAGGACATATCATCAGCACCCTCCAAATTTCAAGTAAAAAGACCAAGCCATGTCTGAGACATAACATGTCAACATATGAAATTTTCATTCATCAGAGTGGCACAGTTCCACACCTTTTGACATTTAACAAACACAATAACTGAAAACTATATCCATGACACTAAGGCAAGGCACCCTATCAATTTCAAGCCACCAGCACAATCCAAAACACTGTCTGCAACACGTAAAGTGCATCACACAATATCTCCGCAAAAAAAAATTTTCTGACACGTAAATATCATAATTCACATCTACAGTACATGCCATAAACACCCTCCAAATTCCAAGTAAAATGACCAAACTGTTGCTGAGATATTAAATCTTAAAGATTGGTAAAATTTCCCTATCTGTTCCATTATAAAAAATCTGGCCACCTTGTCCCTCCCTTGCAATCAAAGATGGCAATCAAAGAATCTTATGATCAAAGAATTTGCAGGCTTGTGATCAAAGAATTTGCTGGGACACAACCAAAGAATAAAAACTGTTCTAATTAAAACAATTCAAAGAACTGAGGTAAACCACCACCATGGTTTGTCAGAATGAAGCCCCCTTAGTAAAACCCACCCTCATTTGTTTTCCTAGGACACCCCTAAGCTGAGAATTATTTTTTTTTAATCTGGCCATCTCATCCCTTGCTCACGATGCATGATCATGATCAAAGAATCTTACGATCAAAGAATCTGCAGGGTCACAACCAAAGAATAAAAATTTTACTAATTTAAAAAAATGAAAGAATTGCGGTAAATCACCACCATGGTTCGTGAAAACGAAGCCCCCTGAATATAAACCACCCTCATTTGTCTTCCAAGGACACCCCATGACTGAGAAAATAGATTTTTAACCTGGCCATCTAGTCCCTCACTTCGCAATGCACCTAGCGGATCAAAAATAAATTGATCAAAAGAATTTGCAGGAAGTGCTAATCAAAAGAATTGCTCGCCTCAATGAACAAAGAGTGAGGGCCTAGAGGACAGATTTAAATGTACTTTCTCAGCCCAGGGGTGTGCTGCAAAGTTAAATGAGGCTGAGTTTTGCTTAGGGGGCTTTGTCCTGTCCCATCTGAATGAAACAAATCAAGTTTTAAATTTCCCTGGTAGTCTAGGGCCCCCATCATAAAAAACTAGATAATCTCTAGTGGACTCCCAAATGTTCATAAATATTTTTTTTTGTATCCCTGGTAGTCTACTGCCCCCCCCCGATGTGTATAAAATAGTAATTGTTATTCATATCCCTAGTAGTCTAGTGCCCCCCATCATAGTAAAATATATAACCTCCTGCAATTTCCTGGTAATCTAGTGACCCCCATGTGTATTTTATAAATATTATTTTTATCCCTGGTAGTCTAGTGGGCCCCCAGATCTGGATTAAATAATTGTTCTTATCCCTGGTAGTCTAGTGGCACCCCCCTCCATCATAATCAAATATATAAGGATTTCAATTTCCTGGTAGTCTAGTGGCCCACCACCCAGCCATGCCAGCCCACCCAGCACCCCCTACCCTTCCCCAGCTGGAGACTGACGCAGCCCAATTCTCACCTCCACGGCCAGCCACCGACTGTGTGTATTACGTGCGCTAATGCAAAGAGGCACTCTGAAATTATTTCTGACCACCTCTTTGCATTAGCGATTGCAGTGCACACAGTCGGCAGCTGGCCATGGAGGTGAGAGGTGGGCGGTGCCAGTCACCAGCTGGGAAGGCTGGGGGGTGCTGGTGGGCTGGCAGGGCTGGAAGAAGGGTCACTAGACTACCAAGGAAATTGAAATCCTTATCTATTTTATTATGATGAAGAGGGGGCTGATAGACTACCAGGGATCTAAAAAAACAATATTTATAAAATACACATGGGGGGGCCACTTGACTACCAGGAAATTGCAGATGGTTATATATTTTATTATGATGTGGGTGCGCTAGACTACCAGGGAGATGAATTACAATTATTATTTTATACATATTTGGGGGGCCACTAGACTACCAGGGATATAAAATAATAATTATGAACATTGGGGGGCCACTAGAGATTATTATACATGCTATCATGGGGGGGCACTAGACTACTAGGGGTATGAAAAACAACATTTTTTTATTCAGATGGGGCAGAACGAAGCCCCCTGAGCAAAACCCAGCCTCATTTAAGTTTCTAGGGCACCCCTGGACTGAGAAAAAACATTTTAAAATCTGGCCATCTCCTCCCTTGATCGCGATGCAAGATCACGATCAAAGAATCTCGCGATCAAAGAATTTGCAGGCTCGCAATCAAAGATTGTTAGCGAGCCACAAACTAAGATTTTAAAAGCTCATAACTCTATTTTAGACTGATTTTGATCAAACCAAAGACATGGCTAGATAGAGTGGGGTCCCCTGAGTAAAACCCATCCAAGTTTTACTTCAGAAGTGACCCCTGAGGCGAGATATTTGTGTTTTTCCAATCGGAAAATCAAAAACAAGACGGTGGACCTCACAATCAAAGAATTTTAAAAATCCTCAGGGACAAAGATTCTTGAACTGTGAGGCTGCAAATTCTTTGATTGCCAGGTGGGATGAGATGGCCAGAACCCCATTCTTTGTTCACAAAACATAGATATACATTTTCCCATTGACTTATAATGGGAACTTTAAAGTGGCATAACTTTTGAATGCCTTAATATTTTTTTCACCAAATGAAAAGCTGCACGTTTAGCTACCAAAGCTCTTTCAAATGAGCCATCTCACAGAGCAGCACACCACACAAGGGCCATGCAGGACCACATCCAAAATCTGCCTCCAAAAACAGATAATTTTGCATTTTTCAGCATTTTTGTACGCAAAGACTGTAAGTCCAACCAAAACGCAATCTGGCAAATCAAGAGATCGACCATGCCCCACCGCACATTCCAAATTTCAGGCAAATCCATTGAATGGGTTCAAAGTTATTAACGACCAAACTTTTGACTTTAGTATGTAAGTGACTGCTGAACCCTGACTATAGTGGCGCGACCCTGCCACTACAATATATATATATATATTTTTTTTATTAAAAAATAAAAAAATTAAAAGAATGCTTGTCGTCCAGGTGACTTATTTCCCTCTGCATTTAAATGATAGATATTTATGTATTTTTCACCAGGGGTTTACACTTGGTTTCAATTGTAGCATTTAATAAGACTGTACCTGCATGGATGTCTTTGTGGTGCATGTGTGTATACTGTGCATCTTTTATAGTTTCATTTTGTACTTGTCACTTTAAAAATTCAAAATAAAGATCACTCAGGTAGCAACTAGGCCACACCCTCTGATGAAGAGTCATGCTTTGGACTAGAAGTGCTGGGGTTAGTAGTCACAGGCTCCTTGCTTTATGAAACTTTACTCCAGCTCTGGTCTGTTTTTATTTCCAGCTTCAGCAATTTATACTTCGACTTCCCTCAGTTGCAGCTGACCTGGGTTTGTCATTTCTGTATTGTGGCATGCACCTACTCCATTCCCTGAAACACTCCATTTATTGGTTTGTTGTTACAGGGGGCCTTTATCCACACTCAGAGACCACCAGGTCCACAACCTAAACTTCATAGGATGCCCAGGAGGAAGAGGAGTGTTTGGACCACTTTGGGCTCAGGGAGGGTGGGGGGGTCTGAGGCACATCACCCGACCAGTCAGGCTAACTAACTCCTATGCTGTTTTGGAGGAGTGTGCTAGCCCCATGGGTGCACCTGCAGCTGAGACCAGGTAGAAAAAGAGGGTCATCGAGGATGGAAACCAAGGGAATGGGAGTAGAGAACCCCAGAGGAGGAGGAGAAGGAGGAAGCTTCTATTGGTGGGGGACTCAATTGTCCGGTGAGTGACTTTAGGGGATCCTAGTAGGAAGGACAGGGAGGTCAAATACATCCTAGGAGGCACAGCATGGAGGGACAGGAAGCAGATCAATAGGATCACAACGGCAATAACAAGAAGGGAGGAAGTGGATGTCATTGTCCACCTGGGTATGAATGACGTGGTGGGAGACAGGGTGGAGTAGGTCAGAATTCAGGAGGATTCTTGAAAGCTGAGGGGAAGCCTGAAGCAGGTAACACACTGTCTCCTTCTCAGAGGTTCTACCTGTTTATGGCAGTGGCGAGGCTAGGGCACTCCACATTCAGGAATTCTGCTCCTGTTTGAAGGAGTGGTGTGGAAGGGAGGGGTTTGACTTTATGGGAGACTGGGGCCCTTCCTGAATGAATGCAAGTCTGTATAATGAAGATGGCCTGCATCTATCTGGGAAGGGGACCATGATCCTAAGAAACAAGTCTGAATGATTCAGCAGTGAACATTTATAGTGGCCAAGGGGATGGAGCCAGGATCAGCAGATGGCTTAGAACCCCCCCCCCCCAAGGGCACATGCAGGAATATAAATCAGCAGCAAGTACAGCTTAAGCTATCAGAGGGAGGGGCAAATTGGTGGAAGCAGGACTACACAAGAAAGGTAACTGGAGTTGGGGAAGGAAGCAGAAGAGGAGTAACAGGGAGAGCAGTGACAGGGGCAGAGGAAATAAAATAAAATACACAAAATGGAAGGCCATGGTAACTAATGCCTGCAGCCTGGGAAATAAACTACCAAACTTGGAGGCCTTGATAGTGGATGCACACCTGGACATAGTGGCAATAACTGAAACCTAGTACACTGCAAATCATGGGTGGGAAATCAATAGACCGGGATATGCTGCATTCAGGAAGGATAGGGTCAGTAAATAAAGGGGGGGGAGTTGCCCTGCATGGCAGAAAGGGTATAAAGGCAAAACAGGTGCAGGATGGGCAGGGGGAGGCGAGGCACTATGGATCACCATTGAACCAGGAATTGATGCAGCAATGCACACAGGAGTGATATACAGGCCTCCAGGACAGAGGGAGGAAGTGGACATGGAGTTAGTGAATGAAATACATGAGATGGGAATGAAAGGTGAAATTCTGCTGATGGGGGATTGCAATATGCTGGATGTGGATTGGATCACCCAGGCAGCTACTTCAGTCAGAAGCAGAGGCATCCTAGATTCCCTTCAGGAGGCAGGACTCAGGCAGCTTGTGCTTGATCCCACCAGGAACAAGGTGATTCTGGACCTAGTGTTGACCAATGGGGACAGAATCGCAGATATCCGGGTAGAAGGGCATCTGGGATCTAATGATTGCTACATAGTGTGGTTCAGCATGGGGACAAGGAATTAGTCAAGTCACACTAGGACAAAGGTTTTGGATTTCAAAAAGGTAGACCTCGCTGAAATGGGATGAGGCATCAAAGTAGTCCTGGAGAGAAGGAGGATAGGAGGTAGGTGGAAGAGTGGTGGAACTGGGAGCACCTAAAAGGAGCCATAGTGGAAGTGACAAACCAATGCATTAAAAGGCAAGAGAGTGGACAGTCACTATGGTTCTTGAAAGAGGTGGCAGGCAAAGTAAGGGCTAAAAGGGCAGGGTTCAGGAAATACAGAGACCCAAAGAGAAGAGGACAGGGAGGTGTACCTGAAGTGTCTTAGGAAAGCAGGGAGGGTGGTATAGAGAGCAAAGGCATGGACTTAGGAGGGATTGGCACAGATGGTAATGAAAGGGGATAAGACATTCTACAAGTACACCAGCAAAAGAAGGAAAACTGGGGGGGATTGTTAGGCTCAAAAGGGAAGAAGGGGAGTGTAAGGAGAAGGATGTGGATAAGGCAGAAATACTGAACAAATACTTCTGTTCAATATCAACGGAAGAGAGAAGGGACTGCCACCACAGCCGAGCAACAGATATCAAGGCAGGGGAGAGGTGGACAGCTGTCCATTCACAGGAGATAGAGCCCTGCAAAAGCTCACTAAATTGAAGGTGGACAAAGTGATGGGACCAGATGGCATACATCTGAGGATATTAAGGGAGCTGCAAAGAGAGCTAGCAGAACCTCTGGCATCCTTGTTTACTGAGTCACTCAACACAGGAGTGGTTCCAGAGGATTAGAAAAGGGCACATGTTGTCCCTCTACACAAATCCGGCAGTAGGGCTGTGCGAAATTTATATTCTGCTGTCAGAATTGTTGCAAAATGCGGAATTCGCGTCTGCAAAATTCCGTGAAAAATGGAGGAAAATTTCATGAAATTACACCTTAAACTGTGGGGTTTTGTCATGTACTGCAGAATAATCTAGTGAACTGTGGAAAATATTTCTGTGGAACTGATTGCCTTTCTTTTATTTAGTAAGTAAAAAAACTGATGTGACTGGGACCCTGGGACCAAAACTGGGAAGTGAAATTGTTGGTGTAACTGGGAGGAGAAACTGAATAACTGGGTGGTGAAACTGCTGCCCCTGATACTGGTGTAACTGGGAGTAGAAACTGGTGTAACTGGGATGAGACACAGATATAATAAGCTACGATGAAATATGTGTAATTTTGAGTAATGTGAGATGCACTAACAGAATTGTGAGGAGAAACAATTTCAGCTGGGAGGAGACACTGCTAGGGTACAAAATTCCTATACTTTAGGTGCCCCAAGGCAAGCACTTTTGTCTAAAGACATCTACAGCTCCTCAGTGCCTGCCGACTGGGGTTATTGAGGCATTAGTGCTACTGTATCTTTATTTTTTCTCCTGTAATCCTACCTTTTTTTTCATCTTCCCTGCCCACCCCCTTCCCAAGTGCCTGTGCCATTTGCGATGGTGCAGCGTTAGCATTGCTCGTCTAAGTTTATGAGAGCAATTACCCTTAGATGAGGTGGAGAAACCAGAACCAGGAAGGAGCAGTGAGATGGAGAGCTTGTCATGTGACCACAAGGTCTGTGTACTGAGAATAGTGGTGACTCAGACATGCAGCTGGTGTACATCACATGTCCTTTCACTAGGCAACAGATCACTATCTGGAATGGAGGCATTAACTGGCTGCTGCTGGCAACAGATCCTTCCCCCAAGAAGTGTTGCTGTTGAGTACTATTCAGCCCATCAGAACATGTTGTGGTGGGGAGTTGAACTGGTTGTCATAGCAGCAGGCAGCACATAGAAAAATATCTTGTTAAGGGCTTTAAATCAGTACTCACAACCAGCCTTTTAAGGGCTACTGATATGGAGTTTTAGGGACTCTCACCAGTGCAGCATAATATATAGTTAAAAGCCCTTTTGAGAAAGCTCACCCAGTGGTGTGGAGGACTGAGGCATCATTCCTTACCTCCTGCCATGCCAGCTACCCGAGTTCATTGTGTGAGCGAGTCACCAGGGGTCGGCCGTGGTGGGAGAAGCTTGAGCAGCCAGAGGACAGCTCTCCTTTTCTCTCCTGAGGAGGGAGGGACATGGAAGATGGCTCATCTGACACCTAGTGGTGGCTGGGTGTTGGAGCACCTGGGTATTGTGCGTTAGGGATGGGGAAGAATAGTTGGCTGTCGTGCTGTGGGCAGAAGCACACGCAGCTCAGCCATTGCTGCCATCAACAATGCTCCACCTCTGAGAGGGGTGGGAGAGAGAAAATCAGATGGAGAATAAATGTCCTGGGCAGGCACCTCCTGAAATGGATCTTTGTCGGCATGTTGAGGGATCCCCGCCTCCCCACCACAGGAGGTAAGCCTCAGAGGATGAGAAGAGGTGCACTGTGATCAGGAGATGGGGCTGGGGGATTGGTGAGATGGAGGGCCACACAGGACAGAGGATAAAGAGTACAAAAAAAATCATAAGAATCTATTGTATCAGAGCAAAGAAGCATCAAATTAATTTTAAAAAGCTCTTTGCAGGGTTTGGGAGCTGACAAGAGTCCTTTTAAGGACTAGAAGCATCCAGGCAGGCAGAAGAAAAATCATAAAAAAAAAACTTTTCTGGGATTAGGACATGCAGTCTGCTATTACATCCATGTTCACGGCTTGATGGCTAGTGAATCTTTTAAAGTGGATACCAGCACCAGAACTGGCAACGTCTCTCCCCTCACCACCTTCTTCAATTTCAGAACATCCACCAGGAACCTACATTCCTCTACTGTGCCTACCTTTCAGGTACCCAAACTCCTCAACAGAATGGGCTGGAGTGCTCTATCCAGTGTGGCCCCCTCCTTGTGGAATGGTCTGCCCACCCGTATTAGAGTATCAGACACTCACTAAATTTTCAAACTCAACCTCAAATCCTGGCTCCAGGACAAATACAACTGTCACTGCCCCTCTTGCTAATACTCACCATGCTTGCAATGCACCTCTTGGTAATTCTCACTCTTCCTACCTCCACTTGTACCTCCCTACATTGGAGCTATCTCACTCTTTTTATCTTTATCCATCTCAGCTTATACTTCCTCTGCAACCTTTACCTAAGTATGCACTGTTGCCTACACACCAATTGAACTGGCTTGTATACTTTAATGCACACTCCAATTTGTTACCTGTCTGTACCTTACAGTGACCTGTTTACTGTTACCTGTACTGTGCTGTATTTCTGGGTATGCTACTAGTGAACACTACTGCATATGAGTATTACCTGTACAGAACTTGTATTGTGGTTATTCCCTGTTATGCCTATGTATTTTAACTGCCACTAGCTGACCTGGGCCATGCCTGAAAACGGTCCCCAGGATCAGTGCACGTACAGAGTTACCAAGGAATAAATAAATAAAGAATGGTGTTCATGCAGGCAAGAAGGAGAAAATTCATTACAAAAAAAGAACAAAAAAACTATGTAAACCTCAGCATATCTGCAAACTGTGGATTCTTCTTTCATTATTGAGGTAATACCTCATATTTTAGTCACTACTGCTGCTTCAGCTACAATCACCTCCATAAGTACCCAACATCACCGGTATCCAGCATTAGTGCTGTCACATCTGTCACAGGCTTGCTTGAATTATGTTTGTGCTTGACATAGACATTACTGCCTTTTGCTTTAGAGTTATGTCCTGTCCCGCAAGAAACTAGCAATACTGATGCAGCCCCAGTTGATTAAGCACCCCCCCCCCCAAATTCTGGGAAAATTTGACACTAAGCAAAGGGTGCAAGCACCCCCATGCCCACCACCACCACTGTTTTGATGATGAACTCATCTTTGTCCCCACGTCTATGCCACCACAAGATCCATTTTCTCTCATCACTCACCAGTGTGCAAACAAATAAGTATCTCAGAACATGTAAAATCAATAAGTTAATTATATTGCAGAAATACACTGCAAAAATCATCTGAGATTTCACACAAAAAAATTCTCAAATAAATTCCACAAAGTGCTTTGAAATATAGCTTTCTGATTTACAAGAGTAAGTTGCAAAGACCTGCAGATCTTTCTTATTCAGCAGCTGCTGTTAAACTGCCCAGCAGAGTAGGAAGAGTAGTCACCTGTGAGAGGGGGTGGGAGAAAGAGAGAGAAAGAGAGTTGCTACAGCAACTCACACTTTGACTCATAGACTCCCACCTAATCAAAAAAAGATCAGGTGACAGCATTGCTTGAGGAATTTGTTTATGTGTTTTGTGGAACATGTTAGCGGATGGCAGACTTTTGGAACGTTCCACAGAATTTTTGACGGAATTACAGTAAATTACAGTTTTGAATTATACCATATAAAATTTTACTTTGGACAAGAGGGACAGTATCACTAAAGAAAGAGACAGGAATGGTAAGAAGCAATGCTTTGCCAATTCAATTTCCATCTAAATTAATGAAATCACATGACTACATACCTTTTCCACAAATTACACCTCTGAACTGCATTTCTTTCCTGTGATAAATATTTTCCACAGTTCATTACATATTTTCCACCGTACACTTAATTATTCAGCAAATCAGGTGAAAATTCTGCAGAAAGTGCGATTTTTGCCAAAAGCGAATCTCTGGTGAAATTCTGCGGAAATCACGGAATTCGGCATATTTTTTCAGAAGCCGAATCTACAATTTTCACCCAGCCCTATCCAGCAGTAGGGAGGAGGTAGGGAACTATAGCCTGGCCAGCCTCAGCTCAGTAGTGGGAAGATCATGGACCCAATGCTTAAAGAAAGGATAGTGGAACATATGGAAACCATTGGTGCCCAGGACCCCAGGCAACATGGTTTCACAGTGGGAAGCTAATGTCAGACAAATTTGACTGATTTTTTTGACTGGATGGCAAAGGAAGCAAATTTGGGGGAGGCCTTTGACACTGTCCCACATAAGAAACTGGTTAACAAGATGGGTAGTCTGGGCATGGGAGACAAAGTGGTAAACTGGGTTAGAAACTGGATAGTGGATAGCAGGCAGAGGGTGGTGGTAAATGGGTTCCAAACTGGGGAGAGAGGGGTGACCAGCAGGATAATTCAGCAATCAGTCATTGGGCCAGTCCTGTTCAATGTCTTCATTAGTGATATTGCAGAGGAGATGGAAGGAAAGGTCTGCCTGTTTGCAGATGATACCAATATCTGTAACAGAGTGGATACTCCAGAAGGGGTAATGAAAATGAGGAAGGATCTGGAGAAGCTTGAGAAATGGTCTGAGGAGTGACAACAAAGGTTTATTTCAAAGAAGTGCAACCTTATTCAGCTGGGGCATAGAAACCCTGTGGAGGTCTACAAGATGGGAGAAGAGTTGCTGACAGTCGCCAGAGAAGAAAAGGACCTGGGGTTAATATTTCAGACGACCTGAAAATGTCAAAGCAGAGTACAAGGGCAGTAGGGAAGACCATAGAAACATGGAAACATAGAATCTGATGGCAGAAAAGATCTGCTTGGCCCACCTGGTCTGCTCACTTCCCTACCTAACAGACAAGCTGCAGATCCTAGTTAACCAACAGCCTACTTCCTCCAACCCCCCACCAGCATTGCCTTATATCTGTCCCATGCATTCTTGAATTCCTCAACTGTTTTTGACTCTACAATCTCCTCAGGAAGGCTGTTCCATGCATTTACAACCCTCTCTGTGAAGAAATACTTCCTCACATTACTTCTGAGCCATCCCCCATCTTCAAATTGTGCCCTTTTGTTCTTGCATATCTCTTTTTTTGAAAGATGCTACCCTTTTGGACTTTGTTAATTCCCTTGAGGCATTTGAAAGTTTCTATCATGTCCCCCCTCTTCTTCCTTTCCTCTAGGCTATACATCTTAAGCTCATTTAGTCTTTCTTCATACGTCTTTTGGTGCAGACCCTGTACCATTTTGGTTGCCCTCCTCTAGACAACCTCCACCCTATCTATGTCTTTGTGGAGATGGAGTCTCCAGAACTGTACACAGTACTCCAGCTGTGGTCTTACCAACTGTCTGTTCAGAGAGCCAGCAACTTCCTGTTTTCTACTGGTGATGCCTCTCCCTATGCATCCTAGTATCCCCCAGCTCTCCTTACTGCCTTCTCACATTGCTGGACCACCTTTAGATCATCTGATATGACTACCCCCAGTCCCTTTCTATTTTTGTTGTTGTCATTATCTCACCACCCCCATTTTGTACTCTTCCCCTGGGTTTTTGTTTCCCAGGTGCATTGCTTTGCACTTCTTTGCTTTGAATCTAAGCTTCCATACATTTGACCATTCCTCCAATGTTGCCAAGTCCCTTTTGATCCCTTCCACCCCACCTTGCATATCAACCCTGTTGCAGATCTTTGTGTCATCTGCAAATAGACATACTTTTCCTTCAAGTCCCTTGGCAATGTCACTTATAAAGACATTAAAAAGGACCGGCCCAAGTACTGAACCCTGCGGTACCCCAATAGTAACCCCCTTTCTTCACTGTGGACACCATTTACTGTTATTCTCTGTGTCCTGTTGTCTAGCCAGTGTTTTACCTAGGCTACCACCCTGGGATCCACTCCAAGGCTGGCTAATTTGTTAATTTTTTGTATGGGACTGTGTCAAATGTCTTGTTAAAATCTAGGTAGGCCATGTCCACAGCCCCTCCCTGGTCTACTACTTTGGTCATTCAGTCAAAGAAATCAATTAGATTTGTCTGACATGACCATCCTGCTGTGAATCCATGCTGCATTGGGTCCTGTGCCCCACTGGCTTCTAGGTGCTCAACAATCTACCTTCTTTTTCCTAAGTGCTTCACCCAAAGATGCAGTGCTGCCACTACTGAATAGAATTCTAGAATATGATATTCTTCATCAAGCATATCTGGTTTCATGCAGCCTGGCACTTTTGCACAAACAGTGCCCTCTAAAATAAATTCTAAGACCTCGACCAGCAGATCCATCTGTGTACAACTTTAACTTCCTCTTGCTAGTTGTCCTCTTCTGCTTGAAACCTCTGCCACTGAAATCCAGCATGAAGTTAACCAGATTGACAGATAGTGTCACAAGCTCCATGCCACTTCAATATGGTGAGGACCCTATTTGATGCTTGCCATTGACCTTACCAATCTCCAGCAAAAAAACTTGTCCATGGGGATAATTCAGAAAGTGAAGTTAAATTAAGCATTCAGAAGTTGCATTTGTTTCAACTTGCAATTCTTTGCGAACCCTGTTTTATCAACAAACTGTTTCAGCTTAGACACATTACCTTAGGACAAATGAGAAATCATCTTTACCAAATCTGTCTCTGTCGTCAAATATGTTATGAAAGGCTTCA
This sequence comes from Neoceratodus forsteri, assembly GCA_016271365.2. Lineage (NCBI taxonomy): Eukaryota > Metazoa > Chordata > Ceratodontiformes > Ceratodontidae > Neoceratodus > Neoceratodus forsteri. The sequence continues at coordinate 367,018,617 of CM028137.1, forward strand.
AACCACAAATGTATGCACTAGGGTGATGGTGCTCATGTTGATAGACTCAGTATACAACTTCTTTTGGAAACAGGCACATACATCAGTATTGGTATACAGCCCCAGCAGTGACATATCAACATCAACTGACACTACAGCGACAACAGTGCAAGGTCACTGTAGTGTCAGTGCTGGACTCAGGCACTGTTATCTGGGGGTCTTGTACCCCCTCCCCTAATCAGCTCTGACTTGGAGTTGATTATATTAAGTGGGGGGTGCAGGGGGCACAGACCCCCACTTGGGGGGCTTCAAGGGCTAAGCCCCCTGAAGAAAACATGGTAGGCAGTGACTATCTTTATGCCGACCACAAATGCAGTCAACATAAAGTTTTCACTGTACTGTTGTTCGACAAACTTTTTGTCGATGAGCAGTCATAGATCCATTAGCATTGCTTATCCATGGACGTCAGGCTTAAATTCATTTTAAAAGACTTTTTATTGCATAAAAATTCTTAAAACCATAGCAAACATACAGCATGTGTGCTTTATGCATTTCAGACTGATACTGCACATTCTTTTAAATTCGTTATCATAGACAAAGTATGCCACAACCCTAGGGGTGGTAACTTCAACAACCTTATGTTTTAAAGGGAAAGTTTTTGGCTTCTGATGCTTAGAGCAACAACAGCAACAAAAAAACAGGGTTAAATACAGGGTTTAACCTAAAGCCTTATTTAGAGAATACGTTTTAATAAATTATTCCTTACAGTTGTATGTTACAGCACTGAACATGTTAAGAAAAAGCATAATCCAGAATTAATGGTATAAAGTGTGTTCAACTTTGAAAGTAAAATTAACTAAGCCTTCACCCTCCCCCCTTCCCTTCCTTGATTAGGCCATAGCAGGAATTGTTATATTAATAAATGCTGGTTAGATATGTTCTGAATTAACTGATTGTAATGTGGTCACTTGGTGAATGACCAATGAATTTGAATTTTGAGGCTTGAGGTCACTAGTTGGTTTTATGGTGTTTAGTATTTATTGAAGCAGTTAGAATAATTGAGTAGCTTTTGATATCTATTCAAAATGCATAAATCACACTTTTTTTTTGCTGCGTTATAATCATTTTTGTGCCATAAAATTTATTTTAAAACACATTTAAGCCTGATGTCCATGAAGAAGGAATGCTGATGTGTGTGCCTGTTTCCAAAAGAAGATATATGAATGGCATTGGCCCCTGTATCTTCTCACATGCTAACTGGATACCAAATGTCCTGGGCATATGCTGAAATCTTTTTAATGCTGATTCACTATCGCAAGTCCTAGAGGGCAAGTGAATAAACAATCATCCACATAAAGTAAAATTGACTGAAGCCAAATTTTTGACAAAGCACTCAATTTAAAAAGTGCACAATTCATGAAAAAAGAAGTGCAGGACAGGCAGAGCTACTGCTTTAAAGCAGTTTAGAGTTTTTCAAAATATATAAATTCAAATTGCAATGCAATGATACATGCATTCACAAATTTTAATATTAACAGCTGCAGCAAGACATACAATCAGTGAGGTAACTGATAGCCCATGGGCTTTCACCTTCTCTTAGTCTTATGCTGGGCTCCCTCATGTGTCTCCTTTTTTGTGTGCTTTTGAAGTTTCAGGAGCAAGCCACCCCAAAGGAAGCACCAGCTGCCTTTCATAGCATAAGTACCTATTGTATTTTTTGTGAGTTTAAGTTTTTGGCTTCACATGGGGCCCTGGGACCAGAACACAGGATCCTGAAACACATTAACTGTGTAAAGTATTCTTTCCATTATCCTGCCCTCATTCAATGGCCAGGGGAGGAGCTGGCAGCTTTCATATGAGGACTCCATGAGGGTAAAGAACCACTTCACAATCCATGGAAATGGGAGTGAACTTTGCCTTAAAATTGCATGCAGGTGGAAAGAAGTTTGTAGCTGGAGAAGCTGCATAGTATTCTATGCTACAGCTTACCTTCTGTGATTGAGTATTTAGGTTTGCACTGGCTCAGTGCTGCAGGACCCAGCCACACATGCATTGACTGTGACTTATCAGTCTTCTACCTGTACTCAGTTCTGGAGTTTGCTGCACTGGCACTGACTACCACTACCCCTGCAAACTGCAACACCATGTCTTGTAGCTAGTGTGCACTTGTCTTAACATAGTGTGTGTATGTGCAGGTATGCTACAGCCTCCTCAATCAAGGACATTGCAAGCCAGGGAGCAGGTGTTGAGCAACAATGGCTTACCAGGAACAAAGGGAGGAGGCACTTAAGTGAAGTGTATGCATAGATTGAGGAGGAGGACAGAGGATGCAGAGTAGACCACAAGATACTGTGAGAGGAACAACATGATGAAGAGGAAATACTTACTCTGAGCTGATGGAGTTCATGTTCAGTTTTCAGCTTCAGACTTGTGGTGACCCAACCTAACCATAAGTCCCCTCAGTGGCCCATGCCCTATAGGGATAACCTTATTGCTTAGTGGGTCAGGGAGTGCTGGCATTAGCTGGCAAAGACAGCTCAACCACCCTTTCCCCCTCCTGACTGTCATATCACCTGCAGTGTATATGTTGTCTTTTTTGAGTGGGGTGCCATAGTATGGAGTACCTCATATTGACTGTGACTGCTACAATAATTGATCACTCTGCTGGTGTGACAGACTGGCAGATTTTTAGTACAGCAATCTAACAGACCAGCTTCATATTTAGGAAACTGCTAAACAGAGGCAATTGTTCAAAAAAGGCTATGACATTATGGATACAGACTTCTAGTTCCATCAGTAATGGCATTGCTCAAAGTGCAGAAACTTGCATCAGTTTCAGTGTGCCATAAATCTTACAAGTTCCACATTGCATGAAATGTCCATTCTCTTTTACCATATTAAGCTGTGGGGTACTTTGGGGAAATGCAAGACACTGCAGGCCAGCCACAATTTCTCTTCACACTCAGTTATCATGTGCTGGAGGGAAATATGAGACACTGCAGCAAAGCCAAGTTTTCCCTTCCCTTCTTGCTGAGTTACTGTATCGTGTACTATAAGGTATTACAGGGAAATGCAACACATAGCAGATCAAGCTTGCCTCAAGAGTGCCATTTATCTCAGCATAAAATGTCCTTGTTTTAAAAAGAATTAATCATTTCCTGTAGACCCCCATCCTGCCTATATGTTACAAGGTCCCTTAAGGATGAAAAATAACCTGGGAGGAGTCCCTTTACCCTTTAGAAACAAACAAAAAAATTATTAATTTACAACAGTTGTTTTTTCTCATGTGGTAATAGTTTCACCTTAAGTGCAGCCGCTGGTTTGCAAAAGGTTGTCTGGGGCTTAGGACAGCAGCAGTGTTAGGTACTATCTTGGTAGTAGTCTGACATCTTGAAAAAGCTTCACAAACCATATTTTTATATATTTGCTTAATAACATATATCTTCCAAAAGGCATATCTTGAGGGCCAAGATGCTACACCAGTTTCAAATGTAAAGTGTGTGTATGAGGGAGGGGTTGCAAAAAAGACAGCCTGATGTACTGGCTAGAGGCTAGAACACATGATTAAGACATCTCTTCAAACTGAATCACAGGCACTTTTCATACAGTACTCTCATGTAGTAAACTCAAAGTGCTTCAGTCCAACCAGCTTTAAAAAAAACAAACAAAAAGGGCACAAAGCAAAACCCTGCTGAAGATCAAATGCTGCAACTTGGCTCTTTCTGGACTAAATAAACTCTTACAAAAACTGTTAAAAAAATTCCCAGTGCATCTCTTCCTTGGACAGCTCCTTTATAAATCAAGTCTATGGACTTCCAGAAATTCGTGTCCAAGAAGAGAAAGAGAATGTAGGTACCCAATGGGAATTCACTAACAATAATGCATTTTCCTCTGAAATTGACATCACTGTATAATCTAAGTTTTCCCAGAAACAACAATACTTGTCAGTCCTTGACACTGATTGATGCCTTACAATAATAACAATAAAAAAAACTGTCAGAGAAATGGGGCTGGCTACATTTTCTCTTCAGATCATCTTTATAACCTAGCCACTCACCTAGTTGCAGCCTATCTACCTGGTAGCAAAGAGACCAGAGCAAGATGGCTGCCGTGCTGGGTGGCTGAGCAGAAGCAGAGACAAGAGTGGAGCAGAGTATTATTAATCTGTTTTTCGTTCATTTTTATTACATTTTATTTAAAGTTTCTTGGAACAAGGAAAGTTGTTCTTTTTTTAAAGTTCAAAATGTTATTGTATTTTCAAAATGCAAGATACATACATGAAAATCAAAAATCTACCCATTACATTTTACATAAGATACGACTTGCATGTACTGTAAGTACTTTAATTATATCAAAGTGTACAGTTAAAGTGCCCTAACTAGAAGGTTGGCTGCAGCAATCTTATAAGCTTGACAATTGTGTATTACAAGATGTGAAGGAAAGTTGTTCTAGTCAGATTTGTAGGCAAGAGAGTTAGGGCAAGTAATGAGTAAGGAAGAGTTTTGAGCATTGTCAGGAATGATTAATACACCTGAGTGTGCACAAAGGTTGTAGACTTGCCCTGAGAACTTTCGAATGATGGGGCACTAGGGGAGCCTGAACACTGCTACCCTTAAAATATTGGATCTACCCCTGTAAAAGAGGAAGAGGAGGTTTAGCATGTTACCTACCTCTATTCTGGAGCTTTGCCAGAATATTCTGTGGTATTGTGATGTAGGAGGATCCAGGTAAGAACGAAAGGTGAATGAGTGGTGGAATTACTGTACCGGAACATTGCTTTTCAGGTGGTTGTTATCCGGGGTGAAACCCAAGTTGGACTGAATGCAGGAAATACACAGGACTTGTTTGAGCACAGTACCATCATTGGAAAGAGGAGTAGTGTGCATCTCCATACCGAAGGAAACAGCTGGTGGACAGAAAGGTCTCCAAAATTAGTGAGGCGAGGATGGGTTCCTTGAGCCCAGACAGGGGAACGGACACCACTACCGCCAGAGAATGGAGTGATTTTTCACTTCCTAAGGGAGAACAAGGGGTTATCTGGAGGGAGGACCCACTTGGGCCTGGGAAGAGAAGGTCCTGAGGCCCCCTTCTTAATTGCTGGGGGAGGTCATCCAAGAAACAAAAATGAGTGGAGGAGTGAATGAAGAGTGCAACGTTGAGCTACATCCACCAGCTTAATGAGGATATGACCAGGCGAAAAAAAGTAAAATCCACAATCTGCCTAAAATGGTAAAGTAAAATCCTTCTTATTTCTGGAATTTATCTGGGAGCCTGCAATAACAACCTTGGTTCTGAAAATTAAAATCTTTCATTCAGAACATTTAAACAAAATTGAAATAACTCTGGAAACACTATTATAGCCTGTGAGAGGGGACTATAGAGTTGTTTTTGATCTGGGGATGTTGTGGTGATAGCACAACAGGCAAGATAAACCAAATTACATTCTGGAATCTTTTTGTGGTTTAATGTGATGTAATATTTTGATATACTCTGCTTGCTAGACTGGGTTGTAATATTTGAAGGGAGTGATTAGTGGGGTTATTTATTATTTTATTATTTGAAGAGGATATAAGTTCTGGAGTGAATGGATTAAACATGTGAATGAGGAAGTGTGAAGGGTAATTAGATATTGTTGTGTTTAGTAAGGTGTGTGGGGATGAATTTGTAAGTGTAACTGAGGGTGTAAAGTAAATAGCTAGAAATGTGTAGTGGGATGATTACTATGGTCAGGCAGTACTCCCCCTCAAGACTGAGGGATCTGCAACCTTTTGAATGCCCTCCACTGCTATCACAGATATATTTTAGATGTAAAGGGCTAGGTATAATTAGGAGTTGGAGGGTTGGTGGGTCCTGGGGATCTCAAGGGGGATGGGAGAAAGGTAGGTGGACAGAGATGGTGGTGACTAGGAGGAGCCCTAGGGCAAAATGGGAACAATAGAGAGGACCTCTTTGCCTTGTGCCCATACCCAAGTGCTCTGAGGGATTCAGGCAGGTGCTGCAGTCATCTGCGGAATCTTGTCCCTCCCAGGTGGTGTTATGCAATGCCAGGTCTATTAAAAATAAGATCACAGTGGTTGTTGATTAAGTAGCCTCTGCAGACCTGGCTTGCATCACCGCGACTTGGCTGGATGAAAATGCAGGGCCCATTTTGGCAGCTGCGATTCCAGCCAGATTCTGGGTGATTCACCACCCGAACGTGGACCATAGAGGTGGAGGGGTCGCAGTCTGTTATAGAAAGGATCTTGACTTGAAGGAGCTGCCAGTGGGGACTAACAACTCCTTCGAGTGTATGGGAGCTACAGGTGCAGGTTTCAGAATCCTTCTCATCTACCATCCACCCAGAGATGGGAGGGCATCGCTGAAGAAGGTAGCAGACCAGTCTCTAACCTACCTTTCACTGGGAAGGTTATCAAGAAAGTGATCACTCTGCAGCTGGAGGATCATTTAGTCATCCACAATGTCTATGACCCTCTCCAGCCTGGCTTCAGGAAAAGGCATAGCAGCAGGACTGCCCTGTTTTGAGTACTTAATGGCCTCTTGGAGGTGAGAGATTGGAGAGTCTGTTCCATCTTGGTTCTCCTAGATCTCTCAGCAGCATTTGACACTGGGGATCATGGGGTGTTGCTCAAACTCCTGTGGTTCTTTTGTGGACTAGAGGGGGTAGTCCTCAAATGGTTTTGTTCTTTCCTCAGGGGCAGGTCACAGAGGGTGGTGTCAGAAATGTATTCCTCATCCCCTCAGGGTCTGCCCTGTGGGGTATCACAGGGTTCTGTGCTTCCCCCATGTTGTTTACAGTGTATATGCTGCCACTGGGGGCCATTATAAGGTGGTACTGGTTGAGTTTTCACTGTTATGCAGATGATTCTCAACTGTACATCTCCTTTGTGCCCAGCCAGGAGTTTGATACAGTCTCAATGTTTAACAACTGCCTAGGGGAGATACAGAACTGGATGAATGCCAGCTGGCTAAGGCTAAACCCCCCAAAAATAGAGGTGTTGGTTGTGGATCCTGATCTTAGGATGGTCTGATCATGGGCAGGAAAACACTCTGGTTTACAACTTGGAGGTAACCTACTCAATGCTTCAAGCCTGGTGTGGAACCTTGGGGTAGTGTTTGATGAAGGTCTGACCCTGAAGGCTGAGGTGTCAGCCGTAGCAAAATCTGCCTTTTATCATCTAAGAAATATCACCAGGGTGAAGCACTTGGTTCCATCCAAGGCACTTTCTACATTGGTCCACGCCTTTGTCACCATTCGTCTTGACTACTGCAACACCCTCTACACTTGTCTTGAAAAAGCATCTGTGCGATGTGAAAAGTACGACGGGTGGGGTGCTATGCATCATTTAAATAAATGTTTTTTTTAACATGCCCTAGAGTTGGGTTTTATAGTAGAGGTGCAGCTGAAATTCTTTTGCATGTGAGGTGGCCCTCTTCCATAGGCAACCGGGAGTGGATATTCATGAACTGCAGCTGGTGCAGAATGAGAATGGCCAGGTTGTTAACTGGAACCCCTAGATCCAGTCATATAACACCTGTATTGCATGAACTGCACTGGCTGCCTGTACAGTGGTGAATCACTTTCAAGGTCGCATTGCTGACCTACAGTATAGAGCCCAACATGATCAGAGACCCCAATACCTGCACGACCTCCTATCTCCCTACCACTCCTCCCATCCACTTTGATCCTCCAATGAGGGATTGCTAGAGGTTCCCAGGGTACATTTTAAAACATTTGGTAGAAGATCTTTTTCCTTTATGGTCCCTACCCTGTGGAATTCTCTGCCTCATTGGATACGAGACAGCCTGACCATAGAAGGGTTTAAAAAATTCTTAAAATGTATCTTTTTCAAAATGCCTTAGAATGAACTTAAGATTTTAAGATTTTAGGTGTATATTGTTAAGCTGAACTTAGTTATGTATTTTAATGTGTTTGTATCTGTATTTTGTGTGAGTATGATGTAAGGGCACCCTGACCTATGGAATTGTGCCTTGTATAGGAAGGTAGAATTGAGGGAGGAAGGGAAGAGGGAGGTAAGGTGCCTGCCTGGTGCCATGGCTTGGAGGGACAGGGAGCGAATCCTTAAAATTGCCGGAGCAGCTGCACAGGGGAGGGAGCTGGATGTCACTGTCCACCTAGGGACAAATGACCTGGCTAAGAAAGGGATTAAAGAAGTGCAGGAAGAGTTTGTGGAATTGGGGAGGGGCCTTAGTCAAGTAGCATGCATGGTAACCTTCTTGGAGGTGCTGCCCATTTATGGCATAGGAGAGGATAGGGTGTTCCCCACCACGGGATTCAATCAGTGGTTGAAAAACTGGTGTGGAGCTCAGGGATTTGGCTTCATTGGGGACTGGGGGTCCACTTGGAGTGATGCAAGCCTATACTGGCATGATGGGCTGCATCTGTCTGGGAGGGGAACCAGGATCCTGGTTGACAGGTTTAAATGCTTCATTGGCAAGCATTTAAACTAGCCAAGGGGGAGGCACTGGAAAGGAGCAGGAAATCCTAGCCCCCAAAAAATCACGAGTAAGTGCAGCAAAACACCAACATAGAGATGTTGATGGGAGAAGGGCAGGGGTAAATGAAGAAAGTGACAAAGGCAAGAAGGACAGGATGGGGCAAAGGGAGTAAGGCCATCAGGAAATGGACGTGTACGAGTACCAATGCCCGTAGTCTGGGCAACAAGCACCCTGAGCTGGTGGCCTTGATGGAAGAGGGATGCCTGGATATCGTAGCAGTCACAGAAACATGGTACACAGAGAACCATGACTGGGATGTTAACATACCAGGGTACATAACCTACTGGAGAGACAGTCAGGGGAGGAGTAGCTCTCTATGTAAAGGAAGGGATAAAAGCAACTGAACAAAAGAGTAAACAGGGAGGAGAGGAGGCACTGTGGGTCACCTTGGAGACTGGAAAGGGCACCACAATCTGCACAGAAATTGTGTACAGACCCCCATGTCAGGGGGAGGGAATGGACAAGGATATGATAGAAGGCATTCTTAGAATGGCAAAGAAAGGGGAGATACTGTTGATGGGAGACCTGAATCTGCCAGATGTTAACTGGAGCACATTTGCTGCAGTCACATCCAAGAGCAGGGCCATTCTTGATGCCCTACAGGTGGCAGGCCTCAGACAGCTAGTTTCAGAACTCACTGGTGAGGGAGCAATCTTAGACCTCACACTCTCAAACGGAGGCAGTGAGAGGATCTCAGATCTAGAAGTGGGTTGCCATCTGGGGACAAGTGATCATCAAACAGTGTGGTTCATGTTAAACTCAGCGACAGAGTCAAGCCATACAAAAGTGAGGGTACTGGACTTCAGGAGGGCTGACTTTGGCAAGATGGGAGAGTGCCTCAGAAATGCGCTAGCAAACAGGCTAGAAGGAGGTGTGGAGCAACAATGGGGAATCATCAAAACTGCCATCACAGAGGCAACAAGACCTTTGTGTGAAGCAAATAAACAAATCAAAATGAAAGAAAAGCCACTATGGTTCTCAAAAGAAGTGGCTGTGAAAGTCAGGAAGAAAAAGATAGCATTCCGGAAGTATAAGGAAACACAGAAGGAGCAGGACAGAGAGCTGTACCAGTTAAGGCAGAAGGAAGCAGGGAGGGAAGTCAGAATAGCAAAGGCTCAAACTGAGGAAAAGATAGCCAACTCAGTTAAGAAGGGGGATAAAACCCTTTATAGGTACATCAACAAGCATAGGAAGACAAAGGGAGGGATAGTGAGGCTGAATAGAATGAACGGTGGGTGGGCAGAGGGGGACAGTGAAAAAGCAGGGTTACTGAATGAATATTTCTGCTCAGTATTCACAAAGAGGAGGGGGAAGTGCCTAATCCAATTAACAGAAGCACTCTTGATAGGGGGGTCGATCCCAGTCCTTTTCACAGAAGAAAGGGTTCTGCAAGAACTCCTAAAACTGAAAGTGGACAAAGCAATGGGTTCTGATGGAATTCACCCAGAATTCTAAAAGAATTAAGGAGGAACTAGTGAAACCACTGGCTACTCTTTTTAACAAATCATGGAGGATGGTGTGTACCTGGAGACTGGAGGAAGGCAGATGTTATTCCCCTTCACAAAGTGGGACCAAGACAGAGGCAGAAAACTACAGACCTGTCAGTCTGACCTCTGTGGTAGGGAAAGTGATGGAGTCACTTGAAAGAAAGAATAGTTGAGTACCTAGAGGCCAGTGGGGCACAGGACCCAAGGCAGCATGTGGGTTCACAGCGGAAAGGTCATGTCAGACGAATCTAATAGATTTCTTTGACTGGGAGACCAAAGTAGTAGACCAGGGAGGGGCTGTGGACATGGCCTACCTAGACTTTAACAAGGCATTTGACACAGTCCCACACAAAAGATTAATAGTCAAATTAACCAGCCTGGGTTTGGGTCCCAGGGTGCTAGCCTGGGTAAAACATTGGCTGCACAACAGGACACAGAAGGTAATTATAAATGGAGTCCACTCTGAAGAAAGAGGGGTTACTAGTGGGGTACCGCAGGGTTCAATATTGGGTCCAGTCCTTTTTAATGTCTTCATCAGTGACATTGCAGAGGGACTGGAAGGAAAAGTATGCCTTTTTGCAGATGACACAAAGATTTGCAACAGGGTTGATACACAAGGAAGCATGGAAAAGATGAAAAGGGACTTGGCAAGGTTGGAGGAATGGTCAGAAGTATGGCAGCTAGGATTCAATGCAAAGAAGTGTAAAATTATGCACCTGGGAAACAAGAACTCAGGGGTAGAATACACAATGGGTGGGGAGGTAGTAACAACAACAAAAAAGGAAAGGGACCTGGGGGTAATCATATCAGATGACCTTAAGGTTAGCAAGCAATGTGAGAAGGCAGTAGGGACAGTTGGGGGTATACTGGGATGTATAGGGAGAGGCATCAGCTGCAGAAAACAGGAAGTTGTTATCCCTCTATAAAGACAGTTGGTGAGACCCCATCTGGAGTACTGCATCCAGTTCTGGAGACCCCATCTCCGCAAGGACATAGACAGGATAGAGGCAGTCCAGAGGAGGGCAACTAAAATGGTGCAGGGTCTGCAAGAGAAGCTGTATGAGGAGAGAGTATAGGAGCTTAATATGTATACCCTTGAGGACAGAAGGAAGAGGGGGGACATGATAGAAACTTTTAAGTACCTCAGTGGAATCAACAAAGTCCAAGAGAGTAGCATCTTTCAGAAAAAGAGACGTGCAAGAACAAGGGGACACAATTTAAAGATAGATTGGGGGCAGTTCAGGGGCAATGTGAGGAAGTATTATTTCACAGAGATAGTAGTGGATGCATGGAACAGCCTTCCTGAGGAGGTTGTGGGGTCTAAAACTGTGGGAGAATTCAAGAATGCATGGGACAGACATAAGGCAATTCTTGTGGGTGGTAGGAAGAAATAGGCTGTTGGTTAACTAGGATCTGCGGCCTATCCTGTAGGTAGGGAAATGGGCAGACTAGATGGGCCAAGCAGTCCTTATCTGCCATCAAAGTCTATGTTTCTATGTTTCTATGTATAAATAAAATTTACTTAATACTTATAAGGACTTTTCAATAGCAATTAAGTCTCTCTGGAAAGGTCTCCATCTTATGACAAGGATCCTTTTCAACCACAGCCATTGGAAAGTTTTTTTTTTATTATTTTGAGCGAGTTTAAAAATGAAATTGAAAATAAGATTAATCTAATAAGAGGGGCAGCAGTGGTGAAACTAAATAGCCTAAAGAGGTTGGAATGTTCAGTACTTCATTTTATCATTTCAATAGAAGTTTCTTTTTGCCTCTAACAATAGGATGTTGTGCCTCATACATTGACCATATCATGGGGGCACTTATATTGTGTCAGGCTGAGGTGAAGACTGCTGGAAAAAACTGACCTGGATTCTCAGTGAGCTCTTCAGACTGAACAAATGCTTTGACTACCACTGATGGAAAAAGGCAAGCAGATTTCCCACTTCAGGAGCAAATTAAGAGCAATTTCTGTATGTGTTGGGGAGTATAAAAACTGAACCACATTAGTCATACAATGAAGAGGAAAGAAAAATGAAGTTATTTATTAAGAAAGTAGGATTGTTATGAGTCCCACAGCCTAATGTGTATATCCCTACACCAAATAGATTTAAATGGGTAATAAATGTGAACTTACTAGTTGAAGGGCTCCAAAAATCTCCCAAATGCAACAAGTCTGCATTTAATTAATTGCTCTTCTTAGTATTCTTATCAATTTGTAAATTGATAATAGAAGTGCTTATCTGATAGAAAATGGAGCTCCTGATTAGAGATGTGCAAAGAACACAAACTTCGCTCTGCGAAATATTTGTACAAGCATGGTCTCATTCATTAAGAGTTCAGTCAGGCTGCCAGCCGTGGAGGTGAGTGGAAGGCTGTGCCTGTGGCCCACTCTGGGTTGGGATGGGGGGAGACATGTGGTGTGGTGGGGCACTCCTTGACAGGGTGTGGGGTCCACTAGACACCAGGATTTGATTTAAGAAAAATTATATATATATATATATATATATATATATATATATATATATATATATATTTACATTGTGGCCGACTGGCTGGCAATCAGCAGGGGTGTTTCGGGGCCTGGGGGGATTTTAATTATTAAAACTGTGTCAAGCAATCAGTGGGGGGGACCAGTAGACACCAGTGATTTGGGGGATTGGACATATGTAACTTATTCTTGCTTTATTTTTTAAGTGCAATTTGCACTTAAAAAGACAAAAGCAAGGTGAAGTTACAAATGACGAATTTTCAGTTGACAGACGTAATTTTTCGAATTGTTTCAGAAATGCGAATTTTGCGACTTCGCTGAAAATTTGGAAGTGTAGTGAAACTTCACTGCATCTCTACTTCCAGTATTATAAAACTTCACTCCCCCAACATCCATGCCCCCACAACTCCAAAGCATCAATCAGCTGTGCAAATGTCTTCTCGCTGCAGTTAACAACTGATCCATCTCAGTGTACCGTTCATTTTTATTTTTACTCTCTGACTGCAAAATATGGATAAAGTTCTGAGGCTAGTGGCAAATGATGGCTGCAGTGATTTGATCTGTCAAGTGTATGAGTTTGTGAATGAACCATGCACATACTTAGTAACTGCACGTGTGCAATGCTGGTTTGGCTTGGTATGGGGAGGTTGTTTGAAGGAGAGAGAGAAAGAGAGAGAGAATGCAATGACAGAAGTACTTGGTATTTTATGTGCAATTTTACGTACTTCATATGGAGGACTGTTATCTGATCAGTGACTGAACCATTACTTCCAACTGTAAAATAATTCACTTAGTGAGGTTTTTACCTAAAAAATGCATGCTCACAACATAACACCACTTGAAAATCTTGTGAAGTAAACATTCTGTTTACCATAAGGATGTTAATTGCACAAAAAGAATATTGTGCTGAGATAAATGTCAGTGCAATATATTCTCTGATACAACATTACACAGTGCCATAAAGGAATGTTATAAAAATCAATGCATCTATGGCTGAGATCTTGTCTCTAGCAGCAGTACTATATGTGCTGGCTGTGGTTTGAGAGCTTGAGCTGCATTAAATACTATAATGCTACCACTTTCTCTCATACCTTACCCCTTTCTAGCTGTCATATCACCTGCTGAACATTTGTTGTCTTTTGGGGAGGTCCTGTATGGAGTTGCTGCCCTCTACTAGGACTGGAGCAATACTTGATTACACAGCTTATGTGACAGACTGGCAAATTTGGAGCATAGCAATCCACTGTAAAAGACCAGCTTCATTTTTGTTTCAATTTTTTCATTTCTTCAGTTGTAAATCAATGAGTGATCTTCTCAACACTTTATGGAAAACTGGACAACTGTTCAAAAAAATTGAGTAGGCTCGATTCACAAAGGGGGATGCATCTGGTGCAAGCTGCTGCAAACTGTTGCTTGCACTGCAGCCCCATCCGCCAGGGACCCTGCACAAGATTCTGGTACAGGAGGGGTCCTGGTGCCTAAGTCCCAACCCCTACAGAATCCAACCCATGCAGCAAACACATGGCCCATGGGAGGGTTCGCCGTAAGCCCCTTGTGCAGTCCGCTGCATGGTCCATACAGTTGGGGACTGGCCGCAGAGGTGAGCAGAGGCCTATGCCGGTCCCTTGCACTAGCAGAGAATGTGAAGGGGAACTACCTGTCTGGGTGGGGGGCACGGGTCACTGGTGGGAGGGCTGGAGGCATGTGTGTGGTACAGGCGGGGCACCAGGATCCAGGTGGGGGGGCACCATGTAGAGACAGGTGACAGGGCAGATTGGGGGCACATCAGAGATCATGTAGGTAATCCTGCACTGTATGCCTGATGGGGGCACAAAGTGGACAGGGGTCCAAGAGCACTGTGGACCATGTGGGGCACATCAGGGTTAGGGAGGTGGGACATGTGGCACTACTGCTAGGACAGCTCTCCCCAGGGGTACTACTTCTATGTCTCCTTAGACCAGCCCTGGCTGGTCTAAGAGTACTTAGAAATCTGCCTTCAGGGTGCTGTTTGTGAATACCATTTCCAGGCAGTGGCAGCTTGCGTCTGCCACAGCGCCTCTTGCACCTTGTCACAGCCCATCTCTGGGTGCAGGGACAGTGCAAGCCCCATTTGGGGCAGGCAGCCTGCATTTGATGCAGGCAGCCTTTGTGAATCACTCCCAGATGTACCTTTCAGTGCAAAGGTGCACCTTGCACCATTCTCCATGGTGCAGACACCTTATGCCATGTCAGAGCATTTGAGAATCGGGCCTAGTAACTCTAATCTCAGGACTTCCCAGCCACAGTACAAAATTATGGCTGCTGTTGTTGAAATCAGCTGTCTTTTTCTGACAGCTGCATCATCCTTGAGCACATCAATATATTGCTGCAGCCTGAACTTGTCACAATGGCAGCCCTGCAAGTGAGCTTGGGCTGCTTGGACAGTGATTGTGTCAGTAGTAGTACTACTGTCGGTCGCAAGGATCGGATCTCCTGGGGCCCCAGATCAGGCTGATCATTAGCTGCTGGGGTCAGGAATATACTGTCATATTCCTTGGTTGTTTCTGTCCATTACTGTGCTGCTCTGTCAATGGTCACTGCTAGTTGGAGTTACCAAGCATGCATCTTCAGTTGTTAGGTGCAGGCCAGGGCTCTACCCAAGACAAGGGGTGTGTTGGGGTATTACCTCATGAAGCTGTCATTTTTATGGCTGCAGTGGGCAGAGCCTGCAGATGTTTTTCATGTACAAAAGGGCTGATGTCATGTTTTCTGTCTGTGGAACTGGTTGAAGGTGTAAATAGTTTCCTCCGCCTTACCCTCCTCCAAGAAATGCTTTCCGCCCTCAACTAAATACACTTCCATGTTAGTCAATGGTTGGAGGGCACTATTTTCTTTCTTAAATGGGAGGTACAAGAACTGGAATCTGAGTAGTGGGAGGCAACATTTTGTCTTTTTTTGGTAAGATCCACCCCTACCTCCACCTGAGAAGCTCCTAAAGATCCACTTACACGTTTTTTTTGCTTCATGTGGGAGGATCATGAGGTGGATCTATCATGCTGGAACAACTGGCTATCAGAGCTGCCTAGGGCATCAAAGCTTAAGGTTCAGAAGGAAAGAAAAAGTAATAAAGTAGTGCCTGAAACTGCATCCTTATACAACACTTGAGAAATTGCATCCTGAAATTACAGCACTTGAGGAAAGCAAGCACTTGCAATACAGGAATGACAATTAAGGTATAAGCCCACAAAGGAGTAAAATATGTCACCCAAAGTAGACTCTCCCAAACTGGATACTAGAGTGTCTGTTTCTTAAAAGCTTTTTATACCCCCCCCCCCACACACACACACAGCTGAAACACACACCCAAATAGCTAGGAGACGCTCTACATTTTTATCTCTCTGGGATATGAAGTTTAGCAGTAATGTGTGAAGAGAATAAAGTCCTGTGTTTTGCGCATTTGAATAGGTTTAGTGCTTTGAAGTTAAAAGATACATATATATATATATATATATATATATATATAGGATACATGATGGGCACGAGTGGAATATGGAAAATATTTTTCATATTCCATGATGTGCACATCAGGGCCCAGATATTCAAAGTGCGCCTAAAAAGTGCACAATAGCAGGAGCAGGTGCATGCCTATTGTGCCCATGTGCAAGAGACGCGATGTTCAAAAACAGAGCAGGTCAAATTGTGCCTACAACCGATGACTGAATATCGCACCACCTGCACCATAGCGCAACAAGGGATGTTCAGCTGAGCAGACCAGAGGTGCCACAGTGCAACCAGGGGGCCCCCCAGCAGCAGAGCAATGTAACTGCACAACCAAGGAGGTAGGGGCCCACCACCCGTGCCACAGATGGGCACAGGAACACACAGCAGAACACACATCATCCCCCCACATCCCAAGAACAGCACAACCGGTGGAGGGCTGGAATAACCACTGGCCCATGGAGACAAGCAAACAACCCACAGCTGCGCCATGGTACCCATCACACCTACCGGCAAGCTGTGACTGGCACACAAGGAGGGCAGACTGCCCCATGCCACACCATCCCCCCAGTGCAGAGCACACCCTGCACCATGACCCCCAGACACCCCCCATGAGCAGTGACCACCACTGCAGGAAACCCCATGCATGCCACCACCACCACTGTGACACTGCAACCCTGTGCACCACAGAACTATGCAAGCCAGCCCCACCACAAGCACCCATCAGTGGGTGGCAGCACATGGCAATGCAACAACAGCAGACACATTGCCACCATGCACAGTCCCCCCGAGGTACTGCTGAGAGACCGACCATGCATTGGCACAAGAGGTACCCCACGTGGGACAGGGCGTGCCCTTGACACCACCACCAGTGGTACAGGACCTTGCACAGTATTCCAGTGACACTCCCCGACCCACCACTGGCCACAGCAGCCAGCACAGACACCCACAGTGGTGTGTGAAAGCAGGCACCACACCGGATGCCACACAGTGTATGGACAGACACCCACCCATACCCAAGGGCACACCAACACAGGGACGCAGTGGTGGGGCAACCAAGCCCCCATTGTGGGCCCATGTAAGCTGCGTACACACAACCCGCAGTCTTCCATGGCACTGGAGCACCAGCCACCCGGCTCAGGCACTGTGGACCCATACATCACCAGCAGTCGCTCAGAGCACAAGTCACAGACAGTGGGGCACATCCCCTGCAACACACACAAGGCACAGCATGGAGGTGGGACAATGACTGTGGTGCCCACAGTGCCACCCGAGCCAGGCATGCACCACACCAGTGATAGGGGCAACCCAGCAAAGTGATGGGTACAGTGGCTGCCCTGCAGGGACTGCCACCACTGACATGCCAGCAGACCGTGCAGGTCACAGACATGCATGTGTGTCAGCTGCACAGGCCACGGACAGGCTGGTGGGTGCACCATGGACACAGAGCACATGCCATGGACCACTACACACAGTCATCCAGTGCACAGGGCACAACGCACACACCACAGACACTGACTGATAGGTACTCCCACACCATAGTCACCCCCACACGGACACACACACATACCCATGACTGCACCACCCCTGACGCCATGCACACCACTGCAGCTGAGCACCTATAGCCCACTGCAAATCAGAGACCACCACAGTATTCATATCAAAATCAAATATATTGCAAAAATATAATATTCAACTATTTACAAGAATACAAAACCTGTATACAAGGTTGGGGGGCCACAAACTAGGTGGGGTGGGTAGGGGGCAGGGGTGGACAAATGGGATAGGATAGAAGGGGTGTGAGGGTGGGTCCTGGGGGTAAGGAGAATTCAGGGACTGAGGGATCCCTAGCAGGAGCGCTGTTCTGTGCTGTGCGACCTCCGGTCTCTGTGCCTCCTCAGTACCCCAGTGCTATCCAATCACTGGAGGATTTCCAGGGATTCCCTGGCCAGCAGTAGAAGTTCTCGCACAGCCTCCCTGATGTCCCGTAGATGGTGGGTACCTAGGACAAGGGAGCACAGTCAATAGGTGTGAATGCACAGCCCCATACAGCCCACTCACTGTGCATGGCATATGGCCATGGGATATACCACTGTGATGGTGTGTGACCACTCGCAGTGGTCACATCCACAGGACCTGCCCACCCAGGCACATACAGCCATGCAGAACTCTGCACACACCCACCGGCCAAGTCATGCACTGCACCACCGTGGCCGTTTAGTGACATGGCTATGTGGTGCAAAGGCAGTGGCACAACCATGCACCCGGTGCATGCATGGACCACCATTGATGCACTCCCTGACATGCATTGCCACTGGACAGTGTTGACTGTAACAAGTTGCGTGCATGGCAGTGGTGTCGATGAATGGTGGCCATGCCCCGCTGCCCACCCTGTCACACAGCATGCAATAGTAATCGTTGTGGAATGGCACTCACCGCCATCGGGCTGGTCAGGTGGGCGTGATGGCCTCGCCCCACCTGGCTGCACCGCCTCCTCCTTCCGCCCGCCTCCTCCTCAACCCAGTGCATTCATCCAGGCCTGTGGGGAAAACAAGGAGAGAAGAACATCAGTACAATCCTGAAACAAAGTCCCCTGCCCCAAGGTGTGTGCCTCCCACCCAGCCAGACCCACCCACCCCACACCCTGTGAACACCACCACAGCACCCCAGACAGTCCCTCCCCTAGGTGCTGGACACATACAACACTGTGACCCATATGGACGATAAAAGTGTGTTGACAGAACCCCTACCTGTACATGGCACCATGCCCCTCCTGGCACATGCCCACAGTCATGCCAGTAGCACCGGCTCCCTTCTCTGCAGGTCCCCATAGTGGTGCCTGCACTGCTTCATGCTCCTCCCCCATGTGGTGGCCTCCTCCAGGGCAGTGGCCACCTCCTGCCACACCTGGGTCCTGGCCCTGTCATGGGGCACCTCCCCGAACAGAGGCCCATGGTGTGGCTCAACAATTGCCACCAGATTGGCTAACTCAATGGCTGTCCACTGCGCTGCTCATCTGCGTGCCATCCTTACAGCTATAGTAGGCAATATGGCACTCTGCAGTGCTGCTCCCCATGTGCAGATGCTGCGCAGTACAGCACTGCTATTCCCTAATATGCAGTTACCGAACAGCGCAATAGAGGTGCACCCATGCCTGACACATGGTACCTAGGGGGTAAAGGTCAGGCACAGAGTCAAGGGTCTCTGGCACATGGTCACGCACTGTGCCATTGGAAGACAATGCGTGTAGTGCGATTGGCTGCCTGTGTGCCAGCACCACAGCGGACTACCGAGCAGTTGGGCCATTGTGCCTATGATGGCCCAGTGCCACAGCGCCATGTAGTGACCATCGCTATAGCGCCACTGGCACAATGTTGGCCATGCCCTGCATTGCCTACCATGCACAGCACATCATCAGTGTGGCAGATGCCTGTGTCAGCAACCAGGGCATGCGCAGTGAGGTGTACTATGCATGTCACAGAACTGCGTCATTGGCTCAGCACATTCAACACAATTGCGCAAAGTGCAACAGCGCAATATTCAGCCGTCATATGCAAATCATCTAATCAGCCATTCAATGGCACAGCACTGCAATTTGCATCTACTTAAAGTTGCTCCTCATCTCATTTGCATGGATTGCGCTATAAAAGTGTGACAATGTGCTGCAGTGGCCATAGTCAGTTACTGCAGTCTATTGGTGAGTTGCATGCTGTTTGGGAGTGTGGACTGTGGATTCAGGGACATGCTTGGGACTGCACAGTCACAGGTAACAACTGCCATTCTTACAGGCCACATAATGACCGAGCAGGTTGTTGGAGAGGAGGAACACAATGGTGGGAGGAGGAGTAGGCCTAACTTTACAAAGGCTAAAACCGAGGCCCTGTTCAAGGCCTACCTGGATCAGTAGCCACTTCTCAGTGGACAGCGGGGAACACCTCAAGCCCCTGCTGCCACATGGGAGGAGGTAGTACATGCTGTGAACCTGCATGGCAGCCACCAGCACTCCGTGCAGGAGTGTAAGAAAAAGATGGGCACAGACAGGAGGAGGGTAAAGGAGAATGTGGCTGCCATCAGGGCAGCATGTGCTGCAACAGGTGGGGGACAGCTGGAGGTGGTACAGCTGACCCCACAGGAGGAGAGGCTTGCTGGAAGCATGCAGTGCAGTGCCATTGAGGGTGTTCTGGGTGGTGGCTTCCAGATGGGTGGTGGCCCATCGCTGCATTGTAAGTCATGGTCTGTCTATGGGGGGGGACAGGGTAGGTCACACGCACTAACGCAACTTTGCTTTCCCTTACAGATCCTGAGCATCTGTATGGGTCAGCAGTGGTGGGCTTGTCCACTGCGGACGGTCAGCTGGAGTTGGAGGAGGGACCATCCACCTCCACAGGTATATGTGGATCACTGTGACAGTGGGGCTGCCTGGCTGTCCACACTGATGTCATTGTACCAGGTGTGGAGGAAGCCCTGCCTGTGTCCCAGTGGGCTGGCATCCACAAATGCCAGCATGCTGTGACTGTGGCCGGTGCAGAGTCCATCACCAGTGATGATGACACGACCATCATGGGCAGTGACACGTGTGTGCCATGGGATGGCCACACAGCAGGGCAATTTGTGCCCATGGCTGTGGGTGGTGCTGCCATGGAGGCCTGTGTGTCAGCACATTTCCAGGCTGTGCCTGTCAGCACCAGTGGAGCAGCACTGGTGTCTGTTCAGAACAGTGGGACTGTTGCCGCCACTTGGCGGCACCACTGAGCCCTGGGGAGCAGCAGCTGGAGGGGCAGCATCATCAGTCGCCCAATGGGCTTGGGGGTACAGGGCTCAGCGGCGACATCTGTGCATCACCTGTGGACATGCCCAGACCTGGTCCTGGTGTGCAGCACCCACCCTCAAGGGGTGCTGATCATCGGGGCTGTGCACACCCTGAGGGACAGGATGCTGAGGAGACTGATGACCTCTTGGACAAGCACACCCACCTTCTGCAAGCATCGGTCCAGCAGCAGATGTGGCTTGCAATGTCCGTGGATGCACTGCATGTGGCTCTGGAGTGGGCAGAGGAGCATTTCAGCAGTGACACCACACTGATCCTGGCAGGGATGGACTGTTTGCAGGAGGATGTGACCACTGCCATTGACACGCATGCACAGGCATTCATTGCTGTCATGGCCACAATGGGCATACAGTCAGGTGCCCATGCATCGTGGACACCATGCAGTGCACTATCCACCCCCCCATTCCCAGTGTCATGTGACTCCCACCCTGTCAACTCCAGGTTCAGCTCTGGGCATCCCGAGCACTCCTGGTGCAGGCATGTTCAGTGTGCTGCAGACCCCTACCCAAGCACAGTCACTTTCATGCAGTGGAACCCCTTGGGGACCATCGGTGCCACCCCATGAGGCCAGTGGTCAGCCTGTCAGTCCTGGCGGGTCTCGGTGGGGCTGCCACACATCCGTGGCGGCCGTGGCACTGTGTCACGTGACTGACCTGTCTCCCAGTGCGGCTCCTGTCTGGTGTTGTCCTCTGTGCATTGTGCATTTCAGTGGGCAGTGCACAGGTGGGTACCCGGCCCTGCATGCAGACACACAGTCCACCTGCACACCCTCCTGGCTGCTGTCCGCAGTTGTGTGTGCATGATAATGCTTGCATTGCACTGTACTCCAATGTGCAATAAATGCTTTTATTATGAAATGGTTACTGCAAATACCAAATATATACAACCTGAAAATATTATCTTTGATGTTAATGACAATAAATCACCTATGAAGAGACACAAGATTTTGCAATATTTGGCAAAACAAACAAAAAAAACCCAGATGTATCATTATTACAAGAAATATATTTACAAGAAAAAGAAACAATGAAATTAAAATGAAGTTGAGTGGGTTCAGTATTTTACTTGGAAGGAAATAATGAAAGCAGAGGAGTAGCAATACTGATAAATAAAAATACATAAATTAAAGTTCTAGAAACAAAAAAATATATGGAAGGCAAAATAGTATTAATACAACATACATACAAGGTAAATATTTAATTATAGGTTCTCTCTATGGGCCTTAAAATAATTATAATAACTTTCTTGCAGACATTTCTGAAAAACTAAATAGCTGGGAGGTAGAGAAAATATTGTTTGGAGAAGATTTGAATAATTTAATGGATCTGTATATGGATAAAATCCTTCAGGATGGGATAAATACAGACCTAAAATCTCCAACAAATTTTTGGAAACCAATTCACTGTTAGATATACGGTGAGAAATAAACACCTTTCTCAGAGAGTATACATTTCAATCTGAGGTTCATAGAACATGTTCAAGAATGGACTATATATGTCAAGGAGTCTGATAACGGTAACAGATTTGCTTAAAATAAATATAGAACCCACTTAAATTTCAGACCACAATCCTGTTTCCCTGTTCTTTCAACTAGAAAGAAACATTCAAAGTAGCAGCATATAGAAAATGAATAACTTAGTATTACTTGATGAACAATTGTGTACAGTAATAAAATAATACAAAGCTTTTAGCAAGACAATGCAGACAAAACTAGTACAGCAATGATTAAGTGGGAAGCCTTTAAGGCAACTATAGGGGGCAAGATAGTAATAGAAGCATGAGTTTGTGCCAGGTAGATCATGTCAAACCAATCTTGTGGAGTTCTATGAATGGGTAACATCAGAACTGGACAGTGGAAAGCCTGTGGATGTATTATTCTTGGACTTTAGCAAGGCGTTTGACTCTGTCCCCCACAATGGTCTGGTGGAGAAACTGACAGGGTTGGAAGTAGGCCCTTTGATGGTCAGATGGATTGATAACTAGCTAGCTGGATGCACTCAGAGAATAGTGGTTGGTGGGGAGCTCTCTAATCCTAGCGAGGTCATTAGTGGGGTACCGCAGGCTTCGGTCCTGGGTCTGATCCTGTTTAATGCATATATATCAGATACCAGGGAGGGTATAGGGTATGAAATGAGTCTCTTCGCTGATGACTTCAAGATGGGAGCAGTAGTTGAGGGGGAAGAGGGGAGGTTGACCCTACAAGAGGACTGGAACACCCTGGAAAGTTGGACTCACATCTGGAAATTAAATTTCATTATCACCAAGTGCAAGGTGTTACATCTTGGGAGGGGAAACCCTAAACACAGATACACCCTGGGAGGGGAGGTGCTGGAGGCCTCAACAGGGGGAAAAGACCTAGGGGTCATGGTGGATGCATGTATGAATAACTCCGAGCTGTGCATCATAAGGGGGATCACCTCTAGGAGCAGGGAAGTGATTCTGCCACTGAACAATGAACTGATTAGACCACACCTTGAGTACTGTGTACATACTGGAGACCATACTTGAAGAGTGACATACAGCTCCTGGAGAAGGTACAGAGGAAGGCAACTAAGATGTTATGAGGACTAGAGGATTTGACTTATGAGGACAGACTTGAGGAGCTCTGCCTGTTTTTATTGGAGAAGAGGAGAGATGGGGGCGACATGATTGAGATCTTCAAATACCTCAAGGGAATAAATAGTATAAACATGGAGGAGATCTTTAGACTAAGGCAGGGAGGTATCACCAGTGCAGCATAGATGATTGGCATGTTCATCAGCAAGAAATGCTCTTATTAATGGTGTAAGAAAATTTTTTGCTTATGAGCATGCCAATCATCTATGCTGTTCAGTAATTTACCAGAAATAGGCAAACTCCACCCAACAATAATGAGAATTATAATTTGAAGAACAAAAGAGGCAATTTCCCTGGACACTCTCTTCTCATGTAGGTATCACCAGAGGGCATGGTTTGAAGTTGGAAGGTGGAAGGGTGAGGGGGAAAAGAGGAGGAGGTTTTTCACTGAGAGGGCGGTGGATCCTTGGAATGCGCTGCCAGGCAAGCTGGTTCAGAGATCCACAGTGGAGGGCTTCAAGAAAGGGTGGGACAGACACAGAAAGTGGATGTATCAGATGATGGCCTGGCCCAGGGGCCTGGGGATGGATGATAGGGGTTTCTGGAACACTAGGGGGGGAGGGCCTTGGTACCCAACTAGAGATTTGAGGATCAAGCGGACTCAATAGACCATAAGGCCTAATCTGCTGGCAATTAGTATGTTAGTGTGTTAAGCAAGTTTAAGAAATAAAAAGCAAGCTCAAAATTTCAAACATCCAGAAAATAAATAGAAATTTTTAGAAAATCAAATAAGAGAAGGAAAATAATATTTTAGAGAAGATTATGTAAATGTAAAGGAGACACTGCAGAGAATGATAAATATAATGACAGGCAGTTGTTCAAAATAAACAGGAATTTGCACCAATACCATGAGGCATCAGATAGATTTCAAACAAGAACAGAAAAAGATAGAAGAATGGCATTATATGACAATCAAGGTATTCTTACTGTAAAAAAGGAAGAAATAGAAGGAATTTTCTTAGATTTCTTTAAAGAACTATATAAAGGAAAAAACAAACCTACTATTACAGAAATACAAGCTTACTGTGAAAATACATTGTCAAATAAAGTAATTGAGAAAGACTGCCTCATGTTTAAAAAGACAATAAGCGTAGAAGAGATAGATTTATTTATTTTATTTACTTATTTGTATTTAGGATGACCTCTTTGAGCCGAGGGTTCTTTTACAAAGGTTCTAGGTCAAGACAATAAGGACAACAAGGTACAAAGCATAACATAATCATTACAATGGAACTTATAAAAAAAACAGACAAGTAAGGTAATAATAATAATAATAGTAGCCCAAGGCATTGTCAAGGAATTGTGTTGCAAGCTAATTATACAGTACAAGTCATAGGTGGCTCAATGAAGCTTTGTTAGGAGTGGGTTAGTGGGAAAAGAGAAAAGAGAAAAGAGTGGTGGTGAAGGGGGTGGTACGGGAGAGAAAGAGGGAAGAGGGGAGAAATAGGGAAGGCATTGCGTTAGGTATGTGATAGATGGGAAATAGCAAGGGATGAGGAATAGGGGGATGAAAAGGAAGAGGAGACAGATGGGGCTATGGAATCCTTGGCAAAAGAAAAAACACCTGGACTGGGCATCTTTACAGTAAAATTTTGCTTAAAATTTAAAACAGAGGTGCTGGACACCACATCTCATGTCACGCCGGCTACCCGGGTTCAGGAATGAGCCTGGGTCATCGGGGGTCGGACGGAGGAGGGAGAGGACTACAGCAGGCTACCAGCTGGTGGGCCTCTACCTTGGGATAGGGGTAGTAGGCCTCCTCAGAGCTTGGCTGCCCTCCGGTGGAGGCCGAAGAAGCTGTTCCTCTCTGAGGACCTTCGGTGTAAGCCACTCTGGGGAGGGAGTAGGAGACCCCATCTGGAGCTGTGGTGCACATGTGTGCCTCCATGTGCATGGGCTACTACTTCCAGAAGTCTCAGGTGTAGGTTCACGGGAGAAAAACAGAGGAAAAATCTGGGGTCTGCTGAGGATGATACCTCCGGACTGGCTCTGGGGATCTGCCGGGGCACACATGGTGCTACAAGTCCCCAAAAGACCCTAAGTCCGGTAGGCTGGTGGACGATGAGGGAAGATAAAATAAGTTGAAAAAAAAATTTTAAACAGAATAATCCCAAAACATACAGGATTTTTTTCTGGAGATTCAGAACTTCATTATATTATTGCCCAAGCCATATAAGCATGAAAGGAAAGTGGAGAACTACTGACCAATTTCCATTTTAAGCACAGATTATAAAATATTTACCAAAATACTGAATAGTAGACTAATGCACTCTATCAATAAGATAATACACCAAGACCAGAACTTTTTTTTAAACCGGGAAGAACTATACACAAAGGAATACACAAGATACATTTATGAGAATATACTACTATAAAGGGTATGGATACCATAGCACTCTCTCTTGATGCACAAAATGCTTTATATATTATAGAGTAGCATTACATTATAGGAGTTTTGAACTATTTAGGTATCCCAAAGTAATTTATTGAAATGATGTTGGCATTATGCACAGTACCTACAACCAGATTATAATTTCATAGGAAACTCACAAATATGTTTTCAAAAAGTAATAATAATAATAATACATTTTATTTTGGTGGCTTATTTTAAAACCAAGAATCCTAACAAAGTAAAAACCACATAATCACAAAACTTTCACCACAACATAATCAACAAAACATCTTAAAAACAAATAATCATAAAATCTTAAAAATTTTCCATCAGTTAAATACCATAAGCTTGACTCCATAGCCAGGTTTTCAGTGCTTGTTTGAAGCCCTCCATGGTCATGTGATCACGTAACCGGGGTAGAGAATTCCAGAGGGTAGGGGCAGCATACATAAATGTTCTAGCCCCAGAAGAACATACCCTCGTAATCTCTAGCAACCCCTCGTTGGCTGAGCGGCATGATTGCCCGGGGCAGTGAGGAACCAGGAGCTCTTTAAGGTAGTCTGGGCCAAGTCTGTGTAGGGCTTTAAAAGCCAGAAGACCAACCTTAAAAGTGATCTGCCACCGAAATGGCAGCTAGTGCAGTCCATGCATCATCGGCAAAATATGACAGGACCACGAGGATCCCATTAACAGCCATGCCACAGCGTTCTGCATTAGCTGCAGGTGGTGGATTTCTACCTGAGGTAGCCCTAGGTAGAGGGAGTTGCAATAGTCCAAGTGCGAGGTCACAAAGGCATGGATCAAAGTAGGAAGGTCACCTAATGGAACAAGGTGCCTGATCCTGGCGATATTCCTCAGATTGTAGAATGAGGATTTGACAACAGCTGACACCTGGGAATACAGGGTCAGCTCATTGTCAAAAATTACCCCCAGGTTCCACACCTGTTCAGAGGTTGGGAGTGGCTCACCCCCAAGGTATAAGCCAGAGGGTGAACCCCACCCAACCTCTCTATCCGGTGACCTGGCTCCACAACCAGTACCTCAGTCTTATCAGAGTTCAACTATAACCAACTGGTATTCATCCACTCCTGGATTTCAGCAAGGCAGTTATTAAAGACTGAGACAGCTCAATCCTGGTCGGGGGCCAAAGAAAGGTAGTGCTGGGTATCATCTGCATAGCAGTGAAACCTCAGCCCATACCTTCTTACAATGTCTCTGAGGGGCAGCATATACATTGCAAACAACATGGGGGACAGCACTGAGCCCTGAGGAACTCCACACGAGAAAGAGACCGGGACCGAGGAAAAACCCCCAGACACCACCCTCTGAGATCTTCCCGTGAGAAATGATGTAACACCACTTGAGGACTATACCCGACAGTCCACAAATCAACCTCAGGTAACCAAGCAGTACCCCATGGTGCACAGTGTTGAACGCTGATAAGACATCTTGGAGAACCAGTATGGAGCAGTTCCTCCCATCTCTAGCCATGAGGAGATCACTGAGCACCTGAACCAGCACTGTCTCGGTACTATGCTTCTTTTGAAATCCAGGCTGGAGGGGTTCATAGATGGCATGGATGGTCAAATGGTCCTCCAGCTGTATGGCCACTACTTTCTCAATCACCTAACCCACAAAGGGAAGGTTAGTGACTGGTCTGTAGTTAGCAAGACAGTCTGGGTCCAAAGAAGCTTTCTTCAAGAGTGGTGTTACCACCGCCTCTTTCAGGGAGCTTGGAAACTCACCGGTCTCCAAGGAGCACCAGACTATTTGAGCTAGGACCAGGTCAATGACATCACTACAACCCAAAATTAGGGAAGTAGGTCCCAGATCCAGACTATAGTATGTAAGGCGCACACTCTGGACAATCCGCATGACATCCATGAAAGCCAGCCGGCCAAAGGTACTCTAAGAAGAAACAAGATATAAGACCTGCACTGGTCTACTGCAATGCCCATAGAGTGTGGTGGTTGGAAAGCCGATCTGATGTTTGCCACCTTATTTGCAAAAAAGTGAGCAAGTTCATCACACTCTTCTTGCGAAAAGGCTTTCTGGACTTGTAGACAGGTTGGGTTGCATGTTCTGTTCACAGTTCGGAACAGATGAGCTGGTCAATTTTGAGCAGCTGCAATCTCCCCGGACAGGAACTCTGCCTTCTTACGGGAGATTTCAGATTGATAGACTTGATAATGGTCCATCAATCTAAGGCAGTCAGCATCAAGAGCGGACTTCCGCCAACAATGTTCCAACCTTCGTCCAAGTCGCTGCATCTCCCCTCATAGTCCCATCAAACCATGGGGATCGAGGGTGAAGGGAGAGTGAACGAACATGGACAGGAGCAATGATATCCAGAGCCATTGTAATGGCCACATTATAAACCACCATGAGGGTTTCTGGGTCATTATTTGCCTCTGAGAAGGACGAGAATTCTAGGGCCACCATTAGGCCTTGAGAATTTATATCTCACAAAGGGCAGCACTGAATCATCTCTACAGGGTTTGGCCTACAAAAGGGGGGCACACAAACTAAACCCCGCAGTGTAATGATCAGACCATCCAACTGGTTCCACCCCCAAGTTGGAAGCCTCAATCCCCAGGAGGAAGACTAAGTCAAGAGAGTGACCCTGATTATGAGTGGCAGTGGAAACAACCTGTGTGAGGCCCAGAGATGTCATCAACTGGAGGAAGTGCTGACTAAAATGCAAGAGTTCATTATTGACCCACACATTAAAGTCACCCAGGACCATCAGCCTAGGTGACTCAAACACCATGTTGATGACGAAGTCTGCAATTTCCTGGAGGAGTTGTTTCTCATCACCTGGTATATAGTAGATGAGAACAATCCTACAGCCTACACCTGCCACCATGGTACACTCAAATGACTCAGTCTCCCCCACTGGTACATTTGTGAAGTTAAGTTTGGATTTAAAGTAGACCACTACCCCCCTGTAACCAAATCTCAGGCAGTGTATGACCAAGTACCCAGCCAGAACTGCAGTCTCCAAAATGGGGCCAAAATTCTCATCCAGCCAGGTCCCTGTGATGCAGAAGAGTAAGACAAAGCTGCTCATTGTCACCATCTTTATTTATGTCAGGGGTTGTTAACCTTTTTTGGTCTGGGTCCCCCTGGCCAAGTATGAGCCAGGTCCTGGACCACCTACCAACCGTCTGCTGATTTCTTATGTTGCTACATGTTTTGTACTGCCATTATACATACTTGTATAAAACACTAACCAAAGGAATACACAAAACAACTTTAAACCAATTAAAAGAACTGTTTTTGTTGTTGTAGTTGTAAAACAACAGGGTCAGAAAATAAAATAATAAAGTAATGCAAAATACACATTTTATTATAATGCAGAGATATTAATGTGACACCTGAGCTTGGTGTAAGGATCAAAGTCTGTCAATCCTTGGTAATATTTTTAAAGGAGATATTAACGCTTATTACATTCTCCAGTACAGCAGGTATTGTTGTCTTACCTAGCTGGAATCCAGATTCACAGGCAGCATGCAATGCTAGGAAGACCAGGGTAGACTGAAAGCAGTGACTCCTGGACTTCAATCTGAGAGAAGGAACAGGGTTCTTATTAAAACAAATAGTTAAAGGGCAAGTAGCTCAGAGTTTGTACAGACCAGCAAGCCAACTCTCAGTTCCCAAACTAATTTTTGTTTTCAATGGGGCTGACAGAACTTACAGACCAGGAAGAGATGGAATCATTCACAAATACATTTGCGAGGAGGACTGGGATATTTTTGAATAATCACTGCAGAGCTGATTTAGGGACCGGACGGAGAGTGAAGAGGCCACAAATACATCTGCAAGGAAGACCAGGATGTTTCTGAATGGAGAGAAAGAATGTATGAGGCAGGAGAGACCTGCAGTAAATCAGGCAAGCAACCACAAAAGCAATTATAGTGGTAAGGCACCACAGTTCTGGCTAATGGGGCACAGCAGATGATAATCAGTTTTACTGATGTTTAATGAGGCTACCAAATACAAACTTCAGGCACACATTATCTAAGCCATTACCACCATTAACATCTAACTGGAGCATGTGCTGTTAATGCGGTGCATTCACAGTGATGTTAATGAATGTTAAGACCCAAAACAGCATATGTTATGAGCCAAAGTGCCTTTGTTTTACTTTACTTTTATTGCATGCAGACAGCAGCTATTATAAAGTCTATTGTAGCATGGTTCTGTTTTTTCAGGCAATCTGCAGCCCCCACAGCAGTCACTCATGGACACCCTTGGGGATCTGGACCCCTGGTTGAAAACCCCTGATTTATATGATACATGGAAGTTTTCTTATTCAAAATTCATGTGAATAATAAAATAGAAGGAATCTCAGAAGAGAAACAAAGCTTCACGGTAAATGCCTACAGAAATGACCTATTACTGCTGGTAAGCAATTCAGTAGATAGCAAGAAAGAAGTAATTGTTGAGATCAAAGAATATTGTAAAATATCATGTTATTGCTTAAATGAAGGAAAGTTGGAAATCTTGACAACTAAAATGTCTACAGCAAATATATATATATATATATATAAATATACAACAAAGATGGTGCATGGATTGCATCACAAGTCCTATGAGGACAGGTTGAAGGCACTGAACATGTACTCCCTGGAGAAGAGGAGGGAGAGAGGGGATATGATAGAGACATACAAGTATCTTACAGGGAGGAACAGGGTGCAGGAATGCACTATTTTTAAGCGAAAAAGATGTTCCAGGACTAGAGGGCATGGATGAAGTTGAGGGAGGACGATTCAGAGGAAACGTGAGGAAGAATTTCTTCACAGAACGGTGGTGGACAAGTGGAACACCCTGTCAGAGGAAGTGGTGGGGGCTGAAACAATCACGGGATTTAAGAATGCATGGGATAGACATAAAGGAATTCTGGAGGTCAGGGGTAAGGGGCAACAGACTTCCTGGAAAAAATAAACTGAACTTACAAACTTAAATGGCAGACTGGGTGGGCCATAGGCCCTTATCTGCCGACAATGTCTATGTATCTATGTATGTATCTATGTAAAGGGAATTCAAACATGTTTCCACTCAAAAGTAATAATCACAAGATGGACTATTTAGGAATCAGTTTAGCATTCCCAATAAAGGACTCACAACAATGTAATTATATTGTTCTGAGTAAAAAAAGTACAAGATAAACTTACGTTATGGAGCAAGATGAGAATGCCATTATGGTGTAAGAGCCACCTGATTAAAATGAATCTAATAGAATTAATTTCATACATTACAATCTGTCACAACTGAAGTTTCTAAAAAGTGTCTTAAGACAATAAATAACATAATAAAAGATTTTTCTTGGGACAAAGGAAAACCAAGAATAGCATGGCAAAACTCTGCCTCCCAAAGGAAAGAGGTGGATTAGCATGTCCAGATATTAGAGCGTATTAATTATCCTTTCAGATACAAAAAGTAATAGAATGAGCCTTTGACCTGAGGCTGTTACAACTTTTATGGATGCATTTCTAAAAGAAACAACAGGAGAAAAGGTATCCATCCAATCAATATGGTTTGGACCTTATATAAAAAAAAGCAAAGTGAGATAATTCAAAACTATGCAAAAAATAAAATAGAATATACAAAAAAACAGATAAAGGCACAACTGAGTCCTTATAATCTATAGAACAATCTTTTATTTACAATTTTAAGGCAACATTTTTAAATTTTTAAATTTGTTCAATAAAGGAATTGATGGAGGCATCTGATAAATGCTAACTCATTTGAGTGATATGCATAATGTCCAGATTCCGTTAGAATGAAATTTCATGGAATTTTTGAAATTCTGCTGAAATTTCACTGATGCCAGAAAAGGAATGGTGGAATTCTGCTGCAGAAAATGGTTGTGGAATGATTTTCTGACGAAAAAAATGCTGTTCTGCAGAATATTATTCCGTGGATCTCAATATTTTTAGTGGAAATGGTTTTGGTATGATTTTCTTCAGAAAATGCTGTTCTGCAGAATATTATTTCATGGATCATAGCAGGCAAAATTCCATAGAAGAGCCAGTGAAATTCTGCCAGAAATTCCACCAGCAGAACAGTCATTCTGTGTTAATTTCACTGGTGGAATTCCGCATTCTGAACAGCACGGAAGCAATAAGACACAAAGAAGGTGTGCATAGAACAGATTTTACTGCATGCCCAGGGGTGTAGTGATTCAGAAGGCCACATGCTGAGTGTCTTCACCCACTGGAAGTGTGGTAAAATCTGCTCCATGCACACCCCTGGAGTGTCTTATTGTGCTTATAAAATGGGCCCTTTTAAAAAAAAAATTACAGTAGGAAAAAGAATGTTTATATATAGAACCGATAGATTCACTTGTGTGCATGTATGATAAAATAGCCTTTCTGCCCACTGCAAATGATGTCAATGATAATATCATAGTATTACTGCTGGACAAAGTTTGTTCTTTGCGAGCATCAAGATTCAAGATATAGAATGTCTATCATGGAATACATGGATTCAAAATTCTGCTCAGTTCCTCTTGCAGAATGTTTCTCTCCTAACATTCTGTACACAAACAACAAAGGCATCTTCTACAGCCAAAGACTCATTTATCTCACTGCCAGGGCAAGCAGAAGAGATTTCCCTGATGAGCAGGTAAAGATAGAATGGGGAATTTTCACTGTCAGCAAAGAAACAGTTGTAATGAAAACTATAAACAATACTTCATGTTTCTAATTTGTTTATGTGTGCAAGGAAGCTGTGAAGATCAGGTAAACAACATTTTTTTTTTATTTAAGATTGTTTTATTTTTAAGGCCCAGTTGAGTTTTTTTTTTTACAGTGTAAAGGTAGCAGCAATGTTTGTGATGGAAGATCAATTCTGGTTGCAGGGGGACTGATGGAAGATAGTTTGGTTGTAGGAGAACTAATTTGCTCATTGGGTGATGCGGTTTAGGACCAGGATGATTGTACTTGAAACAGATTCCATGCATGGTTACGTGATATATTTTGACCAATGAGACTTCCTTATTGTGGATGTCAATTTTATAATATCATTTAAACAATACTTAAAATGCAAAAAATAATTCAATTTTCATAAAAAAGGATACTGTACATATATTCAGTTTAAAGATGTATATAGAAAGTCATATGACAGATGGGAAAGAGCAACTCTAATGCAAATATTCTTGGAAGAAAATTTAACAAGACTATTGGAATTCAATGCAAAAGGTTTATTTGTGTTGTTACTTGTAAAGCTGACTTCAATGAAACAGAAATGTTATAATTAATGTAAAGCAAAATGGGAACTTGATTTAAGTCACAAATAATGAGCAGGCATTGGGACAATACGCCATAATTGATTAACAAATATAAAAGTTTTAGGAATAAGACAATCCAATATAAGATATTAAATTGATCTTAGTATACACCTGCTAGGCTGTTTAATTTATGGATTTATTGGATTCCTCTAAATGTTGGCACTGTGACTGCCTGGAAGCAGATTTTTTACATTGCTTTTGGAGATGTCCATTAGTAGTGAACTGGTGGAAAACAACATTTGATATTTTAAAGCAAATTCTGGAGGAGGAGCTGTCTTTTTATTACCAATTCACATTTTTGTTGTGGGGGGGTAATACAAGTCAAGAATAGATTCTGTTTTTCAAAGAAAGAAACAAATGAGGAAAAATATGCCTATTAAAGAGTGGAGGAAGCCATTTCTAGACACTTTATATTCAGATTTTTTTATAGCCATGATTTAACAAAAGATCCATATGTATGTACTGTAAGGTCACAAATTGGGAGAGGGACATCTTTTCCTGAAAAGATTATTTTAAAGAATATGTATGAGTTAAGAGATCACTGTGCAGCTGTGAATAAATAAAGAATTCAATATATGTAAATGTAACATGTGGCTTCCAACTTCTGTATGCATCTACTTGATTCTCCAATAAAATTTTAATTGCAAAAAAGGCTGCTTGTCATAGCCAGCAGATGTCTAAGGGCACATGGAACTAGAGGTCACATATTCGAAGCGTTGCCATGGTGCAAATAAACAGAGACACATACCAACAGGCTATCACATGGCTGACAGCCTGTCAGCATGGCTGCTGCTACTATATTTTCAAGTTACCTTTAGCAGGTTACTATGTGGTTAGTGCGATCCTAATAAATACACCACTTCAAAAAAAAAAGTACTAAAGCAAACTCAACACAGGGAACAATAGGAGAACAAAGGCACTCAATAAATTAACAAGCAGTGGCCAAAGGCATCAAGCTCTTCCTCTATGGCTGTGTTGGTTATACACAAGTGTAGATCAAGCTTTAACTAATGGAAGGAATAATATCTGAAGACAGCCACAATGTTTGCTCCAGGTGCATTTTGCTGCTACAGTCAGAACTATTTGCTGTCTGCTGCAGTGCAGCACCTAGTTCACTTATCATTGCAGACTGTCTTAAGCTAGCTGCAGGATTAGTTTCTGGTTCCTCCCTGGCCTTAGGCCCACTTACAGACATTCCAACCATAAGTTTTACTGATTCCAGGCTAAGGCACACTTAGAATGCCAGCCCTCCAACCTACACCCCCCCCCAGCTTGGTAAATTATATCCCAGTATAGACCACTGATACTGCCTATGACTAAGCTACAAATGGTAACTGCTATATACCTATGACTAAGCCACTACTGGTAGCTGCTATATACCTGTTGGAACGAAATGTAATTTGCAATATAATTTTGAATAATTATGTTCATTGTACAGCTTGATGTATGGCCATGATTCCTGGTAGCAGTTATAATTTTACTGTATATAAGACTGTGTAACCTGAATGTAATGTATATAATGGATAATTGTGTACAATGTTCAACCTGGATGCTCTCATGACAATGCTACCTGCGTGTAACTGCACTTCACTGTTTGTAACTAACTGTAATATGTAAAGTTAATATTGAATATCTCTGTTTTCTGACATAGATCCTTTGCAAATGAGTCTCTGACTCAAAGGTATGCAATTCTGATACAGTAAATAAGTAAATAAATAAATACATAAAGCTTTCATGTGCACTGGCCTAAGGGACATAAGTGGCACCTCTACAGTGTTAGAGTCTACAGTACATGTGATTGCTCCCCTGGGAATGTTGGATAGCATCTGGTCATGGAAGTGATCAGTGGGCTGTGCCAGCATCTGTTATTTGAGGCCATACCAGTGAATGGGGTGAGGGGTGTGTGGAGCAAGGGGTCCTCTCTGTGTGAGTAGATGGTGGCACTGTGGTGTGGGGTCTGCTAGACTACCAAGGAATTACATATTATTGAAAGCAATGGGTAATCAGGAGAAAAGGGTGTGTTGGACACCAGTGAATGGGATGCATATTTACTTCTTGGTTGATTGAGGGGAGAGGAGCTGCTAGGCACCAAGGAGATGTCCAAATAACAGCACAAGGGGTGATTGGGAAATGGGAGGGGGGGTCCTCAACACACCAGCGAATGAGAATCAGTGCTAAGGGGACAAGTGCATGCAAATGATCCCAAAGTGCACATGCAATCACCCCTTAGTGATGTGCATGCGCGATAGACTCATTTGAACGACAGAGCTGTATAATGCCCACAAGAGCCTTGGTACTGTCCTGTTTTGGGCAGTGCTATCTCTTGTGGGCTCCCCTGTGGGCAATATTCAGCCTTGGGCCATAAATGTGTAGAGCACAGTCACTTTGTGGTACAATGGTTCAGCCATGTATTTAGACAATTAGCACACTCCTTTAGGGTGTGCTGTCTCCCTGAATATAACTCAGAACTGGCCATGCACTCTGTGCCATGTAGAGGTGTGGCCTGCATGGCACTATTGGCTGGCTCTGAATATGGGGGCCACTGTTGTCCTTTAAATTACGCTACCATACCAACTTGAGTCCTCCCACTCATAACAGCAGCCAGTCAGCAAGTTTTTCTTTATTGCAGCCCCTCTCTTTTTTGACCCATTACCTTGACCATAGTGCCAGGAGCTGACAATTTAAAATCAGCTGCTTGTTTCTGTCTCTGGTGCACTAGGAAAGGGAGAGATGGGTGGGGAAAAAGACACCCAAATAATACATACCATGAGTAGCATGCATTATTCAAAAATCCTTTGGCTATTCAGAAAGTCCATTATTTATAGTGGTTGAGAAATACTATTAGTTGCTTGCACATAAAGTCAAACAGGGCCACCCCAAATATGTTGGTGCTCTCAGCCAGAGCATAAGCAACATGGAGACAGAAGTACAGGTACCTCACCTCACCTCACCTCACAAGAAACAGTCTCAGGCTGCCTTACGTTGTATATCTTACCTTTTATTTTATGTGGAAAGTGCAGCAGCATAGCATAGGTCACCACAAATCCCAATATTTCCCATATACAGAACATGCAATTTGTCAAGGTGCCTGCCCCTTTATTATTGACTGATTAAATACTGTGCTCAATTAAAGTGACATGTGCAGCAAAATGTGATTAGAAAGTGCTGGCAGCAAATAAATAAATAAATCAAACACTGTTTCCACTTCAACCCACACATACTTCTGGTGAGCAGATTAGATAATGTTTAATGTTAACTTTTATCTAGTATTTCATACTGCTCACTAAATAGCAGTCTCACATATAGAATAGTTAGTAATTTATGTAAACTTATTTTGATAAGGATATTACTTGCTTAATAATGCCATATTCTTCACTGCTAATACAAGTATGCCAGGGTGAGAAAGAATATCAAAGTCATAAGATTAATTAAAGGTAATCTCCAGGAAACACACTATTAAGTGCACTATAACCACTACAAATGACAGTAAAGGCTAAACCAAAGTTCACATTAAAGCACAGCAAGAGTTTTGTTACAGCACAGTGACAACCAGAGGATCCTGGAAAAACTGGTAACATTGTTCCCTGTAAGAGACTCTAGCACCATTAATGTGTTAGACACATTCACATTTGGATATGCATATTGCTGTAGACAAAATAGTGCATGATTACTATACAGGTTAACATATAAATAATAGCACCCAGGTAGGAATGGTGCAAATTCCATGCAGTCATTCAGTCCAGGGTTATTCAATACTCCCAGGGTGTATATCCCATGACCATCCTTACATGTGAGGGTATTGTTCGGCCCCCCTCCTCATGGACCAGGTCTCACCCTTTCTATTCCTGTGTAGACAAATTTGTAATGTTGCCCTTGGATTTTACATGCATTGACAAAACATTAATGAGGCATTCTTTCTCAGTATCACTTGATGCTCCCCTACTCCTATTTTACATTTTCTTTTGGTTTTACTAACATAAAACTTTCTATTGACTGGTGTGAGTGGGGGTGTGGGATGAAGGGTGGGTGGGGGTGGCATTCAGTTGGGGTGGGGGTCTGCTAGACTATCAGGGAATTATTATTATCACCAATGGGAATGGGGAGGGGGACACTAGACACCAGGGAACAGGATGTACATTTTCTTCTGGGGCAATTAGAGTAAGAGGGGTCCACTAGACACTAGGGAATGGGATAAACATTTCCTTCAGGGGAGGTCAGGTAGTGGCAGGCCCACTAGCCTACCAGAAAGATGTCTAAATAACAACACTAGGCTTGTTCAGGGGGTGGAGGACCACTAGACACCAGGGACTGCATTACAGTGGACTACATGGGTGTTTGGAGGAAGTAAAGCCATAGCACCCAGTTAAGTCCAATGTTTCAAAGGCAGTAAATTGCATCATGATGGCAGCTGTTTAATACAACCAACACCTATGACTATACTGCTGGGCCCTTTATGTATGAGGGATCCATCGTTTACATACTGTAGTATTATATTTTTTGTCAGAAAATGGTCTTTATAATTTAAGCAATGTGATTGGCTGCCTGGCATAACAGATGGTACATTAATTTATGGCTAGAGCCTGGCAAATAACAAGTGCCATTACAGCCTGCTTCAAACATAATCTGATATTAATGTGCCAGTGCCAATTTTCAACATGAAAAGCCATCATTTTTTCCCAGTTGGTTAGCGATGAATTTGCCACCACCCAACCACCACCACCACCCTGCTTGCAAACCCTGCCCAGATCCCCACTGCAGTTCTTTGGTTTTAAAAGCCTAACCTATTCTAAAAATAAAGCCTGTTTCTTGAAATCATTTCAGTCCATGGAAAAAACTGCCAAGATAAAGGTGGCGGTTGTTCACTGCAGTATGCTACCACAGCTCGCGCCATTCACAGGTTCATCCAAACTATTTTCCATGCAGACAAACAAACCCAAAAATAAAATGTAAGAAACAGCAGATAACTTTTTATTTTCAAACAGCATAACTTTCTTGAGCTGCACACTACTGCACTCCATCTCAGAAGACAGCGCTGTTTGAAACTGGCATGGCAGACACATGCCACAAATGAAAAATACCAATCAGAAAGAAGAAATATCTCTCTCAAAATTAAGCTCAGCATGCTGCTTTCTCATGCTCCAACTCATGGCTAATAAAAGTAAATAAAAAAACAGTAGTGCACTGCACTGTGATCTGTGTGTGTGTGTGTGTGTGTGTGTGTGTGTGTGTGTGTGTGTGTGTGTGTGTGTGTAGAGTGTAGAGGGGGAGAAAGACAAAACTCAAAGCAAGCAAAGTAAAAAAAAAGCTTAAAAGAAACATAGCTGCTCCCTCTAGTGGTGATTGTACTACAGTGACTACTTTACCAGAACAGTTCATTTTAAGTGCTTTTTTAATTTATGTTTTATATATATATATATATATATATATAATTATGTTTTCTTTTAAGAATGTTCATGTATAGCCTATTTTCTAAGTGCAATATTACCCTCCAGAGTGGGTGGTATGGACAATACCAGACCTTTCAGGGGCTATAAGACCCTTTGCCTGTGACATTGGCCTCATTACACCCCTAGGCAGTCCGGTATTGCCCGATACTGCTCATCCTGTCAGGTATTATTGCTTGCTGTTATCACACTGCCACATTAGAGCAATGCACTGGTGGCCTCTGAATAAGGCATTTCCTAGACCATTATTACAGTTTTTAGTCAGTGTGGTACAAACCTGGATAGTGCTGTGCCAACCTTTTGAATATGGTGGTCAGCTATAGGGAATGTGCCTGGTGCAAAACATTTTAAATTTCCAGCTTATTTCTGCCTCTCTATCACAGGAAAGGTGCGTGGTGGGTGG
Source organism: Neoceratodus forsteri (assembly GCA_016271365.2). Taxonomy (NCBI): domain Eukaryota; kingdom Metazoa; phylum Chordata; order Ceratodontiformes; family Ceratodontidae; genus Neoceratodus; species Neoceratodus forsteri. The sequence continues at coordinate 367,057,542 of CM028137.1, forward strand.
AAAAAGACTGGTATTGAATTGGAGGATGACCAGGAGATTAGGACTCACAACCAGGTATAGTGAATTGACTGTGTTACTGTTTTTTCACCCATACCACCCAGCCAAATAAGAATATGAACACTGAATACGTGGCCCCCTAAATATGAATACATGGCCAAATATTTTATTTGCACAACCCCACAGTCTATATTATTTTTCTCTCAGTGTCTGACTGTCAGAATCACACATGAAGGCAAAAAATACAAACTCTAGCAAGAGCCAATATGGCTGCAAAATGATGGTATTGTGGGTAGTGAGAAATGTGTAAAAAAGAGTGTGTGAGAAATCATTGAGAAGGAAATAATATAGTTTTATTATGGGAAAGCTGAGTAATGTTGCAAGAGATAATATCAAAATAATATTGTTATAGTTTTGTACATGTTATATGAAGGAATAGATATAGCTATGTATGTATTTTCATAGAAGTTTGTGTCAGTGCAGTGAATAGCACTGACAATTGTTTTACATGCTTTTTCACCTGTACTAGTAAGAAAAACAAAGGAAATACTAAGAAAAAGGGAGATGGCTGTTTGTTGTTTTTGTTTGTACAGTTATTCAAGTTTGTATAAGTAGCAAAGTTTGGACCTGTGATGTCCCAGTTTTTTTTTTTTTACCTGGGGAGACCCACCAAATTGAAGCTTGTTTACATGTGCAACCTGGGAGCACAAGCAAGTTAAGTGACTTGCTTAGGGTCACACAGCATATTGGTGCACTAATCACACTACCTCTGCATTATCTTTGTACTCTGAGAAGAGTACTATGATTATAAACACTTGTTATCAATGTCTACTGCATGTAACTATAGAAAACAGTTAACTTAATATATACATCCAGGAGCAATGTTTTTATTTATTTATTTAACCAGGTATAGCATACTAAGCTGAAAACTTTTTACAGGAGTGACCTGGGAGCACAAGGAGGTTAAGTGACTTGCTCAGGGTCACACAGTATGCAAGTGGAAGCTGTGGGATTCAAACCCAGGTCTGGTCTGCTGGATGTCACCAGATTTGCAGCTCAGAGCCTTAGACCACTGCACTATACTGCCTCAGAAGACAGACATAATAAGCATTTTTTTTTAACTATATACTGTATGCAATACAGTAGCAGTAAATGTCAAGGAATCAGGTTAATTACATCACCTGTACTAGTAAGAAAAACAAAGGAAATACTAAGATGTTATGTTGTTGGGATTCCTTCTAGGATTTGGTGACAGAAGCACAGGAAGATCAGCGGACATGCTGAAGGTCACAGTAGTATTTTCTCAACTTAGTGTCCATATTTTACACAGTATTCCATTCAAATCACTAGTCCACATTGCGAGTGTTTTGGTCTTTACACTTCTTAACAATGACAATAAAAACTGCAAGCAGTTGTAACTAAAGCAGTACTGCACATCTGTAATTTTTTTCAGCTAAATCTCCTTTTTCATTCCTGCATCAATATGTTTTGTAAAAAAATTTAATCCATTGACAGTTCTAGAAATGCTGGAGGGGTGGGCTCGGTGCATGGGGAGGGGGCCCTGTTGTAGTTTCTATGATCGACACATTATCTTTCCTATGTACTTAAAGAAACAGCATCCCTGTCTCAGTCTCTCTCCTGCATGCAATACACTAACAATAAATGTCAAGGAATCAGATCAATTACACCAGATAACCCAATTGAGATCTTATGTTGTTAGAGCCCCTTCTAGAATTTGATGGCAGAAGCACTGGAAGGTCAGCAGACTTGCTAAAGGTCACAGTGTTGTTTTTCAACCTAGTGTCCATATTTTACACAGTGTTTCATTCAAATCACTAGTCCACATTGCTATTGTTTTGGTCTTTGCACTTCTTAACTATGACGATAAAAAATACAAGCAGTCATAAATAAAGCAGTACTGCATATTAATATTTTTTTCGGCTTAACCAGTGTTTCATGAAGGACTTTAGACACTCTCCTTTTCTCATCTAGCTTGAACTCTCTCACTGTCTTTGCTGTCACTACTTCTAGGGGCAGACTGTTCCAAGACTCCACCATCCTTTTGGTGAAGAAAAACTTCCTGATGTTGGTTTTGAATCTATTTCCCTGTAGGTGCATGCTGTGCCCACTAGTTAATGTAGAAGATCTTTCTCTGAAAAGATACTGAGTTTGTACTGAGTTAATTCCTTTGAGGAATTTGAATGTCTCAATCATATCCCCCGTCCCTCCTCCTTTCCAGTGAGTACATCTTGAGATGGCTGAGTCTTGACTCATAGGGTTCTTGATGAAGTCCGTTTGTCATCTTCGTAGCTGTCCTCTTAACGGTCTCCAGATGATCTCTGTCTTTCTTAATGTGTGGTCTCCAGAACTGGAAGCAATACTCTAGGTGCTTCCTCACCAAGGACCTGTACAGCGGGATTATCACCTTGCATTTTCTGCTTGTGATACCCTTATCTATACATCCTAGGATGCATTAGCTTTCTGTGCTGCCTTTTCACATTGCCTGATTGTCTTTAAATTGACAGATATGAGTACTCCTAGATCCCTCTCAACCTTAGTTTCTGTCAGTTGTTCCCCTCCTAGGGTATATTTCCTGCCTGGGTTCTTTCTCTCCAGGTGCATAACTTAACACTTCTTGGCACTGAATTTCAACTGCCATTGTTTTGACAATTCTTCTAGCTTTTTTAGATCAGAGTCCATTCCTGTGGCCCCCTCTTGCTTGTCTACTCGGTTGCAGAGCTTGGTGTCATCTGCGAACAGGCTAGCTGGTCATCAGTACCACTCCCCCCATCTTGTGCTCTGCCCCTGGTTTTTGTGGCCCACGTGCATGATTTTGCACTTCTTTGCATTGAATCTTAGCTGCCACACTTATGACCACTCCTCAAACTTTCTTCAATCTCTATTCATTTTTTTCACACAACTCAGGAGTGTCTAACCTATTGCAGATATTTGTGTCATCTGCAAAAATACATGCCTTCACTTCTAGCCCTTCTGCAATGTCACAAATAAAGACATTACAGAGGATTGGTCCCAGTACAGGTACTTGTGATACCACTCTGGTAACCATCCCTTCCTTGGAGTGACCTTCGTTTACCACCATCCTCTGTCACCTATCCCCCAATCAATTTCTTAACCAGTTTATCACATTTGGACCCACTCCAAGGCTGCCCAGCTTGTATATGAGTCTCCTATATGGAACAGTGTTGAAGGCCTTACTGAAATCTAGGTAGGCCACATCTATAGATCCACTCTGATTAAATTCCCTGTGCACTCAGTCAAAGTAATCTATCAGGTTTTTTGACATAACCTCCCCGTTGTGAATCCATGCTGCCTCAGATCTTGTAAGCCAATTCAAGATACTCCACAATCTTTCCTTCAGTAGTGATTCCATTAATTTCCCCACCACTGAGGTCAGGCTGACTGGCCTGTAATTTCAGGCTTCCTCCCTGCTACCACTTTTGTGAAGTGGGACTACATCTTCCCCCCTGTAGTCCTCTGGAACCACTCACATCTCCAATGAGTGGTTGAATAGAACTGTCAGAGGTGCAGCCAGCACCCCCCAGAGCTCCTTCATTATCCTTGGATATATACTGTTTGGTACCATTGCCTTGTCCACCTTCAGATTTGTGAGTTTCTTCAGGACTCTGGCCTCTGTAAATGGACTTGTGTCCACCTCCCTTCCTTTGATGTCCCAGTCCTTATCTGTGGTCCATGTGGTTCCTTGCCTTCCACTTCCTCTGTGAACACTGAACAAAAATATTTGATAACAATGTCTACTTTTTCCTGATCCCATTCAACACAGTCCCCCCTTACTTCCTTAATCTTACAATCCTTCCCCTTGTATTTCTCCTTTCACTTATATACCTAAATAATGTCTTGTCTACTTTCTTCACTACCTGGACTGTTTTCTCCTTCTTTTATCATAGAATAATTTTAATTTATTTATTATTTTCCATGAGCAGAAGAATATGCATGCTCTTGAAGTAGTGTATGGTACACTTGAAACAAATAGTCCAACCAGCATATACCTTAAAATTTTCACAGAATGGTACATATACATCTGTAAGTATCAGAGTTACAGTCATGCATATTCCTAAATCCTTACAGCTTCAAATCTATGGTCAATTATAGATTATTGTAGGAGCCTATATAAGGTGAAGAATATAAAGACTGAAACATGACGGCCATTGTGTATAAGTATCCAGATCTCTTAACTGGCAGCGTATAGAGGGGCCTAAAGAGGTGAATTGGCTATTGAAGGAAAATAGGAAGGTAAGGACAGGAAAAGGCATGTATGAGCTCTAGCATTCAGGGCAAGTCAGCAGTGATCTTCATCAAGTTCCCAGGAGCAGTGTTGTCTATAAAATAGCCCTAAGGGGTGAAATCCTTAGATAGGGGGATTACATGGAGGAGGGAATGGAGAGGACAGAAAGGAGAGTTAAGGTATGCTTCCCATTTGTGATAGTACGGGGGAGCTACCCTGCATTGACATAGGTGAGCCTTTCAAGGGTAGCAAGCCTGGCCAGAATGGAGTGCCATGAGGAGATGGCGGGAAGTGAGGTTTGCCTCCAGATCAGTAGTATGAGCCTTTTGGCTTCCAGGAGAGCTACTAGAATCCAGTTCCTGTGTGGCGGTGATAGCTGGTCTAAGGGAGTAGGGTCTCCTAACAGGAGCAGGAGATTGGAGAGGTCAGTAGGTTGCCCCAGTACCCCAGAGCAGTCCAGTTCCACAGTACACCTGAAGGAGACCAGGGCAGGGCATTGCCACAGGAGATACAAAAAATTAGCAGAGCTTTGCCGGCATCTCCAGCACTCTGCATGCGGGAGAATGCCCCATGAATGAAGAGCTGCTGGACTGCGATACCAATGAAGAAGAATCTTAAGTTAAATTAGCTGACTCCTAACATTTTTATAGGCAGAATGAGCCAGGTGCAGGCTTCAAGACTACTCTTCTGGCATAATAGGGTGATTTAGGTCTTGACTCCATGCAGCTCTGCAGGGTTCCATATGATCAGGTTGTGCCTTTCACAAAGTACAGTAGAACTGCCCAGCTAAGCCCCAGGAGGAGGATTTTAAATGCAGGGTGGATAAACAGCACCATTTAGGGTCAAATAGGTGTGACCGACTGAGAGGATTGCACCACACTAAAAAGTTGCAGATATCGCCAGAAATCTTTAGATTAGAGAGAGTAGTGAGTTTTTAGCTGGTGAAATGACATGAGTATAGTGGAATTAGGCAGTAATAAATCCTGGACCATTTGGATCCCTTTTTTTTCCCCATGATGGCAAATTAAGTGGCTCGTTATTAATAACTAGTAGCTGGTTCTGCCAGAGACCAAGGTACCGGAATGGCAGTGGGTGTGCCTCCTTCATTGTCTTGGCTGCAGCCATAAACCTGAACCATGCTTTCTTAGTCTAGGCCATAACTGGGGTGAGCTTGTTGAGGTGTAGAGGAGCATTTGTTAGCATCAGGCTGGGGAGGGGATGCCCTGTAGGACTTGAGTTTCAAGCTGTACCCATAGGATAGGTGAGGAAGAGGGAGGAACAAACCATTTGGTGGACTGGGCTGATAGGTAGGACCGATGGTAACCTTGTAGCCAAGGGAGTTCCAGACCCCCTTTTGACCAGTGAGCCCACAACTTGTTGAAGCTCCATCGTGGCTTCTTGCCCTCCCAGAGAAGAAAGGAAATTAGTTTATCTAGGGGGCAGAACACCTTATCTGACAGAGTGATGGGGAGGTTGTTGAGAAGGTGTGCTACTCTGGGAAAGAGGAGCTTTCGGATCACAGCTACTTTGCCCAGAAGGGAGAGATTAAGTTGGCACCATCTGTTCACCTCGACTGAGAGTCAGGATAAAGGAGGGATCATTTTCTGGATTCCATCTGCTTCCATTCGAAGGGGATAATGATGCCCAAATAGGAAAGGATGTTGTGTGCCTGGGCTGGCCCTAAGCCTTGTAAACAATCTTTGGTACAAGCCGCATTTAAAGGGGTGACACTGTTTCTTTTCCCATTAATTTGCAATTCAGACACCTGGGCAAACACTCGCAGGATCTTCAAAACTTTTAAGAGAGATTCTTGCAGATGAGTTAGCATGAGGAGTAGGACATCCATGTAAGAGACAGTCAGATATGAGTGCTTCCCCACCTGTATGCCCTTAATCTCCTCGGAGGCCAGCAGCTTCTGGGTGAGTGGATCCAGCAAAACCAGGAACAGCAGAGGGGAAAGTGGGTAGCCTTGCCTTGTGCCCCACTGTAGGGAAAAGGGAGAGGAGATGTCCTTGTTAGTAAGGATTCTAGCTAGAGGCACATTGTATAAAACTTGAATCCACCTCCTGAAGTATTAGCCAAGTCCATAGAGTCAGAGAACCTCATGCAAGTAGGGCCAATATACAGAGTTGAATGCTTTAGAGTATTCTACCGCCATTACCGCCATGAGGTGGGGGGAATGCAATGCCAGCCATTTAAGATTAAGGACCAGTCTGATGCTGTTCACTGCTGCTCTACATTTGGTGAATCCTACTTAGGATGGGTGCACAATAGAGGGGATTATATCCACTATCCAATTGGCAAGTATCTTGGCTGCAGTCTTGTTGTCAACCGAGATAAGGGATATGGGGCGATAGTTGGCGCAGCTTAATGGGTCGTCCGATTTTTTTAGGAAGGAGGGTAATCAAAGTCTCATGCATAGTGGGGGGAAGGATACCTGTCTCATGGGCCTCTTGCAGGGCTGATAACATGGGAGTACTGATTTCCTAGCTCATAAGCTGACACAGCTCTGTAGTCATACCATCAGGCCCTAGTGACTTCCCTTTAGTGAGTTGGGATAGGGCAGCTTGTAGTTCTAGCACTGTAAAGGGTTTGTCTAGAGCAATCCTCATAGACTCCAATAGTTGGGGGACATTGACAGTGGAGCAAAATTCCTCTAGCTGATGCTTCAATTGTCCTTTGTCACGGGAGACATGTGATTGGTACAACTACTGAGAAAACTGTTGCATGCATTCATTGATCTGTTTAAGATCAGTGACTACAGCATCCCGATAATTCCTAAGTGCATGGATACGGGAGGTGGCCTGTTGTTTCCTCAAGTGAAAGGAAGGGAGTTTGCCTCCTTTGTTCCCCCCCTTCCAGTATGTATGTGTTAGCCAGCGTCCATTCAGCCTGTTGCTGAAGCATTGTGTTTATGAGGTATTTCAATCCCACTGTCTCCCTTAGGAGCATGGGATCAGGGCTATGGACTGTGGAAGCCTTGAATCTAATCTCCAGGGTTGACAACTCAGCCTGGAGTTGACTCAAGGCTGCCCTTCTAACTTTGTTTTTCTGAGCTGCATAGGCAATGATATGTCCCCGTAGAACAGCCTTGAATGCCTCCCGGACCATGGCAGCAGATGTGTGAGTGGCAGGGTTATTGTGAAGGAATCCTTGGCTACACTGCATCAGTTTGAAATTTCGGGTCCTGAAGGAGTAAAGGGATACAGCACCACCTGGTGCTTGAACCACCCTGCCCTGAAGGCATGTAGGTGCAGGAGATGGGGGGCATGATCTGAGATAAGGATACTATCGATCCTGGAGGAGATGATATCCTAGGCCCCAGTGGAATTGGTTAGCCAGAGGTTGATTCAGCTGGATGTCATGTGTACTGGGGAGAAAAAGCAGTAATCCTTCCCTGAAGGATGGTTCCTCCACCACATATCGGCTAATCCCCATTCCTTCATATCATCTTGCAGGGTCAACAATGCTTTGGGGATGCATTTGAGGAGTGGGCTTGGATTTGTCCAGAAATATGTCTAGGGTTTGGTTAAAGTCACCTCCTATCACAATGGTGCTGTGGGGGTGACCTGCAGTGAGAAACTCTGTGGCCTGATTAAGATCTAGAAAAAATTCCAGGCTGTCTGTGTTAGGGCCATATGCATTGACCAGCACAGCACGCCCCCCAAGGAAAGCGAACCTAGCTGCTACCCAGCAGCCTTGAGTGTCAGAGGCCACCTTCTCTTCTATCCAAGGACAAGATTTCCGAATCAAGATGGCTACCCCCTTAGACATGGTCGCTGCTAAACTAGCTATCACCCTACCCACCCAGTATTTCTTGAGCCACAGTACAGTTCTTGCAGTGAGATGCATCTCTTGGATAAGTACAATATCTGCCTGGAAGGAGTGTAAGTGCTTGAGAACCACAGAGTGCTTAATCAAGTGGTTCAAACACTTTATGTTCCATGATATAAGTTTAACCCCTGCCCTCAAGTTCTAGATCCTGATCCCTGAAGCCAGTTGATGTGTAGGTAGTCACCATGCGGCCCAGCAGAGACAAATAGGAGGGAGGAGACAGATTACCTGTGATACAGGACAAGGGATCGATTAAGAGAAAAAACAGGGTAGACCAGCCAATGAGAGGTACAGCAGGACTGACCTGGTGAAAAACAGAAACAGTTGTATTAGGTACACTGATTAACAGAAAGTGCAACTATATATAACACTGAACCACAGTTTCAAAGATAAGACCACTAGAAGGCGAGCCTTGGTATACGTGAATAAACCTATTAGCTACTAAGTGGTCCAAATCTGTGAACAACTACATAAGTAAAAATCTAAAGGTGAGTTGGAGTATGTGCAAAGGTGCCAGTCCTCTACAATCGAGGAGCACACAGCCATGCTAACCAGTCACCTGTATGGGGATGGAAGGAGTTTAACCAACTAGTAACACACAACTCTGTTCCCAGCAATAATATCTTAATCTATGACTAATTTCCACACCCAAAGGGTTGAGACAACAATATTTAGAGGGAGGGAGAAGAGGAAGGGAGGGGAGTCGAGGGGAGGGAGGGGAGGGAGAGGAGGGAAGAGAATGAGCTGAGCGAAAAAGGGGGAGCCAAGGGAGAAGGGAAGGTATCTTATTGCCTTAAATCCTTTAGGAGACTCGAGAACCTGGCCTATGGTTCTGACCTTCCCCCCACTAGGATTACAGGTTTCAGAGCAGGGCATAGTGCCCTTAATAACCTGAATGGATTAAGAAGTAAGGAAGGAAATGGTCTCCATCAGTGCTATAGGGCGTTTGGCACTACGACAGCCTAACCTTAGCAAGGCAGTGTTGCCCATCCAGAGGAGAGGGAGCCATATGCGAATGGAGGGGCTGCAACATGGAGGTGGTGCAGCCCTTGTACTTTTGCACAAAATTAGATAAATTACCCCATATTTGTGGAATGGGTTCCCTTTAGTTTCACACCCAGGGACCTTACACATGGATCCTAGCGCGTTGCCAGCGGGTAGAGGGTTCCACCCTATTGATGACACCACCCTAGATATGTGTTGATGGTGCCCTGGTATTAGCAAGGGAACAGGAAGAAAAAACAAGAGAAAATACAGGTAGAATGAGTTCAGTCCTTAAGATCGAAGCCCACAGTGGGACAGGTTGCTGAGCACGGTGGCTCTTGAGAAATCACTTCAGCGAAAGTCAGTAACCCGGGTTTGATAGGAATATTTGCCAGCTCTTGACAGTCATCCAGGTCCAACGGCAAGTCTGCCCAGGTGGGTAAGCCAGAAATTTCCATGAAGAAGTCGTCCAAAATAATAGCAGCTTCTAGTTGATTCGCAGTGGGATGTTTGTCTTTGGTTTGTTTGGCAGGTGAAGCTGTTTCTGGACCCTCAAATTGCGAGTCATGGTCACTGGAGGAGTGTTGCCATATACCGGTCACTTGGCCTGATCCCCGCTGAGGCAAAGGAGAGGAAGAGATACCTGCTAACAGAAACTGAGCACTTAGTTTGCTTATTGCAAGTTCTGGGGAGTTCATAGGAAGTGGGATCCTGGGGGAAGTATCTAGTTGTAGAGCCTTCCAGCTGTTATTATGTTCCTCTCTGAAGCTGCTGCCCAAAGGATGGTTCCCCCTTCCATGTGTATGTTGCCCAGGGACCCACAGCCTTTTGGGAGAAGTAGTTCTGAGAGACGTCTGAGGCCAGTATTTGGAGGCCCATCTTTCTATCTCCCGAGGAGTCTCAGCTATAATGTCCCTGCCTTCAAGGGTCACGTACAGGTAGGCCAGGTTCCTAAAGCCATATTTGAAGCCTTGTGTTGCCAAAAGTTTTTTAATAGGTATGAAAGATTTTCTGCAAGCTGCCACTTCAGAGGAGAAGTCTCAAAAGAAGGACACCTTAGCCCCATGCCATGATATCTCACCCCTGTCCCGAACTGCCCTTAGCACTTTTTCCTTTAGTGGAGTACCTTACCAGGTAAGCAATAATGGATTGAGGAGATACATTAGTAGACCAGAAGCCACTGGGGATCCGATGTGCCCTTTCCACTTCGATTGATCCTTGCCATCTGTCTCCTAACATTTTGGGGAGCTCCTCATTTCGAAAACACTCAGTATTCTGGCCCTCCGAACCCTTGAGAATACAGAAGATTCTGATGTTGTTGCGGCATGCTCAATTTTCTTGATCCTCAGCCCTGCACCAGAGTGTGGTCAGTTTGTCATCATGCTCTTGCAACCGCTGTAAGATTTTGGCCTGGCTGGATTCCAGGTCCACCGCTCTTAGTTTGGTGACATTCATCCTGTCGTTTAGTGCTCGCACCTTGGCAACTGTGTCTAACAAGGTCACTGATATTGAATCCACCCTTGTAAGCAGTGTCTCTAACATGGTTGTGATATATTGAAGAGAGCTGCCCACATCCACTGGCTGAGGGGGGCTCCATGGGGTTTGTAACTGGGGCATCCAGAGGGTGATTGGAGGAGGCCATACCGTGGCTTGGGCAGGGCTGTTTCCCAGTAACAGGAGTTGGGCTGCATTCAGGCTTGAGTGTTTTCACTCCACGGATGTTGTGGCAGCTGTAGCTAGCAGAGATGGGTATTCCACTGCTTCGTAAATACAATAGGAGGCCCACTGGTAAAGGTCAGGGTTGTGAGGCTTGCTCAGGTCCAAACAGAATCACGTAGTAACCGGCACCGCAGGACGATTTGCCGGATCACTGAACGCAGTAAACCCATGCCGAGCAAATGAGAAGGGATTAATAAGGCATATTCTTGCCTTGGGAAAGCAAGCTGTCTCTGGATCATGGCATACTTGTTCGGATAGCAAAAGCTGGGGACTGAGCTCAAGGTTTAAGCAGCCATCTTCCTTGGCGTCCAAGCCATGCCCCCCTGTTTTCTCCTTTGTTTGCACCTTTGTGCTCCTGACTGCTATCGCTGCCTCCCTCTGCTTCTCCTGATACACCACCCTATCCTCCTCCCCCTGTCTGTCCTTATATATCCTAAATGCTAATGTTTTCGCCTTTACCTTTCCAGCCACCTCATTTGAGAACCATAGTGGTCTCCTTTACCTCTTGCATTTGCTAACTAGCCTGACACAGAAGTGTGTTGCCCTCACTATGTCCCTTTTAGTTCTTCCACTCCACCCAAATCCTCTCCCCCAGCCAGGGTATCCCTGAGATAGTTCCCCATCTTTGTAAATTTGGCCATCCTCGAGTCCAAGACCATCGCCTTTGTGTGGTTTGATTCTGTCACCGTTCTTATATTGAACCACACCGTACCGTGATCACTGGTCCCCAGGTGGCCACCCACCATGACAAAGTTCAAAAGATAGTGCTGGTGTTCTCCAATGGGAATGTCATGGCCTTTAAAAGCATCTTCTATCTCAGCTTCTGCTTGGTGGAGACTATGATGTAGATGGTACAAGACTATATCCCCAATATGTATTACAGCATCTGGCAGGATCTGGACCAGGGAGATTTTGCTGGGGGTTGCCATTTTCATTACAGTACCATGTTTATTGTAAGACACTGTCGACTCATTAAGTGGGGTGGGGGCTAACTAACCAATGGGCATTCACAATGGCAGCTCTTGTTTCCTGAGGATCTGCAAATTTAGACACTGTAACCCAACTTAATCCTGACAGCAAAATCCTGATGGCTACAAACCTGACACAAAGAAAATGCCAGCAACTCAAGTCTTGATACTGTGCTGTGAGGGAGGGGCTCTGCCCACTGCACCCACCCCCCCTTTAAATATATATGAACACTTCGGGTAGCCATTCTGTTGGGAATGTTTATTTATTTGTTTAGTTTTTGTTGACCGGGTATGTGCACTAGACAAATCCAGCCTATTTTCAGGCATGACCTGGGGGAGGGGGATACAGATGAATGCCAACTGACCTTGAACCAGGTTAAGCTGTTGATGGTATTTTTAGTGAATGAGGGAAATTTGGCCAGGACACCAGGCAAATTCCCCTACTCTTTTTGATAAGTGCCAAGGGATCTTTAACATCCACCTGAACTACCACCAATCCAAGCAGATGGAACCTCGGTTTAATGTCTCATCCAAAAGACGGCACCTCAGAAGTTCAGCGCCCCTCTCATGCTGCACTACAGTGTCAGTACTGGGATATTAACCCAAGTGCCAGATGTGGGAACTGAACCCACAGCCCTCTGATTTCTCAGTCTCAGAGACAAGTGTGTTACCTACTGAGCCACTGACACTGACCAGGAGGTCTGCCACATCATTGGGATTGTGGCCATTGGGATTTTGCTGTCAGGATTTTATCAATCAGGCTTGTGTGCACTGAGATCTTGTACTGATACCTCTCTCTGAAATGCTTTGCCTGGGCATACCCTGTGAATATCTTTTACCTTTTCACACATTTCCAGGTTAGGAACTATTTTGTTTTTGTAGTATTTGACATTATATTTCTACATAGTGCCTTTTAGAATCTGCCAGTATTTAGGATGACAGTTAACATGTAAGACTCCTCTTCCCAATGGAGAGATAGTTTGACCTCAAAGTACTGGGGAGTTAATCCATGTGAAGTAATTAAACTTTTCACATTTTGCTGTACACTGGAATGCACTATGTGCACTATAACTATTTGTTCCTACTAGTATTTCTACCTTATTTCCAGCAGTACACCAGTTTTCCATGCAGGTTTCCTGCATTCCTAAGTTGAATTTCAGGTGGCTTCCCATTTCTGTGCTGCTGCGGTCAGGTTAACTGGGATTCCCAGTATTTACAAATTCGGACCTTGAACCTTTTTGAGATTTTACCTCATGTTTTGCTGCTTTCAGCAGTCCCAGCATACATTGATTGTGTTTTGGCCAGGATGCGTTTGTGTCCCTTGTGGTGGTACAACCTCAAGTTTCAGTCCAAAAGTACCTCTGGTTCTCCAGTGGGCCATGAGCAATGTAAACAGCTCCACTGATTCTGAGCAACAAAGTTCAGATTGGATACATGTGTCCTACCTACAGACTTTGCAGGAGATTTTTAAGAGACAGCAACAACGCCGACTGCCGACCCCAGCTCTTTGCTCCAGGTCATTCATATACCACAAATGCCATTTAGAAAGAAAGATTTTTTCATAAGAAAAATTGTTAAAGAATGAAATAAGTCTGTGGTATAGCATCAATAACATAGAAGAATATCTAGGAAAAAAGCAAGTACTGAGAGGGCTTGAACATTAAACCCTGTGTGGGATTAGAAAACTTCAAACACAGAGCACTCTGGAAGGAGGCTCTAACTGAGTACTCTGTCAAACAAAACCAAGCATTGATTTATGAAGACAAAGCTAATTATGAAGATTTGAAAAAAGAAACAGTGGAGCTTTAGGACGAACTACTGTAAGTAAATTTAAAGAGATTCCAAAATTCAATAAGAGGAAAATAATACTAAAAAAATACATTGACTAACATGAAATGGACATTATACTAAGGAAACAGTTCAAGGAAGAGAGGGATGAGCAGGACTATGCCCTAGGCTAACTGTTCAGCTATGAGAAGCCAACCCCTACTCCAAGCAGGGGAGCAAACTGGGGCAAAATCCAGGCTAGGAACCAGAGAGGCAACACATGCTCAAACAGTAGGAGTAAAAGCAACAATAGAAATGCAAACAGGTGTAAGAATGAACAAATGAAAGATACTGAGAATAGCAAGTCCGATGATTTGGAAGATGACACCACTACTTCAACAACTTCCAAAAATCGGTCAGGTTTTTTAGAACAGTAACAGAACTGCCCAAAAATTTGGCAAAAGAAAAAAAAAACAGCAACACAAATACAGAAAAACAAGGAGGGGGAAACGAGAAGGGAGAAGTAATAGTGGACCAACCCCTTTCCAAAAAGTCTGACAGAACAAAGATTCAAAGGAAATTACAAATTTAAGCTGTTATGAACTGACAGACATTGAGAAGGGAATTCTACAAATAGGCTTTAGTTTTATTCCATTACCAAATATTTACAGATTTGATTTACAAATGATACCTTTTTAAGACTTTTTTGAAAAATAAATCTACAAATCTTTTTTGCAATGAAAATTATGGACATCCTACAGCTGACCAGAGTGGGGAGGAACTGTCATGAGAGAACATTCACCTTTTAATCTCCACTTTAGAAGAACAAGTGGATAACACCCACATAGATATTTTTAATTTATCTGAATCCCACAACTGGGGCATCCTCAAATCCTGTTGATTTTGATATGGAAGATAATGCTGTCTCTATAGATATAAACAGCATGGTGAAGAATAATTGGTAGAAATGAATGTGTCAGTGGCTCAGTAGGTAGCACACTCGTCTCTGAGGCTGGGAGATCAGAGGTCTGTAGGTTCAGTTCCCACATCTGGCACTTGGATTAATATCCCAGCACTGACACTGTAGTGCAGCATGAGAGGGGTGCTGCATTTTTGAGGTGCCTTCTTTCAGATGAGACATTAAACAGAGGTCCCATCTGCCTGGTTTGGTGGTAGTTCAGGTGGATGTTAAAGCTCCCATGGCACTTATCAAAAAGAGCAGGGGAATTTCCCCAGTGTCCTGGCCAAATTTCCCTCATTCACTAAAAAAAATACCACCAACAGCTTAATCTGGTTCAAGGTCAGTTGGCATTCATCTGTATTCCCCTTCCCCAGGTCGTGCCTGAAAATAGGCAGGATTTGTCTAGTGCACTTACCCAGTCAACAAAAATTAAATAAAATACAAAAAAATAATTAAAATAAAATAAATAAATGTCTGTGAAGGAAAAATCATGTTAAAGCAACCTCCATTTTATGTCCAGAAAAATATTCTTAAAGAAGTAGATGACTGTTTTAATAAAAAGTGGATTTTTTTTTTTGCCCAAGAATCTCACCAGGGAAGAAAACTAAGCATTAGACATACCACCAAAACAAGAAGAAACAGTTTACAGGGGAATCAGATAAAAGGGGAATGTAGTGATTTTGAACAAGAAGGACTTTAAGGAGGAAGCCATGTGATTATTAGTAGATCATAAAACCTGTGCTATACTAGAACAAATCCCAACCACTGAATATCAGGCAGCTCAATTTATTACAATCACAGCAGCTCTGAACCAGAGGTTTATAACTGAGAAGGAAAGTGAATTTTGAAAGGTGAAAACACAGTTACACCTAGCTTTTATTATCTCCCTAACATGCATACAAGTTTTATATGACACCCTGGGAGACCTATACTCTCTGGTGTAGAATCTTTATCTAAAAATCTTTCTAAATGTTGTGATTCTTTTTCCTGCAACCATTGGTGCACAACATTTAAGGTCCTATTTCAGAGACTTTCCCCATATCATGGAGAAGCAGAAAAATGTAATTTGTTAACCCAATTATTTCTGGACTTCTATTGATGTTATGGCTCTGCACAGTAGTAAACCCCATGTAATGGGGCTACAAGCATTAGACAACTTCCTTAACTCTTGTACTTTGCTAAAGGCCCTCCATCCCTCTGTTTGATTGTTGTAGTCCCACATTTTTTTTGTATTTTATAACAAAACATACTTAAAGAAATGTAAAACAGTAATGTTGCCTCCAATTATACAAGTCTTTTCTTAGGTTGGTGAGTGCATAATTGTGTATTTAATGCAAACAACACATTTTTGCAGCACATAGTAACGTGGCGTTGTTACATTGATGACCTGCTCATCATCTGGCAGGGAACTGAAATACAGACACAGGAAATTATTAAAACCATTACTATTAAATCTATAATCTACTATTTACATCTTGTATTGACTCTGATTCTGCCAGTTTTCCTGACCTTTGTCTCACTGTCGAAGAAGAAGAAGATACCATCAAATTCCATTGTTTCAGAAAGGAGACTGCAGGGAATTCTGTATTGCATGCTGCTAGTGCCCACCCCATCCTTGATTTCCTCAGTCCCATACAGTCAATTCCTCAAGTTTCACTGTAATTGCCTTGCAGAGACAGATTTTGATGTTCAAGTCAAAGATATGTATGTGAGGTTTTGCTATAGGTGCTATGACAAGGCAGTCCTAGATCTGGCCCTTTCAAGAGCCAAAAACCAAGACAGATATGACAGTCTCTCACTGAGGACTGAAAATCAGAACAAAGATGTACAATTGACATTTTTACTTGAATATAACCACATAAGTACACAAGTCTGAAATATTTTGCACAGAATTGGGAGTGTGCTGCCCCATTGTCAAGTACCAGGGCTCTTTTCTGAAAGTCCTCGTATCATTTTTAGCCATGCCACAAATCTGGGGGATCAGTTTTGTCACAGCCACTTTAAGCAAACCATGAGTCAGTCCACTTGGCTGCCATCTTGGACTTTTCCTTTTTAACTGTGGTCACTGTTCTGCATGTATATACTCTCTACTTGGTAAAATTGACAAACAGCCAACAAGCAACATTAAAGTGAATATTTGCAAATTCATAAATTGTTCTATACAATTTAGTTTATATCATCCAATGCCCCTGCCTATTTTTATATGCGATCAGAACAATTCACAGGTCAAAGTGTGAATTTCAAAGTATGCAAGGGGCATCAGGAATGCTAGACTTTAATTGGAACTTGGCACCCATTTCAAAGACCACCACAAAATTGACCCTAGAGCCATGAAATTTTGTGCAGTTGAACATATTAAACCATTACCCAGAGATGGAGACAGAATTAAACATATTTTCTAAAAAGAGTCAAGGTTGATCTTTGTTGTGGATTCTATGCACCCCAAGGGTCTAAACAAGAAACTGGATTTCAATGTCTTTTTATGAGTTATTTATTTAATCCATTACAGTAGTCCTGCATTTGACAGTTGCATGGATTGTATGTATATAAAGCCTCACTGTCATTGTATTATATATATTTAGTATTAGAAAATACCCTTTTTACGTTCGCTTGCGCGCATGCGCAAGGAACGTTTTGGGAGAGTAGCACACTTTGGAGGTGTGCCTCTCCCTTGCAATCCAGTGCTCAGTTGAGCAGGCGTGGTGGTCCTGCACCAATGGGTGTGGGAGCTATGTATGACAGCGGTGGTCTTTGCTTCAAAGAAAACCACGCTGTCATACAAGCACTAAATCACCACCCCGCATCATGCCGCCCCGTCACGCCACCCCAAAGCTTTGTGCATGCTGGGAGCCCACCCTAACGTGTCAAACGTCTCCATGTTGTTTGCCGACGGGGTGCCCAACTCGCCGGGCCCACGGCCCCCTCAGCTATCTTCTGCCAGGCTGGGAGCCCATCCCAGCATGACAAACATCCCACGTCACACTGTAAAAAAAACCTGTAAATTAAAAAACATCCCACGCAGTCTCCCCGCCCCCTCCCACAATCCGCACCCTTCCACTGCGCACCTTGCCTTCCCACAGCCCCCTTCACCCCATACTTACCTCCAGAGCTCGGCGCGACAATCCTCGGTGGACCGGGAACATGTATGTAGTCTTCAAAGCCGACCGCAAACTGAGGAAATGCCGGTAAGCTGTATAATGGGCTAGATAGGTGGTTTTCAACTTTATTGCATATCTCAGGCATTTTTTGGAATTTTTGCACCAAATTTTCAACAAGGGGTTTTTAGGACCCCTTCTCATGAATGATGTCACTGACATGGCACTATTCGGGCCCGAAGGGTGATTTCACAGTCAGTGTGCAGTCACTGCGTGAAATCACCGCCGGGCCTGAATACACCGCGATGCGGGACATCATTCATGAGAAGGGTCCTAAAAGCCCATTTTGAAAATCTGTGCAAAAATTCAAAAATGACTGTTTTACGAGCGTGCGTTGTGCAGTTCCTACACAGGCTCGTAAGTTCTCGAATTTTCAATATTTTCACTCCAGATTTTCAACATTGCCATTTTACCACATCTCCTTATGAGCAGTACAGCTGTCATTTTTCACATCCTGCCCAAAATGTGTTTCCGCCCATGTAGCGCACAATGACGCAGTCAGTGTGTGAAATCAATGTATGGGATGCATTAAGAAAATCATGGTGACACTGTTCATTAGCAGAGGTCTTAAAATGGCTATGTTGAAAATTTGGTGAAAAAATTCCTAAAAATCACTGTTTTATGAGTCTGCGTTGTGCAGTTTCTATGCACGCGCATAGGTTAGCGAATTTTCAATATTTCCACTCCAGATTTTCAACATTGCCATTTTACCACAATTTCTTATGAGTAGTACAGCTGTCATTTTTTACATCTCACCCAAAACGTGTTTCCACCCATGAAGCATAATGGCGCAGTCGGTGTGCGAACTCAATGTATGCGGCACATTAAGAAAATCACAGTGACACTGTTCATGAGCAGAGGTCTTAAAATGGCTGTGTTGGCAATTTGGTGAAAAAATTCCTAAAAATGACTGTTTGACGAGTGTTCATTGTGCAGCTCCTATGCACACTCATAAGTTTGCGAATGTTCAGTATTTTCATTCCACATTTCTACATTGCCATTTTACCACACCTCCTTATGAGCAGTGCAGCTGTCATTTTTCACATCTTGCCCAAAACGTGTTTCCGCCCATGTAGCGCACAATGGCATAGTTGGTGTGCAAACTCAGTGTATGGGACACATTAAGAAAATCACAGTGTCACTGTTCATGAGCAGAGATCTTAAAATGACTATGTTGAAAATTTGGTGAAAAAATTCCTAAAAATGACTGTTTTACGAGTGTGCGTTGGGCAGTTCCTACGCACGCTTGTAAGTTTGTGAATTTTCAATATTTTCACTCCAGATTTTCAACATTGCCATTTTACCACACCTTCTTATGAGCAGTACAGCTGTCATTTTTCACATCCTGCCCAAAACGTGTTTCCGCCCATGTAGCGCACAATGTGCCAGTCGGAGTGCGAAATCAATGTATGGGACACAGCAAGACAATCACAGTGACACTGTTCATTAGCAGAGGTTTTAAAATGCCAATGTTGAAAATTTGGTGAAAAAATTCCTAACAATGACTGTTTTATGAGCGTGCATTGCACAGTTCCCACGCACACTCATAGGTTTGCGAATTTTCAATATTTCCACTCCAGATTTTCAACATTGCCATTTTACCACACTTCCTTATGAGCAGTACAGCTGTCATTTTTCACATCCTGCCCAAAACGTGTTTCCGCCTATGTAGCGCACAATGGGGGTAACAAAAAGGTCATGCTGAAAATTTATCGTGCAAATACCAGCAATCGCACAGGGCATTAGGGTTAAGCACCATACGTGCCAAACACCACTGCAAATACCTGCAAGTGAACGTTCGGCATTGACAAATGCTTGTTTCTTATGTCTTCACAGCTTTTCCTCTTAGAAAGAACAGGATCTATTATTCAGGTATGAAGCTTGCAATGTTCCACTCCTTGATATTAAACCACACAGTTTGGTTATCACTGTCAGCTAGTGGGTCCTCTACCTTTATTTCCATCACTGCCTCCCCATTAGAAAATACCAGATTTAAAGTGTTCTTTAGTCTAGTAGGCACAGTAACCAACTGTGTCAGGAGACCATCCTGGATTACATCAAGGAGCACTTGCTCCCTAGCACTGGAGGTGATTGGAATGCTCCAGTCAACCCCCGGCAAGTTGAAATCTCCCACGATTACCACCTTCTCTTTTCTACATACCTCTTTGATGTGACCCACTAACTCCCTGTCAAGCTCCTCAGACTGGGACGGCGGCCTGAATACCACCCCAAACCTCAATTTCCTACCCCTTGAGTCTAGGAGCTGCAGCCAGATTGCCTCTGTTCTCCTTTCTTCTCCCTCGTCCCTTGTGCGTTTGATCCCATCCCTCACATAGACAGCCACCCCACCTCTCCTCCACTTCTTACAGTCCTTCCTGTGTAATTTGTATCCTGGGATTGCCAGATCCCAGTCCTAGTGCTCAGTTACCCACATTTCTGTGACAGCTGCAATATCCACCCTCCACACTGCTAAGAGTGCCTGTAGCTCAGCCGATTTGTTTCCTAGGCTTCTTGCATTTAATGAGACCACCCTCCATGATGTCCCCTTCCCTTCACTAGCCTCCATCTCGTCCCTTCTACTCCCTCCTTTTTTGGCCATCCTGAGTCCTTCCTTGCTAGCCTGGGGGGTAGGCTGTGACTTCACTCTATCAGGTCCCTGCCTACCTGCTGTCCACTTGCCACCCCCCTATCTAGTTTAAATCCACCCTTGTCGCAATATACCTCCCCAGTCTTTGCTTTAATACCTCATTCCCCTGCCCACTCAGGTACAGCCTATCCCTCACAAACAGATTGTTATTATCCTAGGTACTGCCCCAGCTGCCCACAGCCCCATAGCCCTTAGTTCGACACCATTCTACCAACCATGTGTTCAAATCTCTAATCTTCTCCTTTCTCACTGTGCTTGCGCAGGGTACTGGGAGCACTTTGGAGAAGGCCAAAGACTCCCCAGCCTCCTCGCCCAACCTCCCCACTTCCTCAGTCCTCTCCCTTATTACCTCCACCGTTTTCCCCACTAGGTCATTTGTCCCCACATGTACCACAATGTGTGGTTTCCTCCTACCCCTCTTTATGCACCTTAGGAATGCCTGTCCTACCATGTCTGCCTTTAATCCTGGTATGGACTCCACCCATATCCAACTGTGCCTCTCCCCCTTGCTGCCCCATCTGATCCACTTGGGCATGGAGTCCCCCAACACCAGTACACCACTCCTCTTTTCTTGTGCCCGTCGCCACCCCTTACCCAGGTTCTCATTTATGGAGCCACTCAAGACTGTGTTTTTAACATGTGCCCTAGTGTCTTCCCCCTGTCCCTCCCAATTAAGATCCCTCCCCCTCCTCCTGTTTGACTTCCAATCTCCCTCTCCCACCTCACCTGTCTGAGTATTATCCCTCTCCCTGCCACACCATGTTCAATCTCTTCACTACTAATGCCCCTTACTTCCTGTTCTTTGTGAGTGCTATCCCTTGTGCAATCACCTCCTGCATCCTCTTTCCCATGTCTTGCTAGTAAAGTAAACATGTTCCCTATCCACTTTGCCTTACTATGTGCTTTCCCCTCCCTCCTGCCTACTGCTGATCCACTTTTTCTAGGTTCTACTACAGTCCACCCTTCATCAGCTGGCTTCCTGTCTAGTTTGCCCCTCCACCCTCCCTTGACTCACTGTTCCTTCTCTGTGGTGCCCCCACAATACTCTCAGATGTCAGCCCTCCTACCAAAGCAATCCTCCCCACATCCCTCAACCTCCCCAGCTCACTGCCAAGCCACTGAACCTCTTCCTCAAGCCTCCTTAACCTGTGGCATGTTGGGCACCCTCTCAGCCTCCATAGTTTATTCATCCACATTACTGCCCCACAACCATTGCACCCAACAATCCTACCCATGGTCCACCCTACCTATACAGCCTTTCCACACTAACAATCCCTACAGTAAGTAGAATTACATAATCCAAGCCCAGCCTCTAACAGAAATGTTACCTGATATATTCCAGTTGAAGGCCCTCCACAATATCCATCCATCACACTAATCAGCAATCCATTGTGGATGCTGAACTTCTATTTGAGACCTACATAGGCTTTTTCCCTGCCCCTTGGATGCTTTATTGGATAGAACTTCATGTGCTGCACCTGAAGCCCCTTCCTGCAGGAACCAATTGCAGGGTAGCGCTCTCTATAAATGAGCTGTGCTCTGAGGAGGAGGGGTGGGAGGGTGGGATTAGGTCCCACACTCGACTCTCACAAGAGTGTATCAGCCCTGTCGCTGCCCCTCACTGCACCTCCAAGCACTACAACCTCCTCTGGAGGAAGGTAGTACACACACACACACACACACACTGTTTTAAACAAGTCAGCACTACTGCCCTTAAGTCCACAGACTGAAACAGAATTTAAAGCTTATCCAGCAGCTAAATCCTTTCCCCAACTGCAAAAGAAGGTTCAGACAACCTCTGCCAGACCCCAACTGCTTCTGCAGTCCTGCTATGCGAGAAGCCCTGGTATTTAAGCCCCAGTGAGCTGTAAATTGATCCTTTCTGAGAAGGACAGAAACTTCCAGAAAGCTGCTCACTATGCCTGTAGAAAAGATAAATGAATATCCAGCTTCCACTATGGATCCCCCACACCACACAACACTATTACACAAGTCAGCACAACTGCCCTAAAGTCCACAGATGGAAACAGAATTTAAAGCTTATCCAGCAAGTAAATCCTTTCCTCAACTGCAAAGAAGGTTCAGACAACCTCTGTCAGACCCCAACTGCTTCTGCTATGCTCTTCACGTGATGTACTGCTGTATGTTTGTTGCAGCTGACATATTTTCCTGTGGGGTCTGGTATAGTAGGTGGATAGATAGGTAGTACCATTTATCTGACAGTCATCAATTAAAATAATGTGAAA
Organism: Neoceratodus forsteri; assembly: GCA_016271365.2. Classification (NCBI taxonomy): domain Eukaryota; kingdom Metazoa; phylum Chordata; order Ceratodontiformes; family Ceratodontidae; genus Neoceratodus; species Neoceratodus forsteri. Next base: position 367,080,084 of record CM028137.1, read on the forward strand.
CTTGTGGCTTGATTGCAAGCTGAACGATTGACAAGTAGTACCATTGAAAGTTTGCATCCCAGTCTCTGCCATTTTGTTTAAGGTACTTTTTTAAGAATTGTCACTATGGACTGATTCATGTGTTCTACCTGAAAAGATGACTGGGTGTGATAAGACAAGGTAAGTTTTATTTAAAAGACACCCAATGCAGTAGGCTCTGGGTGCCATACATAAGACCAACATAAAACAAACATCAATAAATAATTATTATCATAACAACAGTTAAACTAATTAAATAAACTTCAGTAATAAATGACAGAATAAATAATAAAAGAAATCAGGGACAGAAGGTATAATAAGTCAGAACAAGGTAATATTCCAAAGTAATATTTACAAGGCTGGGTCTGGAAAATCATGCACAACCAGGAAGGCCTTGAGGCATGCCTTGAAAGCCTCCACTGAGGGGTCCTTCCTTAAAGATGGAGGAAGCAAATTCCACAGGATGGGGCCTGCGACACTAAATGCTCTGTCACCTGTAGTTTTAAGCTTTGTCCTTGGAATCACAAGGAGGCCCTTCAAGGAGGAAGAGAGGGAGTGGACTGAGGTAGCAAGTGTGAGAATGTCCACCAGGTAACCAGGGCCCAGGCCATGTAGGGACTTTAATTTGAGCAAGCCCACCTTGAAGAGGATCCTCCACCTGACCAGCAGCCAGTGCAGTGCACATAGCATCAGGGTGACTTGGCAGTACTCAGATTGCCCCATCATCAACCTGGCAGCCACATTCTGCATTAGCTGAAGCTAGAGAAGGGTCCCTCCTGAGACCCCAAAGTAGAGCACATTACAGTAATCAAGCCTCAATGTCACAAAGGCAGGCACTAAGGTAGGGAGGTCCAGGGGCGGAACCCGGAGTCTAACCCTGGCGATATTCTTCAGATGGTAAAAACTAATGTGGACCACAAACTACATCTGAGCCTCAAGTTTCAGGCTGCTATCCAGAATAACACCAAGATTATGCATCCTGGAGGAGGCCTTGAAAGACACTGAACCCAGGATGAGTCCTGTCTCAGCACCCGAGGCTATCCTATCATGCCCTCTGTTCGACTCCACTACCAGTACCTCCGTCTTATCAGGTTCAGTCACAACCAGCGGGAGGCCATCCAGTCATTGATTTCAGCAAGGAAGCTATTAAGCATGTCTACTGTGTTGGATGTTTCAGGTGCAAAGGAAAGATACAGCTGGGTATCATCAGCATAGCAATGAAAACCCAAGCAGTATTTCCTAATGAGCCCTCCCAGGGGCAGCATGTACATGGTGAACAACATTGGTGATAAGACCGAACCCTGAGGTACACCACAAGATAGGAGACTAGAGGAGGAGGAGGAGGAGGAGGAAGAATTCCCCATCAATACCATCTGCCTCCTGTTTGTGAGAAAGGACTCAAACCAGCAGATAACTGTACTGGCGAGTTCACAAAATTCCCTCAGGTGGTCAAGCAATACACAATGGTTCACCGTGTCAAAAACTGAGGAGAGATCAAGGAGAATGAGAATTGTCCCTTCCCCTCTATCTCTCTCCCTGTGAAGGTCATTGTGCACCCGAACTAATGCAGTTTCTGTGCTATGCTTTGCCCAAAACCCTGACTGGAGAGGCTAGTATAGATCAGAGGCCATGAGGTGCTCCTCAAGCTGAAGCACCACAATCTTCTCAACAACCTTACCCAGGAATGGAAGGTTGGAGATTAGATGGTAATTTGCCTTGATGTCAGGGGCCAAAGATGGCTTTTTCAGAAGGGGTGTCACCAATGCCTCCTTCAAGGCCTCTGGAAAGACCCCCTCCTATAGGGAGCACCGAACAATCAAAGCAAACACCAGGCCAACAGAGCCCACACATTCCATCAAGAAATGTGTCAGTACCGGGTCCAGTTCACAATATGTGTGCCTCAGCTTGGAGGCAACCTCAATGATTTCAGCCATCTCCTCTGGTCTAAACTCACCCCAACCAGGCTGAGTGCTCTTTTAGCATCCGAGGCAATCACTGTTGGCCAAATATTGGTTCACTGGAGAAATTCCCTGCCTGATGGTGGACACTCTGTGTGAGAAGTACAGAGCAAATTCTTCTCACAAAGCATTTGAAAAGGCTATTTTCAGCTGCAGACAGGCTAGGTTTAGCAGCCTGTCTACACTATGAAAAGGCACAGCTGGTTAATTCTTCCTGGCAGCAATTTCTCTGGACAGGAACTCTGCCTTCTTATGTTTAATTGCCACCTGGTACTCCCCACAGTGAGCACGCAGGGCCAGCTTGTCCACCACTAGGCCAGTCTTTTGCCAGCAGTGCTCCAGCCTCTGACCTAGAATCTTCATCACATTGAGCTTCTCAGCAAACCACAGAGACCTCAAGTGAGAAGATGTGGGTAATACATGGACCAGTGCAAGGGAGTCAAGCAACCCAGATATCACCTTATTATAGGTGGTGTCTGCAGCACACGTAATCCCCTCATATACAATGCCCACACTAGATAGGTTGGCCAACTCGAGAAATCCCTCAGCGGTCCCACCCCTCAAAGAGCAGTAGCTTACCATCTCAGCAGGGGGAAGGCTCTCAGGGGGTGCCACGAATGTGAACTCCACCACACAATGATCTAATCACATGACCCGATCAGTCATGAGATTATTTATTTCAAGCCCCAGTGAGAAGACCAGATCCAACATGTGACCGCCCTGGTGAGTCACGGTGAAAATTTGCTGCAACAGGTCCAATGGTGACATAGTTTGGAGGAAGTTGTAACCAAGTCTGGAAGATTCATCATCAGCCCAAACATTGAAGTCCCTCAGAATTAAACATCTGAGGGCCTCCAATGTTTTGCCAATGACGAAATTGGCTACCTCCTGCAGAAATTTTCCCACCGCCCCAGCAGGGCGGTAAATCAGGAAAATTCTGCAGCCTGAGCCCAGACCCCCATGCACAGCCACACATCCAAAAGAACCTAGTTATCCCACTAGGTGCACGGTTAATCCCATTTCTGATCTAAAACAGATGGCAACTCCCCCGGCCCTGCTTTTCACTCTGGGGTAGTGTACAACAGAGCACCTGGGGGGGGCAGTGGCAGCAAAAACTGGGCCAGCATCAACACCCACCCACGTCTCCATAATGCATGCCAAATCGACTGATGAAACAAGATCCGCTATACTTGCAGTCTTGTTTTTCATCGATCTGGCATTGCAAGCACCGCCTGCAGGGGATCGGTGGACAGTGGAGTTCCTCTGGCTACCTGCCCACTCGGTCTGGTGGGAATCCTGGGAATGGGCACCAAACACGTCTCACCTCTCCCTTGGGCCTGGTGAACCCCAGGGTGCCTTCTGCACCTAACCACCCCTATCCTGCCCCCTACTGACGTGCACTGGTTGCTTCACCACAGTTGATCAATGCAGTTCCTCTGAATTCTGACCTCCCGACAGCAACGTGCTGTGCTGGTGGTCACTGGGAGGTCAAAAAAGAGCCACAGATTGCTTAGCTGGGATGCTCCATACACCATACTAGCATGCCCCAGGCCCCCATCCTTCCCCAAGCACGCCTGTCCGACTGTACTGACCCAAAATCCTGCACTTCAGATAACTAAAAAATACACTCACTAATCCAATCACACACTGATACACAGCCAGCCTCATACCATCCATACACACACACACTTACTTAAAACTAACCCACCACCACCCCTTGCCCCCCCACCCACAAAGAGAGCAGTAGCAGGTCCAGGATAGAGTTCCTGAGAAATAGGAGAGCACTATCCATAGCTTGACAGTAGATCCTACAAGACAGGACAGCTGAAATGGATAAAATGCCAACAAAGTTTTAGTCACAGACAAATAATAAAAATGTCACTGCCTACTGCAATAGCAGCTGAAGGCTCTCTCACCACCTTCAGTCACTGCAGGGATGATCTAGCTAGACCAGTCACAATGAATACCAGCCACACAGGATGGGTCCCAGGGAATCCACAAAGCTGCTCCCACCACATCTGGGTCCTGGGAATTGAAGGCAGAGAACAAACGACCAGCCCCCCAAATGATAATCGTAAGGGTGCAGAAAAGTTTTGGGGTCTTTTAATCCCCAAACAAGCCACACAGGGATCACAAACACACAGGTCCCACCAATACGCCAAAGTCTGCAGAGCATTTGTTCCACAATACCGGCCCCACCAACACGCAAACAAATAGTCTGATAGCCAAGGCAGCAACAGTCCCAGGACCAGCATGAATGCAGCTAATGCCCTGGGAGATAGTGCATGGAAACACCTTCAGACCACACTCTCCCAGGAAACAGTCTGGGGAGCAACAAGTTCCGCAAGTTGCCATTGGCCCTGTTGAAGTAAGAAGCACCTTCAGAGAATTCAAGGTTCCAATACTACCGTCCGCACTGAAACCGGAACGGGCATGTAATGGGACAGTTCAAACAGTCACCATTCCTCGGCTCCAGTTCCTAGTCCATGAGAGAAGGCAGATCCAGACAACAGACTCAACATAGTGGACTCAATGCAGTGGCTTGTGTAGGAGCACAAAACCAGCGAAGTCTTCTGGTCCCCAGCCATACCGAGTCCTGGAGGGCTGGTAGCGGTAAGCAAGCTGCTTTTCAGAGGTCTACCTAAAGATCAAGAAAACGCACTAACTGAACTAGCTCAGTCGCCTGCCCTACCTTGCACTAAAAACCCTAACTATCACCCTATCTACAACACTTTAAATTTGGGAAATCTGGTCGACAATGCGGCCAGAAAGCAAACACATCAAGATTAAAGCTCTCAGAGACAGGCTGTCCAAAAGTAAAGCAAAAAGCAAACTTATTTTTGGGAGGTGCAAGTGCTCACATTAAGGAGCTCACAAGGAACTTCATGGAGCTTCCATTGTATACCTAGCATGATACATAGGTTGGTAATCACTTCAGAGGTAAAATGAGATCCACTGACTCTATCCTGTAGGGTAGGCCCCATCGACTAAAAAGATGATTTACTGACAATACTGAAGTTGTTTTGGTGGTATTATTTGTGACTGGAATGCATTCAACCCATTCAGTGAATGAACAGGTCACTGTGAGTAGGTAGTTGTTACTTACCAAAGGAAAACTGTGGAACTGGGCCTGTCCAGTCTATTTGTATGTCTGGACAAGGGAAGGTAATTCCTTCACTTTGTACAGATGCTCTAATCTATGCTTTGAACATTGACATTTTCTGTGTGTGAGGCACTCTCAGGTTTAGTCAGCTACATCTTGATATATTCAGGGCAAGTATGCTGTTTCTTTCAAGGATTCATAGTTAGGTTTCCTCAGGGTGACCTCTACATATCTCATTGCAAGTGTGGTGTAACATTTCCCCTCTCTAGTTGGGAGGTACCACCCACTGGGAAGGCCATCTTTTTCTTTACTATTATTCAGCGACACTATATAGATGCTGAACCATTGCTTTTATTCATATTTAATTTTTAACTCTGTGTTACAGGCAACATCTTAGGGGTGATGGGAATGTTTACTGGGTTTTCTTTATACTGATACAATGTAGCAACTGCAAGGTTGGTCAGTTATGCCTGGACTATGTCTAGGCCAGGGTCATCTCTAACTAGAGCTAAGGTCCCTTCTGATGCACTTCAATTACTTTTGTGGGAGTGGAATCAGTAACTGACTTCCCTTGTTTAGCTTTCTGGTGGGTTATGGCAGCAATGTTGACATCAGGCCATTTTTGCAAAACCCAAGGAATACTGTTAGGGCTCCTTCCTTGGCCAATTTGTTAGCCATATTATTTCCATTTTTACCAGGACCAACAGTATAGGAATAGCAGTTTACTTTCTACCAGTAAATGGTCATGCCATATTTCTTCTTACCAACTTGTCAGTGTAACAACCAAACCTTTATCTCTTATATCCTCACCCTTGTATGTCCTGTACCCTCCTTTCCTCCAGTCAGGAAGGTTTGATAAGAAGTCACACTTTACATAATTGTAATTGGTACATACTACTAGCTCAGTGATGTGAGATTCAAGCAGTTTGAATGGTTAACAGTAGGGCTGAGGCATTGGGTGCCTCACCTCGTGCCACACCGGCAACCCAGGTTGAGAAATGAACACAAGCTGCTCAGGTGCTGGCCAGGGTGGGAGGATTGAGCATCCCTAGGACAGCTCTCTTTGCTTGGTGAGGTGGGTTACAGGGCCTCACTGCTTGTCTGCTGTCTAGAAGAATCTGGACAGCAGTGAAACAGAGTTATGGCAGGAGGAGAAGGAACTGTATGCAGGACACCAGGGATGTCCCCACAGAGGCAGAGCTTGCACATCATGTCCACAGCATACGAGGTGTTCCCTCAGGGAGGAAATGGAGGAAACCGCCCAACAACAGGACAATGTCCGACCCCCTGTAGGCCCGCACCAGTGACTGGACACCTCTGGAAGAGACTAGGATTAGGCAGATAGGTATGCTAGAAATCAGAACCCCTCTATATCCAGTACTACCCAACAGATCCAGACAAATATGGACTTTGTAACTCTGTGGACTGTGTCTGGTTCTGCTGTGTAATAAATGCAACATTGCCGGATTGCTGGCAAACTAGTCTGCGGCAGTGAGGTAAGTTTAAAAAAAATTGTTGAGGGGGGTTGTGGTTTAGTGCACTGCCTGCCCGGTCTCCTCCTAATGAGTCTCTGTACCTCCCTAGTTCCCTTATCCTAGCCCACACATCACAGCAGCAACAGACAAAACACATCATGTTGGCAGGGCAGCTGAATTTACTATTGTTGTACTCAGTGTTGCATCATTCCATATTTCCTCCTCTCATCTGGGACTTCCCTCCTTCCCTTCTGCAGTTTCTTACTGGACATTTCTCCCAGTCCTCACCCCCCCCCCCCACACTAAGAAGAGGAAGAGATCCTATCCTGTGTCACATGATGTCACTGACCGACTGTAGTGTCACCTGACCTATTGGAAGCCACACTGAAGGCATAAGGAGGCATTCGATTGAGCCAGCTAAGTCTTATTTTTCACCCATCACTAAGGCTATAAAAGCATTCATGTCTGCCCCATAACTGCAGATGGACTTGGTGGTGGAGCAAGAGGAAAGAGTGAGTGGCATGCTGTGTGGGAGAGGGACAACGGATTCAGCAGAACCAGAAAGTGAACGGTTAAATAAATAAGACTAGTTTACAGGTAGCAGCGGCCCTAATGCTAACTAAATCCAGCATAAAAAAAAAAAGAAAACTGAGCAATCCCACTGTCTCTCAAATCTGTGCTGCTTGTATCTATTACAGATAGGTGAGAGAGAGACAGAGAGTAGCAGGCCATGCTGGTACAGCATTACTGACAAAATCCTCATAGACTGTTGGCCCATCGGTGCAGCAGTTGGATTTCTGCTTGCAATGCCAGCAACCCGGGTTCGGGAATGGACCCAGGTAGCTAGAGGGCCTGCCTGGAGGAGAAAGCTCAAGCAGCCAATGTCTGCTCACCTTCTCCAGGGGAGGGAGAGGATGTGGCTCACTGTGTGCTGCCTCCTGGTGGAAGCCGGGAGCGTAACAGCTTGGCGAGCCCCATTGCACGTCAGGGGCATGGTGGATGTCAGCATGTGTCTTGACATCTGTGGCACACCACGACCCCCGGAGAAAACTGGAAACTCTGCTCCTCAGCTAGCCGGATGATGGCTGCCAGTTCCTGCTGCCATGACTGCCCTGATGCCCCTAAGCCACCTCAGCAGCTCCCGGGGACTGAATAGAAAGTGCACTGGTTGCCCTCCCTTGAACCTTCCCCATTGGAGGAGAGGGACACATCCGGTGAAGGGATACACCAGGCCACCACTGGGATAGCTGCAAATGTAAGGTTAGGTGGAGGGAGTTGGGGTGATGATGTTGGTGGGGTCCATGGCTTGCCGAAAGGAAAGGCAGGCAGGGAGCATGGGAAGAAGCAAAAAAATAAAATCATAGCCTGACAGCACACACAGTGAGGGTGGGAGCAGAGCACTGAGCAGCCACAGGGTGCTGTTGTGCCTGGAAAGTAAAAAAAAAATACATATAATTTTGTTAAATAAATTACTGTGTGGTTTCTAATAAAAAATATGTCACTGTGGACTGAGTAGCAGAATGAATTACCTTGCTTGGGTGGGAGGCACAACTGGGGAGGGAAACTATGACAAGTCAGGCACTTTAAATTTATATATATCTCCTAAGTAGTACAGTATGTACTAAACTAGCACTGCAAAAATGACCTGCTGGGGGAACATAATTCAGTAGTCTCACTGGTTCTGATTGCATAGTCACTACTACACACACTACCCTTCCCAAAAGACTGGCCTAAGAATATTTAAATGTTGTAGGAGAGAAGAGTGTAAAAGGAAGCTGTGTCTGCTGTGCACTTTCTTTTTAAACAATGGCTAAAACAACAGAGTACATGTGATGCTATAAAACTACTTTATATTTTGTGGCAGGCATCTGCACTTGTGCTGTGCTTTCAGTCCCTGAATAAAATCTCTCTACCTTGTCCCTCTGCCTGTGTGATTATCTACTATTGTGAGTATATTTTGCGGCTTGCTTTCTTTACCATCGTGATGTGCTCACTGATTAATAAAATTATTAAAGGAAAAATGTTTGTCTTCCGCTGTCTAGTGAGAATCCCAGTTGACGCTGCTAGAAGGGGTGGCTATTTAACCACATCCTTATTCAAATAGGATCCAAAAGACCAGCTGGTAATAAAGCAAGCCTGTGATACAGTGACTCTTGCATTGCTGTATTTGGGTGCATGGTCTCTAATTGGGTGCAGCTTTTCTTTTGGATCCTAGTTAAATAAACTTCTACTTGACCTGCCCCCCACATCTGTGGCCGATTAACACTGCCTATCCTTGGGAAGGGGTTCTTGTTCAGTATTTGAAAGAAGCTTTAGTAAAAGACTGCATTTGCTGCTAGAATCTGCTCTGCTGCGATTGCTGTGCTTTCTCTTCCCTTGCAGGCATATTGCAGACTAGTGGGCACCACCTGCTGGGGCCGGGGTCCACTAGACCACCAGAGAAGGGGTTCTATATTAATTATATTTATGGGTGACATTGGTGATTGGGAGGGAGGCCACTAGACCACCAGGGGTGAGGTTTTATATTAATTTCATTTATGGGTGGCATCGGGGATTGTGGAGGGGGCCACTAGATCACCAGGGAAGGGGTTCTATATTAATTATATTGATGGATAACATCGGGGATCGTGAAGGGGGGCCACTAGATCATCAGGGAAGGGGGTCTATATTAATGATATTTGTGGGTGACATCAGTGATCAGGGAAGGGGCCACTAGACCACCAAGGATGGGAATTAATTTATTTTAGCAGGGGTCTGGGGATGGGGAGACTGCTGGCCTTTGCTGCACAGAGTCTATGGCATACTCCTCCAATGCGACCTGTGTTTGTTGCATGGTAAAGGTTGCCACAAGTGTGGGGACTTAGGTGCCAGGACCCCTCCTGTACCACAGTCTGGTGAAGGGTCCCTTGAGCACTGGGCTTTGTCCACAAGTTGCTGTTTGCCGCAGCTTGTGCTGATCTAAATCCTTTTTGAGAATTGAGCCAATTATCTGCAGCCAGAGAAAAGTAAGACTACACGTAATATGATATCTTTTTGTTTCATTACCAGGCATATTATGCTGCTATTTTTCATCTACAACTGTTATTGATCACCTGCTGTACACTTCTGATCTTTCTCAACAGTGGGCTTCTCCAGGTATGTTTCACCCTTAACTTACAGGGTTCTTTCAGGCGAATTACTGAACTCAATTCAAATTGCACTGCAATATTATTTGTGCCATATGTTTCCCTTTCCCCATTTCTCCCTCCTCCTCGTTTCACTGTCTGCTATTACTGCTCATAGTGATTTTTCTATTTATGGTAAGAGCAAATTAGAAATGTGTCAAATATGCAACTGTTCATCAGAACAGCAGTACAGATAGAGGCAACTGAGCAATGCACAAACTGCAATGAGCTCTAACTAAATCTTCTTTTTTCAATGTATTTTTTACTGTCTACAAAGCAGAAAAAAACTACTGTGGCCACACTCTATGAAACAGAAAAGCAGCTAGGTGCCAAAGACTGCAACAAAACTGATACATCTGTGTATATTAAATGGGATCCCCCTCCAGGACAGACAGACCCTAGGTCAGTAGTAATCACCACTACCAGTCAGGCAGGAGGCAAGTACCAGGTCACCTGCAATGCTGCCATCAAAGCTTCAGATGACAGTATTTTTGAGGTATTTTACATCCAGAAATGTGTGCAAAATATCCAAAAATAGACTTCTGGGAGTAATGTATGTCCTAATTTAACAACCTGTTAAGGGCTGATGTCTTTTTTTCATGTTGATTGCTTGCATGCGCAAGAAACATATTGCGGCAGCTTTCTCCAGAAGCAGGTTGTGGAGGCACGGCACTGTTGTGACGAATGCCCCCAGCCCACTTCCCCCAGTGCTGTGGCATGCTGCTGCTGACACTAATTCAGTCAGCGTGCATCCAACTTGTAAAATTTTAGCCGCTGCAATCAAAGGTTGCCTCATCATTGCAGCGTCAACCATTCACTGCAATGAGGGAGCGACCCGTCATTGCAGGGCGGAACCTTGAAACACTGATGTCGTTTGTGAACATGGCGGCGGCTGTCTTCAAAAACAATATTAACCCCCCCCCACCGACGGGGTGCCTAATCCCCCTTGGCAGCATGTCCTACCCCCCACTGTGTTTATTTGCTGAAGGGGGCCCCAATCCCAATTGGCTTCAGTGCCCCAAGGTTTATGTTGCTGACGGGGGAGCCCACTCCCCATCGACATTATGTAACCCCCCCTACTGTTGTTGTCTGCCATCGGGGTGCCCAGTCCCCATTGGTATAATGTCACCCGTCTTTTGTTGTGTGCTGATGGGGGTGCCCAATCCCTCATCGGCTACAGCTGCCCCCCAAAAAAAAGACTCTGTTGGCATGCTGGGAGCCCACCGTAGTGTGTCACATGCTCCTTTAAAATCAAAAATGATCCCGTGATGTCTTTTTTTTTTTTTTTTACCCTGAAAAAAAAGGAACGGTCCTTTGGTGGTCTCCCTGACCCCCTCCCACAACCCATGCCCACCCACTGGGCACCCTGCCCTCCACAACCCCCCTCACCCCATACTTACCTCCGGAGTCTGGTGTGATGATCTCCGGTGGACCAGGAACACGTCTGCACTCTTCAAAGCTGACGGCGAACAGAGGGAATGCCGGTAAGCTGTATAATGGAATAAATAGGGTTTTATTAACTTTGAGGCATATCTCAGGCATTTTTGGGAATTTTGGCACCAAATTTTCAGCATGGGGTTTTTGGGATCCCTCCTCATGAATTCTGACACTGTCATGGCATTATTTGGCCCTGAAAGGTGATTTTGAGATCACTGCGTGGAATCCCCTTTCGGGATCGACTAACAAAACAACATTGCCAGTGTTCATGAGGTAGGCTCTCAAAAAGCCTATACTGCAAATCTGGTGGGAAAAATCCAAAAAATGACTGTTTTACTAGCATGAGTTGCGCAGTTGCTATGCACACGCATAACTTTGTGAATCTGCAATATTTTCACTCCAGATTTTCAACATTGCCATTTTTTCAGACCCCCTTGTGAACAGTATAGCTGTCATTTACCACATCCTGGCCAAAATGTGTTTTCACACTTCTGAGGCAGAATAGCGCTGTCGCTATGGGAGATCAGTGTTCAGGACAGATTATGAAAATGACAGTGGCACTGTTCATGAGCAGAGGTCCTAAAATGCCTATGTTAAAAATGTGGTGATGATACTCCATAAAATGACTGTGTTACGAGCACGTGTTGCGCAGTTTGCACGCACGCTCGTAACTTCACAAATTAATAATATTTTCACTCCAGATTTTCAACATTTCCATTGTTCTGCACCTTGTTATGAACAGCATAGCTGTTATTTTTCACATTCTGTACCGAAATGTGTTTTTGCAGTTCCTGCTCAGAATAGCGTGGTCGCTGTGGAAAATCTGTGCTGGGGACACATTATGAAAATGACAGTGACACTGTTCATTAGTGGAGGTCCTAAAATGCCTATGTTAAAAATTTAGTGACCAAAGTCCATCAAATGAGTGTGTTACAAATGTGCAGTTTCCGTGCACACTCGAACCTTCACAACTTTGCAATATTTTCACTCCAGATTTTCAGTATTGCCATTTTGCCACACCTCCTTATGAACAGTGCAGCTGTCATTTTTCACATCCTGGCCGAAATGTGTTTTCACTCTTCCGGTGCACAATAGCACAATCACTGTGGGAAATCAATGTTTGGGACATATTAATAAAATCACACTGACACTGTTTATGAGCAGAGGTCGTAAAATGACTATGTTGAAAATTTTGTGATGAAACTCGGTAAAATGGCTGTGTTACGAGCGTGTGTTGTGCAAGTTCCACACACCCTTGTAAGTTTGCAAATTAGTAATATTTTCATGCCAGATTTTCAACACTGGCATTTGTTCACACCTCCTTATGAACAGTACAGCTGTCATTTTTCACATCCTGGCCGAAATGTGTTTCCGCGCTTCCAGGGCAGAATACCGCAGTCGCTGTCAGAAATCAGTGTTTGGGACCAATTAGGATCGAGCGACTGAGGGGAGGGAATGACCAAGCTCAACTGAGCTATGTTGGGACTGCTGCAGATTTCTTTGTCGGCAGGAAAAGGCAACAATGCAGGCAGGAGCCCAGTACAAATGGGCAACCTGCAGTGCCGGGGGACACAGAACGAGCGAGTGAGGGAGAGGGTAAGTGAGTGAGCTCAACGGAGCTCTGTTGGGACTGCTGTGGATTTCTTTGTGGGCAGGAAAAGGCAGAAATGCATGCAGGGGCTGAGTACAAAAGGGCAGCCTGCAGTGGTGGGAGAAACAGAATGAGCGAGTGAGAGAGGGGAAGTGAACAAGCTCAACAGAGCTCTATCGTGACTCTTGAGGATTTCTTTGTGGGCAGAAAAGGGTGGCAATGCAGGCAGGAGCCCAGTACAGAAAGGCAGCCTGCAGCACTGGCAGAAACGGAATGAGCGAGTGAGATAGGGAGAGTGAGTGAGGCCAACGGAACTCTGTTGGAACTGCTGCAGATTTCTTTGTGGGCAGGAAAAGGCAGCAATGCATGCAGGGGCTGAGTACAAAGGAGCAGCCTGCAGCGCCAGCAAAAACAGAATGAGTGAGTGAGAGAGTGGGAGTGACCCACCTCAACAGAGCTCTGTCAGGACAGCTGCAGATTTCTTTGTGGGCAGAAAAATGTGCCAATGCAGGCAGGAGCCCAGTACAAAAGAACAGCCTGCAGCACCAGGAGAAACAGAACGAATGAGTCACACAGGGGCAGTGAGCGAGCTCAACGGACCAACACAATCAACATTCATCATTGACAAATGCTTGTTTTCTGTTGTGAGCATAGTGTTTTCTTTTTTTTTTCTCTCTTTATGTCCCCTTCTCTCACTGTGGTGCTTCCTCACCTTCAGGAGACTCCCCTGGCCTTGTGCTTCCCTGCTTGTCTGTCCGGTCTCCGGTGCAGTCCATCCCCCCACAGAGCCTTCGGGACGGGGCCCCCTACCACCACCCTGATTTGTCTGTAATTCGTCAGGATCAGGGCCTGAAGCTCTGTCTACAGGGAGCACAGCAGGGTTTTTCCTGTTTTCTGGTCCTCCCACGGGATGTCGGCAAGCAAGGGAAGTCATGGGGTGACGCAAGTCAGGACGTGCGAATGCTCTGGCTCCTGGCTGACATCCCCCCTCCCTTCTACTTGCTGTCCTGCTGCACCTCCACCTGTGGTCACCCAAGTGGTGGTAGAGTGGTGGAACAGGCAACCCACCCATCTCAGAGGAGGAGAAGAGCAGCTTCTGGGTGCTCAATCCTCCTCCCCCCGGCCGACCTTCTAACCACCCGAGTCCATTCCTGAACCTGGGTCGCAGGCGCCACAATCAGTAGCCCCACTGCTGCGCCGGCAGGCTGACCAGTGTTTTCTTATTTTAATTTAACCCCTCACTAGCCACACCTAACAAAAAACACTCTTGAAACTCACTTTCCATTGACTTCATTTAATTCTGGTGTGAAGGGGTGCTGTACCAGGCTGCAGTGCTCTAACAGGTTTGTTGATGCGATATATAAATAACAAGTAATAAATGTCATCCAGTGATGTCTCTGTTACATCCCAGACCATGCAGAGAGGCAGTTTCAAGGTATAAGATCATGTAACAAGAAAGAATTGCAAAAATGTCATACTTATCATGGCCAGTCTAAGTCTGTTGTGGTTGTGGACTGAAAAAAGTGCTAACTGGTGTGATGTTTGGATGCATGAAACCTGGTGAAGTATGATACAAAATTAATTAATGGGTTCAACAAGCTAGTCAAACACTCAGGAGTTGGCAGGGGACAGCTCATCATATTATAGTTTCCTTAAACCCCAAAGAAGCAATCATGGATATACAGTCAGGGACACAAAAGCAGATGCAGAGCTGCATAGTGTGGGGTGGGGGGTCAAAGGAGAGAAAAACAATTCTTCATATACAGTACATGAGGAAAAAAGTGAGATGAGGGGGAGTTTCAGGCTGACAGATGATGGTTTGGTAGTTGGATGAGTTTTCTGCATGGACATGTTTGTGTTATTTTTACACTGTAAAAATGTGTATAAAAAGCATTGTGGGGTAACTGCAGTTGCAGAGTTTGGTAATCAGTGATATGTGATTATGGGGTGTCAAAATATATGTGGACCTTGGGTGGCTGTCGGGGTGGAGAGTAACAGTCCATCTTAAAATTGAGCTTTTTGGGGGTAGGGGTTCATAGTCCTAGGAAGCGTTTTTGATTGAAGGATGCACTGCAGTGTGTGTTCCAGACAGGGTGGGACAAACCCGCTAGTCAATGGCCACTAAAGAAAAATTGGTTTAGCTACCAGATTTCAAAAGTTACCAGCCAACTGGCTACCTGTCCATGGAACTGATTTTTGAGTCTTTAAGAATGATGGACATTAAGAAAATACTGATTTGCCTAATCATCTTTAAAAGCCAGGGGCCAAGCTGACCACCAGCTCACAAACTGATTTGTCCGACACTGGTTCCAGACCAAAGGTACTGCTTCTTTTTTTCCATATATTTATTTATTTATTTTGTAGTGTTTACCCCCGGACTGCAGCATAACATGCATGCATATGCGTGGAGGCACGCATGCATACCAGGATCCGGCAGTCCCTTCTGCCCCACCCAGACTTGCATCACCGCTGCCTCTTGCCTGCACTCTCACCGGACCTCCAACCAGTGGGAGCAGAACTATGGACTGTCACTCCAGGAAGGGAGAGCTGCATAGCAGCTTAATCCTGCTCCGACCCTCCCCCACCCAAGTCAGCACCCCAGTGGCCCGATATCGTTCCCAAACCCGGTTCACTGGTGTTGCGCAAGGTAAAGAGTTCAGCGATTCAGCCTTTAGTGACACTGAGCCGGCCAGGATACTGATTCTTTTGGTGATTGAGGAGAAGGGAAATCGGTGCAAAGGACCTGCTGGTATGGCTTGGAGCTCCAAACCTTCTACCTCCAGCTCTTAAGTTCAAAAGTCTGACCATCTTGGTCTTAATCTAACTCTTTAAGACTGTTTAAAAAGTGATACGTTGTCCAAATAGTATCTGAAACATGTTCTTTTAATAATTTGTAGTGCGGATGAGAGTCACGTGATGTGAGCGAGAGGGTAGCTGCTCGAGTGTGAGCTCTCTCCCTCCCTAGTTTTCAAGCCTAAAATTACTACACTACTCATCAGCAATCAGGACAATTTAAGTATTTACAGCATAAAATCGCTGTTGTTTTGCTGACTGTCTGACTTCGTGGGTTATTTGGCGAAGAATGGAGGAGCCAGCCCAGGAGTTGGAGGCCAAGCGGCCCCGGCACAGCTCTTCACCATCAGGGCCCGAAGAGAGTCCGACACCTAGCCGGGTTTACTCCGAATTGTCAACGATCAAAGATGCCCTCTTCAAACTGATCGAAGAAGTGGCAGATTTCAAGCCGGCTCTAATGCAGTTGGCGAGAAGAGTCACCGACGCGGAAGCAAGGATCTCTCGATGAGAAAAGTTGGATAAAGGCGGCCTTGCTTTAGGGGAATGTGAAAGCAATAGCAAAGCTGGAAAGTCGCTTGGAGGATTTGGAGGGAGGAACAGGCGTAACAATTTGGTGCTGCTGGGTCTCCCTGAAGGAACGAAGACCTAACAGCATCACATTTTTGCAGAAATTTCTGAAAGCAACTGTGGGACCCTCCCCGAATGGTCCGGAGTATATTATTGAAAGGGGCCATCACTCGTTACTTGCTAAACTGCCTGCTACCGACCCTCCAAGACCGATTATTTTTAAACTGTTGAACTATTTAGATCGCGATTTTATATTTAAAGAAGCAAGGAAGCTGTCGGCGATCCTTTGGGAGGGGAAGAAACTCAGATTGGTACCAGATTTAACTTTAAAAATTCGATTGCAGCGGGCGAGTTTTCGCCCAATCACTTCAAAACTTTGGGCTGCAGGAATCAAGCACCTAATGCTGTATCCGGCGAGACTCGAGATCGCTTTGAAAGATGGTACCAAACGTTTTGAATTGCCTGAAGAGGCATTGAAAACTCTACAGAGCCTCTACCCGGATCTGTTTCCCAAAACTTGAACTGAACTCCCTTTGGCAGCTTGTTGGATCCTGTGAGTGTAGGGGTCTGCTTGGACAGTTATTGCTTAGGGGGAATCTTGATGGCACTGCGTCGAGCTGGGATATAGACTCCTTCTATGCTGCATTCGTAAAGAACTCAATGACTATGAAGCTTCCGATTTGGGTGATTATTATCCTGCTGTGCAGAGCGAAGGGCTTTGGGGGACACTTTTTGGCAGGGTTTTCCTCTCGCCATGTTTTTCCTGGGCTTTATGCTTAAGTTAAATGATTATATTGGCAAAGCCCACTAGAGGGAGTGCTGTCCTTAAAAATGATCATTAGTTACTGCTAGCAAGGTTTTGACAACCTATCTTGTATGCTTCATACGGGGTTAAAGCGATTATGTTGTCCTGGGGCTCGATGTAATTTTTTTTATTGTTGGGACGGTCTCCCAAAGGTTAGGGTCTGTGTGTTTAAATCTATATTAGGAAGTTCTGCCCTAAACAAGATGATAGTTTGAAGGCCTAGGTTTCCTCTGGGTTCAGGCATTTTAACCTACGAATGTATGGGGTTGAGGGTATTTAGAACCTTTTTCTACCATTTGTTGTTAGACCTGGTAGATCCCCTCAATCTCCAGAGGAAGTCTAGATCCCTATGGGGGCTTGGCTTTAGGATTATATTTCTAAGAAGGGCAGTTCCCTCGTTTCTTTTTTCCTATATTTTAATCTGCACACCTACTAGTTTTGGTGGGTCTTCTACATTACTAGACATTTTCAAGTAGGTAGGTTAGTTTGGAGTCGTTCTGTGTTTTTGTACTTAGAGGCTGGGAGTAGTTTGAGTGTTAGTTAAAGGCGACACTTGTCGCTATGTTAAAGGCTTGACTATTGACAAAATTATAGGTATGTTTAATGATTATAAGCTTGGTTACTAGAAATGAGTAAGGTTCTTTAGAAGGGAGGGAGGGTTAGCTCACTCTAGCCCGTGTCATGGGCCAGTTAGTGAGGAGTCGGCTTGGAGCCGGTGTACAGGTGTATGGTTCTATGGGGAGGGTTGGTGGTTAGTATTTAGGGGATGAAAGGGTGTTTGAGATTTTGTGATGGTTTTTTTGGGGGGACGGGGTGGGGGCAGCTACATGGTGTACTGTTTCTGTGTTTCAAGAAGAGTTATATATGGCTAATTGTTTGAATATTTTATCTTGGAATTTTAAGGGGGGGAGAGACAATAAAAAGAAATTTATTTTATTAAACCATCTGGCGAGATTCAATCCTTCGATTGTATTTCTCCAAGAGACCCATTTGCTTCCTGAACAACTGGGTCATCTTCAAAAAAGGTGGGTTGGGCAGGTGTTTGGTTCGGGGTTTTCACCTAGTAAACGAGGGGTAGCCATCCTGGTAACCAAAGGGCTCCCTTTTTTTCCGACGGAAGTTATTTCAGACCCAGAAGGCAGGTATATTTTGGTAGTTGCCGTAATTGGCAGTCAAAAATTAGTAGTGGGTTCTAATCTATGGTCCTAATCTAGAAATGCCATCTTTTTTCACAAATTTGGCTATGATCCTTGCTCCCTTCTCAACCTTACCTATAATCTTGGGAGGGGACTGGAATCTAGTTCAATTAAATCGGTTAGATCGTACTCACTGTAAAGCTACTCAAGGCTCCCCAGCTCAGAAAGCTTTATCTGAACTTATGTTGTTGTTAGGCCTGGTAGACCCCTGGAGAATTCTTAATCCCTCAAGTAAGGAATATACCTTTTTTTCACCAGTTCATAGGAGTTATTCCCGGCTGGATTATTTTTTGGTTGGCCAGCAGATTCTACCAGAGGTGTTGGATGTAGACATATTGGCACGGGTAATATCAGACCATTCCCCATAATACTGAAATGTTCATTGTCAACCACCCCCTTAAGATCCTATTCCTGGGCGTTGAACAACAAACTTTTGTCCGACACCCAAATTGTGGGGCATTTCCAAAAATTTCTGTCTAGTTCAATTACATTTAATTGGGGTTCAGCTGCTGCAACGGATCGGGCATGGGCTGCTTAAAGCCACTTGGAGGGAGCTTATCCGTGTATTGCGTCTGTGCACAAAAAGAAAAGGAACTGTTTCTTAGCAAACTGTTTAGATAAAATTAGGGAACTGGATAAAGGTGATGGGACTCTTTCTAGCTCGCAAGAACAGGAACTTTCCACACTTAAAGCCCTATATGCTAATGCCCTTAGAGAATCGGTCGAGAGGTCGGCTTCAATTTTGAAAGCTTCGTATATCGGACAAGGTAGTAAAGCAGGAAAGCTTTTAGCGTGGCAGCTGAAACAGCGGGCTACAGCAAAATGGGTGCCTTCCTTAAGACACCCGCAAACTAATGCCCCAATTGTTGACACAGAAGGTATTTTGGGCCTTTTTATGATTACTATGTGAAACTGTATTCCAGTGAATCCACCACTCCAGAGATAGATTCTAACATGAAGGAATTCCTAAATAGGATCCCTTTTCCAAAACTGCCAGATGAGTTCAAGTCAACACTTGAAGCCCCTGTTGCGAGAGGAGATATCTATTGCTATTGACTCTCTAAAGCTTGATAAAGCGCCTGGCCCTGATGGATTCACAGCCTCATTCTATAAAACTTTTAAAAAGTGGCTAATCCCTTTGCTACAACAAGTGTATGAATACTGGCATGCCCATGGAGTTGAGGAGCACTCTCTGTTTGAGGCTCGGATCATTCTTCTGCCTAAGCCAGGAAAATCGCCAGAGGAAGTGGGCAATTACAGGCCCATCTCCCTTTTAAATATTGATGTTAAGCTATATGCCAAAATTTTGGCTAGCAGATTGAAACATTCATGGGAGAAACTCCTCAGCCCAGAGCAAGCTGGATTTGTGGCGGGACGCTCATCCGCAGATCACTTTAGGAAGCTATTTTATCTAATTTCCACGTCTGAAGACCCGAATCTGGAAGCAGCTCTCGTGTCTTTAGACACGGAAAAAGGATTCACAGAGTAGAATGGTGTTTTATGTTTGAGGTATTAGGTAAATTGGTATCCCCAACAATTCATAGACTATATTCGAGTTTTTTGTAACTTGCCCTTCAGCGAGGATTCAATGTAACAACCTCATTTAAAGTGTTTCCCTCACCCGGTACCCGTCAGGGTTGCCCACTTCCGTTTTTATTTAATTTATATATGGAATCTCTGATAAGATCCTTAAAGATGGACAATCGAATTCAGGGTATTAGTTTTGGGGATATCAATTTAAATTGTCAGCCTTTGCCGATGACTTACTCATTCATATTAAGGATGCTAAGAATTCCTCCTCAACTACTTCAAGTTATTTCTCATTTTAGTGTTTTTTCCGGGTACAAATTAAACAAAAGTAAAACTAAGGTGTATCCATTATCTCCCCTCTTGCAGAAGGAGTGGTGCACCTCTCTGGGCCTTCAGTGGCAGAAGGGTTCACTGGAATATCTGGGCATTAAAATATCGAATGACTTTTCTAGTTTAGTCAATCTTAACTTTAAGCCCATTTTAAAGGATATTAAGGATGACTTAGAGAGGTGGTCTAAGTTACCCTTGACATTCTGGGGCAGAACCAACACTATAAAAATGATGGTTCTTCCCAGAATTCTTTATCCTTTATTAAACTTGAACATATACTTACCAAAATCCTTCTTCAAGCTGTTATATAGAATTTGTTCAGACTTTTTATGGAAGGGAAAGCCACCTCGTCGGGCATATACTAAACTGACCAGTGGTAAAAAGGTGGGGGGTTGCAATTGCCTAACTTTTATGCCTACTATCTGGTTATTCATGGTATAAGATGCTCGCAGTGGCTGACAGTGACGGAAGAAATTTCGTGCCCATCTCAAGGACTCATTTTGGATAGTCTGGCTGTCAAAAGCCTCAACGTGGATTTGGAATCTCTTTTATACACCCCTTGGTCCAAATGCCCTCACAAACTTAGGAACACCCCATTAGGCTGGGATATTAAAGCTCTTCTCCAACTCTGCTCATTGTTACATATCCCCTTCAAAAAAGACCTGGCACAACCTCTGTTAAAAAACCTCAATCTTCTAGTAGGGGGCAAGCCTATTGGGAGATCTATAGGCAGCCTTGTTAGCAAACTCCGTTTGACGGATTTTGTGACAGGTAACTCAGTGAGCCCATTTAGGGATTTGGTATCTAAATTGGGGGTGGTACAAAAGGATTCATTCCGGCTGTATCAGGTTCAACGATGTGTAATCCTATTTTTAGGAAGGGGCCCTTGGAATGATAGAGCAGGGTCCTTCCTGGGTAGGCTGAGGGAGCTGGCTACCACTCGTAATGCTGTTTCCAAGACCTATAAATTTATAATGTTGGAAATCATGGGGAAAATTTCTCCTTCGCCCACTATTGGGAATCTAATTTAGCTAAAGATGGCCTGTAGAGGTCTGGGGAAAGGTTTGGGGAGATATTTACACATACAGTAAACAAGACAGATTTAGGAATATTCAGTTCAATA
The DNA here is from genome assembly GCA_016271365.2 of Neoceratodus forsteri. Classification (NCBI taxonomy): domain Eukaryota; kingdom Metazoa; phylum Chordata; order Ceratodontiformes; family Ceratodontidae; genus Neoceratodus; species Neoceratodus forsteri. The sequence goes on from CM028137.1 coordinate 367,101,174, forward strand.
TATTGCATGACCTGTATTTTTCTCCGGCCAAGCTCTCCAGGACACATAAGTCCTTCTCACCGGCGTGTGTTGACTGTGGGGACCCCCTGGCCACCACTTACCATAAGTTTTGGACTTGTCCTAAGATATCAAAATTTTGGGATTCTGTTAAGGATTGGACAGGCCCGTACTGTAAGATTTCAGCCTTTTTCAGCTTAGAGGCCTGTTTATTGGGCATGTTTACTCAAATCCCGACCTGGACTTTAAAGTGGCAAATGGCTTTGGTAGCTCTTGTCACCAAACAAATTATTCTCAGACATTGGAAGTGAGGTTGGGAACCTTCATTTAAAGAGTGGTGGGATGAATTTTTAAGTGCTATTAATGCCGAAAGGCTGGTGGCGAACCTTTTTGTCTCCTCTGTGAAATTCCAGAAGTGCTGGGGAGGACTTCTTCAAATTTAAAATCGACTTGGCCAATATTAGGTAATAGTTCTAATCTTCTTAGGGCACATCCGGGTCCCTTAGGTGTTAGCACATCCTCTCCTTGAACTCAGCTGGTCTTGGACCCTTTCAAGGTTATTGGTTTTTGCCTGAGTAGGCTGTTTATTTTTTTATTTTTTTTTTCTTTTTCTTCTTCCTTTTTCTTGTCTCTCCTCCTCAGGAGGATCTAGCTTGATAACTGTTCTGTTCCTCTACTAGTGCTAGGTCTAGGATACTAATGGTAAAGTTGGTCCATGTGTTGGAGTAGTGGATTATCATTATTAAATTTTATTATACATTTATGTGCTGCCATGGGGGTGGATTTGGGTGGTGGGGGGTAGGGGGATTAAATAATCTTTTTATTTTTATGGGGTTTGGAAGGAATAAGTTGTAATTGTAATTAAGAAATGTTTTTCTTTTGTTGTTCGCTATATGAAAATAAAATAAAATAAAGTTATTTGCCAAAAAAAAAAAAAATAATTTGTAGTGCAACACTTTGTTTAATAATTTTTTCTTTGCATCCTACTTATCATCCTTGTCTCAGTCTGTATTTGGAAACTGGTTTGCTTCAACCTCCGCCCATACCTCTCAACTGTCCCTGATTTTCAGGGACATGATTTGTCTAAAAATGTTACTCTGCCCTCCTAAAATTGTGTTTCTGTGACTAAACAGTGGGGTTATAAGTACAAAATAATATCAAACATAAAAGTTACAGACTTGTTCTTTCTTAGTTGATTTTTTTGAGCCTTGTCATGATTTATGAGGGGAGGTTGAGAGGTATGCCTCCGCCCCACCCCACAGCCCTTCACTTTACCAGCCAGAAGAGGTGACTTGAGATTGCACAGCCTGTTAGTTTGGTTTGGTTGGAGGGGTGGAGGCAAGGCCAGGCTCATTGCATACCTACACACCTTGATGTTAAAACTAGCCCCCCTACCTGACCCACCATCCATTGCTAGTGTCTGCTGCTCTATGTCAATAGTCACCCTGCATTCCTGTGTGTGTGTATTTTCATGTCTCGGCACCAGGTAGGACATGGACCCAGGATGATTGGCATTGCAAGTGCTCTGCCACACCGTTCCATGTTAAAAGTGCCCCCTGCATGACTGACCATGCTAAATTGATAGGGGCCAGGTGACTCCCTCAAGATATAAATATGGAAAGTTTCAGTCTTTAAGACAGGCTCAGGAAGGGTGCTATACTAAATTAAAAATCAATCTGTCTGTCCATCTGCCTCTCCCTCTGGTGACTGATGGTTTGCTACATTGTGGAAGCACTCAGGAGTGTTTGTGGGGGGGGGGGTGGCATTGCACCAGGGGAAGGGCAGGAGACACAAGTGGAGCTAAAATGGAAAACCAAACTGCAGGCAACTATCTGTTATTATCTCTTTGTTGGGTCACTTTGCAGTATTTTCACCCTATCATGATCTCACACCACAGCATTTATGGTATGAGCCCAACCCACGTGTGGGATTAGAACCCACAACCATCTGTCCCAGAGGGAGATGTACTACCAACTCAGCCACACTGACACCTGCTAGGCATGGCCACATTTTTAACTGAGACAAGAAACACAGTGACAAACAAAAAATTCATAAACGGTGGCAGCCTATCATCTCCAAAATGGTCTGGTCCATACTCCTGTATTTTGTTTCAAAAACATGTGTAAATCCTATGTGCAATACAATTGCCAGCATGAGCATTTTATAGCTGAATTTTATGGATTACAGATGTATGCAGTATCTGCTCCTTGAGATTGATTAAGAAGTTGTTTTAGTTTTGACAATTTGTTTTGAAGAAAATAAAAAGCTGGTTATTTCGATAGTGTTATTGGTTGTTTGCAACAAGTCAAAGAAGGCTTTAAAAGTAGCTAGCTAGTGTCAGAATGAGAATGACCCTCAAAATGCACCAGAATGCATTTAAAACCTGATAACTTCTGGTAAATGACGTGGGATATTTGCTTTGGTGGAGTGACTGGTCTTGCAGGTGCTGGGTCCATCAGTGTTCACTTGGATTTGGTGAGGGTGCTGGTAATGTTGATTCAAGGGTTGGCTGTGTTTACTTGGGTGGGGTGCAGTTGGTAGAGTTGGTGCCGGGGCTGTGTTTACTTGAGTGGGGAGCAGCATGGGGGGGGAGACAGGCCGTCTTGTGGTTCAGGTACAGTTTATGTTATTGCAGTGGCTGATGGGGCTGGCTGCAGTTGTTTCTGGGCAGCAAGATGCTTGGATGGAGGGGGACTCCCTGGGGAATGGGAACTCATTAGCCGTACTCTTTCGGAGAGAGAGATTGTGTGTGTATATGTGTGTGTGTGTGTGTGTGTGTTTTCGTGCAGGTAGGATGGAGTGGGCTGTGTGGGTTTGGGAGCAGGCTGTGTGTGTGTTTTTTTTCCGGACCCCTGATCGTAGCTGAGCCACGCCCCGATGACCACCACCCCATGCTCAGGTTTGTCCCCATGAGCAAGGCCACTGGGTGGGCACCTCCTCCTGATGGACACTGGGGTACGCGAGACCCAGCTTACCCCCCTTGGTCGGGGCTATGAGAGCAGGAATTCCTTGAGTACACTGGTGGGCAGGGGGAATTGCGGCAGACCTGACATCATACACAGGTGCCGGCTTTTTTCTAATGCTAAAGTGACAGGGGCAGAGATGTGCAATGATGTCCAGCATCCACCCTGCTCCAACACATGACAGTGCCAGTTGCTGTGGAACCCCTGGCCTTTGCCAGGGGTCCATAGTGCTCTGGACACTTAGCACCCTCCCCGGAGAAGAAGAGCAGTCCTCTGGATGCTCAATCCTTCTCCAACTGCTGGCCCTACGACTCCCGAATCCGTTCCCAAACCTGGGATGTCAGCACCATAGATGGACACCTTGCCTCTGCAATGGCGGGCAAGCCAGGCTGTGTGTGTGTCTTGATGGGGGATGCTGGACTTTACAGGAGAAGCCAGGTGTATGTGTGGGAAACTGGCCATGTTGGCAGGTGGGGGTTGCTGGCCTTTGTAGGAGAAGCCAGGTATATGTGTGGGGAGCTGACCATGTTGGCAGTGGAAGGGACCACATATATGTGTAGGGGGCTGACCATGTTGGTGGTGGCAGGGCAGGCATGTCATGGAGCTGGCCATGGCATTCATGTGTGAGGGCGCCAGACATGGGGACATGACCATGGTGGTGCCTTAAACAGGAGGTGAAATGTTATTTTTGGCTTACAAAATGTTATTGAAGCATGCCATACTAGGCTGTATTTTGGGAAGTAAGTTTATCTATTTCCATGTGTGTGTGTGTGTGTGTGTGTGTGCGCGCGCGCATAATAGGTTGTAAAGCTGCAAGATGGCTTGTGTCCAGGGGGGCCCTTATGATCTTAGGCAGCTCCACATACTGTGCTGTATCACAAAGGGTATGGAGGGGTAGTGTGTGTGCCCATGGTGCACAGGAATTGACTGTTTAGGTGACTTGGCTATAAGGAATGAGGGAGCAGACTGTGTTTACTGGGGGCCATACTAGTGTGGTGTTGGCTATGCTGTTGAGATGGAGAGCTGACTGGTTATTTGAGGTCATGGTGTAGGGCTGTCCATTTTTGTGCATTTGAGGTACTGGAAATGGAGCAACTATGTTGCTGCAGTGGCTGGGAGAGCTGTCTGTGTTCTCTTGGGTGTAGTGGGGGGACTGTCCTTGTTGGAGTAGGAGCAGGAGCTGGCTATATTTGCTTGGGTTTGATGGGTTGAATAGCTGTGTTGGAGTGTAGGGGGGACTGGCTGGGTCTTTGGTTGTGGGTAGTCATGCATGCTGGTGGGATGTTTGGGAGGGATTGGTCATGCTGGTGTGGTGAGAGAGCCATCTGCCTTCATTTGGGTGGGATGGCATTACTGGTTCCAGAGTTGACTAAGTTTTCTTGGGTAGGGCAGGGGGCTGCAATGTTAGTGCAGGGATGGTCTGTTTGTGTTGTGTGTGGGAAAGTGTGTGAGAGTTGACTCTAAACACACAAAAAAAAAGTCCACTTTTAAAAATGATTTTATTGGTTTACAAAACAATTATCTGTGTGCATGTGCATGTATCTGTGTGTGTGTAAGACAGTGACAAATAAAATATTTTTTGTCTTTTTATTTAATTACTACAAATACTTTAACAAACAAGCATTTGTCAATGCTGAATGTTGTCTCGTTGGCATTGGCATTGGTAGCGCCGGAATCAGAGATGCATAAAAGGAATGGCAGTGAAGTATTGAAGTGATGCCAACCCCACTCCCACCCTGTAGAGACCGACAGGCATTGGGGTGTAGCTTTGGGTTATCAGCCATAGCACTCATGCCATTGTACCTCACCCTAACCTGTAGACACTGACAAGTGTTGTGGTGTGCTTTGGGGTCTGTGGGCATTATAGGTACCCCATTCCATAAGGAAATATGCAGAGGAGGGTGCAGTATAGGAGAATGGGGTGAACTTTGTGGGCGAACAGTGCAAGGCACACCATGATGGCTGTCACTGGCTGCAGGGTGGGGGTGAGGGTGGGGTGGAATGGCGTGAGCATTACAGCCAATGATCCCAAGTCACACCCCTGACGCCGATCAGTCTGTACAGGGTGGAGTGCTACACTTGGAAACCATAACAGTGTAGACGTGTGTTGGTATTTTCACTCCAAATTTTCAACATAGGCTTTTTGTGATCCCACCTCATGAAAAGCGGCACTATCAGTTTGTTAGCTGAAAGGTAGTTTTGCATAGCAGCTATGCCATTTGGTGACACAGGGATGAAAACACATTTTGGGCAGTATGTGGAAAATGACAACTGTATTGTTCATGAGGAGATGTTAAAAAATAGCAATATTAAAAATGTGGAGTGAAAATATGAAAAATTGGTGAAGTTATGAGCATGCATAGTAACTGTGCAACACACGTCCATAACACAATTATATTTGGGACTTTTTTAACCACATGTTTAACATAGTCACCTTGGTACCTCCCCTCATTAACAGTGCCACTGTGATTTTGTTAATTTGTCTGAAACGTTGATTTTGCACAGTGACCAGGCTATTGTGCACCACAGGGGCCAAAACACATTTAGGGCAGGATGTGAGAAAATGACAGCTGTACTGTTCATAAGGAGGTGTGTAAAAATGCCAGTGTTGAAAATCTTGCATGTAAATATTGCAAATTTGCGAAGTTACAAGGTCGCGTGGAAACTGTGCAATGCATACTTGTAACACAGCCATTTCAAGGAATTTTATCACCAAATTTTCAGCATAGGCATTTTAGGACTTCTGCTCATGAACAGTGTCACCGTCATTTCCTTAAACTGTCCCAAAAACAGATTTTGCACAGAGACCGTGCTATTCTGCGCCAGACATGCAAAAACACGTTTTGGCCAGGATATGTAACATGACAGCTGTACTGTTCATAAGGAGGTATGAAAAAATGCTAATTTTGAAAATCTGGAGTGAAAATATTACAAATTCACAAAGTAACAACCGTGCATGGAAACTGCGCAATGCAGGCTCGTAAAACAGTCATTTTGGGGATTTTTTTCACCAAATTTGCAACATAGGCTTTTTGAGAGCCCCCCTCATGAACAGTGGCACTGTTGTTTCATTAATCAGTCCATAAAGGTGATTCCACACAGCGACTATGAAATCACCTTTCTGGACCAAATAATGCCATGACAGTGCCTGAATTCATGAAGAGGGGTCCCAATAACCCCATTTTGAAAATTTTGTGCTGAAATTCCCAAAAATGGCTGAGATGTGCAGCAAAGTTGAAAAGAAAACCCAATTTATGCCATTTTACAGCTTACCAGTGTTTCATCAGTTCACAGTCAGCTTTGAAAGGTGCAGACGTGTTCCTGGTCCACCGAAGATCATTGCGCTGAGTCCGGAGGTAAGTATGGGGTGAGGGGAGTGTGGGGAGGTGGGGTGCACAGTGGATGGGAGCAGGTTGTGGGAGGGGCAGGGAGACCGCCAGGGACCTTTCTTATTTACATAGGGAAAAAACACGCTGGATGGTTTTCCTTTCAGGGACGCACACTGTGGTGGGCCCCAGCATGCCACCTAAGTGTTCTTTTGGGAGAGATGCTGTAGGCGGCGAGTTGGGCACCCCATTGGAACATACCGAGGGTGGGGCACGAGCCAAGGGGAATTGAGCACCCCCTGGGCACACAACTAAGGCAGGGGTGAGGGGGACAGATGCCAATAGAGTTGGGCTCCCCAATGGCAAAATAAATGGCATTGAGGATAAACACCGAGATGGGTTGGGCCCCCCGTCGGCAAAGAAAAACTGTTGGGGGGCCGGATAAACGCTGAACAGGATTGGGCCCTCTGTCTGCAATGAAACACTTTTGGGGGTTGCATAATGCTGATGGGGATTGGGCATCCTTTTGGCATACATTTTAAATGGGAGGGAGGTTATTGTGACAGGCACAGTGGCAGTCACTACTGCCATGTTGTCTGCACATCGGGAGGTGTTTTCTGGTCCTGCTGCATGAGAGCTTCACTCTCATTTCAGTGGACCTTTTCTTTGCTCTGGTGGCCACATTAGAGATGCATGAGGTCAGCGCCTGCTGTTGACTGATTGGGGAATAAGGGATGCACCTACTGATGCGTGCCCTGCATCCGCCGAACAATGACTACACCTCCAAATCTGCTACTACCACAAGATGTCGGCTGGCGTGCAAGCACAAGCCAACATAAAAGGCACTTGCTTACACTAAAGATTTTCATCATTCATACTCATCCAAATTTGACTTTACTTACCTCACTTTGAAATATATGCTCACTCCGTATTGTACTGCGCATATGTGTGAAGTTGGCTGTGTTCGGGGGGGTTGCAAACATATGCACTGGACGCTGTCCATGCTGATGTCTTGAACTGGGAATGAAAAGTCAATCCTTCTGGTGACTGCATCCATATTCCTTACAAAAAGGTCCTTACTGCTCACCTTGTTTATACTTCCTAAGTTTTAGTCATGTGTGTCCCATCCAATCCCATCTGCTCTCACCTAGACCATTGCATGTGCATATTTAGGGCTTCCTACCATCTCTCATCATAAGATCTGCCTTGCTGTCTCTCGATTATCTTTTTGACCTTTTGCTGCACTAATACAAGACTGTGCATGTCTTTCCTTGGATAGGGAGCAGGTCATGTGGCAGTGGGGCTGACTGAGGGGGTTCTGGTAGTTCACTGGGTTTCCTTGGGTGGAATGATGGGACTGTAGTGTTTCCACAAGGCCAGTGGTAAAGGAGATTGGTTTGTTTGTTTGCTTGAGCGGGTGGACTTGCAGAGGTGAATTGCATTTGACTGTGAGTGCTGATATTAAAACTAAGAGACTCCCTTTACATGAAATCAACACATACTGTAAGTAATTGATTTACTATGCACGGTTTATTTTCCTAGACTCATTCAGAAATGTATTTATGTAGATGTGCCTTGGATGGGGTTACAGTGAGGTATTCAGAAGGCCTATGACTTCGAAAACTATAGGACTTGGAGTATTTTGACTTTCAGAATTTTGTATTGTAATTATTCTAACTTCCAAAAATTGACAGCTGAAAGTATTTTTACTCCAATGAAACTAAGGCCCCGTCCACACTACACCGCTTGCGACCGGTAACAGTTGCAATCTGTTACGGCTGTGGAGCAGTCCAGTGTGTCCACACCTCGGCGGTGTCTGTTACGGGACCGGCACCGCCGGCCACATTGAGATCCCAGTGACCGCTACAGTGGCCTCAATCCCACAATGCAGCTCGGGTTGTGATTTGTGCCCTTAGGGACTGTTACCGCAGTCCACACTACCGCGTAATGGCACCAGGGCGGGACATTTTCATAACCATTGTTGAAACCACCTCACATGTGGTTTCAACAATGGTTACGAAAACGCCTTCTGTAACGTTACAGGTATAAACACACGCCATTACCGATGCAGTTTACACCCTCTGTAACGTTACAGAAGGGTTTTCGGCCTGCAGTGTGGACAGGGCCTAAAATGACTTCCAAATTTCAACCCATATAAGTATTTGATTTCCACCCCCCAAAAAAATCTATAACCCTGGCTGCCATGTTTTCAAATGATCGACACGTCTGTACATTACAAGCTCTCAGTTTTCATTTCCTGAAATGCTGTTTACAGTTCTATGTCGGTGTCATATATCAGTGTTGTTTTATGCAGCTGTATTGCAAACTTTAAATTTTTCTTACATTTTACAAAAGGCTGTGATCAGAATCAGAACTAATTAAAATTTATCAGGAAGTTAGCATGGATCTGATCCTGATTATAAGGGTCAGGACATTAAGGGCCACCTAACCCAAAAAGAGATCCTCTGGCCAAGGATGGAATGGGAGTGAGGTAAGCCCTAGAGATTCCGGATGATGCGGCTGCAGGAAGTGCCAGGTGACAGGGCTGGGGGGTCGGTCTGAAGAGAATGGCTGGGCAGATCAGGCATAGAAAAATAAAATAAAAAAATAATACTATGCCTTTCATCTCAGCATATTGGCTTGATTAGGTAGACAGGTCTAACAGGAATTTCTTTGAAGATTCAAACTGTTCTTTCTCCCAATACAATCCAACTCCTGCACATAGTTTCCCTTTTGATATGGAAATCATAACCATCCACATAGGCCTTTGTAAGATCTGTACACTCATAATTTTGCACTATAAGGAAGGAAATGTGTTCTCTGGAGGAGTCTGGGCATGGTTTTGTTCAGAGATCACTGTCTCTTTCTACTGTGCTACACTGCTGCAAGTCAGCTAGGCCTTAGGCGAGCTGATTTTTCTTATTTTTGCCATATTGTACCTCCAGATCATATCCTCAACGGACAGTGTCTAGGATGCTATCCTGCTACTAAACACCTTTCCATCTCTAATCTTAGTATCTTTCAGATAAGCTAGAGACTGATGGCATGTCCCTACAGTTACTGCACAATTGAAAAGTAGTGTGTTTGTTTAATTTAGCGGTCTGAGGCTATGCAACTTGTTAGCTGTAGTTAAATTTCACTGTCCTATACTTCCACATAATGAGTCTTACATAGATAACTAACTTAGCTGTTCAATTAATTTGGCGGGTCTCTGTCTACAATGAACATAGCAAGACTTTTTTTACAGTGAAATAAATTAATTCTACAGTATCTTTTCTCCACAAATAACATAGAAACATAGAAGCTGATGGCAGATGAGGACTGCAAGGCTCATCCAGTCTGACCATTTCTTTTTCTACCTTGTAAATGTGCCATCGGCCTTTGCTCTGTCAATGGCCTATCTATTCATACTCATCTGTATTGCTCCTTTATGCCTATCCCATGCCTGTTTGAAGCCCTGCACTGTATTCATAGCCACCACTTCCTGAGGTAGGCTGTTCCATGCATCCATCACCCTTTCTGTGAAAAAGAATTTCCTCACATCCCCCCCAATCAGCCTCCCTCTAACCTCATGTTGTGTCCTCTTGTCCTGCTATTTTTCTTGTGTTTAAACATGTTAGACTCATTCACCTTGTTAATACCCTTATGGTGTTTGAATGTTTTGATCATAACACCTTTCTCCCTCCTTTGCTCAATGGTATACATATTGAGCTCCGTTAATCTGTTCTCATATGTCTTCTGACGCAGTCCCTGCACAATTTTGGTTGCCCTTCTCTGGACTGCCTCAATTTGGTTAATGTTCTTGTGAAGGTGTGGCCTCAAGTACTGCATGCAGTACTCCAGATGGGGCCTAACCAGTGTCTTGTAAAGAGGGATTATTACCTCCCTCTTACGGCTTGTGATACCCCTACTAGTACACCCTAACATCCCCTAGCCTTACCTACTGCTTTAGGGTCTGCTTGGATGGTTTCAGGTCATCAGTGATGATGATGCCAAGTCTCTTTCTTCCTTTGTGACTCCCAGCAACTCCCCTCCCAGCCTATAGGTGGCTTCAGGGCTTTTCTTCCCTATGTGCATGATCTTGCACTTCTTTGCATTAAATCCCAGTTGCCACTCTTCTGACCATTTTACTAGTTTATCCAGATCTCTTCTCATTCTGCCCACCCCAAATAAGATGGGCAAAATGCTGTAAAGCCCACATAGTGGCAAACAAGGCTTTCCCATACCCAAAATAATTTTTCTGTACTGTACTGTACTGAGGCCCTTGCTAGCATATGTAATGGTTCCATTGTCTTAGTCATATTTCTGATACAGGACTGCACCAATGAGCTGATTAGTGTATACTGTTTCCAAGCAAAATTCCTTACATCTCTGTGGAAATGCTAGTCAGGGTGCTTGACTAAGTCTTCACTTCAACTCCTTCATGGCAGTGTCCCGTTCTGGACCCCACTCTTATGGGTGACCTTTTTAAAAATGTGAATAACTTTATTACATTTTCAGGAAATATAACAAACAACATTCTGCAATAACTATGACAAGCAATGTATTTAGAGGCAAAGGAAACTGTACCCCTCCAACATCCCCCATACCAGGCGATGGAACAGGAAGGGGAAGATACGTACATGCAGATTAACAAAGAATAAAAATGCAAACAAAGGGGATGAGGTTAGCACACTAAGGTGGACAGCCAGGCATCAAGGGGAGCCCAGCACTGGAGGCACACCTGGAAGCAATGTCTTACAGATGCTAATGTGCCTTCCACACATAACGTGTCCAACATCTCCTTATGCAATTTAATAAAAGATGGAAGAGAAGCCACAGTAATAAATGTGAAATTGTAGCACCTGGCACCCTCATGCGCCTGGATGCCACTCCCCCTAAAATATATCGCTTTTGAATGAAAGTCTTGGCTAAGCCCAAGGTTGGATCCAGTGCTTCTTTCATACATTGCCACAAAGGTCATGCTTTTGGACAATCCCAGAGAATGTGGAGAAAGGTGCCATCCATGTTGTTGCATCTAGTGCACAATGGTATACCATTACCGCAGCGACTCTGGCACAGCGAAGACCACCACAGAGACAAGAATCGGGCAAAATCTGCCCATCACTGTGGTGGTCTGTGTGCCGATTGGGATTACCTTTCTGGGTGTTTGCCCCCCCTGGTCCAACTCCATCTCGGAGTTAGAATCGTAAAGAATGAGGGGTGTGGGGGTGCAGCCCCCCGATTGTGTGCGCTAACATCCCCATGGCTACAATGTCAACAGTCGACACTGCAGCCATCATTGTAAGGGATGTTGGCGCTAGCACTGTGGAAGCACTATGGGTAAACCAGTGCACAATGTTGAGGCACGCAACTCCCACTTGTATAGATTCACAGGAGTGTTGTAAATAACATGAGCAATTTTATGCAAGATAGACCAATAACCAGCGTATTTAAGATATTGATGAATATTGTGCCACATCTTTCACCACTGTTGATCCAGTCCACAGACCAAGACCTCAGGCCAATATCTGGCAGGCAAGCCATATTAATAAAGCCAGGCCTGCTGGAGAGCTTGACAAATCATAGATATAGCATGTCAATTAGCACTAAGCCACCCCAGCTTGGCCACGGTAAGGCTAGAGTGATCTAGGGGTGGCACTACACCTATCGTCTTCTGTAGCAGGTGGAGAAGTTGACGGTAAAAAAAAACCCTTGTTATCTAGACCATAAGTTCACTGAAGAATGGTGAAAGAAACTTAAGTTTGTCCCTGTCATAGATGAGACACTTGGTCTATGCCCTTATCTTGCCAGGCATCCTTACAGAGGGGCTTGCCAAAAATTTTCATGTTTGGATTCATCGACAGTGTTTGATCTAATGGGTAGCTCAATGGAAATTTCAGAAGTCATTTGAGATGGCTAAAGATTATAACAAAAGTACTTATCGAAGCACCCTTAAGGGACAGGAGTAAAGAAGCATAAGTGGTGTAAAGGAGCAAGCAGAGGCTTATACCCTGTTGGTGACAGAGATCATGCTCAATAATCCACATTACAGAACACAGGAAGAAGAACACATATCTAGCTGATACACCCACTGAAAGTATTTGGCACCTTGGCTAATAACTCAAAAAATCAAGGGCACTCAATCCTCCCTCGAGTTTTGGGAATTGCCAATTCGATATAATGAATCCGAGGTTGGTGGCCCTTCCAAACAAATGTAGAAACTAGGGCATGAAGGTCTTGAAACTATTTTAGGGGCAACTGAATTGATAACAGATTCATTGGGTAGAGGAGGTGAGGCACAATATTCATTTTGTGTATGCTTACCTTGCCCCATAATGTTAAGGGGAGCACAGCCCAGCAGCCTTGATCAGCCTTTATAGCTGATAAAAGGTCTATAAAGTTATTTTAGATTACACAAGCAGTACACGTGGCTTGCTGTATGCCCAACTAGATAATTTTCATGATCGTTTGACTAAACTACACAGACACAAAATCATACTTCTAAACAAAGACATTTAAAGGGAATACTCGGGTTTTCTCCAGATTTAATTTGTATAGAGAAAGGGTAATTAAAATACTGAAATTCTTTCTGATTCCATTTAAGTGAAGCAGCAAGGTTGGCCAAATGCAATAGAATATCACTGGCATAAATAGAAACCTTATATTGATTGGCTCCCATAGAAATGCCTTTTATTGAGTGGTGATGGTTTATATATCAAACCAAAGGTTCCAAATATAAATTTAATAAAAGGGGAAGAGGCAGCCTTGGCAAGTCACACTTTTAAGAGGAAATGAAGAAGAATAAACCCCATTACAATGTACCCTGGCCATATGCTTGATCTTTTTTAAGCAGTTTGGTCAGTGGTAGGGACAAATGGGTATAATCTTCAATGAACTGTCATTAATAATTAAACACACCTAGGAGACTGTGCAATTCTGTCAGGTTAGTAGGTGTTTTCAGATTCATGAAAGCTTGAACTCATTCTGCTTCGGGTTTGGGGCTCTGTGGGTCTATTTCCACACCTAAGAAGTTTACCATTTCTCTACACCACTGTCCTTTCATGAAGGAGAGCTTCACACCTTCATCCTGTAAACATGATAGCACATGAGGAACTAGTGACCATCGAAAGTATGGTTCACAATAAACACAGCAATAGAGTCAAGCCATACAAAGGCAAAAGTACTGGACTTCAGGAGGGCTGACTTTGCCCGAATGGGTGAGTGCCTAAGGAATACACTAGCAAATGGGCAGGAAGGAGGGGTGGAAGAACAATGGGGAGTAATAAAAACTGACATCACAGAGGTAACAAGCCTTTGTGTGAAGCAAATAAAAAAAAAAACAAACGATGTAAGAAACCACTATGGTTCTCAAAGGAGGTGGCAGTGAAGGTTTAAGAGAACAAGAAAGCATTCAGAAAGTACAAGCAATCACAGAAGGTGCAGGACAGAAAATTGTATCAGTTAAAGCAAAAGGAAGCTGGGAACACAGTCAGAACAGCAAAGGCCCGAACTGAGGAAAAGATAGCCAAATCAGTTAAGAAGGGGGATAAAACCTTTTTTAAGTACATCAGGGAGTGAAGGAAGACTAAGGGAGGGATAATGAGGCTTAATAAAGAGGATGGGGGTGGGCAGAGGGTGAGTATGAAAAGGCAGAGATACTAAACAAATATTTTTGCTCAGTATTGACAAATGAAGAGGGGGAGGTACCTAAAACAAACTATAGAAACACTCTGGATACGGAAGTTGATACCAGCCCATTTACAGAAGAAATGGTTCTGAAAGAACTCTTAAAATTAAAAGTGGACAAAGCAATGGGGCCTAATGGGATTCATCCCAGAATTCTAGAAGAACTAAAGGTAGAACTAGAGACACCACTGACTACCCTGTTTAACAAATCATGGGAGGATGGGGTGGTACCTGAGGACTGGAGGAGGGCAGATGTGATTCCCCTTCACAAAAGTGGAAGCAGGGCAGAAGCAGGAAACTACAGACCTGTTAGTTTAACCTCAGTGATAAGGACAATGATGGAATCACTTCTGAAGGAAAGAATTGTTCAATACCTAGAGTCCAGAGGGGCACAGGACCCAAGGTAGCATGGATTCACAGTGGGAAGGTCATGCCAGATGAATCTAATAGATTTCTTTGACTGGGTGACCAAAGTAGTATATCAGGGAGGGACTGTGGACATGGCCTACCTAGACTTTAGAAAGGCATTTGACTCAGTCCCACACAAAAGATTAACATACAAGTTAGCCAGCCTTGGAGTGGGTCCCAAGATGATAGCCTGAGTAAAGAAACAGCTGGAGAATAGGACACAGAGGGTAATAGTAAATGGAGCCCACTCTGAAGAAAGGGGGGTTACTAGTGGGGTACCACAGGGTTCAGTATTAGGACCAGTCCTCTTCAATGTCTTTATAAGCAACATTGCAGATGGACTGGAAGGAGGAGTATGTCTCTTTGCAGATGACACAAAGATCTGCAACAGAGTTGATGCACAAGGTGGGGTGGAAAGGACGAGAAGGGACTTGGCAAGGTTAGAGGAATGGCCAAATGCATGGCAGCTTAGATTTAATGCTAAGAAATGCAAGGTAATGCACCTGGGAAGCAAAAATCCAGGGGAAGAGTACACAATGGGGGGGTGAGATACTAACAAAAACAAAATGGAAAGGGACCTATGAGTAGTCATATCAGATGACTTAAAGGTGGGCAAGCAATGTGAGAGGGCAATAAGGAGGGCTGGGGGGATACTGGGATGCATAGGGAGAGGCATCACCAGTAGAAAACAGGAAGTTGTTATCCCTCTGTACAGACAGCTGGTGAGACCCCATCTGGAGTACTATGTGCAGTTCTGAGACCCAATCTCCCAAGAGACATAGACAAGATGGAAGCTGTCCAGAGGAGGAAACTAAAATGGTGAGGGTCTGCACCAGAAGACATATGAAGAGAGCTAAAGGGCTTAATATGTATAGCCTTGAGGAAATGAGGAGAGGGGGACATGATAGAAACTCTCAAGTACACTGAGGAATCAACAAAGTCCAAGAGGGTAGCATCTTTCAAAAAAGAGTGTGCAGGAACAGGGGCACAATTTGAAGATGGGGAGGGGCGGTCAGAAGTAATGTAAGGAAGTATTTTTTCACAGAGAGGGTTGTGGATGCATGGAACAGCCTTCCGGAGGAGGATGTGGAGTCAAAAACAGTGGTTGAATGCAAGCATGCATGGGACAGTCATTAGGCAATTCTAGGGGGTGGGGGTAGAAAGAAGTAGGTTGCTGGTTAACTAGGATCTGCAGCTTATCCAATAGGTAGGGAAATGGGCAGACTGGGTGGGCCAAGCGGTCCTTATCTGCTGTCAAATTCTGCGTTTCTATGTTTCTATATCTTAGCTCAGCTTTATATTATTCCCAGGTACTGTTGGCAATTGATATATAGTCCAAGTAAATGATAATTAGCATTGCTTCTGCATCAGGCAGGGCCTTATGCAAGAATATATTGAATTCTGCTGGTGAATGTACAAAGCCAAAATGGCACCTGTTCCAGGTAAGCTGGCATCTTCCAAAGGAAAAGGTCAGCTTGTGCTGGTCTTGTAGAAAAACCTTCATTATCCAAATGTTGAAATACTTATCTACTGACCATTTGGCTAGGCTTTGATCAATACAGGTAATGAGCCACCTGGATATGGAAACCTATTTACTTTTTTGTGTGTAGTCAATGGTTAACATCCATTTACCAGTAAGTTTTAAAACAGGACAGATGGTGGAGTTGTAACAATTACATTTTAAAATTATTCCCCTTTACGGGATGGAATCTAGAATTTCTTTTATTGATTCATGGGCAGATAAGGGAATTCGGTATTACCTGACACAGACTGGTTTGCTCTTAGGGAATGTATCAGTCCTCAGTCTATGTATATTTGTCCTACCACAATCAAGGCTGTCTTTGGAAAACATTTTTTGAAATTCTTGGAAAATGATGAGAAGATTTGCCCTATCTTCTAGCTGAACCTCACTTGCCTGTCTTATCTGTAACTCTACCTTGGCCTGGAATTCCTGATAGGGTTCCCATTTCCCAAATTCCAGTTTCTCCTTTGTGAAGTCAGATGTGTCTTTCTGACTCACTGTGACAAGCTTCTTGATGTGCATAGCCTGTTGAGGTATTATCTCCTTGCAGAGTACCAGAAACAGGTCAGCCACATGCCAAATGTAGCTATCAGCCAGAGACATATCTGACTGTATCACACTCTGCTGTGGGGGTAAGGTAGTACATTTTCCTCCCTTTCCTAGGATCTCTGGCACTCATCCCACTACTGGAACAGTAGGGACAAAGTCAGGAAAGTCAATATCTACAACACAATATCAACAGCACTCCCCATATCCATTTGGGCTTGAAGAGTTATAGGTTCTGGATCAGGGTTATTCACTGGGACATAAGCCCTTCCCTTGAATGCCTGGAGTTGTATCCTGCTTTCATTGCCAGCAGTTAATCTGATCTCTGTAAAAGGTTTAGTGGGATAGAAGAAGCTCTCGTGTTAGTGAAAGTATGTCCCCTTTGTATGTTAAACCTTACAGGGAACCTCTAGTCCTCTCCAGCGTGCTAACAGCAAGTTCACTGATCACAAAACATATATTAGACATCATTTACCCTAAATGAACCTGTTTTTTTTTTCTTGTTTGTTTTTTGACTGCCAAAGGTAGGGGATATCTCTGCAGCTCTGTGTAAATCTCTTTCTGATTTAAGTTGAGTGAGGCTCACCAGGACATCCACCTCAATATAGAAGGGTCGGTGCAATCCTTCAATTACATAATGATAATGGATCATTGGTTTGTCACCAACAGTCAAATTTAAAACAGCAAGTCCTCTCACTTTCAAAGAGTGTTTGATTCTACTGGGAGTAGGAAAATGCTAAGTACATTTTGTCATTAAAATCTCAGGATGTTCTTCATTTAACTGTTGGTATGACTATCTGGTTATCAGAGTTTTTTTCATAATTTATTAGCAAACATGCTTTAGGAAACTTCCTTCCTTCTACTGTAAGTGAAAAAGCAAACTTTGTAATCCAGCTCCATGGTTAACCTGAATACCAACTGTCTTTTTGAGGTCTGGGGTCTGACAGCATCACTTCCCCTTTGGGCTTCCTCAGAAAGTTTATTAACCACAAAGATGGTCTCCACCCATTGAATGTGCAGGTTTCCCTTATCCAAAGAGAATGGACCAAGAATGCAACCTCTATCTTGTGGCTATGTCAGCCAGTTTTCAAAAAAGACTATGTTGATCAGTCTTTCAGCTTCCCATCTTACCAGAAAGAAAACCAGAGCGCTCACCATAATACAATGGCAAAAACTAAGTTTATTATTGCAAAGGATACAGAGCAAGAAACTCCACTATGCAGTGCCCATCATATGGGGCTTCATGGGGGGACGGTTGGTCATGCATAAGTGACATCATTTATACAAACAGATATGAAAATGTATGACATTGCAGATATATTGAGATTTAAATATATAAATACTTCTGTACAAAACACACTCTAAAAGTGATGTCACCTACTGACTAAATAGGATGTGAACACAGTCTTATATGGAAAGATGTGTGAAATAAGAAAAAAACATTTAATTGATACAACATATTTTCAATAAAGTAGCTTGGTAACACTTTGTGAACAGACAGAAAGAGTGTTGCTGGGGGCATTATCATGGGCATAATTAAAGGAGGACAGGGGCACAAGTCCCACCAACATTTGAAGTACGGTAAGGATCATTACCTTAGTCCTCCCAACATTCAGATTCCCTCTGAGTCTCATGACTGTCAGTCTGTGTATCAATAGTAGGAGGCATCCTGCAATATACAGAGCGAGCATGCTGCTAGGTGTGGTGCCAGAATAAAAAAGCACACAGCAGGGGAGGGAGCACGGGATGGTGAGGAGTGCTATTATTGCCAGTCTCTTTCTCAAGTCCCTCCCTCGCTACCTTCATTTATTTTTCTTCTTGACCAGACATGGATGGCAGACTGCCTATGGCTGTATTAGGGGAAGGTGGGGGGTCAGGACAAAACACCATACAGGCAGTCCACAAAGTCATTGTCAGCAGTGCAATCTTTCAGAGCTAGATTTACCATAGCGAAAAGTTCACTTGTTGTAGGGCATGTGACTTCTGGGGGCCCACTGTTTTGCAGGCATAGTCTGTACGTGAATGATGTCATGCTGTAATGCCATGCACTGCTGCCACATGACAAGTCAATACACAGTCTGCAACCTACTGAAGTCTGTTTTGTTGCTTATTCTGCTATATATTTGGTGTGAAATCGACGTTTTGTCAGTTAATAGCAGCAAGGGAGCAGCATCAGGTCTGACTTCTCCGAAGTTTAACAGTGGACCACCAGATTCACATGGGTAGAATGGACTGGCTAGCCTACATAGAAACATAGAAGTATAGAAGTTGAAGGCAGATAAGGACTGCAAGGCCTATCCAGTCTGACCATTTTTTCTCCGTTACGAATGTGTCATAGGCATTTACTCTGTCAATGGCCTATCTATTTATACTCACCTGTATTGCTCCCTTATGCCTATCCCATACCTGTCTGAAGCCCTGCACTGCATTCATATCCATCACTTCCTGAGGTAGGCCATTCCATGCATCCACTACCCTTTCTGTGAAAAAGAACTTTCTCACATTACCCCTTAATCTGCCTCCCTCTAATCTCATGCTGTGTCTTCTTGTCCTGCTATTTTTCTTATATTGAAACAAGATTCATTCACCTTGCTAATGCCCTTAAGATTTTGAATATTTTGATCATATCACCTCTCTTCCTCCTTTGCTCTAAGGTATACATATTGAGCTCTGTTAATCTGTCCTCACATGTTTTCTGATGCAGTCACTGCACAATTGTGTTGCCCTTCTCTGGACTGCTTCTATTTTGTTAATGTCCGTGTGCAGGTGCAGCCTCCATTACTGCATGCAGTACTCCAGATGGGGCCTAACCAGTGCATTGTAAAGAAGGATCATTACCTCATTCTTCTGACTTGTGATACACTTACTAATACACCCCAGTATCTCTCTAGCCTTGCCTACTGCTTTAGTGGTCTGCTTGGATGATTTCAGATCATCTGTGATGATGACGACCAAGTCTCTTTCTTCCCTTGTGATTGCCAGCAAATCCCCTCCCAATCTATAGGTCGCTTCAGGGTTTCTCTCCTGTATGGGCATGATCATGCATTTCTTTGCACACTCCTATATTGGGCTTCTTTTTCACTTTAACTATGTACATAGATGTACACTATCCCTCTTAATTCTCTGTACAGTATATTCCGTTTACGGTGTTTGTATGTGTTTTGCTTTCTGTACCTAGACAAGGAGCATTTGTAAATAAGTCTCTGACTCAAAGGATTGTAATTCTGATTCTACAAATAAAAGAAAAAATACAGTTGCCACTTTTCCGACCATTTTTGCCAGTTTATCCAGATCTCTTCTCATTCTGTATACCCCATCTGGATCATCTATTCTGTTGCAGATCTTTATGTCATCTGCAAACAGACAAACCTTACCCTCTAGTCCATCTTTAATGTCACTGATGAAGGTATTGAAGAGGACTGGCCCCAGGACTGATCTCTGAGGTACTCCACTTGTGACTTGCATCTCTTCTGACTGTGTACTGTGTACCACCACTCTTTGTTTTCCGCTCGCCAACCAGCTTGCCACCCAGTTGACCAACCTCTGACTCACGCCAAGCCTACCCAGCTTATTAATCAATCCTCTGTGTGGAACAATATCAAACGCTTTGCTGAACTCAAGGTAGGTGACATCAACTGCATCCCCTTGGTCAACCACTCTGGTTACCCAGTCAAAGAAATCTATGAGATTAGTTTGACAGGAACTTCATGTTGTAAACCCATGCTGTCTTGCATACTGTGTTCTTATGGATTTCAGGTGTTTCACTATCCTTTCCTGAAGGAGTGTCTCCATAATCATGGAGTCTTGTGTCTTGGTGCAATGACTAGGGCAGGGATGGAGGATGAAGTGCTAGTGCTGCTGAGTCATTGGGTTCAGACCCTCTGGCACAGACAGCAGAGAGATGTCCGCTGCAGTCACAGCATTTTTAACAAAAATGATAAAACTAATTAAGTTTGGTAGTGGATGCAGAGATCAGTCATCTCATATGAGGAAGCAGTAAGGACTAGGAGTTGCATTGGACTCCAGGAATTGGTCAGCTGACTGAGTATAGAGCAGCTGGACGGGATTGGGAAACTCGTCTTCTGGGCCAGCGCCTAAGCCACAAAAGGTCTTGTGAGTAAAAAAAAAAAAAAAGAAAGAAAGAAAGATGAATGTTAAATGTAATAATTTACAAACAATCAAGCCTGCAAGTCACTGGGATGATTAATTTTATTGACACTTTATACAACCAAAACCATGGTGAAGAACAAGATTAGAAAATAACACCAGCATATAAACGTGGGTCATTGCAAATACTTACTTTTAAGTTTTTATTTAGCTATTTGAAAATTGGTAACTGGGAGGAACTTGTACCTTACAAAAAAAGTTTGGTGTTTAAACTGGTCAGAATAGGGACTCCATAGTATTTTATAATATAAACCTATCATTACTAATACATTTTGAGATGTTTTGGGAAAAAGTAAAATATCAGACTTGAAAAGAGAGAAAGTAACTGCATGAACATTTTACTTGGCAAGTCATTACTGGATAATGGGTGTATGCTTGAAAGTGAGGAGTGGCTAAGTGCCGTGGATCCATGACACGTAGCCACCCTGCACCCATTGCACCTTCCATGTGGGATGCACTAAAAGGGATGCTCATCCCATACGCACTCGATTTCCTGGCTCATGTAACATTCACAAAAGTGCATAGTGTGACTCGTGGGGGGGTAGTGGTGAGCAGGTTATGACATCCTGGACCCTGCTGTTACTCAATGCATGCCCCCACAGACTGCACCTGCCAGGTGCAGCGGGACTGCGATATGGCCCTCCATGCCACCCCAGCTCACTAGGCAGATGAAGAGAGCTGGGGCAGCGGTTCAGGTCAAATCCCAAACTTGTAGGTTTTGTGTCCAGTAGTGCCTATCCCCTCTCCAAACATGGGTGTGCCCCGACCCCATCTGTGCCAAGCATCCCCCCAACATGTGTGCCCAGTCTCCATATATGGCATTGCAGCCTACCCCAAACAGCCAATCCCTGTCCCTGGTTTGGCAGAAGCACACCCCTGCCCCTGACACATGTCCACCCTTCCCTAGTATAGTGCAGGCGAACCCCCCATGACCAGCCCACACAAGTGCCTTGGTCCCCAGTGATGAACAGGATCCCCCCGCAATTGTGCAGGTGCCCATTTTCACAACCCCCCAAAACTCCGATCCTGATGACTCCAAGTGATTACTGGTTTCAGTAGACCTCCCCACCTCCATGGCACTACCAACCCCCTGGCCCCATACGATCAGTCGGGTGCCGCGCTCAGGAAGAAGCTCACTTTTTTCGCGAGCTGCCATGATGCTTGAATGCACAGCTATATACAGCAGCATGTTCCCAGCATCACATGGCCAGCCAGCAGCCTTGAAGGTGTGAGTAGGGCTGTGCCAATAGCCAACTTAGGCCACAGCACCGACGGGCAGGTGTGACAGAAATGGGAAGGAAGGAGTTAATGTCTGGATTTTTAAACACATTTTTTTAGCAGTCTGAAAAAAAAAAACACTCACACAAGCTGAAGTTCTACAAGTTAGAATTCTCACTGTCCTCCCTAGCTGCAAGATAAGAGCTGTGTCATAAATCTTGAATGGACCTGTCCACACACAGACTCGCAGTTTAAAGGGATTGGTTCACTCAAATCTAAACTTAAGGTTAAAAGGGACTATGATTGGTCACTGATAGGTGTTCAGTCTCATTGGGACAATTAAATACATACATGGTAGATGGTTGTTGCATTCAAGGGGGGAACAGGAATTGCTTATTCTCAGGAAGAGTATATAAGATGCTGAAAGACAGTGAAGTTGGGGTTAGTTACTCTTGAAGCTGGAAGGAGAAACATAAGCTTGGAACCTACCCTTCTAGCTATGTCCATGTGAGCTGGCATTTAGCATAGGGTCCAGTGTTCTCTTGAAAGGACAGAGAAGGGTAAGTTTAAGACTAGCATATTGCAGTAATAGCCTTTTTCTTTCACCATCTGTTATTAAAAAAGGTGTTTACTTTTCCTGTATCAGTGTTATTCTCTTGTGTTGTAAATAGATATCCTATAATGCTCTGTTCACTTTCTGTTAAGTAAAAAGCTATTTATTTACTCAACGGTTGTAACTTTGATGTCATTTTTCTAAGGTAATATATGGTTTCCACTAGCTGAGGTAAACTCTATTTATCATCCTCCACCCAAGATAGACATACTACCAGACTTTGACTTGTGCAATTGCATGTTTAATTACCCAAGTTGGTAAACTTAAAGGTTGGTGCTGGATGACTCCAGCTGGTGGCAGTGAATAGCCAAGGACAGACACCACTCTAAAAGCTGCTCCAGCCCAGAGAGAGAGGTGGGTTGTCACAGCAGGTATGGGGGTCAGGGGATGTGTCAGTGCTGTGGGATTGGAGGGGTTCACTGAACACTAATGATCATCCAGAGGGGGTCAGGATTGGGGTTGGGGGATGTCCAGTTGTACTGTTCTGGGTGGGGCTGTGTGGACAGATGGGGGTTCGGGGCATAGGTGTGTGTGTGTGCGGAGTCTGTCTTCATGAGGGCAGTGCTCCAATGTGTGGTGGGAGGGTGTTCCTACCGGGCCCCTAATATGTGTGTGTGTGTGGGTCTGCACTGATGGGGATGGAGCACTGTCATGTTAGGGGGCAGTAGGCAAGCACTGGGGACATAGGCAGATGCTGTTCTATGTTTGGAGGGGACAGCTGTGTTCCTGATAGTGGGGGGGTCGGAATGTGGAGGATCACCAACCAATGCAGACCATCTGCACAGGATGCTGGCGCCTATGTGAGATGCACAAACCGGGTAATGCAGGAACCCGTGCAAGTCATCCATCTGAGACCCAGGATGGGCATCCCAGTGGATGCCTGCCAGGGTCAACAACTTCCTTCGTGGCCTCTCTGTAGAGTCCTGCATGGCAGGGGGTGGAGCCATGAACAGGTGGTCACCATTAGTGAATACCAGCCTGAGCGCACCTGTCCACAAGTCCAGAGATACACAGGTGGGGTACACATCTCTGGCATTTACTTTCCACACATTTGTGCATAGCTTCCATTGTCCTGAATTATGAAAGTAAATAAAAAAGTTTAGAAAATGGGCTAGCTACTAGGGCTACTCTCACTGGCTGAGAGCCTTCACATGGGGGTACATTAACTATCAATAGATGTCCACATAGAAACAAGTGTAAATTCAGGGTGCCCCATTATGGAGGGTATCCATGGACACCCTGAATGTTCAAAGCAACTAGCCGCCATTTCTTCCCTTCGCTTAGTGAGGCGCCCTCCCCCCCACTCCATAATTATTTTTTTCCAACACACAAGAGGTTTGCACTTTAAAGTGTTAGCGCTAGCACATCGGGCACTAAGCGCTACTGTCAGGCACAAAAACACATTTTTCCTCTTCAGTTTGAAGTACTAGCCAAGCGCCAGCACATCATGTGCTAAGCCACTGAAGTCCTACCGCTTCTCCGCTCCAACTGACTGCATTGCTGCTCAGAAAACAAATATAAAAATTTTTTTAATCTGAATCAGGTACCTTAATGAGGCTCTTTCCCTGTTCTGCCATTCTCAACTCGTACCCCCACCCCGCGCAATCACTGTAGAAGATAGAGACATTCCTGACAACATTTCCAGGAGCACTGACCTCCAATAGCAGTGCCCTCCACTGACAAACAGTGAAATGCATCTGACAGGCTGGGATTACTTTACATAAAACTTTCGTAGTAATGTATTTTTAAGATTTCATGTTCATTGTATTCAAATATTTTTACCACTAAAAAAAATGTTAACGTTTGTCCATATTCTAAGCGCAATAATACCGTCCAGGGTGGGTGGTATGGGCAATACTGGACCTTCCAGGGGCTATAAGGCCCTCCACCTGTGGTGTCAGGCCTCATTACGCTCCTGGGCATTCCGGTATTGCCCAATACCGCCCACTCTATCGGGTATTATTGCTTGCGCATAAACCAGACAGGTATTTTAAATGACTGAACTATGACAACAATGTTTTTACATTATTTACAGTTTGTAGAGGTCATGAAGGCAGAGTTTAAGTAGTCCCAGAAAGTAATTACAATAAGGGTGATGAGTGTTTCTTAAAGTTATTCGCCAATCACCTGTGGTAGAAATGACAAGACACAGTTTAAGTGGTGTTGATGCATGTGTATGCACTATTTCTTTATTTCAGATAGCCACAGTGAAATCAAGCTATAAATGGACTAGATAAATGGGCAGAATAATAAGAGATTTAAAAGTGCATACAAAGTACTGTTCCTTGAATAATTTATATGATAAGAGGAGTATGTATTCATGTAATTTTTCATGACTGAAGTATGAATCATTACCTAAGTTATTGGATATTATGAAATAAATAATTATTTATTTGGGTGTCCCACTTTCTTAAGACTAATAAGAATATATACTTTTTAAAATTAATTGCTCCTGCAATTATCTTTGATATGACATGGCACCATGATAAAAAAAGTGACACTTGCTCACAAAGCATTTGTGCTTAAGCCACATGATATAAGTCGATATTGCATGTCTGTGAGGGACTCAGAATTTTTGTGGAAATTTGTTTTATTAATGTGGGGATAAAGAACTAGGTATTGAGTGTTTTCTCTGCTCCACATGTGTGAGTGTTGGTGGGGGGGGGGGGTCTGGTAACTGTTGTACATAAGGCCTATAATTGTAATGACTATTCCTGTGAGTCAATGGGTGGAGCAACAATATCATTCCCCCATCCGGCCTTAAAAGGCCACTTCTCCTTGTCTGTTCCAGGATTTGTTTCTTCATTGTTTCTTCATTGTGGCTGGAGGTGTAACCTCCCTTCACTGTGGGCTTAACCCATTTCCTTCATGCCTCTGGCCACTTGTTCCTTTTCCTCCTCAGTGCTCCCATCCCTCTGCACTGGTTGCATCCTTTCGCTGCTGTTTCCTTCGTCCTTGCCTCATCTCCCCCATTGCTTTTGTTGCCTCTGTTCTTTACTGGCTCCTTTCCTTCCTCTTATTCCTCCCATTACCTGCTCTCCTGGTTTGGTACCTGCTCCTCCATTGCTGCCGGAGGCTCCTCCCTCCATGCTGCTTCTCCTGTTCTCTGGTTTATGCTCCTTTTTGATTGCTCCTTAATCCCTCTGCATTGGTTTCTTGCCTTTCAGCACAATTTCATTCTGTCCACCTCCCATCACTCCTCTGCCCACTGCTTGTGGCTCATTTTCTGTGTCCTGCCGGCAAGGCCCTCCTCCTCTTCTCTATCTCCATTCCCCCTTTTTTTTATTACTCCGGCTCCTCTGGTGCTCTGGGTTCATTCGCTCACTTTTTTTGTCCTCTTCTGTCCCTCACCTCATTTGCTTTCACTTGCTGGGGGCCTTCCTTGAAGCCAGTGACTGCCTTCCATTTCTGCTGTGCCTCCACTGCTTACCTTTGGACCTGCCTATCCACTGCTCTGGCTTTTGCATCGCGCTATGATTTTCTCACTCAAATTACCCTTGCTTCACATCAGTTTCCTGATTTATTTATACCGCTAGTGCTTTTCTGGACACTTGAGCTGTTACTTCATTGCACTACATTCCTCGAATAATTTCTTATCACTACCTCTTTGGGGCCATCCCGTTGCAGTCATCTTAATTTTTAGCCTGTGAAAATGCTTCATTTTCTTGACTGCCCTCTATGATTTTTGAAGCCCAGTGTTATGATTTTAAAGTCGCCTTCATTTCTTCTCCTACCTCCCCTGTTTCCCTGCCTGCCGGCTTTCCCCATGCCTCTTTCAGCTTGCTGCTGATCCGTTTTCTTTTTGGTTTCCATCTTAGCCCGCCATCCCTTTGACACACTAATCTATACCTGAGCCTTCCCTGAATCATTTGGCTCACATCCCATCTTCGACTCATGCCCTTCACCTCCTCTTCTTCCTCTTCCATGCTTTCTTTTTGGAGGTGTCTCCCTCTCATGCTATCACCATATGTATTGGTATCCTCCTTTTACCCTAGTCCATTAGTTCTCAAACTTTGTCATGGTGAGCCTCCCCAAAGCCATGGAAAAGATCTTGATCCTCCCCCAAACACTGAAATAGTTTTGGGCCTCCAAAAAAAAAAAAAAAAACATCTTAACACAGTACCTCAGTAATAAAATGAAACTCCTTTGAGTAGTTAGCTCTCACTATATACAGCTTATTGTACCCCTCCTTGTAACCCCCCCTTCCCAGGGCAGCCTACTTGCTCCACTGTTTTGACTCTTAAACTATTGTTACCCCCCTGGTCAGACTGTTTTCTCTGTCTGTTTCCCCTCTATCTGGAATAACATTCCTACCCACCTGTCTCCCTCTTCCCCTGCTCTTAAGCATCCTGTCAGAGATCCATTTGATTCCTCCTGTTCTTGCTCCTTCAACATCTCTGCTTATGCCCTGTATTTGGGTTGTTCTGCCACTAGTCCAAATGGTCAGTTGTTACCTCTCATTATTTGTTCATTGTTCCTATTTGTTGGCACTGTTATTCATTTTGTATTGCTTTGTTTTGTAGTTGCCTTTTTGAATTTTATTCACTCCCTACGCTTCCCAAGGTACACTTGAAATGAGCATTGGCTCAGAGTGTCTTTCCTGGTCACCAATTTGTAAATAAATACATAAATACACCTACTATTATCCTTCTTCAGATTGCCTCATCCCTTCACACACAATACCTAAAACTCAAAATGTAAATATAGATCTTTTTCAGACTTGTTTGAGCCTCCTCTGGAACAGGTTGGAGCCTCCCCAGGAAGGATGGCCTCACCATTTGAGAAACACTGCCCTAGTCCTACATTCTGAGCCACTCATCTCATATATCTTCCACTCCATGTCAAACCTCTATCATTGCTGAACCCCATCCTTCTTAAACCCTACTTGACAACTTGCATACCCTACCCATGCCGGGCCTTCAAGGCACTCACTCCATTATTGTACTTTGTTCTTTCATACCTCGCCTTCCCTGTATCAACCATCAAGACTTCACTCCATCATTGTACATTGTCCATTTCATACCTCACCTTAACCATTCCTGCCGTCAAGGCTTTTCTCCATCATTGTACATTGTCCATTTCATATTTTACTTTCATCGTACCAGCCTTCTAGGTTTCATTTCATAATCGCACATCATCCATTTAATTCCTCACCTTACACCATTCAGGCCTTCAAGGCTTTTCTCCATTATCCTACATCATCCATTTCATACATCACCTTAACCTTTCTGGCCTTCAAGGTTTCTAGCCACCATCATACATTGCCCATTTCATATTCCACCTTAACCGTACCAGCAATCTAGGCCTCATTTCGTTTTCATACATTGTCCATATCATTCCTCACCTTAACCCATTCAGGCCTTCCAGGCTTTCAGTCCACCATCTTTTATCTTTCATATGTTCTTGATCATTCTGTCCTCCAGCATCACCTTCTACTCGCATCGTAGGCTGCTTGCCTCAACTGGCCATCCTTGTCTCTTCCCTTTGCATCCTTTGTTCCCATTCGGCAGTCCATGCCAACCTTCTATGCTTCCTTCTGTCAGCGAACTTTGTATATTCATCTCAGTTCTCCACTCATTAATTCTGAATTCATAGCTAGACATCACTCACAACCCTCAACAGCATTTCTGTTAGAAGACCAGAGTGAGAGCTTCATCTAAATTGGAATCTTTTCCTCTTATAGATACATAGATACATAGACAGTGTCAGCAGATAAGGGCCTATGGCCCACCCAGTCTGCCCATTTAAGTTTGTAAGTTCAGTTTATGTTTTCCAGGAAGTCTGTTGCCCCTTACCCCTGACCTCCAGAATTCCTTTATGTCTATCCCATGCATTCTTAAATCCCGTGATTGTTTCAGCCCCCACCACTTCCTCTGGCAGAGTGTTCCACTTGTCCACCACCCGTTCTGTGAAGAAATTCTTCCTCACGTTTCCTCTGAATCGTCCTCCCTCCAACTTCATCCCATGCCCTCTAGTCTCTTCTCTCAATATCAAATCTAAATTGTAGTAGCTGAGCCGTCACTAACCAAAACGTCCTTCAGCCTGGAGGGAAGGCAACCTTGGCCTTGGATCCCCAGAGATTTCCTCCTCAAAGGGGGTCCCCCCCCCCATGCCAATGGTCATAATATTAGACAGGGTTAGTGCTCTCATAGGTTCCATTGTTAGGTTCCACTGTTGGATGGAGTCGGATGGTGGTCCCGGCTGTTCCCGCTCTCCTTAGGAAGTCCACTCTTCTGCATCTTGTCAGATTTCCTTTTGTTCATTATCCTCTTCATATCTCGTTCCTCTCCTGTCCTTCCCATCTACATTTATCACCTTAATTTCCGGTCGCGATATATTCTGATTTCTCATATCTTTGATGCTTGACACCCATTTGGGTACTCTTTTGGGGCTTCTTCCTAAGCTGCCTTTAGACAAGGGAATCATTCCCATAGCACCTATGCGGTGGAACCTTTCTCTAGGGTTCCTTGCCGTTGTACCCCATAGGGTGGTATATCCCATGGACAGAGAGGCGAACAGTCATAATTTATCTAAGTCACACAAGTATACATCATATCAAGTTGCTCAAGAACATTGAATTGTAAAGGCTATGGATGTGGTTCAATTGGCGGAGCAATAATGTCACTCCCCCATCATGCCTTAAAAGGCCACTCCTCCTGGTCTGTTCCTGGATTTATTTCTTTGTTGCCTCACCATCCTCACCTCCTTCCCCAGTGGCATGTCTCTCTTTTCTGTGGGCTTCTTCCTAAACTACCTTTAGGCGAGGGAATCATTCCTGTGGCACCTATTGAGATGCAACCCTCCTCTAGGTTTCCTTGCCATCATACCCCTTTAGGGTGGTATATCCCATAGACAGAGAGGCAAACAGCAACAATGTATGTAAGTCACACAAGCATACATCATATGAAGTTGTGTAAGCACACGTAAATCTGGCCCTGAGTGAAGTTAATTGCTGCATATCAGCCGGAAGCAGTGGTCTCCTTCCTAAGTCCTTCCCTCTCTACTTCTGGTAACTGGTCCACCTTATCTTTTTTTTTCAAATCCTCATTACCAGGACATAGTGGCTGCATGGGGTACGGACCACACTGTAAGGCAACCACATACAATGGGTTTGGTTTAGTGATCCCAAACTCTCATTGTCAGCACAGTCATTAGAAACGTTAAGCACCACATGATTAATCAGCGGTGTAGCAAACAGCCATTTTCCAGTCTGTGAAGATTTAAAAGGGATGCAGGGATAATATGCTATGAAGCCAAGCTAGACTTCCCAAGTCCCTACCTGGCTATCCTAAGGGGGCAACACGTGTTTTAATGTATCAGCTGGCTTTTCTTACTCTGGATTCCATAGGTAATTCATTTCCATGGGTAGCATAGCACTCATGATGCAGGGCTGGTTGAGAAGGAGGTTTTCTCCCACAAACATTGACACTAAAATTACTCCTCTAGGCATTAAGATAAAAATGTGTTAAATTATTTAAAAATAGCACATCCTGTATGCACAATTCCCAACATCCACAACGAATTCCCAGAGCTCCCAGTTATAGCTGGGATATAGCAGATCTGATTTCCAAGATAGGAGAAATGTCCTGAAATTCCAACTGCTGCTTGTTAACAATGGATATTACATCCCTTTATATCTGTATCAATCACAAACAAGGTATTTCAAGCAGTGGAAAGAGTATTTTGCACAGACGTATTTGCATATTTAAATATCAATGTCTGCATATTCGTATATCTGTATGTTGTTTGTATAAATGCTGTTACTCATGCACAAACACCCACTCCTTGTATGAAGGGCACTATGTAGGGGAGTTTGTTGCTTCGTGTCCCTTGCTCTAATTAACCAAGTGTTTGTCACTGTATGACCACGAGTGCTCCACTTTTTTTTTGTCACTTTGAGTGCTGTTTTCCTGTACCAAGCATTGCAGCACCCTTGGAGGTTGGTGCCCAACGTTGTCCTTAGTTTTTTCCTGAACTAGTAGAGGCACTTCTTTGAATTCCTCAGCATTTACAAAACCATCCAATGGTCTGTAATTGAAACATTACACAGAAGTGTGGGGGAAGGAGAAACCATCAGGGCCAGGATAAATGGTTCGGATAAGAGAGGGTTAAAGGGGACACCTATTCAGAGGGAGTTTGAGTTAAGTGGGCAAAATAGCAAGGGAGGCAGAAAGGGGAGGGTGACAAGGGGGTCTCTAGTAAGGCAGGAAGACTCCCATGAAATTGAGATCATGAATAAAGGGGGGAAGGGGGCTGAGAGGGCATAGTGGAGGTAACCATAAGGATGATGGCGGTGTTAAGGTTCTGTTATTGGGAGACTCGATGATTAGGGGTATCCAGTGGGAGGGACAGGGGGTGGATGCCATAGCCAGGTGAAGGTAGTGTGTATCTCTGGGCTGACACTGCACAGAGCAAAGTTCATGGTGTATGAAATGGTTAGGGATTGTGGAGGGAAACCGGATTTCCTGGTGCATTTGGGAACTAATGATCTAGAGGGAAATAGCATTTTGGAAATCTAAGCAAGGTTCCAAGAACTTGCCAGAGTCTGTCGGGATAATGGATGCAACATTTCCTTTTCGGAGATATTGCCAGTACCAAAGGCCTCAGTGGAGAAAAAAATGAAGCTCACAGAGGTTAATGACTGGCTCAGGAAGTGGGGTAAAGAGAGTGGGTTGGGGTGTTAGGAACTGGAATGGAGTTTGGAGGATAAGGGACTATATGCCAAGGACAGGTTTCACCTTGCCCCATTAGGGAAGGAAGTCCTTAAACAGGGGATGGCTGACTACATACAAGAAAGGTGGGGTTTAAACTTGTGAGGGGGGGAAGGGATAAGGGAGGGGCTGACCAGAAGCCCTCTTCTCCAGATGAGGGGAGTAGCCTTCACGCCCAAGGGGGAAGGGGGAAACAGATTGGGGATGGAGGTTTCAGGAGGAGCAAAGGGAGGATGGAAGTATAAGGAATCTGGGTGGGGTTCGACAAACAGAATCAGGGATAAGGGGTGGGGGTTGGTGTTAGTAAATGCCAGGAGCTTGGGAAATAAGTTGCCAGAGTTCCAGGCCATGCTGTTCGAGGGGTGGATGTGGCAGTGGTCACGGAAACGTGGGCCAACAAAAACCATGACTGGGACCTAAACGTACGGGGGTACACTATGCTCAGGAAGGATAGAAAGGAGGGCAGAGGGGGTGGAGTGGCTATGTTCATTAGAGATGACATAGAAATTGCTAGGGTAGAAGAGGCAGAGGGAAACGTGGAGGCCTTATGGGTCACTTACGATCCTCAGCAGGAAATAAGGTCAAGCTGGGTGTAGCATATAGGCCCCCCGGGATGAGTGAGGTTCTAGAGGATGGTTTGCTGGACAACATCATTGCCCAGTGTGGACCAAAAGGGAAGGAGTGGTGTTGATGGGGACCTTAATATGCCAGGTACAAACTGGGGAACCATGTCCTCTAGGTGGCCAAGGAGCAGAGGCTGCTGGATGGCTTCCAGGATGTTTTCTTAACACAGCATGTGATGGAGCCCACAAGGGAGGGGCATGTCCTGGATGTGGTTCTGGCAGATGGGGATCTGGTAAGGGACATGGTTGTACAAGACCCCCGACTGGGAGCGATCACAATACTGTCTGGTTTCAAATAAGCATGGGGGGGGGGGAGATCTAGGACACTGGCAGTGGACTTCAGGGGGGCAGACTTCATTGGACTTCAGGGTGGCAGACTTCATAGGCATGGGAAATATTCTCAAGGATCAATTGATGGGGATTACCTCAATGACAAGTGTGGAAAGGAGATGGGAGGTCATAAAACCGGGACTTCATGAGGCAGTCAGGATCTGCACCAAGTTGAAACATAAGGGAGCAAGGTCACATAAACCATGCTGGTGGTCCAGTGAGGTACAGGTAGCAGTCAGAGAAAAGAAGGCAGCCTACAAAAAATATAAAACAACAAGAGGGGATAGGGATAAGGAAATGTACCAGCTTGCATCTAGAAAAGTCACCCGTATGGTGAGAGGAGCAAAGTCCAGTATAGAGCAGCGGCTGGCACAGGGGCTACATGGAGGGGAAAAGGGGTTCTTCCGGTACATTGGGGAGCGGAGAAAAACTAAGGGCCATCTCAGCATATTGAGATCAGATGGAGGGTGGGTGGAAGAGGCGAGGGACCAGGCAGAGGTATTTAACGAGTACTTTGCCTCTGTGTTCACTAGGGAGGGGGATGGGATATCTACAAAGCAAGGCATGAAGGATGAAACATCAGTAAGTGGGATCAGGGAGCAACAAAAATGGAGCAAGAGGGAGAGAGGACACCCCAGGGTTGCCATCTGGGTAAAGATAAAAAGGCCAGTAAGATGGAGGGGACGGATGATGCTATCTCCGCCAAAAAGGTGTGGTTATCCCTCAAGGCCCTAAAGAAAGACAAATCTCCTGGGCCGGATGGCATTCATCTGAGAGTACTATGGGAATTGGCGGACATACTGGCTGCACCCCTGGCAGAGCTTTTCAGCATGTCACTTGAGACAGGGAGGGTACCTAGGGATTGGCGAGAGGCACATGTGGTACCAATCCATAAAGGGGTCGAGGGAAGTACCAGGTAACTATAGACCCATCAGTTTGACCTCGTGGTGGGAAAATTAATGGAGAGTATACTAAAGGAACGATTGGGGTGTACTTGAGGAGGTGGGAGGTCTGGATAGTCGGCAACATGGGTTTGTGCCAGGTAGGTCATGTCACACCAACCTTGTGGAGTTCTATGAATGGGTAACATCAGAACTGGACAGGTAAGCCTGTGGATGTATTATTCTTGGACTTCAGCAAGGCATTTGACTCTGTCCCCACAATGGTCTGGTGGAGAAACTGATGGGGTTAGGAGTAGGCCCTTTGATGGTCAGATGGATTGAAAACTGGCTAGCTGGATGCACTCAGAGAGTAGTGGTCTGTGGGGAGCTCTGAACCCTAGGGAGGTTGGTAGTGGGACACGTGAGACTCGGTCCTGGGTCCGATCCTGTTTAATGCATACATATCGGACATCAGGGAGGGTATAGGGTGTGAAATGAGTCTCTTTCGTGGATGACTCCAAGATGGGAGCAGTAGTTGAGGGAGAAGAGGGGAGGTTGGCCCTGCAAGGGGACCTGGACACCCTGGAAAGCTGGGCTCACACATGGAAATTAAATTTCAATATCACCAAGTGCAAGGTGCTGCATCTTGGTCGGGGAAACCCTAAACACAGGTACACCCTTGGGAGGGGAGGCGCTGGAGGCCTCAACAGGGGAAAAAGACCTAGGGGTCATGGTGGATGCATGTATGAATAACTCTGAGCAGTGCAGGAGAGCGGCTAGCAAGGCAAACAGGATGTTGGGATGCATCGTAGGGGATCACCTCTAGGAGCAAGGAAGTGATTCTGCCGCTGTACAATGGACTGGTTAGACCACACCTGAGTACTGTGTACAGTACTGGAGACCACACTTAAAGAGGGACATACAGCTCCTAGAGGGGTACAGAGGAGGGCAACAAAGATGATCGAGGGCTAGGGAGTTGATGTATGAGGACAGACTTAAGGAGCTCTGCCAGTTTTCACTGGAGGAGAGGAGAGACAGGGGGACATGATTGAGGTCTTCAAGTACCTCAAGGGAATAAATAGGGTAAACATGGAGGGGATCTTTAGACTAAAGCAGGGAGGTATCACCAGAGGGCATGGTTTGAAGTTGGAAGGTGGAAGGGTAAGGGGGAAAAGAGGAGGAGGTTTTTCACTGAGAGGGTGGTGGACCCTTGGAATGCACTGCCTGGTGAGCTAGTTCAGAGATCCACAGTGGAGGGCTTCAAGAGAGGATGGGACAGACACAGAAAGTGGATGTATCAGATGATGTCCTGTCCCAGGGGGGTTGGGATGGATGATACGGGTTTCTGGAGCACAAGGGATGGGAGGGTCTCGGCACCCAACTAAGGATCTAAAGTTCGAGCAGACTCGATAGACCGTAAGGCCTAATCTGCTGGCAAATAGTATGTTAGTATGTTAGTAAGCATAGCTTCGTGTTATTTCAGCATCTTTAAGACATCCTGTTTTTGGTCCATATCCTGAACAAAGAAAGAGAGAGCCATTTGCATGCCATGACAGGTAATGAAAGTAAGTATCCTCTTCAAGCAGAATACTAGAACAGGAATTGTGTTAGAGCTGATTACACAATGGCTTAAGAAATACAGGCTTCTGATTGGCCGGCTGGCACATTTTAGCCATTGTAAATCCTAGTATGACCCAATGGAAAAAGGTGCTAGCTGCTAGTCAGCTGCATCAGTAACCCCCATTAAAATCCCTCTGACCATGTCAAACCCAGAACTACCAAACACTGTGACCAACAGCAAGATGCTCACTCACAGAACTTCACTATTCACAATACCAACCTCTCTCAAAAAACTGCAAACACACACAAACCCTGAATTCCACCAGATGTTCTCAAAAAAGAATTTCTATAGTCATACACTGAACAAAACTGGTACTGATTGCCTCATAGGACTTTGAAATGAGTGTGCAGTATTCAGTTTGTTGTTTACTGCTGTCTACTGTACTATATGCCCTATAACAATGTTTTCTGAGCTGATGATGCATTTCTACCTCTGTTTGATCCCTGCCTGTGTGCTCTGCTTTGGCCTTGCAATCACTCCTCTGACTGAGCACTTGCAGCGGCGCTACACTGGGCCTGGAAATTAGCCAGTCACTAAAGCACCATGCCAGCGCTAGAGCACTGCATTAGTTGCCAGCTTTGCCCCACGCTGAATCTCTTGCTCATTGAGTCTCTGCCAAAACACTCCCAGGACAGACTCACCATATGCACAGTGCACATTCTCTTACTCACTGCACATGACAGCCATTCTCAGCACACTTTAGTATTTCTTCTTTTGTTTTTTTTTTCAGAGTGGTACTTTCTTGGATTCATCTTTTTTTCTGCAAACCACAAAGCAGATCTGAGGCAAAAATTGTGTCTTTCTCTTACACTTAGACACCTGTTTCTTCTCAGTATAAACCTACTGGGGAGGGGGAGGGTGCTATAAAACTAAAAAAAAAAAAGATAAAACAAAAAAAAAAGATGCTGGAAACCATCCCACATCAGCTTCATCACCAGCACACCTTGTGACCTCACGTCTCCTCCTTAGCAATATGAAACATTTTTTTTCTGCCAGAACAATAAACACCATAAAAATAATAAAAATTAAAAAAAAATAATTTATTTTTGTTTCTCAACAAACAACAGGAGCATGTTGTATAATTGCAATATGGCAGTTAAGAGTGTGGGTAAAAGCTAGGATTTACCCATGCCTGGTGTGTTTTGCTCACTTGGCCTGTGGCATCGTGACCAAACAACACACCAGGTGTGGTAAAGCTTAACAGAACCCACACCCCTGTCATGGTATATTGCTTAAATAATATGATGGAGGAATCTGCAGGTGAGCACTTCACAGCAACTGGCAGCACAGTAGTACATCAAGAAGTACTACTGAGACCTCATAAAATGCAAACCAGAACAGTTTCTGTGAAACAAACACAATAATATAAGAGCCTTTTTGCCTACAGGATGCATCTGATAGTGAGCACCACAATGGTCTGTTACATAATTTATTTGGGAGAGAAGCTCAAAATGCCACAAATAATTGGAAGGCTATAGCCTGTAGTTCAAGGGAGCTGTGCAACTGACCACAACCCCCCTGTTTGACTATTTAAGGGCTGCTCTCCTCACTCAATGCACAAGCATTTTCCTTGCAGCTGAAGGCTCTGTCAGTTTTTCTTCTTTCCTGGGGCCTACTAGCACCCCCCCCCCCTTTTGTGCATGCATGCACTCTGCTTGGTTTGTGCTGGACTCCTGTTTTTCTGCTTTTGGTTTATATTACTCTGTGCTTGTGTGTGTGCTGGTTCCCATCCTGCTCCTCTCCTTGTGTTTGCCTTGTTTATTTATTTTGGGCTTTCTAGTTTTCTAGCACCCTGTATATACAATGCTACTTGTGCTTCAGGTTATACTCTTTGTTTCCTTGCATCATGCTACCTTGCACTTGTATACTCAGGCTCCATTTCTCACCTATTATTGCAGCTCTCTGTTCATTGCA
Source organism: Neoceratodus forsteri (assembly GCA_016271365.2). NCBI lineage: Eukaryota > Metazoa > Chordata > Ceratodontiformes > Ceratodontidae > Neoceratodus > Neoceratodus forsteri. Next base: position 367,137,682 of record CM028137.1, read on the forward strand.
TTTTTTCTCTGTATGCTTTAATTCACCTTGCTTTCTGCCCAACAAGCCTCAATCTCTGCTATTGTAATTGTCTGTATCAGCTCACACTGCAGTCTGCTGCCTTGTTCCCCTTAATTGATTACACCTGTTCGCGGCTTTGCTGCATAGCTAGCAACATTTTCCTGTTTTACTTCTTCACTATATCTAGGACAACAATGAGAGGTTAAGGGGGTTGTGGGGAGGGGCAGCTGCCTGCTAGGGAGCAAGCTGCACAATCAAACAGATATTGATAGACCGGTAGGTCTGTTGTGCTGGCACGTTTTATGTTTGTATGTATGTATGTATATATGTATAACCTTAGTAACCTAGTCCATGGGACTCACTCCTACTTCCTAAACTTATACCAAGCAAATATTGTTGCTGTTTTCGGTGCATTGCCTCTCCCTAGTTTCTATGTTCATTCAGATTGCTACCCCTACGAGCTATAGTTAATTGCTGCTGGATGCTGCTCAGTTATTTTTGCAGCCTTACTGAATTACTCCTCACTTCTATGTTTGTGTTATTTCAGCTCATTTATTGCTACTACCACCTTCACCAAACCTTATTAGTACCAAATACTTATCAGTGTTTTTCTGAAGATAACCTAGTCCTGCTTTCATGGCTTGCACATATTTAACTTATTTCATTAGCTGCTTGGTGTTGTGGTGCCATGTTTGTAGCTTATTTGTTTTTCCTATGGTGGGAGACTGAGGATCCACAATGGGCATTTTGGCTCCAGGCAGTGGGTGCAGCTTTCAACTTTTTATATTTTTTATTGATCACTGGCTCGCCCCAGCCATCTATTGCTGCTCCACATGGCCTTTATGGTATTCTTCCACCAGCTATTCCAGGCAACTCTTTGCCTTAGGGCAGATGGCTCCATCCAGCCTTCTTCCATCATTTCCCTGCTATTCTACACCTGATTTACACAGTCATTCCAGCCTTCCTGTCCCTTGCAGTCCTCCCAGCCTTCCTGCCCCTTGCACTACCAGTATTGCTCATATACCAGCCATCATGTCACTAATGCAATCAGCTTGCAAGTCCATTTATTCCAGAACCTCTCCACTTTCAATACTGGCATACCCTTCCAAGTCTGAGAGCATATCATGTTTACTTGCTTTGAACTGCACCTCCTAACATACTGGCTTTGCAGCATCCTCCTACCTAACTTGCTTCACAGCCACCTTCTCTCCAACCATCAGCCCTGGGCTTCACTCTGCCTTGCCATACTCCTACTCATAATACAGTATACTGTCCAATTCACTCCCAGTTTGGCTTTCTAATGGACTTTGTCGGCATGCATTTCTGTGGTTTACAACTACTAGTTGCCTCACCTAGACCTATGAGAAGGTCCATATTGCTCAGCATGACCTACATTCAGGTTTCATCCAGTCAAGACCCATGACAGGGTCCACAGTGCTCAGTATGACCTACTTACAGGTCTCCCCATGTCTCTGTCATCCATTATGACCCATGTATGGGTCCCATGCTCCTTACCATGTGCAGGTCTCATGCTTATTACAACTCGCTTTTCTACATGTTGGAGACATGCCAACCACAACTATTACTCCAGGACTCTGGGCTAGCCATGTGGTCTACGGTCTCTCTCTGCACTCTGAAGTCCACATCTTGAGCATGCTAAGCTTGGCGCAGGATTTGTCTCACCTGGCCCATAGTTGGGAAGGTGCTCACTCTTGGTGAACCTTCAGTCATCAACCATACTGATGGCAACTCTTGATGTAGCATTTAAAACTGCAGTGGCAAAGTGGTGGGGCTCTCATGGGAAGGGCCCCTTTAGCTGCCCGAGCAGGTTCGGAGGCACCCTTTCATGTTATTCTCCCTATGACCAGCTCTGTTTCACCTGACTTGTTCATAGATCAGTAGGCCAGCTGAGTGTCTCAGCAGTCATTACTCTCCTCCTACCACCTTAGACAATTCTTGTTGCAGAGTATGCTTGCAACCCGCCATGGCATTCCTGTTAGAGGGATAGAGTGAGACTGTTCCCCAAAATTACAATTCCCATTGATTGGCTACTAAATTGCAGTAACAGAGGCATCACTAACCTAAAGTGTCCCAAAGCTTGAAGAGAAGGTGACCTAGGCTTTGTATCCCTAGAGGTTTCCTCCTCAAAAGGGGTTTTCCTCTCCTCCATGCCAATGATCATAATACAAGATAGGCATCCTTGTAGTCCCTTGGTCACTTACGTAAGTTTCTCGCTTAGGTAGGTTTTTGCTGTTGAATGGAGTCAGTAGATGTCCCCTAATCATCCTGTCTCCCTGTTTGGCTGTTCTTTCTCTCTCCCTAGGAAGCCATTCCTCCACAGGTTACAGTCAGACCTCTGAGTGGGTCACAATTCACCTGTCCTTTCATGCCTACTTTACTTAAACAATATGAATGACTAACCTATGCTACCAGCTGAACCCCATTACCAGCTGACCTACATACAGGTCTTCATTGACCCACATTACTAAATGAACCTATGCTACCACCTGACCTATGTACAGGTCTTCATTGACCCATGCTACCAACTGAGCCCTCACTACCAAGTGATCTATGTACAGGTCCTCCACCCCGATACGTGTTCACTACCTTGTATGCTTTACTTGACACTCTTTTGGGGCTTCTCCTAAGATACCTTTAGCCAAGGGAATCAGTCCTGTGGCACCTCAAGGGGTAGAAACCTCCCCTATGGCTCATTGCCTTTGTACCCCTGAAAGGTGGTATATTCCATAGATGGAGAGGCAAACAGCCAAAGTTTATTTACGTTACACAAGCACAAAACCAGTTGCACAGGTACATTGAACTGAAAGGCTATAGCCTGTAGTTCAAGGGTTGGTGCAACTGGTCACACCACCTTTTTGCCTATTTAAGGGCTGCTGTCCTCACTCCACACACAAGCATTTTCCTTGCCCCTCCATCCACCCCTTCTCCTCCAGCAACATGCCTCTCTCTCTCTCTCTCTCTCTCTCTCCTGTGTGCTTCTTCCTAAGGTAACTTTAGCCAAGGGAATTAATCCCATGGCACCTCAAGGGGTGAAACCCTCCCCTAGGGTTCCTTGCCTTCATACCCCTGAGAAGTGGTATATCCCATGGATAGAGAGGCAAACAGCCAAAGTTTATCTATGTTACACAAGCATGAAACCAGTTGCACAGGCACATTGAATAACAAATTAAAAGAACTATTCCACTCAGATCAGAAAGCCTCTAATCAAGAGACTGCATTACCCTGCAAAAATACACAGATTTGGATAGCATGCAACAAGGTCAACTTGTGCAAAAAGCCCCATCCTCGGGGTCAATAGATGAATGTTAAAGGAAAGGTGAGATGGAGCTCTTGCCCATTGTTCTAAGGAACTTGTTCCATTTCTTACTGAACAGGATAAAAGATTATGCATAAAAACAAAAGAATTACTGCAGGACTTAAAACAGAGCTGCAACCGTTATCACAGTAACCCTGACTTCCCAGCCCTTGACAAAGTACTACAGACCAAATACGAAAACATAAAAAAAGAAGTAGCAGACATAAAACATTCAAAATTTGAAAATGGACATGGATAGTATGAAGGGGGTTGTTTTCTCATGGGAGAAATTATATAGGTCTACAAGTAGAGGAGGATTATGGTCTAGAAGAAGAAATTATAACAATCCGCCATCAACAAGCACTAGTGGTGCTACAACATAGAGTCTCGATAAGCAGGTTAGTTTTTTTTAGAAAGAAAGGAGGAGATAGACCACAACCAACAAGAAAAACAAATAAAGGGAAGATGAAAAGGAAGAGGTAGACAGTCAGTGGGGTAGAGGACAAGGTGAAGGTTACTCAGCCTCCAGGAGGTCTAACTGCAACAGACAAGCATGCAATTAGTATTAAATCTATTTAATCAAGAACTGACTGAATTGGAAATGCAAGTCCTTTTATTGGCAATGGTGAATTTAATCAGTTCCAGTCAGAGACTGATATCTTCAAAGCTCTTCAAAAATTGATTTAAAATATCTGTAGACATAACATCAGTTCTGAGTCAGACATGGAGTGCATTAAAATTACTGAGCTATTGAGCCTGGCCATTACACCTGAACCTAATTTGGACTTAGCACTCAAAGTTTTATTCAATGAAAATCTTGAACTTCCAGAAAATGGAATAAGTGCTAGTTCTAATAATGATATGCAGATAGAAGGTGATATTGTGGTACTTTAGTCCTTAGCTGGGATAATAATGAACATGGAGAATACCCAGGAAAAGGGAATGAGACTGGAATGTAATCTGTTGAACAGACAAATGAGTTACTGATTTATAAGGGAAACAACACAGGTCTTAAAAGATAAGAGATCTTTTTGCCCAGATCAAGTGAGGCATCCAAGAATAAACATTTTTGAACACATGCTTAAAAGTGATATTGAGAAGGGGGCACTGTGGAGCCTGAGCTCATTGGGAGCAACTTCTAACATCTCTCAGAGAATTTTACAAGTATCATTAATATACTTGCTTTGGAGCTCAAGGTAGTAGATAATTTTGACACCATTGAAATGAGGAGTGCTGAAAGGCTAAGATGGGTAACCCAAGAAAAGACAGAGGTGGTGGTACAGGAGGGAAATTGTCTGGAACCATACAGCCCATGTGGTCGGCTCATGAGATGCAGGCCATTCTGATTCCTGAGCCAGAAGAAAATATGACCTCCTTTGGCCTGAAGTTGCAACAATTGATCTCTTCGGTATCTGAATTAAACACTAAAATGGATGGGTTTGGATCACGAGTAACATTGGTGGAGAAAACAGTGGAGTGATTACAAACAGAAATGTTTTTTTTTATTTTATCTTCTTTATCTGGCAGATCCATTGTTACACATCTGCCCCGGTCACGGTCATTAGGAGCTTCTACAACCATCCATTGCTGCCAATGTCCCCCAGTCACAAGCGGCTTGCCCCCTGGAGGACGGGGCCACGGCGACGGCCCCCTATTCGCACCGCGAAACCAATAACTAGTTGGGGGACTACAGCGATGGCAGTTGATCAAAGCCCTAGGGAGGGCTTCACTCAGACAGTGGATCTAGCCACCTACTCTTTTTCCTGTTTCTCTTTCAGAGGCGTGGACATGCAATGATGCCAGCGTCCGCCCTGCCTCCCTAAAAGATGAGCATCAGTAGCGTGAGTGTCTCCCGGTCTCCGCCAGGAGTCCTCAGTGTGCCGAACACTTCCCCACCCATGCTTCCAGAGAAGGAAAGCTGTCCATAGGATGCTTCATCCTTCTCCCCCCCCGGCCGGCCCTCTGACAACCCAGGTCCATTCCTGAACCCGAATCGCCGGAGCCGCAAGCAGAAATCCAACTGCTGTGCCAGTGGGCCGGCTACGAATGGAAATGTTGGACTTAAAAAGGAGTTCTGAGTTAACTTCCGCAGCCACTGAGATGGTGCTTAAAGAAAATACTCACCTACGGTGTGGTTGGAAACCCTTGAAAATCAAGCCAGATCTTCCCATGTGCTGATTCTCGGGCTGCCCGAAGGGAGTGAAGGGGATCACTCCCTCATGTTTCTACAGGACTGGCTGCAGGACAAATTCACAACAGAGGGTCACAATCTGCAGTTTGGACTACAAAAAGCTTATAGCATCACACCAAGAGGGTTCAGGGAGGATTCTGAAACCCCTCACACCCTTCTCTTGGTTGCCGATGGTGTGGGCACCAGGGACAAAATACTTAGGATGTCCAGACAGGTGGGTCCTATAATCTAGGATGATAACCCTGTGTATTTATTCCCAGACATTAGTTATTCAACAAGAATGCACCAAAAGAAATTTAACAGTGTCAGAAAACAACTTCGAGAGGCCTCAATCACTCATGCCATGGTTTTTCCGGCCTGCCTCAGAATAGTGCACAGCAGAAAAGTCTGGGTATTTTCCAACCCCAACAAGGCTGGTAAATGGGCCTCTCAATTTGCTACAAGAGGACAGAGTTCTTCCCAAGATTTGGATGCTAAAGAAGGGGTCCTGGCAGAGACAGGAGAAGGTTGAACTGTTTAAAGTAATGTGCTGCTATTTTGTCTAATTACTTTAATTGAGATCTCACTGTAAGTGACTGTTTAGTTAAAATTCATCAAGTGACTTTTGAAGATCTGGGTCCCTGTTGAAAGACTTCCAGTGATGGCTACAACTGTTTTAGGTTCTCTATGAACTTTATCAGGACATGCTCTGACATGGAGCTGTAGTAGTAGAGGGGCTTATATTTTGTTTTGTTCGTGTTTAAATTCTGGAGTCTCCAGCGTGAGTTATCTATGTTAGAAACAGACTAAGTTTAATGATATTGTTCAATGGAATGTTATTGAAATAATTAGAATAGAAGTTATCTGCCTTTTAAAGATAGTTATGAGGAAATGTATTTTCTTTAGATATATAGTATGATGCCGTGAACCCATATAAGGTGCTGTATGCTGGATATCGGACGAGGACTTTTAGAAATCGCATTAATCATACTGCTCATGGACTTCTTACAACGGCTTACAACGATTAAATCTTTTAGTGTAAATTTAGATCCCCCTCCTAATGAGGTATCAAAATATTTGGGATACAAAAATCATTTAATTAATGAGCATGTTTCGATGGTATAAAATTATGTATATGGTTGTCTCAGATATGTGCAGATAATTTGTGTACTAATGAATGCAAATAAAAAAATAAAGTTTAAAAAAAAAAAGTGATATCAACATTTTGTTGGAGTATCCATCTGAACCACTCTTTGCCAACTTGTCTGCAAGTGAATGAAAGGTATTGATGGGATTACAAGCTGTGGAGAACATAATAATGAATTCTCTCAGACAAGGGAGGCATAATAGTGGTCCAGGATGTTGACTGATACATGCTTGAGATTCAAAGACAGCTTAGTGATGTTACATGTTATGAATGGTTAACCTTCAGTCCCACCTTATCTTTAAAGGTAATGCTTGGTGAACACATACAGCATTTGCTGAGGGAGTTATAGATAAAAATTTTAAAAACACCATATCCTGCATGCCCAAGGATATACATGATCAGGGGTAAGGGGCAACAGACTTCCTGGAAAACATAAACTGAACTTACAAACTTAAATGGGCAGACTGGGTGGGCCATAGGCTCTTATCTGCCGACACTGTCTATGTATCTATGTATCTATGATTCCCAAAGTCCACAGATCCCTGAAGGACACTCCTGGGTGGCCAAATGTATGTGGGATTCGGTCACTCATTGAGGGTCCTGTGAGACAGAGTATGTGGTCAGTTTCCTTAAATAACTGGTCCACAAAGCTCCCAGTTATATTCTGGATACAGCAGATCAGATTTCTAAAATAGAGGGAATATCTTGGAATTCCAACTACTGCTGGTTAACAGTAGATATTGCATCCCTTTATACCTGTACCAATCACAAACAGGGTATTCAAACAGTAGAAATAGCACTCTTAACAGATTTTGAACTTGTAAATGTAGCTCCCTACTTCATTTTGTTACTTTTAGCTTTCACTTTGAATCATAATTATTTTTCATATGACAAAATATATTACTTGCAGACACATCATACCACTATGGATGCATCCTTAGCACTAGCATATGCTAATATTTGTTGGTCAGTTGGGAGGAGAGAGTGGTAAGGGATGTTACTAACCGCCACCTCAGACACATTGTTACTATGGTTTTGTTTTACTAATGATATCCTATGTGTCTGGGGGTTGGGGTAGAGAAAATATCCCTGCCTTCTTGGAATGTTGAATATTAACTTGTTGAATCTGAAATGCATATACTAATGTGATAAACAAGGAAACTGAATACTGTACCTCTACATAAAACTTGCTGTTAATGCTGAGAAGTTTGAAATACAAACCATATAGAAAAATGATTGCAGGTAACATCCTGCTTCATGCAGAAAGTTGTCGACCGAGATCACGTGATGCTGAGTAGCTGCTTCTCGGTTCCACTCCCATCACTCAGAGCTATTTTCGGGGTTATTTTGATGCTCTTTGCACGTGGCTGCACCCCACAACTAGTCTAATTGAGACAGACAACCTCCGGGCAACAAATTGGGTGGAAATGGAAGCTGAAATGTGTACTGCCATGCCGAAACATACCCCTCCCGTCACTCCGGAAAAAGGCAGCAAGAGATCCCAGGCCCAACTTGCAACTGGTACCAGGCCAACTACGGGGGTGGCCGCTGTTAATCCCACTACGGATGCAACTCCACTTACCCTTGAAATATTCTTACAGGAATTGAAGCCTTTCAATGAGGATCTTAAAGCGGTGGTTAATGAAGTAAAGCAGGTAACCACAGCGTTAGAGGACCTCTCCACTAGAATGGTGGATAGTGAGTCTCGCCTGGTTTCCCTGGAGAAAAAAACTGAATGCACTAGCACTGAAGTGGTGGATAACTGCCGAAGAATAAAGAAGCTTGAGCAGAAAATAGAAGATCTAGAGGGGAGGAGTCGCAGAAATAATATTGTTATAATTGGGATTCCTGACAAAGAGGAAGGGTTGAATACCATCTCATTTATTCAAAAATTTATCATGAAGCTGGCTGGTCCTTCCCCCTTTGGTTCAGTACACCATAGAGAGGGCCCATAGAGCCCTTAGGCCAATGCCTGCATCTGATACCTATCCTCGACCCATCATATTAAAATTCTTGAACTTCCAGGAAAAGCAGTATTTCATGGGAAAGATTAAAGAACTGCAGGAGGTGTCATGGGAGGGGAAAAAAAATTGCATTACCCAGGATTTACCTGCCACTGTGCAGCAACAGAGAACCCAGTTCCACCCTTTAGTGTCAAATCTAATTGCTGCAGAGGTGAAATTTCGCATGGGGTATCCTGCATGGTTGCAGGTACTAATATCAGGAGCTTGGTCGACTTTCAAGGACTTGGAGAGTGCTAAAACTGCCCTGCACAAGGCCTTCCCAGATTTGTTCCCCACTCGCTGATTAAATAAGTGAGATCTGAAGGGAAGATATCTGCTCACTATGTCTGCACCCTGAACTTCCACGATGTGTTCGTTTTATATTCTGTAAAAAGTTAGTACCTGAACACTTTCTCACATGAAGGAAACCTCAGCGATTATTTGAAAAGCTGGGGAACCTGCTGCATGTTATTAATAACTCTCCCTGTGATGGAACTTACTTCTTGTTGGTCCCTGTGTGATTTAGTGTTTTATGGAAAGCATGTTTTACAGGATGGACTCTTTTAAAACAGTTGAATGTTACTGTTTCCTGTTTCATTTCAGTATGAATCTCGGTTTTTCTTTCTCCATCACCAGGGGGCAATGTTTTGGTTGTTAGCTCTAGCAGGCTGTTAGTTTAACAGGCTATGCATAGCCCATTGAGTTTCTCTTTTTTTCCTGGAAACATCTGTCACAAGTTGTGGAGTGTAGGTTTGGTAAAGGGACTGATCATGTTGTCAGATGTCACAAGAGGGCGCAAAAGTTTTACTTTTGATGTTAACTTCTCTTCAGGCTGTGTTCATTGTGGCATATCCCAATTGTAATTTTAAGCAGTTGGGGATGCCCAGTCGCTTACTTTTCTGGAGTGTTGGGATTCTTTTAAGTTTTTACTGCCTAATTGGATCTGTAATATTCCTAGGCTTCCTCCCGAGTATAAACTCAGTCTGCCTACTTTTATCTTTGTTTCTGGCTGGACGCCTACCTAATAAGTAAGTCACAACCTCATTAGGCTTGTATTTAATATTGTAAAGTTTACATAATTTGCAATTTTTTGGTAAGAAGTGTTATTTTCATAAGGTTTTCTGGCAGGCAGATTCTTTGTTCTCATTAAGGGCGGCGTGACAGGGAGTTGGATGGGAAAGGTGAGCTCAGGATACCATGCATAATGGATTCCAGACAGTGGGAGAGTTGGGTGGGGGTATTGGTAAGGGAGGGTGGAAAATGTATATGCTTGGTTTATTTTCTTTTGGGGGGGAGGTTGTGTTGTGGGGGGTAGGTTACAGTATTGAGCACAACTTTTCTTAGGGTTTGGGTTTACACAGTGTGGCCAGGTTACAAAGGCATAGTTCTTCTTGGGCGGTTTAGCCTTCTCGGAAAAGATGGCTAACCGTATTACCATAGCCTCTTGGAATGTAAAAGGGGTCCGGAAAAGGACTAAGCAGTGCCAAGTACTCAAACACTTAAAACTTCTGAACATTGACATAGCATACATCCAAGAGTCATGTCTGTTAGATCCTGAAGCATCACAGTTATGCAGGCAACAATTTAGCCAATATTTTGTGGTGGGGGGTCAACTCAAAGTGCAGGGGTGGTGATTCTTATGCATAAAAGAATACCATTCAGGATGATCAAGGAGGTCAAAGATCCCTTAGGAAGATACTTATTAGTGCATGGTTTCCTTTTCAACAAGGAGGTCCTTTTGGGTTGTATTTATGGCCTGAATCAGGATTCACCTAGCTTTTTCACACAGTTAATGCAGGTGTTATTACCTTTCATTGCTGTACCCCTGATCACTGAGGGAGACGTCAATTCAGCTTATGACCCCATGGTAGACAAATCAGTTCAATAGAGAAAGGGCTTATCTCCTGCTCAGAGGGCATTTAGGGAACTAATGCATCAGATGGGCCTCTGTGATATCTGGGGGGTGTTGCATCTACATGAGAGGATGTTCACCTATACGTCCCCGGTTCATCAATCTTCCTCTAGAATTGATTACATTTTCCAGTCCCACTCTTTATCATCGGGGGTGACAGAAGCTGAGATATTACCAGGTCCCCTATCTGATCATTTGTTGGTTGCTTGTCAACTGTCATTACTTTCACTACCCAGAGTGGGATCCAGGTGGAAGTTAAATGACCTACTGCTTCTTGAACCGGATTCAGTTAGTCACATTCAAAAGCATATCCTAGGATATTATGAACATAATTTTGACCCTACGGGGAGGCCAGATATGTTATGGCTGGCTTTCAAACCCTACATGAGAGGCATCTTAATCAGTATGGCCACCCATAGGAAGAAAATGGCGAAGTTAAAGTTGTCCCAATTATTAACTAGAATGAGGGAGCTGGAGAAGAACCTTTCCCCACAATCTCCTGAGTCAGTTAGACAGGAATTAACCAAAGTAAGAGCTGCGTATAACAACATTTTGAGGGAGAAAGTGGAATATGCTATGTTAAAAATCTGGGCATCCTATACTGACCAAGGGGTAAAGGCAGGACGTCTTTTAGCGCTTAGGATTAAGCAAATGGAGTCCTCTCAATATATACCCTCGATAATTTCCAGGGTAGATGGTACTTCCAGAACCCATCCCGAAGATATTTTAAAAGAATTCACCTGTTACTATAAAGATTTATACAGTCCCATGTCATCTCCCCTTCCAGAATAGACCATATGAAACTATCTGAAGGGAGCCAATTTACCTCAGTTGTCCATGGACCAGCGGAATTATCTGGTAGCCCCTATTTCTGTTAATGAAATTTCTGAGGTGCTGGATAATTTACCAGTGAATGAAGTCCTGGGGGTGGACAGTTTTACTGCCAACTTTTACAAGAAGTTTAAAACCCATTTAATCTTGATGCTTCTTCCCTTATTTCAACAGATTATTTCATGGAATGTGGTGGACACCTCCTTATTCAAAGCTCTTATAGTTGTATTACTGAAGCCAGAGAAGCTCCCTGACCAGGTCACTAATTATAGACTCATTTCCCTTATGAATATAGACATACAAATCTTAACTAAGATGTTGGCAAACCGCCTTAATACTGTAATCAGTACCCTGGTCGGCCCTGAGCAGGTCAGTTTCATGCCAGGAAGGTTAACCTCTGTCCACATGCGTACCCTGTTGCATGTCTTCTCAGTGAGTGGGGATGCTCCATATCCAGCTGTGTTGGTTTTGTTGGATGCCGAGAAGGTGTTCAACAGGGTTAACTGACAGTATTTGTTTCTCACTCTTGAAGCCTTCAGCTTCCCTGTAGAATTCATTGAATGGGCCAAGGCTTTATACCGTTCCCCCTCAGCTTGGGTGGTTTCTAATGGAGTGCTTTCCAAAGTGTTCACGTTATAGTCTGGAACCAGACAGGGATGCCCCTTGTCTCCACTGTTCTTCAACATCTATCTGGAACCACTAATTTGTAGATTAATAGCTTGTCAGGAGGTGCAGGGGATTCCTATCCACCCGTGTGAGGTGAAAGTGTTAGCTTATGTGGACGACCTCCTCCTACAGATTGCAAATCCCAAAGATTCCCTACCCCCAATGCTAGAGATTATTGAGGAGTTCAGCAGTATTTCGAACTATAAACTGAACATGGGTAAAACCACGGTTTTCCCTCTAAACCATAAAGTCTTTAAGGCGGATATTCTGGCTTTGGGGTTATGAGATACCTGGGTATTGAATTAACCAGGGTCTCTGCTCATAATATCAGGTTAAACCTTGACCACCTAGTTCACATGATTTCCCTAGATCTCAACAGATGGTCTTCTCTTCCCCTCTCGTTGTGGGGCAGAATAAATTTAATTAAAATGAATGTTTTTCCCCTGATTTTTTATCCCCTCTCTATGCTTAATATCTGGCTCCCAATGTCATGGTTCACTAAAATATAATCTCTCATCCCACAATTTATCTGGCATAATAAACCCCCACAGATTGCATACTATAAATTGACTGCCACCAAGGCAAAAGGGGGACTTCGTCTCCCCCTCCTTCCTTTGTATTTTTGGGCTAGTCACATTAATAAGTGTCTAAGATGGCTAGTGAGGGATGACCTACACTTTGCCACTGCCTGGCTTAAAATTGAGTTTACACTCATTCACACATGTGGCCTGAAACCAGAGGGGCTGTTATTTGCTAAGCAGGGACTCCTTCCTTTAAAAGCCATGAACCCCATGATTATAACTTCACTCAGGGTCCATGCCCAGATCTGTCGGTACCTCAGGTATGAACCAGGCAGAGACCCTAATCAACCCATACTGGGAAATCCCCAATTTCAAATAAATGGTAAATTAATTCTTCCCAATTGGATACCCGGTCTACAAAACATGCAAGTCTCTAACTTTATTATGGACAATGGAGAATGGCTCCCACTCAAAGAATTAATCATCCGTTTGGGAATCCCTAACAAATTCAATTTTCGTATCCTGCAATTACGACATTCTTTAATGAAAGCCCTGGGCAAAGCCCCTCCTTTGGGGTATGGTATCCCTTTTTGCCTAGAACTTTTAAAATTGTGCAGCTATCCGGGTTCAGTCTCAACAATATACAGTACTATTCATGATTGGAAATTCCCTGACTGTTCTGGGCCCACAGAGGTATGGGTCTCTTTATTCCTTAATCATAACATAGAGTGGCCGAAATTGTGGCATAATTGTCACAAATTCATGACTCAAGATAGGCTTAGATTAATGCAACTGTATATCCTGCAAAACACATATTACTCACCTTCATGGTTATTTAAACTGGGACTGAAACCCGTCCCAACTTGTTCCAGGTGTTTGCTGGAGGAAGGTACGATTCTTCACATATTCTGGTTTTGTTCCAAAGTATCTCCCCTCTGGACTGCTATTAAGCAGTCGGTAGATCCCTTGTCAGGGCTTAAGGATTTGTTTATGCCCGCAGTATGTATTGTGGGAAATCTAGCCGAGGTCAAAGTGCGAAGTCGTAAGTATCACATAACTTTAATAGCTATGTCTGTTAAAAAGCTCTTATTAAGACATTGGACCGACCAGAGTGAGATTTCTTATAATGAATGGCTGTCTGAGCTTCTGGTGAATCTTAACACGGAAAGGGTCATTGCCAGTCTAAATAATAGAATGGAGCAATTCAAGAAAATCAAGGATCCCTTATATACCTAATACTCTCTACAATAAGGTCAACCCGGCTATTAGGCTCTTTTGTGTCCAGCTTACTAAGTCGGTACTTGAATTGTGTCAAGATGGTTCCCTGCTGGATTTTTTGTGCTCAATAAGGGTAGGGAGGGATGGTGGGGGTGGGGGGGCTGACTCATGTAATCACTTGTCTAATGTATTATGTTCATGGTCATGTATGTCTGCCATTGCATGTTGTGGTGTAAAAGTTTAAAACTTTTTCAATAAACTTTAAATAAAAAAAAAAAGGAAGGAAGTTGTCGACCATGGAGCCTGGTTGATGGCATACTATATGGCCAGTTTGCAGGAATGAAAATATTCTTCTGAATAGGATACTTATGAGGAGAAGGCCCCAATGCTGTCAGAGAGGTTATGTGAGAGGGAGTACTTGGCAACAGTGGTAAGGAAATGACAAAACAACAAATGTGAATCATAAAGATTTACTGAAAAGTAAAAAAAAAACCAAAACAGGTAACAAATCAGAAAAAAAATGTCTAGTAAAAAAATAACAGCTGTACTAGACTATAATTGCAGGGCATCACAGATCAGTAAGGTCCTAAGAGATAGATGGCAGACTTTATTAAGAGATCCAGAGACAGGACAATTAGTGGGTGGTTACGTCTGCATTACCTTTCGGAGGGAAAACAACTTTAGAGACAACCTGACCAGGAGTCACTTTGTGAACCCTTCTAACAAACCTAAAGATAATAGGGCTGGATTGTTTGCCTACAGATGATGCAATGTCGGCAAGTATACAAATACAGGTTTGTCTTTTGAACATCCTATTACAACAGAGATTGTTGCTTACAGTGAATATATTGATTGCTGTACCTGCTTTACATTCTATTTGGATGTTGCTCCTGTGATTTGATTTATGTGGGTCATACCGTCAGACCCCCTGAAGCACAGAGTGCAGGAGCACATTATGGCTATCACTCAGGGGAAGTCAGCAATGCCCTAAGAGCACACTTTCTAACCCATCACAACTGCAGTCCCTCTAATTTTCAATTTAGGGCAATTGACCATGTAAGGAAACTACAGTATCACAAGGGGGTGATTGATCACACCTCTTTCATCAGCATGATGTTTACTGGAGTTTTAGACTAAATTCCCTTCAACCAAGTGGCCTCAATTAGGGGACTGATTTTAACCCTTGCTTTGCCGTGGACTGATCTATCTTTCCAGAATCCCTATGCATTCCAATTCTGTCGGCAGCTCAAGGGTTAAACCTTTTTTACTGTAAGAAAATCTGATTTGAAAGTAGAAGCTAGTCTGCAGTGAATTTGCTCCATAATAGTTTTGTCTATATTAAGTGGGCTCCTGTAATGAAGGATGAGTAGTTTTGAACACATTGTATCTCCTCATACCTTTTTTTCCCTTTTCTGATCCCGTCCTCCTTCTCCTTTATTTTTTACATGATCTTGCCCCTCCTCCTTTACCCTTTTCTGTTTTTTTTTTGTCTTTTGTTTCAGGTCCCTGTAGTGCAAATTGTCACTGGCTCTGGTAGGAGTAGGTGTAGAATTCATTCTACTTACACCCCACCCCTCACAGACATTTAAACTCAGAAAAATCTTTGTATGTGTTTATAGCCATTTCTCTTGTTTCACACATAAATCTGTGGGGATAACATTTAAACTTCTTTAATCACTTTTTCCTATTTAAATAAGAAATCTGAAATGGTATTGCAAGTTACTATGCCAGTGACAATTTGCCATAAAAAAGAAAACACATTTTTTTTAAATGTTTTGTATCAATTAAATGTTTGTACTTGTTTTGCACATCATTACATATACCACTGTGTCCACATTCTATATGAGTCGGTGAAGTCATTTTTAGA
The DNA here is from genome assembly GCA_016271365.2 of Neoceratodus forsteri. Taxonomy (NCBI): domain Eukaryota; kingdom Metazoa; phylum Chordata; order Ceratodontiformes; family Ceratodontidae; genus Neoceratodus; species Neoceratodus forsteri. The sequence goes on from CM028137.1 coordinate 367,153,333, forward strand.
GGGTGTTTTGCACAGAAATGTTTGATTATGATTCCATTCCAACGAATGGTTGAAAAACAGGTGCAGAACTCAGGGTTTTGGTTTCATTGGGGACTGGGGGTCCACCTGGAGAGATGCGGGCCTATACTGGTATGATGGTCTGCATATGTCCGAGAGGGAACCAGTATCCTAGGTGATAGGTTTAAATGCTTCATTGGCAAGCATTGAAACTAGCCAAGGGAGGAGGCACTGAAAAGGAGCAAGGAAATCCCAGCCTCCCCCAAAAAAACACGGTAGTTAGTGAGGTAAACACCAAGGTAGGGAAGTCAATATGAGCAGGACAGGGGTAAATGCAAAAAAAGGCAAAGGCAGTAAAGACAGGGGTGGGGATAAAAGGGGTAAGGCCATCAAAAAATTGGGGGCGATGAGTACCAATGCCCGTAGTCTGTGTAACAAGCACCCTGAACTAGTGGCCTTGATGGAAGAGGGACACCTGGATATCATGGCAGTCACAGAAACATGATATATAGATAATCATGACTTGGATGTCAACATACCAGGGTACACTAGCTACAGGAGGGATAGGGAGGGTAAAAGAGGAGAAGGAGTAGCTCTTTATGTAATTGAAGGGATCAAAGCAACAGAACTAAAGGATAAACAGGGAGTAGAGGAGGCACTGTGAGTCACCCTGAAGACAGGAAATGGTACCACAATCTGCAAGGAGGTTGTACACAGATCCCCATCTCAGGGGGAGGCAATGGACAAGGAAATGATAGCAGGCATCCTTAGAATGGCAGAAAAAGAGGAGATATTGTTGATGGGGGACCTGAATATGCTAGATGTTAACTGGAGTGTCTTTGCTGCAGTCATATCTAACAGCAGGGTTATTCTCGATACCCTACAGGGGGCATGCCTTCAGACAGCTAGTGGTGGAACCCATTCAGGAGGGAACAATCTTAGACCTGGTACTGTCAAAAGGGGACGGATAATGGATCTTGGATTTAGAAGTGGGTAGCCATCTGGGAACAAGTGACCACCAAACAGTGTGGTTCACAATAAACACAGCCATAAAGTCAAGCCACACAAATGCAAGAGTATTGGACTTTAGGAGGGATGACTTTGGGAAAATGGGAGAGTGCTTTAGAAAAGCACTAGCAAAAGGGCAAGAAGGAGTGATGGAGGAACACTGGGGAAAAATTAAAACAGCCATCAGAGGCAACAAGCCTTTGTGTGAAGCAAATCAACAAAACAAAATGAAGGAAAAAGACACTGTGGTTCTCAAAAGAGGTGGTGGAGAAGGTTAAGGAAAAAAAGGTAACATTCAGGAAATATAAGGAAACACAGAAGAAGCAGGACAGAGAACTGTATCAGTTAAAGCAGAAGAAGGCAGGGAAGGCAGTCAGACTAGTAAAGGCCCAAACTGAGGAAAAGATAGCCAACTCAGTTAAGAAGGGGATAAAACCTTTTATAGGTACATTAAGAAGCAAAGAAAGACCAAGGGAGGGATACTGAGGCTTAATAAATGGAGAGAGGGTGGCCAGAGAGTGACAGTGAAAAAGCAGGGTTACTGAATGAATACTTCTGCTCAGTATTGACAAAAGAAGAGGAGGGGGAGGTACCTAAATAAAAGAATAGAATCACTCAGGATAGGGAGGTCGATACCAGTCCATTCACAGAAGAAAGGGTTCTGAAAGAACTCTTAAAACTGAAGGTGGACAAAGTAGTGTGGCCTGATGGGATTCACCCAAGAATTCTAAAAGAACTAAGGGTAGAACTAGTGACACCACTGACTACCCCTTTTAACAAATCAAGGGAGATTGTGTGGTACCTGAGGACTGGAGGAGGGCAGATGTGATTCCCCTTTACAAAACTGGGAGCAAGACAGAGGCAGAAAACTACAGACCTGTTAGTTTGACCTCAGTGGTAGAGAAAATGATGGAATCACTTCTGATGGAAAGAATTGTTGAGTTCCTAGAGGCCAGTGGGGTACAGGACCCAAGGCAGAGTGGGTTCACAGCAGGAAGGTCATGTCAGATGAATCTCATAGATTTCTTTGACTGGCTGACCAAAGTAGTAGACCAGGGACAGTCTGTGGACATGACCTATCTAGATTTTAGCAAGGCATTTAACACAGTCCCACACAAAAGATTAATATACAAGTTAGCCTGCCTTGGAGTGGGTCCAAAGGTAGTAGCCTGGGTAAAAAATTGGCTGGACAACAGGACACAGAAGGTAATAGTAATCAGAGTCCACTCTGAAGAAAGAGGCGTTATTAGCGGGGTACCACAGGGTTCAGTATTGCGACTGGTCCTCTTTAATGTCTTTATAAGTCAAATTGCAGAGGGAATGGAAGGAAAAGTATGTCTCTTTGCAGACAACACAAAGATCTGCAGCAGGGTCGATACAGAAGCTGGAGTGGAAAGGATAAGAAGGGACTTGGCAAGGTTGGAGGAATGGTCAAATACATGGCAGCTTAGCTTCAACACAAAGAAGTGTAAAGTAATGCCCCTGGGAAACAAAAACCCAAGGGAAGAGTACAAAATGGGGGGTGAGATACTAACATCAACAAAAATGGAAAGGGACCCAGGGATAGTCATATCAGATGACCCAAAGGTGGGCACGCAATGCAAGAAGGCAGTAAGGAGGGCTGGCAGGATACTGCGATGCATAGGGAGAGGCATCACCAGTAGAAAACAGGAAGTTGTTATCCCTCTGTACAGACAGTTGGTGAGACCCCATCTGGAGTACTGCGTGCAGTTTGGGAGACCCCATGTCGGCAAGGACATAGACAGGATGGAGGCTGTCCAGATGAGGGCAACTAAAACGGTGCAGGGTCTGCACCAGATGACATATGAAGAGAGATTAAAGGAGCTTAATACGTATACCCTTGAGGAGAGGAAAGAGAAGGGGGATATGATAGAAACTTTCAAGTACCTCAATGGAATCAACAAAGTCCAAGAGGGTAGCATCTTTCAGAAAAAGAGATGTGCAAGAACAAGGGGGCACAATTTGAAGAAAGAGAGGGAACAGCTCAGAGATAATGTGAGGAAGTATTTGTTTATGGTGAGGGCTGTGGATAGATGGAACGGCCTTCCTGAGGAGGTAGTGGAGTCAAAAACAGCGGGAGAATTCAAGAATGCATGGGACAGACATAAGGCAATTCTAGTGGGGGGATAGGAGGAAGTAGGCTGTTGGTTAACTAGGATCTGCAGCTTATCCATTAGGCAGGGAAATGGGCAGACTTGGTGGGCCAAGCGGTCCTTATCTGCCATCAAATTCTATGTTTCTATGTTTCTATATTTCAATAACTATTTATCTGCATATTCATATATTTGCATATCTGTTTGTATTAATGATATCACTCATGCACCAATACCCACTCCCTAATGAAGTCCAGGATGATAAGTGCTATTTAGGGGAGTTAGTTGCTCTGCATCCCTTGTTATAATAACATTTCTTGTCACTGTAGGACAGTGAATACTCTTTCTTTTTGTTATTTTGAGCACCATTTTCCAGTACCTAGTGGTGCAGCACCCTTAGAGGTGGGTGTACACAGTGATCGGTTTTCTTTTGTTTTTTCCCCAAGCTTCCTGTTTTAGCCTGACTTCTGTTTCAGAAGAGATAATGTCCTCTAATAAAGCTGTGTTTAACCTTTGGGTTAATCTTTCTGGTGAGACAGACACTGTTGCCCATAGGATTGGATCAGCTTGCTGAGTTCTCTAATTTCTGTGGTAGGCACTCCCCCTTTTCTGTCTGTTCTTGTTTTGGGGTGAGAGAACTAATGTTTTGGGTCCCCCTGCATCAGTGTGTGTGTGGTAAGAGTACTAACACATTCTTGTGGTGTGTAGCTAGACTGCATTACACTCCATTTTCTTGAAGTTGAGCATTCAAACTTTCTCATATATGTGTGTCCCTGAGACCACAACAGTTTGTTCTGCTTTTCCTACCCTCTTCTGTTTTTTTAATATAATGTTGCAATCTTCCTATTACAACATAAGCTGCTGACTTCTATTGCGGGACTGTGATTTCCAAAGTACATTTCTTGTCTAAGCATTTATTAGTAGATTATTTTTCTCTTCTTTTTTTTTTTATTTCTATGGGAGGACAAAACCCTAGGCTCAATGTGGGGGAAAAGGTCTTTCCACATCCCAAAGAAAGGCTAGCCTCCCTCAGCAGTTCCCCACTTAGCGCACCGTGACTCTCACCCCCTTTGCAAGCACTGGGCTCCTGCATGGCCCATGTGGCTGAACCTCTTTCCATTTCATCTCTCCTGCTCCCTGATTGTTTTTGTCTACCTTTGTTCCTTCTCACTTCTCTCCTTCCTCCGTTTTCCATCTCCTTGTCTTGTTTCCCATCTCCCCATCGCTGGGAGCTATGTTTCTCAGCGCCTGCTCTCCTATTGGCTCTTGGCTGATTTGAACTGCTTGATTTTGGTTTCTCTGCTGGCCAGGTCTCAGACCCTAATGCCTAGCTTGCCTTCCTGCCTTGATTGCAGTTTCCATTCCCCCCATCCCTTTCCCTTTCTTCCTCCTCTGCTCATGTTTGCTTGGCCGCCCTCTGTTCTCGTTTTCTCCTTCCTCCAGTTTTTTGTCCTGTTCCCCTTGCATCTACTGTTTCCCTTCTCACTTCCCTGTACCTTGTTTTCCGCTCCTCTCCCATACACTGTACCTCCTTGGGTGATTCCTCCATTTTGTGTCCTGCTCCGTTCAGGGCCACCACTCCTTCCCTGTCGGCACTTCCTGGTGTACATCACTCCTCTTCCCATCTCCCCATTCCACTGTCTCCCATTGCCCCTTCTGTGCTTCTTTCATTTCTTTTGTGTGTGCCTGTGACATGCTCTTTCTCCTTCAGGCATGCCTGTGGAGGTGCCTTTCCTAATGCAATGTGCCTGAGTAGCCATGTCCTCCTCACATTTTCCAGTGGGCTGGTACATGGTTAGAGGTGGGCGAAGTGGCCAAAATCTGCTACGTGGAGCAATTCTCATAGCAAGGCAGAATCTGTGAAGTAATCCATAATGTGAAGCAGAGTACTTTGCTTTCTAATTATGATCACAAAGTCCATTAGAAGCAATCACTTTGCGTTACTCTGCCTTCCCCCAACCACTTCTACACCAATTTTAATGTGAAGTACATTGATTTCAATGTACGTCACATTACTTTGCTTTGTTGGTGAGCTCTAAGGTTAATTGTACAGTGATTCATGGGATTGCAGGTCATATGGGCTCTAGGTTGTTCTGCACAGCCTCAGTTCTGCGTAGTGTATGTATAGAGGTACCTGGAGACAATTTGCTCTCAAAGCTCTGAGATTCAAACCCTCTAAAAATATTCAAAAATCCTTTTTGAGCCATTTTTGTTCAAAATTTAGTACATTGATTGTAGGAAACCCTCCTGTGTTCATACCATCAAGTGTTTATTGTTTTTGTGTAGATGTTGAATGTTAAATTAGAACATTCAGTCTGTGTACTGACAGACTTAGTTGAAGTGTTCTTGGGGGAAGGGCATATCTGTGGTGGAGGTAGATTAACTGAGAGAAGGGCAGTCTTTCTAACTGTGTTAATTATGTTTTTGTTGTAAAACTGTGTTCATGTACACACAGTAATATTTTCAGTAATTTTTGACATTTATTTGCTGTTGTGCCACACAGAAATTGCACCCCTGTAAACGTGATATCTGTTTGCGTTATTTTGTACTGCTTCATGGTATCTTAGTAGTGGACTGTTACTGCAGTGCAGTGCCCCCTGCCCCCAACTGGCAAAAGGTATTCATTTACAGTTTTGGATTTGAGAACACTGGTTAAGGTGTTGTTGTGTCTTTGCATCTGCATCTTTTGAGTGCACAGTGCAGTCTTAATCTGTCTGTGTGTTTGCATCTGGTTAGTGCCAAATCTCCATCTGCAAGCCACAGTTGTTTTTTTGGCTTCCCATCCACCCCAAACTGAAAGTTCATAAATCTAAATTTGTTTATAATTTTCTTGATGATCCTCAAAAATGCCTTTAAAGAGACATACAAGCAAAGCTATTTCTGGCCATGGCAATGCTGCCAATGGCAAGATTGGCCATGGGCGTGGTAGCATGCAGAAGTGCATAGCTGATGTCATTAAAGGGATTTCCCCATCAATGTTTGCCATGTGCATGTGAGTCAAGGTAAAAAGGGGAGTCATCTGGGCATGGGGGGGGGCAGCATACACATATTAAGATCAGGCACATGACACTGTGGACTCAGCACCAGAGGGCAGCTAATGCCATAGTGGGGTGTTAACCCTCATCATCAGCCTTATCGAGCACCTAATTTATGCAGTGTCAGTGGCTCAGCAGGCAGCACACTGTCCTCTGAGGCCAGGAGATCAGAAGGCTGTGGGTTCTTTCCCCATACTAGGCACTTGGGTTAATATCCCAATACTAACACTGCAGTGCAGCATGAAGGGGGTGCTGCACTCCTGAGGTGCTGTCTTGCAAATGAGACGTTAAACCGAGGTCCCATCTGCCTGTTCTGGTGGTAGTTCAGGTGGATGTTAAAGATCCCATGGCACTTCTCGAAAAGAGCAGGGGAATTTCCTCGGTTACCTTGCCAAATGTTCCCCCATTCACTAAAAAAAATACTACCAACAGCTTAATCTGGTTCAAGGTCAGTTGGCATTCATCTGTATCCCCTTCCCCCCGGGTCGTGTCTGAAAATAGGCACAAATTTGTCTAGTGCACTTACCCAGCCAGCAAAAACTAGCTATCTAACTAACTAACTACAGTAACTATCTAACTAACTAACTAATTAAATGTTATCCCCTTCCCTGAGTGTAAGACCAAGTAGCAATGTCTGTAGTAGCATTGAAATAACACTGGAGGATTATTGCACGCATGATGAGGGGTAGGATTATGATGTAGAAAACTTGGCAAGTGGTAATTAGAGTAGCAGCACTGTTGGCGGTCTATGTAGCATGTCTAGTGCAAGTGGTACATCAACCCCTGTGCTTAAAACAGGGAAAATAACTTCATTATGTGGACCTGTGCACCCTCTTCATCACACGTCTGCATCCCACCCCCAGCCATTTGCAGAGCACAGCCATTTGGCACACCGCATGCAAAATGTGTAACAATACATCAACCCACATTACAGAGTGTGCAATTGTGGTGGTTGTGATGCGTGTGGACTGCCTGTAAATTCTCACTCCACCTTTAAAGTGAAGTAAGGTGGAATGAGCAACGCAAAGTCATTATCACCAGTATTATAAGGTGAAGTGGAGAAATAATGGTTTTCAATGGGCACTTTGCGTAGCTTAAAAATAATGTAAAGTGGGCTGCTTCACATCTACTGTACTTCACCGGCAGAATTTAACTTTGCTGCATCTCTATACATGGTGCAGTGTCCCTTTCCATGCTGACTTCTGGAACCCCTGCTGCTTCTTGATGAGACCCTTAGCACACTCACATTCTTCTAATACTGCCTGACCAGCTCTGTTCTCTGGGAGCAGCATGCCACTGTTCCTTGTCTTCTTGCCTTGGGCCTATTGCCTTGTTCACATTTTCATTAATTTTTGATTTTCTGGGCTGTTGTTGAATACTGTACCCATCTGTCCACAACATGAAGGACTGAACTGTACCATGACCTCTTTTGCAGCAGTCTTCTCCTTTTTATGGCCGGGCTTCCTCCTATTGCAGCATCTGTGCCTATTACCACCAGTGGCACTGCTGCAGCTGCGTCTCCTCCCACTTCCAGCAGTATATCCTACTAGCCATACCAGTGTTTTCTTCTGATACTACTAGTGTTTCCTTCTCACATCTAGCGAGACAAATTAAATTTCCCTCCCTTAAGCCCCCCATTTATGTCAGCTGTTCCACCCACTTGTTTTGAGCTCTTCACTCTGTCTTCCATTTGTGTTAACCCTCTGCCCCTGGCTTTCTACCTGTCTTTTCTCCTGACATGCTGCTCGCATCTGCCCTGCAGCTACCCTTCCGAGTTCTAGTGACCTGTTGGTGACAACTCATCCCTGCCCATCGATCACTCCTTGTTCTTATCCCTTGCACCCTGTTATTTCTTTTGGGCTTCCTTGCCCCTTGCACCAGCACTCTATCTCCATCAGCATTTGTTCCTATTCCACCTGCCCTATGCCACGTTTCACCTGATCTAGTGCCTGAAATTTCTCAGCAACTATTAAACTCATTCATCTATCCCACAGAACCTTCCTCTGCATTTTGTCTGCCACTGATGCTACTTTTGACTTTACCCTGTTTGTACCATTTCCTGGTCTCAGCTTCCATATACCCTGCTCAGCCTATAGTGTCTAACTTTACCCATTTGTTCCCAAAGAATTCTTATCCTTCCAGCCCTCATAAGCACCTGCCTCATCTGCCTTTGCTGACTGGGACCCTTCCCACTCTAACCTCCCCTCCGGATCCCAAGTAACATTTCCTTGTAATTCTCCAGTGTTGTGTTCCTTCCCATACCTTCCTGTAATATGTGGCATTGCCTGTTATTTACCATTCATTTGTTTTGTCCATTTCAAATTTCCCCTTATGCTCATCCTCCTCCTGTACTCTACCTATATTCCCTTTCTCCTGCTCCCCTTTGTGTACTCTCCTTTTACCTCACAGCAGTTCTCTGCCCTTTCCTTGCTCAGTCAATACCAGCAGTTTTCCAGTCTCCATCGCTAACACTGCGTTCTGAGGCATTGAGCATGTGTAGGCTTACTCTGTCTGTTGGGGATGGGAGTCCATCTCAATCCATCTACCATCTTACCCCGCTGGACTCTTTACCAAGATCTACCAGTCATACCAGCACAGTGATATCCTCTATCCCTAATTCTGCCTTGTTGCAGTATCGAGAGAAGGTGGTCTTGCCCAGTTTACCAGGGATGGGAGCATGTTTCCTCAATTTCAATTTAAACCACTTCTGTACCATGCCACCTACCCTAAGTCTTTGTACTTAACTCTGTCCAGTGAGGCATTGCGTGAAGGTTAGCTCACTGTGATTGCCAGAGATAGGCGTCTGTGTTCTCCATCTACTATTTTGTACTACTGCATCCTCTACCTGTTATATGGTTGCCAGTTTCCTTTGGGAATGGGACCCCTGTACCCAATCAACCTCCAATTTCCTGACTCATCCAACTATATTCTATGCCAACATTTTGAGTTTACTACTTCCCTTTGGGAATGGGACCTCTGTACTCCATCTTGTTGACTACCTGCAGCCTAAACTAGCCAACTGAGTTCTCCACTTCCCTTCCAGAATGGGACCGCTGTACCCCATCTACCTCTGTCCTCCAGACTCAACCACCTATATCCTCTACCTACTGTAGATGGGATGTACTTGTCTTCACCACTGGCCTCCTCACGGTCTCAGTTTGGACCCTGCCAGTATGTTCAGTCTCCATCTCCATCCTGTCCTTCAGGCTCTTGGACTTCCTTGTTGCCTGCCTTATAAATCCTCCTGTGCTTATGTACATTGTTGCTGGAATCTCCTTCATATCTATTATCTTACCTTGGAAACATGAACATAATTTTCTCCTGGGATATAGTAACGTAACCATAACCATAACCCTCAAGGATAACGGGAACTGCAGGATACCACATATCAGTACTGGCACTGTCTGTTATACTGTCCCCTTATAGTCTTCTCTCTAAACAGCTGACTCAGCTGGACACTCTTATTCAATTTGTATTTCCCTGATTAGCCTCTGGATGCCCCTAAGACTCTTCCTCCTTCTACTATCTCAGAATATGTATCATCAGATCTCAGATGCTTAGTGGCCTTGCAAAATTTACACTATCCCAAGCCTGTGAGCCCTGGCTGCTGGACATTTCTATACTTCACAAAGTCATCTACATATCTTCATCACACTATTCTACTCATGCCAGCCATTTATCCAGTGGTCCTTTCTAACTCATCTGACAGGATTTATCCCATCCATACTCCCTCCAGCGAATACCGTCACCAAGAGCAAGCATCCATTTGATTCATCATCCTATATGTCCACAACTGACCTGGTTGTCTCCCTATCACAGCTGTGCTCTGCAACAGTTCTACATCTGACTAAGTACTCAGAGTACCCATTACATTCTACTCTTGCTAACAACTCGCCTTTGCCATATCAGTCAGTAAACTCAGACAACAATCCTGTAGTCAGGCTCCCCAGAACATTCAGATAGTGGGTACACTAGCAAGTCAAAGCTGCAATAGCCACTTAAGGTCCCATCAGGGGCTATTAATCTACAGCAATGCCCATATCCTCCATCTCACACTAGCAGTCCTTATTGAATATGAACCCATGTAGCCCTCATCACAGCAACTCCAACTCACCTTCAAACCTCAAACTTACTGTGCTCAACATTTCCATTATACCTATCCTTATCCAGTTACAGCATATGTCATCCTTCCTTCACTCGTCTGAAATCTTTCAATTACCCCTCCTACCAGGAAACTAATGCTTCTCTCTGAATCCTTAATGGTCTCCATATAGATGCCTACTGAACATACCATTCAATAGACTCAGAAGATGAAACTCTCTCACTACGAACATTACACCCTATAAAAATTAAAACATAGTTGTAAACCTCTAGGATTATGTCCTCTTTGTTGCCCTGAGGACAGGCAGGACAGTAGCAATGAGTCTTCAGAGATTTCCCCCACCTGTTTTTTTTCCTCTCCTGAGTTATACTGGTCATGCTCTCTGTGAGCTGGAGGAGGTAATCCTTTTGGTCCTTCTATTCCTTACTCACTACCTGGCTTACTTACCAAGGGTGAGAATAGAGAAAGGCCAAAGTTTTAAAATCTTATAAGTATACACAAGCACTATTCTATTCACCAAAGCCTTGAATGGAAGGGTTAAAGCCTGAGATTCAATGTGGGAGAAAGGCTCCTCCCACATCTCACATAAAGGCCAGTCTCCCTCAGCAGTTCCCTGCTTAGCACATTGCAAAACAGCCACAATCCTCCCCTGCCTTCTTCTCCTCTAGCACTCTGCTCACCATTGGTGCTGGGCCTTCTGTTCCCTACTCACTACCTGACTTACCTACCAAGGTTGGGAACAGAGAAAGGCCAAGATTCAAAGCCTTAAAAGTATACACAAGCACTGCTCTATTCACCAAAACATTGAACTGCTCTTTGTACAATCCTGATACATGTTACCAGTTTCCTTATCTTTAGCCTCAAGAGTCTTCCTGTTAGCTTCTACCTCATTTATTTCCATTAGTTATGCTCTTTCAGCTTGGAGCTGGGCTATCCTTTGGCTGAAGTTTCTTTTGTCATGTTCTAATGTTTTAACATCTCTTTCCCAAGCATCAATTATTTCCATGACTGGATCGCCTTTCCCTTCCTCTGTTGGGGTTAACTTATTTGTGTACTCCTTTACTTGTCCTTTCAAATCATTAATTGCTTCTGGAATTTTGCCTCCTGTTCTTTCAGCCTATTTGTAAGCTCATCACCTCTTTTCTTGACATTTGGCTTCTATCTCCTCTATACTACCTGTTACTTTGGCAAGGTCATCTTGAGTTGCATGTAAATCTTCTTTGAACTGCTCTGCTCTGCTCTCTTTTCTTGTGCATATTAAGCCCACTATAAATTAGCTTTAAGATGCACATAAAACTTTTTTTTCTGCAGGATAAGACTTATTTATTTATCTGTTTTTTTCATAAAAATAGGTCATAGTGGTCCTGAGCTTTTCTTTTAATATCTTCTAGGGTTAATAATTTGCAGTTCGCAATCCAGGTGTCTCTACCAGAATGTCCACCCTTTAGTTTGGCATACAGGAGATTCAGATAGCCTACCTAATTTGAGTCTATGCCTTCTGCCATAGTTAATTGTTTTACGTACAATAACTGAGACAGTTCTAGTAATATATATATATATATATATATATATTGTTTGTTTGTTTGTTTTTTCCAACAAGTGTAAGTTTTGGTAATAAAATTACCCTTTCTCAAGTTCTTGGTAGAATGGCACAAAGGAAGAGACAACAGATACATGGCATGCATGTAATAAATTAAATTTATTATAGGTCAGCAATACAGACTTACTACCAGCAGTGTTGCCACTGGAAGAACATGCCAGTTTTCCTTACCTAGGTATAAGCAGTCTCGTCTATTCTCAGATAACCTATGTACTGCACAGGGTCTTATACCCTGCTAATTACTATGGCAAGTGCTAAGGAAGACACATAAAAGAAGTATATAATTGGCCAGTAACAGGTTGCCTGAGAAACCATCCTAATTAACATGAGAAGTTGCTTAGCTTGCATAGTTAGTGAAACAATGAGGTACAGTACAAGTAAGCATTAATCACCGACAGGGGAGGGATCTATCGGTGGATTAATGCCCTGCTGGGGGGGGGTTGGTGCACGCGGCTGAAGGCCGCGTGCTTACAACCACCCAGCGGGCATTAATCCCCGGTAAATCCCAATGCTGGAGGTGATTAATGCGCTTGTAACATGGCAAGTGCGAGTTGAATATTGTGCTGCCACTATTTTAGTTCAGAGGAGACGAACGTTATGTGACACTAGTATTGGTGCATACTACAGTTTCCACCACTTTTTTTGCTGCAGCACAGTGAGAGGATGTGAAACCATGCATGTGCACGGATCCTGGTAGACCTTTATTTATAAAGTGTCCGCTATTTTAGAGTTGCTACACCGACAGTAGTACTACCTGTGAGAGGACAACCATGCTACAAAAGAGTGATTCGTTCCCGACAGTTTTCATGCTTACTGTTTCTCCGTGAGCTCCCGATGCTGTATACCAGCAGTGCACTGTGGGTGATTTGTTTGGTTGGATACAGTGAGCCTAGAAAGTATGCATATTGTCAGGTGTGACTGTGTCGCACGGGTATCTCTGCCACTTTCACCACACTTGTGTGTCAGATTAAGACATACAGCTAAGGAGAAAAAGGATGGTTTCATTTCTTGTGTTTCTTTGGTGGTGGGTCGTCTCCTCTTTCTATCTGTGTACTGATTCTGTACTTCACTATCTGAGTCTGTTGTTCTGTTCTGCTCATTCTGTTGGTTGAGGACCATGATGTAGAGATAAACACACCGTCATGGACAAACACACATTACAGGAAGTACTACTTCTTTGTGTTCTAGTTTTTGTTTTGCGCGATCCAGATGCTGAGTGGGGTCTACCTGCCTATTGCCTCTGTGACATCTGGATTGCTGCCCCACTGCTGCACCATGCGGCTAGTTGTGGAAAGACACCAGTGGGCTCTAATAGAGCACTTTGGCATCTCTGCCCTGTCCGTTGTCAGCCCAGTGCTGCACCCTGGGGCTCATGAACACTCTAGGTACTACACAAGTGGGCTCTAATTGTGGATTGGCACTTTGGACACTTTAGGTACTACACAAGTGGGCTCTACTAGTGGCTTAATCACCGCTCATTTTCTGTCACATGATGCTTTTGCACCAATCTCGACTCTCCATTTGTCTCCTATCTTCAGAGCTATGTTACAAGTCAAATTAAACTGTTCCCTCAACTCACTGGTGTAGCATTGTTCAATGAGTTTCCTAATATGTGCAGTGTTTAATTCAATGAATTAGTAAAAGTTTAGTATTGGTTTGCAACTAGCTGTTAGGACTATAAGCTTTATTTTCACCTGAGTGCTTATGAGTTTCATTTCAGAAGGCAGACTAAACAACTCTTAAGGAATGCTGTGATATTTATAAACAATGCTCTTAAGGAATGCTGTGATATTTGTAAACAATGCCATGAAAATGCATTGCATAAATACTGCAAAACAGCTACTTCCATATCACTAAACAGGTACAAGTGAGTTAAATAGGCAGTGAAGAATGGTTGTAAAAGAATTAAAAGCTTCAACAATTCAAGTTGTCACTGCAGTAGAATCACAAAATAAAAAATGCTACACCAGTGAGTTGATGGAAAAGTTTAACGTGACTTGTACTGTACTGTAAGCCCCCAAATTAATAATAGCACTACAATGACTAAAGATGGCACTGTTGCCTTACTTATGGTAATACAGTAGAAACAGAGTACAAAACATGTCTCATAGCAGCAAAACATAATGGAGCATAATATATATTAGTAAAATACAGTAGAACACAGAGCCCAACACTTATGCTTATATGGCTAGTGCCTTTACCCTAATGTTAGTACATGTACCTACTTATATGTTGCTTTCCACGAGGTGGGGGTGCACTCAGGGGTGCTGGACCATGGATAACATCCCCCCCTTGTTGCCTTCAAAAGAAAAGGCAACAACCACAGGGAAGGTGTAGGATGGACCTAAAAAGTAATTTACAAGCCCAATGCATGAGCCTTGTAAAGCAATTCAAGTTGTTCTCGGTACAGTCTTAAAGTGCGTCACAGATAGCAAAGGGTTAGTGTCAGAAAAACAATCAAAAAAGCTTGGATGATAACAAAAGCTTTAAAAGTTAAATCTAACCAAGTACAGGATAGAGGAGTGCTTAAATCACCATCATGTATAAGTTCATTAAGAGCATTATCAGCTTTAGAAATAGTGTTGCTAATATAGATTTAATGTAAATCTTTTCTAGCTAAAAGAGACTTAAAAGAAAGTGTCAAAAGGTCAATGTACAGATTAAACATGGGCAATTACTGAGACAAGGCAAGCTAGTATTGCAGATTGGTATCAATAATATCTGGTTCAGGGAGAGGAACAGGAGTGATAATTGTGTGCTCTATGACTGTTTTTCTGCTGTGGAGTAAAACAAAAGTTATGAGTTAAAATATCACAAGTTTTTTCACCAAAAGCAAATGATGGATAATTAGTCACTACACAGTACTGCTCATTGGAATTGTAGGTAACTCTCACATTTGCTACACTCCACTGTTGTAGATATATGGGACAGGCAAACAACTGGTTGGTGAGCCATGAAGTGAAGCAATGTATCTCTTCCAGGTAGCTTCAGGATACAACTGTTTTGGCATCTGGCACTGAAGATACAGCTTGTGAAGATTCTGATTCATCATCAGGGTCAGTCAGGTTGAATGACACATCAAGATGTTCTGAAGAGTATCCACAAACGAGTTTCATAATGACAAAAACATCACATTGGCAGAGGTATTAATATCCCTTCATGGCACAACAGTTCATGTGGGGCACCTCCCAGACTTGGAGAACAGAATGGTAGACCAAAGGGGAAGGGTAGTTCTTTCTCGGCAAATATTCTCATCAGGATGTCCAATTGAATGAATAGCAATAAGTTTAACAAAAACAGAAGCTTTTGGATCAATGCATGGTAGTGAGACAGTAAAGGTAATAGACATATTATCATGGACTGAACAAGTCTTAATAAAGTAGCAAGGTGCTTGATTTGGATATCTGGAGACATACCCAATATTTCTAGCAGAAAATATAGAAATATTAAGATTCTGACATACTTCTAGTAATGCAACCATTACATTTGCAATGAGGACATACCATTTAGACATTCTTTTATCATGAAAAATGTCAGGAATGTATCCTGTTTCCAAATCCCTGAAGAGACTGTCAATAGTGGCCATAACATGTGACCCATAGGTGAAGCATAATGGTTCACAAGCAATATATTGCTTGTCTGCCTCCTTGTTATTTTGAAAAATCAATTCATTAACCTTATTCTTAGTATCATTGAACCCTTTGGCAATTTCCTGCATATTATATACAGTAAAACATTCTTTTTTACTTAAACCATCTACAGCAGAAACTTGAAGAGTGGTCAGGGGGTTGGCAGTTGAAATTCAATGCAAAGAAGTGCAAGATAATGCATATGGGGCACAAGAACCCTGGCACAATATATCATTTGGGGAGTGAGGATATGGCATGCACCAAGCAGGAAAGGGATCTTGGGGTTATCATCTCTGATGACCTCAAGGTAGGAAAACAGTGTGACAAGGCAGCAGGTAAAGCAAATAGGATGCTGGGATGCATAGGCAGGGACATCACCAGCAGGAAAAGGGAGGTCATAATTCCACTATACAAGACACTAGTGAGGCCCCACCTGGAGTACTGTGTACAATTATGGAGACCTTACCTATGTAAGGACATAAACAGGGTAGAGAAGGTTCAGAGGAGGGCAACAAAGATGGTACATGGATTGCATCACAAGTCCTATGAGGACAGGTTGAAGGAACTGAACATGTACTCCCTAGAGGAGAAGAGGGAGATAGGGGATATGATAGAGACATACAAGTATCTTACAGGGAGGAACAGGGTGCAGGAATACACTATTTTTAAGCAAAAAAGTTGTTCCAGGACTAGAGGACATGGGATGAAGTTGGGGGGAGGATGATTCAGTGGAAACGAGAGGAAGAATTTCTTCACAGAACGGGTGGTGGACAAGTGGAACACCCTGCCAGAGGAAGTTGTGGGGGATGAAACAATAACAGGATTCAAGAATGCATGGGATAGACAAAAAGGAATTCTGGAGGTCAGGGGTAAGGGGCAACCGACTTCTAGGAAAACATAAACTGAACTTACAAGCTCAAATGGGCAGACTGGGTGGGCCATAGGCCCTTATCTGCTGACACTGTTTATGTATCTATGTATTATATATCAGTGGTGGTAGGATATCATTCTTGACAGCTTGCTGAAAATTAGTGTTTGTACTTTAATAGCAGCTATAGCTGCTCTTTTCCAGATAGACATACCTATGCCAAAAAGGCCAGAGATGGTGCCTGCAGCACCAGTAACATCTGCAGTGTCATGCCTACTGCGTGATCTAGCTTTAGCATTAGGTGCAGGTCTGAAGACTCCTACATGATCAGTACTGAGGGGTCCAGTAACTGGATCATTTGTGCATGTTTGGTAAGCAGCTACAATGTCTAAAAGCATCATACTTAAACATTTTGAAGTATTGGTCGTGTGACTGAGACCAAATTCAGCCATATTCCAATGTGTAAGATTGAAAATAACTGGGGCATACATAAATTGTACATTATTAATCAAAACTCTTGGAAGGGAGGTGGCAGTCAAACCACTAGGAGGACCAGGCTCCTGAGGAGAACATTCAGTCATTTCTTCTTCAGTGGGTGGGACTACAGAAAGGAAAAGAGCTTTAGTAGCTAGATTGTTGTGAAGACAGAAAGCACATGACTCCTGAGAGACAAGGTGGTCACAAATGGTAGGATCTATTAAAGCAGTCAAGTTATAACATCCTGTATGTTTAGAAGAAGTTTGTCTAAAGGAGAGTGTACCATTTGGTGAGATGTCTGTGTTGGGCCATCCTGGAATGTACCTTTGGATAAGCAAGCTACAGGGAGAGTGTAACCATTAAAATCAGTTGCCCATTGTATTTGTAATGTGGACCTGTCTGGAGCTACTACCATGTCATTAAGATAGGCGTCTGAGCCTTCCTTAACAGTGATTATTCTGTTGGGACATTAATATGAAGTCCCACTGGGGTTCAGTATTCAAGTTTGCCAAGCACATGTTGTACACGTTGCTTGTGCGCAGTCAATAGGGGCTTGTTCTGAGAGTCAATCAGAGAAAGTAGCCCCACCAGGATGAGGAGGTGCAAGATAGCCTTCTTGCCAGTGTCCCTGAAAGAAATAGAAAAGAATTATTAAGTGAGGGGTACCATTCTGCCCAAAGTGGGTTAGGGAAAGTCATTTTAGTCACCTTTATACAACTTGAGCTGATTAGCAAGGAACCACTTGTCAATAATCTGTTTTTGCTGTTGAACTCTGACCTGGTAGACATCAGGATTGCCTTTGCTGACAATGGGGTATGGGCCTTCCCATTTGCTGGCAAATGAATCAGTAGGTGGTCTGTACTGGAGAAGCATAACTTGATCTCCAACTTGCCTGTTGACTTCTTTGGCATGCTTATCAAAATGCGCCTTTGCTTATTGTTGAGCCTTGCCCATATGATTGGCAGTGAACAGATATGTCTTCATGATGTCATCAAAAAGCTTTTCAACATATTTATCCAAATATAATCTATCTGTAGTAGTGGTGTGGAGGTCAATTAACAGGGGCTCAGGTAATCTCATGGCTCAACCAGTCATAATCTCATAGAGTAGGATTGCCCCTGATTGCCATTAGCAGTAGTGGCAAGAGGGAATCTGAGTCCTTGAGATTGTCATTGATGAATTTGCATAACATCTGTTTGATTCTTCTGTTTTCTCTCTCTCTCTATCTGGCCTGAGGATTGAGGATGGTAAGGGATGTGAAATGTCTGTACCTGGTCATAATGTCGCACGCTTAATAACATATGGCATTATGGTGAGACCCGGACCTGTGCGCTCCCCAAGTTGGACCCCCTGGAGTTGAGAAACTTTAGTGGGGGGTCCTGCCCCCCATAACAGGGGGTGTGGGGGGCTGAGCCCCCCACAGAACAAAGACACAATGCCTCATGGCATTAATCATGCAGAGCGATAGTGCCATGCGGCATTATATCTTGCGACATAATGATCCCATGCCTGACATTTCTGATCTACTCCAAGCAGCTGGAGTGTCTGCTTCATCAGCTCAGCTGTAAAACTGGTTCCCTGATCTGAGTCTACCTTTAGGGGTAGGCCCCAACTGGAGAACAACTGATCCACCAGGATCTTGGCAGGTATCTTTGCCATGTTATTCTTAGTAGGAAATGCTTCAACCCACTTAGAAAACAAATCTGTGACAAGTGCATACGTGTTGTTCTTGCTTGAGTTTGTAAGAGGACCAATGAAATCAATTTGTATCATATTTCACAGGCCAGTTTGCCTCTGTGGCAACAATCTGGCACAATATATCAGTTGGGGGGTGAAGATATAGCATGCACCAAGCAGGAAAGGGATCTTGGAGTTATCATCTCTGATGACCTCAAGGCAGGGAAACAGTGTGACAAGGCAGCAGGTAAAGCAAATAGGATGCTGGGATGCATAGACAGGGGCATCACCAGCAGGAAAAGGGAGGTCATAATTCCACTATACAAGACACTAGTGAGGCCGCACCTGGAGTACGCTAGTAGTTCTGGAGACCTTACCTACGTAAGGACATAGACAGGGTAGAGAAGGTTCAGAGAAGGGCAACAAAGATGGTGCATGGATTGCATCACAAGTCCTATGAAGACAGGTTGAAGGCACTGAACATGTACTCCCTGGAGGAGAGGAGGAGAGGGATATGATAGAGACATACAAGTATCTTACAGGGAAGAACAGGGTGCAGGAATGCACTATTTTAAGCGTAAAAGATGTTCCAGGACTAGAGGCATGTGATGAAGTTGGAGGGAGGACGATTCAGAGGAAATGTGAGGAAGAATTTCTTCACAGAACGGTGGTGGACAAGTGGAACACCCTGCCAGAGGAAGTGGTGGGGGCTGAAACAATCACGGGATTTAAGAATGCATGGGATAGACATAAAGGAATTCTGGAGGTCAGGGGTAAGGGGCAACAGACTTCCTGGAAAACATAAACTGAACTTACAAACTTAAATGGGCAGACTGGGTGGGCCATAGGCCCTTATCTGCCGACACTGTCTATGTATCTATGTATCTATGTATCTGGTGTTCCTTTTCACCAAAATTGTCTTATTTGGGGTATGCAGTTGTCCACATAGTTCTCTACATCTTTGGCCATGCCAGGCCACCAGACAACAGTTGTAAGTCTCTGGAGTGTGTGTTGTTTGCCCCCTGGTATCCACCAGTGGGGGTATCATGAACCATATGGATGAATTCCATTCACAAAAAATGTTGGTACAACCCATAATTTGTCACCTGTATCCTCTTCTCAATATCAGATGAGTTTATGATCACTAGACATGTGTATATTGTCTGAGTATCTCTTGTATGGACTACCAGCCAGTAGTTCCTGTTCAATCCCTTTGTTCAGGAATCTGAACACATCTTTTAGCTCTGGGTCAGATTTCTGAGCAGCAGGAAGGTCCGGTGGAGGTTCTGGTACTGGTTTCTGCCTGGTGTTGGCAGCTAAGAGAATAGCTGCCACAGCTATTGGGTCAGTCATTGTCCATGACTCCCTCCCTCAAGCAGCTGCTTTGGCAAGCAAGTCCACTCTGTCATTGAATTCATTGTAAGTGTCAGATTTGCAGTGAGCCTTTACCTTGTGGATGTACAGTTTGTGAGTAAACTGTTGGGTGAAAGGTGTGCACAGTATGTACACAAACAGATCCCTGTATTTGACAGGTGCACTATCAGAGGATGTAAAGCTATTTTTCTCCCAGAATGGTATAAACTCAGTAAGGGATGAACAGACCCATTTGAAGTCTGCAAGGATGATGTCATCCTTGTCACCATAGGGCATGATCTCTATTGTACAAGCCACAGCTGCCAATTCAGCATACTGTGAGGAGATAAGTGTACTTTCTATAAATGCGCCTGAAAGTACCATCTTGATCCAAGATGAGCACACCAAATCCTGCCACCTGCTTTCCATATATATAAGAGGTTGAGCCATCCATAAAGATGCGATACATACTGGCATCTTTTAAAACATCTGGTGTAGCCAGTAAGACTGGTCCATGCTCAGGTAGATCAGGAGGTTGGAGTACGCGGTCATGGAGCTTACCTGTTTAAAGTAGGCCATGGGCTAAGATGGATGGCAGTTTTGCAGGTAGTACTTTCATGTCCCTGTCCTGCAACAGCAAAGACCAGTGAGTAAGTCTGGTATTAGAAACTGAACCATCTTTTACTTTGTTTGAAAGGAGAAAGTTGGTTTGGGTGTGGCAGGTATGCAAGATACTGGGAGCATACCCAATGATGTACATGAAATGTTTGACAGCCCAATAGGTTGCCAGGAGTGTTCTTTAACAGAGGCTATATTTTCTCTCTACTGGGGACAGCATCTGAGATGCTTGGGCAATGGGCCTGAAGTACCCATTGTACAGTGAAGCCCACTAGGATGTAGCACAGTGCTACAGAATTCTGCAGTAGAGAGACTGCAGCAAACAATGCAGTTTCAATGGGAGTTAATCGATTTTGTCATGCAGTAAACCTGTGACACTTCGCTTCATCCTGATGAGCTTCACTGTACTTTGTGCAAGAACTGCAGATATGGCAACATCAGAAGTGGTAGTTTCTAAATGGAATGGGAGGTTTGGGTTAGGGTTAATGAGTGCTGGAGCTGAGGCTAAGGCATGCTTGAGCTGTGTAACAGCTTCAGTATGAGTAGGGCCCCATGTCCATGGGACATCCTTTTTCAGAAGTTCATACAAGGGAGCAGCCTTTAAGGCAAAGTCAGGGATAAAATCCCTGGAGAATTTTGCCATTCCTAAGAAGTGTCTGAGTGTTGCCATGCTAGTAGAAAGTGGCAGATCATGTAAGCCCTCAATCTTCTTGACAGCTGTGCTTATACCTTGGTCTGTAATATATAGGCCAAGGAAGATGATCTCTTTTTCACACAATTGTGCCTTGAAGGAGCTGCACTTGAGGCCTGCTTTCTTGAGGAGAGACAAAAGTTCATCTAAAAGGACCAAATGATCTTCTTTCATGCTGGTGGCTAGAAGCAAGTCATCCACATACTGCAGCTAACAAGGGGAGTGCAGAGAACCCCTGCAGGGCATCCCTCATGTGAAGATGAAAGATGGAAGTGCTGTTGTGGAAGCCCTGGGGAAGGCACTCCCAGATGTATTGGTGTCCATCAAAGGTGAAAGCAAATTTGTATTGGCACTCCTGTGTTAATGGGAGTGACCAGAACCCATTAGAGATGTCAAGAGCTATGAACCTCTTTTTGTCAGGTGTCAGCAGCTTGAGCACATCAGGTGCTGATGCTACTATTGCGGCGCAGCTGAGGGTAACTTGATTATGTTTGCTGTAATCAGTGGCAAGTCTCCAAGCGCCATTTGTTTTTTTCACAGGCCAAATAGGTGAGTTAAGAGTGGAAACACAGGTTCTAATTACTCCTTGTTGAAGCAGTGATTAGATGGTCTCGCTCAGTGATGGCAAGGCTTCAGCAGGAAATGGGTACTGCTTCTGCCCCACAGGGTCATACCCTGTGATTTTGATGGTAATATGCATCCTACCACAGTCATGCTTGTTGGTAGAAAACACATCAAGGTGTTTTTGCAGTGAGCGTGCAAGTTCAGAAAACAGGTCATGACTTTTGAACAAAGCCATGATGTCATACTCCTTGTTGTTATGGGAGATGGCTGCCACCACATGTGAGTCTGGAATGGTGACAGCGTGACATTGTCCTTTGATCTGTAGAAGTAGTCTATTGGCTAGGTCCACTAGACAGGTGCGTAGTGCTAAGAAGTCAATTCCCAATATGCTGGGGGTAATGACGTAATACCATGAGGTCAAAAGCAAAATCAGTCCTGAGGTGCCCTACCACCACAGGTAGAGGGACAGATCAATAGATGTGTATCTGGGTACCATCTTCACCCTGGCTACTGGTCTTCCAGCAGGTAGACCAGTCAGATGAGATTGTGTCCTCATCATGGAGGACCAATACATCTGCTCTGTTATCCAGAAGCAGAGTAAGCTGGTGGCCCCCGACCATGGCCTTTACACAAGGCCGTCCATTTGTGTCAACAATTAAGTCACTCACAATCTGGACTGCGGCCTTTAATTCTCAATCAGTATTTTCAGAATCAGCATCATTATCCTGTTCCTGAAATCTGAGGCCTGCAGGATCTTTCAAGGCCTCCTGAAGTTCTTGCACTTGGTACAAATGTACCTGTGACATCAAAGGCACAACAGCGGCCTGCATGGGTTGGTCCTCCTTGGTTGTCACATTGGCTTGGCCAGTAACTGGTGCTACAAAAGGATTTTTCCCTCTGTTGTCTGTTTGTTCAGCAGCCATGGCTCAGGAAGGATTTCCATCAGCAGCCGGGGCAAAGACAGCCACAGTTCATGTAGCCTTAGCTGCTCGTTTAGCATGAATTTCCTCCAGCAACTTGTGAAGGGCCTTGTTCTCATTCTCCTCTTTGATATGTCAATAGCTAGAACCATTATGGTTCTGGTTGTTTGCATTTGCATTTTTGCATTTGCTTTTGTCTCTGTTCCTGTTTTTATGGTTCCAGTCCCCCCCCCCGCTTGTGCGACTGATGGTTGTCAGAAGGGGCGTTGTTCTTTTGGTTGTTGCCCTCCATGGTGTAGTTGGTCAGGGCTTTGGGGGTGGGCTGTATCTCAGCTGCTTTGTTGGATTTGATGGAAGCAAGGTTATGGAGGTGAACTTGATAGGCACGCTCTGTTTTGGTGAGAATATTCACAAAGGAGTTGGTAGCCAGGTAAATATTCAGTTCAACCTTTTCCCACAGGGCCGGAGTCATATTCTGGAGGTACAAGTCCTTGTACTCTAGTTGGCCTTGGTCTGCAAGCTCAAATGCTAGACCTTTGCCAGTACTGTACACAAGCCATAACCTTTGGTGGTATGCCATGGGGCTTTCTTTCACATTCTGCTTGACCTTGTAAGTCAAGCGTGTTTCCATGATGCCCAGGGAGTTGGTGGCTATGACAGTCATGGCAATGTCATCATAGACAAGGGTGTGAGAGTTACACACTGCCTCTGGGAGCTTGTCCTAAAGGGTAGGTTTGATCGTCTGTCACAAGACTTGAACCTGATACTTGGGTTGGAGAGAAAGCTTCTCACAGAAGGAGCACACTTTCTCCAAATGGCAACTGAAATTTTCGGTTGGACCCATCTGTCTAATACTTTGAGCAGTTTGCTGGACAGAGTGAGTGACGTGTAAGGGATTGGCCGTGTGCATAGGTGCACGGAGTTCATTACGGTCCAGAGCTCTGTGAAGTGCAGCTTCAGGTGCCGCATCAGCAATCGCTTTCTACATGCGGACTGACTTGAGTGACCGATTCTCTGATCATTTTCTCAGTTTGGTCCTGGAGGGCTTTCTTTTGATCCTCTGGAACAGTGATCCTACTGATCAGGTCTTGGATCATGTTTTGTGTCTCTGCCTTCTCTCCCCCTGGTGAGAGGAGCAAGTGAAGATGCAATACGGAATACAGACCCTTGGCCTGTGACATGGGGGCTGCCATCTTAGCATTGTACATGGCTTCTGTCATGTTTGTGTAGACATGGTTACACAGAGTGCATGCTGACTTAGGCACCATCTTGTGAATGGCTGGCAGAAGTTGTTCCACCATAGGGGTTGGACTTGCTTGTGACGTGGCATGCCTCGTCATCAAAGTTAGTGTAGCCATCGCTGAATAACGCAATCTCAATGGTCATATACTGAAACCCATTCATGGCCTTAACATGGCCTGCAAGAACCTCCTGTTGGTGGTGCAGCTTCATTATCTTTTCTCTACACTTCTTATGACAAACTCTTGCAGTGCCCTGCTCAATACTTTTCTCAGCCTCACATTGCAACTCTCTATACTGCGTGCCTAATTCAACGTTTTCCCTAAGCTCTTTCTCCAACTCATGACTCACATGCTGATACTCCTCTTTCAACTCAGCATTCTCGTCTCTCAAACTTTAATTCATGTCACTCAAAATGTCATTCAAATAGGCTAACTGTTTCTTATCACATATCAACCTTTCACAATCATCTCTCAACATGCAAATGTCATGCTTAGTGTCTTGAACAGTACAATGCTACAGTCTATTATTAACATCGCAAAGTGACTGTGTCCCCTCTGCTACTTTCTGTTCCTTTTCTGCAAATCCGATTCCTGCAAGCCCATTTCTTTTTTTAGAGGCACTTTTTGCAGTTCAAGGGAGGCACACCTCACTGTAAGACCTTCAATAGTGGTGTATACAGCCGCAACCAAAGGACCCTTAAGGTTATATTTCTTGGTTGTTTTTTGGGACTCTCAGTATTGCTCAGATATTAGTAGCAGTAGATTGTCTGCAGATTTTGTGCTCACCATGAGATTTGTCCATCTGCCATGGGATGTGAGGTAGTTTGAGACATTGGGTTTCAGCTTAATGCAAAGTCCAGTCATGACAAACAAAGGATTGGCAAACAAACAAAGAAGCAGCTGGAAAACTGATTCAAAATCCTTGTCGTCATCACCAACTGCTTTCTGATCAGTGCTGAGTGAATGGTGATGCCAAGGCAGTATGCTGTCTCTTGTAAAGGGAGTGTAAGAAGGTCCGGTGTGGGTCTGCCATGCCCAAGACCAAAATGATGTGAGTCTGCCACAACCATTACCACTTTAAGCACGAGTAGGTTCAAGTACATGAATATCACACTACACTACTCAACATTCAAAATAAATTGAATGGAATCTTCTTTTGTACCTTCCAACCTGAACACAGTCACCAAATGTAAGATTTCTCAGGTTCTTGGTGGAATGGCACAAAGAAAGAGATGACAGACAAGTAGTATGCACATAATAAATAACATTTATTACAGGTCAGCAATACAGACTTACTACAAACAGTGTTGCCACTGGAAGAACATGTCAGTTTTTCTTACCTAAGTATAAGCAGTCTCGTCTATTCTCAGAGAAACTATGTGCTGCACAGGGTTTTCTACCCTGATAATTACTATGTCAACTACTAAAGAAGATTACATAAAAAGTATATAATTGGCCAGTAACAGGTTGCCTGAGAAATCATCCTAATTAACATAAGAAGTTGCTTAGCTTGCATTGTTAGTGAAACAATGATGTACTGTAAACCCCCAAGGTCATAATAGCACTACAATTGCTAAAGATGGCACTGTTGCCTTACTTATGGTAATGCAGTAGAAACAGAGCACAAAGCATGTCTTATAGCAGCAAAACATAATGGAGCATAATATACATTAGTAAAACACAGTAGAACAAAGATCCTGACATGACAAGTACCTTTGCCCGAATGGCTTGGGCAGTTCATAATGCAATGCTGGGGTTTAGTGATTTTTTTTTAGGTTGTTGAGCGTGCATTGGATAGGTTCAGTGATTGGTTAAGGTATTGCAAATTGCATGTCTACAGATGAAATACACTGTTAAGGAATATGGGCTGGTGAATCTGGTGAGGGGATACAATCCTACAGATAACGGTAATACATGTTTTCCACGTGGTACAAATGATAGAGGAGGATTGGCAATATTCTAATTAATAGGGACACATATCCTCAGTGCAACAAGTGCAATAAAGTCTTGATAGAATCCCATTGCATATTAGACCATTATCTAATAGATTTTTATTTTGTTTTGGAAATATGCAGACATTTAATTGAGATGAGATTTCCAGACTTGTCTGAGAAATTGGTGGTGTGATGTCAGGTTAATATGTGACAAGCACTTAGTGTACCACATCAGAGACCACTGGGATCCATTTTCAGGAAACTAATCACCCAGGGTATAGAGACCTGGGCCCTTACTGGGGAACTGGGAAATTATATTTCTTGTGTGAGTGTCACAGCCTTCTTGGCAGTTGCTATGAACACAAAACAATCTATGGAAGATAAACATATGGAAATATAGAATTTAATGACAGATAAGGATTGCTTGGCCAAAGCACTCTGCCCACTTTTCCCTGCCTACAATGTCACTGCAGATCTTATATGATTTCTGGCACTCTCTCCCACCTCTTCTTTCTCACTAAGATTCCCTCATACCAGTCTCATGCATTCCTGAATACCACCACTATTTTCATCCCACCACCTCTGCTGAAAGATTATTCCAGGCATCCACCAATATTTCTGTAAAGAAGTGCATCCTCACATCTCTCCTGAATCCACCACCGTCTTGCTTCATTGCATGTCCACCTGTTCTTGAGCATCTTTTTTCTGAAAAATGCTCCCCTCCTCTACCTAATTTGCTCCTGTGATTTATTTAAAGGTCTCTATTATATCCCCCTCTACTTCTTGTCTTCCAGGGTACACATATTGAGATCCTGTAACCTCTCATTGAAAGGATTCTGATGCAGACCATGCACCAAATTAGTTACATCCTCTGGACAGCCTACACTCTGTCTATGTCCTTCCAAAGATGTGATCTTCAGAAATGGATGCATTACTCTAGGTGATGTCTCACCAGTGATCTGTAACGAGGCAACAAAACCTCCTTCTGCTGGTGATACTCCTCCCTATGCACCCCAGGATCCCACTACCTCTCCCAACTGCCTTATCTATCTGAATGACCACCTTTAGGCCATAAGAAATATTTATTGCCAGATCTTATTCCTGTTTGGTGGCCAACATTATCTTTCCACCCATTTTGTACTCTGCTGCTGGACTTCTGTGCTTAAATGCATGATTTTGTACTTTTTCACATTGAAAGACAGCTACAATACCCTTCACTAGTTGACTAGTCCACACATTTTCTTAGGTTTCTGCTCATTCTTTCCACCCCTCCTCCCTAGAGTGTTTACCCTATTGCATATTTTGGTATCATCTGCAAAGAGGCAGACTTTCTATTCCAACTCCTCTGCAATGTCACTTATAAAGACAGTAAAGGTGACTGGTTCTAGTACTGATCTCTGAGACACCCTGCTGATCACCCTCCCTTCTCCGGAGTGAACTACCATCCTCTATTGCCTGCCCCCTAACTTATTTCTTACCCCGTTTACCACTTTTGGACCCATCCTTAAGCTAACCAGTTTCTTTATGAGTCTCTTATGTCTAATGGTGTTGAAATCCTTTCTGAAGTCTTGGGAGGCTGTTTCCACAGATCCAACCTGATCAAACTCCCTGGTCACCCAGTCAAAACAATCTATCAGATTCATTTGATATCAGCTTCCCACCATGAATCCATGCTGCCTTGAATCTTATAACCAGTTGGATTCAAGGTATTCCACAATCCTTTCCTTCAAGAGTAATTCCATTAAGTTTCCCACCACCAGTGTCAGACTGACTGTCACAGTTGCTAGCCCCCATCCTGCTATCTCTTTTGTAAAGTGGGACTACACCTGCCCTCCACCAGTGTGCTCTGGAACCACTGCTATTTCCAGTGAGTTGTTAAATGTTACTGTCAGAGATGCAACCAGTACCTCTCTGAGCTCCCTGAATAGCCTTGGATGGACCCCTTCTGGCCCCATTGCTTTGACTACTTTCAGATTTGCAAGTCCCTTCAGGACTCTCTCCTACAAAAGAGGACTTGTATCCACCCCTCCACCTTAATAACTCCTGTTACTTTTTTGTGGCCCCTCCCCTTCTTCTTCCTTTGTGAATACTGAACAAAAGTGTTTGCTCAGGATAGCAACCTTTTCCTGGTTCTCCTACACAGGCCACCCTTTCCTTCTTAGCCATACAATCCCTCCCCTGGTCATCCTCTTTTCACGTACATACCTAAAACATGCCTTGTCCCCTTTCATTACCACCTGGGCTATTTTCTCCTTAGTTTGCACCTTCATGCTTTTCATGCTTTCTTCTGTTTCCCATGATACACCCCCTCAAACCTCTTACTCTGTCTCTTCTTATACCATCCAAATGCTACCTTTTCAGCTTTTACCTTTTCAGCCACTTCTTTCAAGAACCATGGATGTCTCTTTTTTCCTTGCTTTTGTGCACTTGCTTGGTGCAGAGGTTTATTGCTTTCACTGTGCCCTCCTCTAACTTAATCAACTGTTCCTCCACTCCACCAAGGTCACCCCTGCCAAGTTATTCCTGCAACATTCACCCATCTTTTTAAATCTGCTTTCCTAATCTACCCTACTAAAGTCCAGAACCCTCACCCTTGTGTGGTTTGATTATGCAGCATCCTTTTATTAAACCACACTGTACAGTTATCACTGGTCCCCAGGTGGCATCCTACCCAGATGTCCGCAACACTGTCACAATTATTGAGCACCAGGTCCAGTATTGCCCCATCATAAGTGGGCTTCCTAACAAGTTCACTGAGGAATGCCCATCCCCCACTGCAAGAAGTATAGGATATCCCTGCTTCTAGTTGAAACTGCAGCTGGGAGGCTCGAATTTACATCCAGCAGATTGTCGTTTCCCACCAGACGCGCCTCGCCTTTTCTGACATTTTGCCAATGGTTTCCACCAGTACCTTATCTAAATCCAACCACTGTGCTGGAGGTCTGTAGATCATGTCAATGTAAATAGTGGCTCTGTTTCCCATTTCCAAGGTGACCCATAGTACGTCCTCCTCCTTGGAGTCCCTCTATCGCTGTTGCTTTTATGCCTTTCCTCACATAAACACAAAAACCCCTCTTTTTCCTACAACCCCGTCCTTTCTGATATGAATATAGCCTAGAATGGCCATGCCCCAGTCATGTTTTTCAGTGCACCATGACTCAGTAATAGCCACAATATCCAGGTCAGGATCTGCCATGATGGCTTTTATGTTCAGAATTGTATTTTCTAGACTCTAGCATTCGCACACATGGCCTTCCAAATATTGTTACCACTCTACTTGCTAACATCCCTTTTTTTCTTTTTGCCCTCCATTCTTTCCCATCTTTTTAATGTTCTCATTCCAATCCCATTTATTTATACCACCCTGCTTCTTTTTTTTTATTTGCACACTGGGAGGCTTCATCTCTACTCTGATCCTCCCTATTCTCTACTTCAGTCTGTGGGGGTGGCAGTTTATACATCCTTGATTCCTTCCACCATCCTCCTCAAAAAGTTTTAAATGTTCATCAAAGTATCATTTAAATCATCCCCTGAAGATTGCAGCTCTCTTCCCAGACTAATGCAGGCCATCTGCCCTTATCTCTCCAGGTAAGTCCCCAATCCCCTGTGTAGCCAACCCCCCCCCCATTTTCATCATTCCTTCAACCATGAGTTGAAACTCATGGTGCAGAACCCTTACCACCCCCTATCTTAGACAAGCAGCTCCTCTGCAAAGGTCACTGAGTGTGCTACTTATGACCCCTCACCAGCTCCATAAACTCCCTCTATACAATTCCAGACCCATCCCTAGGTAGGTAATTGGTCCCTAGATGGAAAATTACATCCAACCCTCCCTTCTGACTTCCCACCATAGCAATCCTTAGGATTGTCTTCCCATCCCTCTTGGCCATCTTACCACGTAGGCATACTACTTCCTACTCCCCCTGCCTTTCTATTTCCAAATCTTTTCCCTTCACACTTGAGTCCCCCCCCCCCAAGAAGTTGCTTCTTTCTTCAATGGGGTCCTGTACCATCTTCCTTGGAGTCTCCACTACAAAACAAAAATAATAGCCTTCCTGGCCACTACCACAAGTGCCTCCTCCCAGCAATCCCATTCCACCAGAGTGATGTAGAAATTGTGAAGTGGTACTGGCTGAAGAATATACCTCTGGCACACCACACTTCTGGAGCCCACCATTATCCAGCTGTTCCTCTTCCCTGGCATCCTCTGAGGTAATGGTGGCAGACTTGTCAGCTCCATGGTTTGAGAAGAGGTCCCCTGAATCCTAGTCAATTCATCCAGGAGCCTACCAACCTCCTCTTTCAGCCAAGAGAGGTGCATGCAGATAGGGCAGCACTGAAGTCTCCAGATGGTTTCTCTGAAAACTGCCACCAAAATACTGCACTGCACTACTCCCAGCATTCCCAATTCATACTCAACCTCTGACCCCTGGAAATACTTTTGTACCCTTACCCGATAGAGTATTCCTACTTTTTCAGTAGTTTGCTTGCTTCATTTCTTTGTACCTTAACCCTAGATTGGGTTTTCCCTACTACACCCCCCCAAAAAAGTACTCCCTCTTGTATGAAGTGTTTTCCTCCCTCAATTACCTCATTACCTTTATCTGCTTTTCCCTGCTATGGCAGCAGCACTTTCACCTTCTCCTAATCCCTTGGTACCTGACCTTAGATAGGTTGTTACTAGTGTTTCCCTTTACACTCCTTAAATCCTTTTATATTCCTACCCTAGACACTGTGTTTCACCTATTCCAAATTCTGGCCTGCCATTTGCTCTCTGCCCCTCCCTGCAGTAAGTGTTTTGAAGAGTATGACCAGGAAGTGTACTTTGTACTTAGACAACCACCATAGGTGCTGAAACCTATGGGTGAAGGGGGTGGCAGCCCCCCTACACACTTTTGCCCATGAGCATTCAAAGTGACCCTTTAATATATGCAGTCAGAAGGGAAACATTCATGGTGCCTTCTGTAATTACTACAGCCCCTTCACTTTTCACCCTATTCCAGCACCCATGGCAGAGTCCCCTGCTTTCCTACTTCCTTTTGTTGATGCCTGCCAGTTGCCAGCTACCTGTTCTACTCATTTGCTATTTCACTTACTTGCTGGGGCACAAAATGTAATGAAAATAGCTTGGAAAAAGACTTAAAAAGGAGGGAAGGACAATATGATGAGAACCTGGCTCCTCAACATGTTGTTGTTGTTTAAAATGGATTTTTATACTGGATACAGATTGGTTAGGGTGTAACCCTCATTTACAACAATGTCATGTGGCTTAATTAATACAAACAGACAAAAAATGACATAACATTAGACTAACAACAATTAAGTACAGCAAAGGTTTACAATACACATTTTAAAATTATGTATAACATTTACAAGTAGATGTTAAATACTTTTTCAGAGCAGTCTTAAAAATTGAAGACCTTTCAAAGAACTTAAATCTTAAGGTAGTTCATTCCAATGGGTTGCTAAACAATTTTGTAATATAGAGTCTCTTAGTCTATTATGTAATCTTATCAAAGATATTTCAAATTTCCTTAATTTAAATATTAACATGAGGAAGTAATGAATTTAATTACAGTGTCCCTTAATGCTTACTGTCAGTGAAGTATTGAGGACTGATAAACTTACAAACTGACAAAAAATGAACAAACAGCCTGCTTGGCATCATTGATGATGCATGTGCTCCACCCTCCCTCCTGACCACATATTGTCATCTGCTCCATCTGGTGTCTAACAACAGTTACAAAAAAACAGCATGGAAGAGCGGCAACTGGGCTAAACGGATTTGAGTTGCACCTTAGCCCTCTCCCCCAGAGTACTAAACAGGGACTCAGAAGGTGGGCTATCACCTAAATAGTGCTATTTTGAAGATGAGAGGGACAGACTAGGAAGGAGGATATAATTACAACTATAGTGTCAGCTCCCAACATAGTCCCAGTACATGGCATATGGAAAATATGTTTTGAAAAAGTGTGGGACAATGGGAAAGTGGGAAAAGACTAGAATGTGTGGCTCCCAGGATGTGGATAAAACAGGTAGACAGCACACAGTTGTTTCTGTTCAACACACTTATAATGTAGATTTATTGGACACACAAAGCACAAAGTAGAACAGAAAGTAATAAACAGAAAACAATAAGTAGATGATTTAAACAGTCAATTATTTGCAACTTATCTATTTCTGGGACAGATCACTTAACCAGTTCATCAAAAGCTGTATTCCTTTTGAGTTCAGGTGAAAAGTGGATCCTAGATTTAGGAATCTGCCACGTCAGCTCTTCCCATACGGTGGATACCCAGACATCAGAGCAACAGGTTCTTCCCTTACCTATGCAAATGATATTCTGATTGTTTGTCCCACACTGCACAATCTCTGAGGATTAAATATCCTTCCCCCTCCCAGTTCAGGTAATCCACCACTTTTCCCACTTAAAAAAAATAAGAACAATGCTGTACATTGTACACAGATATCTCTGTACAGCAGAATTTCAATATTTGCTTCATGCAAGAGGAAACAAATAACATTTGTTTTCTTCTGCAGTTGTTTGTCAGTGAATAGATAGTAAGGTATAGCTCTTCCCTGTCCCTTCCCTCTGCTACCTTCCCCTCTTTACACACAGAGTAGAATACAAACAGAGCCAAAAGGATTGTTGACTCCTACAGGGTTGAAGGTTACTCATCATCAAGGCTTATGTCAGGAAACATGCAGACCAGGAGAAGTTGTAAAATTTGCAAGCAGCATTTTATTACTATCATTAACAACACACACACACACAAAAAAAAGAATGGTTTCAAACATAGGCAGACCAAACATAAGCCCAGTTTCTGAGCTCAAAATAAAACTCAAAATAAAAATGAAAACTATTCGGCTCTTTCTCTTCTTTCATAACAAGGTCTCTTTTTTAGCAGCTTAATTTTTACCTCCTGTTGTGGACAAACTGTCTCTCCTGTTTGTACGAATTAATTACTTTTCTTCCTGAACGAGTCTTACTTAAAGGGACACTGTCAGCGTTTGTCCACTGTTTTCTTAAGGTCACTGTGTCTTTGCAATGAATAACTTTTCATAATGTTCCCCACATCCCTTACCTTAACATCCGAACGTTCTGTTTGTTCATTTCCTAATTTTCCTAATTTGACCCATTCTATGTATATCATCGGTCCTGTCTGTAAACCTTCCATTTTTAGTTACAGCCCCTACACAGTGGCGTCACACTCTCATGCTGTGTCTGGTGCTAAAATTCTTTTTACACCTGTCCCCAAGCGTTTCCAGCTCCTTTAGGCTGCCGGTGTTGAACTGATCACTGTATTTCTAGGTTCCTGCAACATAGTTTTGAAGGTGAGTTCCTACTGATGCAGCCATTCATTTCTGCACCCTCTCAAATGTATTCTTATGTTGGGGCAGTTTTGCTCAGTACATTTTTACTTTGTGCAACTACTAACAAGACTCAGTATGTTGTCACATGATGTCCCATTTTCATATGCTGGATATGCAGATCGGAGGGAATAGTTTCGCAACCAAATGAAATGAAAGTGACACTGCTAACGGGTTCGAGTCTACATGTCAGGATATTTACTGTGTCTTTTCATTTAGAGGCAGTGCTTTTTTTGTTAGATGCTGATAAATTACAGTATTTGGCAACGGTGCAAGTGGAACCAAATGGTTTAATTTGATGAGTGAAAGGGCAGCTCATGTCTGCTGGAAAGGCTGCCTGTGCACACCCAGGAGCGAGGAGGTGCGAGTACTAGAAGCTGGGAGGGGGGTATCCCCAAAATCAAAAATGGCTGGAAACTGAAGGTTGAAAGAAAGGGGGGACGTGGCGGCCAGAAGTGCCCTGGATAACCCCGTCGCTGGTTGCCTTTCCTATACTGCTGGCTGCTCGCCCCTCCTGCCAAGGCTCGTTATACATTACCCTCTCACGTGTAAAATGACTTGCTCTGAAGGACAGCTGTGCAGGATGGTCTCCAGCTCCCAGCTGCAGAACTGAAAATGGGAGATTTTACTTCAAAGAAGGAAGCTGTGACCTAAATTGCAAGCTGGCCTCTTGCTGTCAGCTAAGGAAGTTAAAATGCTCAAACTGTTGTAACTTGACTGTATCTTCCAAGAAACCCCAAATATTTCTACATTCATTTAGTAAATTAGAACTATATATTTTTTTAAGAACAAGGAAACTCAGTTTCATATAAGGATCCACATATACTTCCATAACCATATATAAGCAAGGTAGTGACAGCAAGAAACAAAGGCAGAGAGATGTGAGGGTCAGAATGTGAAACCATCAGATTGATCAAGTCCTAGATTTCACATGAAAATTTTATTGTGAAATCAGACAAAAGACAGAAAGAGAGAGGAGAGAAAAGATCCTTGCTTTCTGCATAACCATTGGGACAGGGTCTTATTAACCCTGTCACACTACTACAGACCGGGTCTGTGGGTATATAAAAACAGTTACACAAAATTTAATTTAATTAATTTACTGTTTAACCTTAAAGGATATCAAGTGCTTAGCAGAGCTATAAAGGAAACAAAAATTAAAGGGCTCTCTGCCTTTGCTGGCAGTTAACAGGCTTACCTGTTTGCTGCCCTGCTTCTGCTGCTGCTATAATTTTAGTTACAGTATAGTAAGAGGGAGAGAGCAGCTGCAGCCTCTATTCAGGACTGAGGGTGTCTGTATTGTTATACAGTAAGTAACTGCATTTCTTTTTTTCATTGGTGAGGCTAAACATCTGCCAAAGTTAATGGCATTTACCACACTCCATAGTGAAGCACATGACTTTACTACCTCATCATGCTCTCTGCTGACTGTGCACTTCAGTCTGTAGGGTAGAAACACCATACTTTTAACAGCTCCCTTTTATGTTGGACTATTTACTTTATTTAGTGCCTAAGTCATCTGCCTAGCTCAGCTTTTAAGTATTTCTTTGGGCATTCCATCATGCTGTTCTGTTGTATTCTCTTACAGCTAAGACCTTACCATACCACTGTAAACAAAGAGACAAAAGCCTGAAGAAGGGAAGAGAGCGGGGGGGCACCTGCAGGTAGCCATCCTGACAGAAGTA
Organism: Neoceratodus forsteri; assembly: GCA_016271365.2. Classification (NCBI taxonomy): domain Eukaryota; kingdom Metazoa; phylum Chordata; order Ceratodontiformes; family Ceratodontidae; genus Neoceratodus; species Neoceratodus forsteri. The sequence continues at coordinate 367,188,217 of CM028137.1, forward strand.
GAGAGAATTACAGAACAGGCAGAAATATATAGTAGATTGTTACTGTTGCCCAACAGACTTATGGTACAGATAAGTGTTTCATTATTTCTTTTAGTCATTTATTTTCTTTACCTAGATCTCTTATTTTATTTATTTTTCTTAGAAACATAGAAACATTGAATTTGATGGCAGATAAGGACCGCTTGGCCCACCTAGTCTGCCCATTTCCCTACCTAATTGATAAGCTGCAGATCCTAGTTAACCAATAGCCTACTTCCTCCTACCCCCCCACTAAAATTGCCTTATGTCTGTCACATGCATTCTTGAATTCCCCCCACTGTTTTTGACTCCATGACCTAATTAGGAAGACTGTTCCATGGATCCACAACCCACTCCATGAAAAAAATACTTCCTCACATTACCTCTGAGCTGTCCTCCCTCTATCTTCAAATTGTGCCCCTTTATTCTTGCACATCTCTTTTTCTGAAAGATGCTACCCTCTTGCACTTTGTTGTTCCCTTGAGGTACTTGAAACTTTCTATCATGTCTCCCCTCTCCCTCCTTTCCTCGAGGGTGTATATTAGGTTCCTTTAGTGTCTTTTCATATGCCTCCTGGTGCAGACTCTACACTATTTTGGTTGCTCTCTTCTGGGCAGTCTCCACCCTGTCTATGTCTTTGAGGAGATGGAGTCTCCAGAACCTCATGCAGTACTCCAGATGATGTCTTACCAACTGTATGCACAGAGGGATAACAACTTCCTGTTTTCTACTGGTGATGCCTCTCCCTGTGCATCTCAGTATCCCCCAGCCCTCCTTACTGCCTTCTCACATTGCTTGCCCACCTTTAGGTCATCTGATATGACTACCCCCAGGTCTCTTTCCATTTTTGTTGTTGTCAGTATCTCACCCCCTACTGTGTACTCTTCCCCTGGGTTTTTGTGTCCCAGGTGCATTACTTTGCATTTCTTTCTGTTGACTCTAAGCTGCCATACATTTGAGCATTCCTTCAACCTTGCCAAGTCCCTTCTCATCCTTTCCACTCCACCTTGTGTATCAACCCTCTTGCAGATCTTTGTGTCGTCAGCAAAGAGACATACTTTTCCTTCCAGTCCCACTGCAATGTCACTTACAAAGACATTAAAAAAGACCAGACCCAGTACTGAACCCTGCGGTACCCCACTAGTAACCCCCTTTCTTCACTGTGGACTCTGTTCATTATTAATCTCTGTGTCCTGTTGTCTAGCCAATGTTTTTCCCAGGCTACCACCCTGGGACCCACTCCCAGGCTGGTTAATTTGTTTATTAATCTTTTGTGCAGGACTGTGTCAAGTGCCATGCAAAAGTCTAGGTAGGCCATGTCCACAACCCCTTTCTGGTCTACTACTTTGGTCACCCAGTCAAAGAAATCGATTAGATTCATTTGACATGACCTTCCCGCTGTGAAACAATGCTGCCTTGGGTCCTGTGCCCCACTGGCCTCTAGGTACTCAACAGTTCCTTCCTTCAGAAGTGATTCCTTCATTTTCCCTACCTCTGAGGTCAAACTGACAGGTCTGTAGTTTCCTGCCTCTGTCTTGCTCCCACTTTTGAGAAGAGGAATCACATCTGCCATCCTCCAGTCCTCAGGTATAAGGATGTCCTATTCCAGTACCGTTAAAGGAAGCCTTGTTGTGGCAGTGCCACTTACTTACCACTGATCCCTGTAATTTTAATTATCACCAGGCAGGGTCACAAGCCCTGCCACATTCCTTGCTATGCAACTGCTCACTCCAATATCTAACAATAGTTACCAAAGTGCAGTATGTGTGAATGGCAACTAGGCTATCCAGATTTTGAGCTGCAACTAGTTCCCTCTCCCCAAATTATGGAATGGACATCAGAAAGTGGGCTACAACACAAATAGTTCTTTTTTGAAGATAAGGGTTGAGCCTAGGAAGGAGAATACACTAAAAATATATTGTCAGCTCCTGGCATAGTCCTGATATGATACATGGCATATGGAAGACAAAATGTGGAAAATAGAAGGTGGGGAATAGACTAGAGTGGAGGGGGTAATCAAGGGACTATACGCACATACTAACATATGAAAAAGCCAACAGAAGAAGGCCATTTGGTCTATCAAGTCTGCTCATATTGCAGGGTCTACAGCTTGAGCTACAGTCCCTGCTTTCCCATCTTCCCTACCCATGATCCTTACCATCCCCTTATCCCTATCCCAGACTCTCTTAAAGCTGCAGACTGTCTCCATCAAGATTACTTCTTCTGACAGCTCATTCCAAGTGTCCACCACCATGTTTGTGAAGAAGTGCTTCCTGACCTCTCTCCTAAACCTCCCACTCTCCAGCTTAAGACTGTGCCCCCTCATGTTATGGTTGCCACTCAGCTTAAAGAGGCTCTCCTTATCAACCTTATTTATCCCTTTGAAGTACTTGAAGGTCCTAATCATATCCTCGCTCTCTCTTGTCTTCAAGGGAGTACATGTTCAGTGCCCTCAACCTCTCATGTATGCCTTACCCTGCTGACCCGCTATCATTTTTGTAGCCCTCCTCGGTTACGTGTGGATCAGCAAAATGATTTTAAATGTTCTCTTCTTCAAAGGTTTTGTGCACAAGTAACAAATACCCCAAACAAATGATTTCCAAAATATTGGGCCCTGAATAGAAATATTTGAATTTAAGTATTTGCTCCCACCTATTTGCAAATAAGCCAGTTGCAAAAAAGATTATCAATATTAATGGACAGGAGGGGAAGTAGGTTTAGATTATGAAATCTGCCTTTAGGACACTCTGTGCTAAACCATGTAACCCTGAGATTAAGCAAAGCAAAGCAAAGAGGAAGCCAGACTATTAGGGGAGTTCTTCCTTCTTGGTTGAGACTCATGGTCTGCTTGGGAAGGAGAATGCATGAAGGAGATTGTAGCAGCCCTCAGGCTTTTATTCGATGGGAATCACCTTTCCCAGATGGCTAGGACATTGAATACTACAGTGGTTTTAAAGTTGATAGGAAAAAGCTGGTCACACCTCTAGATGCAATCCTGTTTTCCTTTTTGTGTATGTCTAATAAAAATATGTTTCAACATTTTTATGTCTATTCGAATATTTATGACTTTGTAACTACTCTGAGTCCCTCCCTCCTTAATAATTGCTATTGTCTATTTTCATACTGTCTCAACATTCTGACACCAGTAACACCTTTCTAGCCATTCAGGTGAATAGCATGGAATTGTGTAACTGATGTTATGGAATGTCTTAAAATTGTGAAAAGAAACAATAGTAGCTGCCATGGAGATTGGAATTCTAGGAAGATCAGAACACACCCCACAAGATTATTTATTAAATATGTATTTAATATGGTCTGAAATAGTTTTTTGTATTCAATAAATATTATTGTACAAAATAAAATTGTCAAAGCATATTGAAATACATCACTGGCATGAAAAGGAAAATAGGAGGGCAGCTAACCATATCAAAATCATTTCATATCACCTTTAAATCTCATATGATAAACCCACTAGTGTAAATGTTGAATGCCATTATTTATTTTTATTTCTATTTAAACATTTGTTGACCGGGATAGACACACTGAGCTGAAGCTCATTTCCAGGTGCAACCCAGGAGGGGGGATAACAAATATCACAAAAAGTAGACATTAGTTGCAAAACAGTGGTTTGAGAACACAACCAGATCCAGTAGAGATTACAAACATTTTCAAGTCTTAGTGACATAAAGTCCTCAGCTGCTATAATAATTCAATGTTTTTTGTTTTTTTTAACTATATTTTTATCGCCCCTCTTCCACTGACCTTCTCTCCAGTGTGGTCTCTTAGCATTTGCTCTGCTCGGCCACCTGAAGCTCCGGTAAACTTCTGCACCAAGCAATCCTCCCCGGTGACCCATATCCTCCCCCACAGTGCTGCCCTAACCCTCCAGCTCTGAGTCCCCCGAGGAAGGACCACCACTTCTGCTGGTATTCTATTAAGAATGCTGGCAGGCACACTGCACTTGGAGATAATCCAGAGAGCACTTCCCGGAAGCCCGGTATTGGGCATGGGCCACTGCCATTGGACTCACCATTGCCTATCAGCAGGGAGGGGGGGGTTTCTGCTTGTTACACCCTCCCCCCTTGAGCCCAGATATGCAATGACATCTGACAACATCCACCATTGCTCTGAGTCCCCACTACCTGATCCCTAGATGTAGTAGTGCCTCTTACTTCTACCAGGGGCTGCTGCAGTGCCTGGCTGTCCCTGGATCCCCCTGAGAGAGGAAAGCTGTCCTATGGAGGCTCAATCCTCTCTCTCCCCTGCCAACCCCCAGCAGCTCTGGTGTGTTCCCAAACCTGGGTCGCCGGTGTGGCACGAGGTGTGGTGTCCAGCACCTCAACCCTCAGCACCACTGGGCCAGCTATAATAATTCAATGTTAATATAACATGGTAAACTTGAAACATTTCCTAGAGATGAGACAACTGGTGAAAAACAGAATTCACAAAAAGAAAGTGTGCACAGCGAGGGTTAGGCCATTTTAAGTGCAGTGGTGGGGAGATTGTGTGTGTGAACATTAGATGGATGGAAGTGCTGCTGCAACCCTCAGTATGGCTGGCTTCACTGTACTCACTAAGCAAGGGAGAGACTAGTTTTAAGAAGCCTGTTTTGCTGTGAAGTTGTGACCTGATCTGATAATCACTACAAGCATCCTGTCCTTTTAGTTTGAAAAATGGCTCCTGGGGTCATACACACAGTAAAGTGGGATTTCTTTACAGTAGAAATCTGTACAATAATATGAGGAGGCTGCATAACATCATGGCCTTCTCTCAAAGTATTTCCCTGCATGGCCACTTTAGATAGCGTAAAGGCTTTTTACCCCCAAAATTGGTTTATAAGTACTGTATGAAGATTCAGGCAACCTTCGATGCAGATGCTGTACAGTTAGAAGCAAAATCTTATAACACCTATCCACGGCAACACTTTTATACTCATCACCTTACCATTATTCAATCATTTCTTATATAGAATATCTTATATAGGGAATATCTCATTCAGATATTTGAGTGTTTGGCTTGACTAACACCTCATCTTCTCTGGTCATGTGGACGCCATCCTAAAAAAGACGTGGCCCAAGATTAGTGCTTTATACAGGAAAGGAGATTGTCTCCCTCACCAAATCAAGCATGAACTTGTCCAGAAGATGATCCTCCCCATTTTGGACTACTGCGACATAGTCTTCAGAGCTGCTCGCAAGAACTCCTTAGCCAGATTGGATACCCTCTTCAACTCCTTCTGCCATTTTGCTGTGGACTCTCCTCCTCTTACTCACCACTGTCAACTCTATCACTCTCTGGCATTTCCCTCATTAGAAAACAGACTTCTCCACCACTGTGCTAAATTTGTCTCAAAATTTTGGTTTAGCTCACTCCCATCCTATCTCATCTCCTCTTTAACTGTCCCTCCTCCCTCCACCCACTCACATAAGTCCTATGATTCCCATACTTTGGGAAGTCCTTCGCCAAGTTACTTCTGTTGACCAAGCTGCCTTCTCGTAACATTCCCCTAAACTGTAGACTTCGCTCCCCCACCAGATGCACCATTCTTTCTCCCCCTCATCCATTTCTTCAGTCCTACATAATTTCTTCTCTGTGAACTGTACCTGCAACTGATCTACCTTAAATGCCTGCACTGCTCTCCATTACTTCTCGATCAAATCTATACCTCCTACATATAACTCCAACCCTCCAGCACCACTCCTTCTCTTCCCCTGCTAAAATCCCTATCCCTATCCCAATGTTAAAGTATAACCTGTGCTGTAAGTTGTTATCCAAAGTTATTCACTTGTGGACCTTTTCCATGGAGACATCTGTATCAATTTTATCATTTGTTGCACTTAATATGTTCTGTCCATGAATGTTATTGCTCCTCCTCTCCACAATGGTTGTAACGTTGTAATGTAATAGTGCTTAATAATTGCTGTATGTATGTATGTATGTATGTATGTATGTATGTATGTATGAACTTTCCCAATACCCTTTCCCCCAGGATGCACCATAAGATGAGCAACTTGTTGTTCAGTGTGCCCTTCCTGGTGAAACTTTTCAATAAATAAATAAATAATGGGATAAAAATCCCCTACAAACTGAAACAACTAAGGTCCCTGAAAGTGAATCTCTTGGCAACTCTGATATCACAAAACCTTGACAGGTTGAACATTCTTTTAACATCCATGCTAGGAGGAATAACAATTCTAATAATTAATACTTTTTCCTAATTCTTGTACTGTATCCTTGTTATAAGATACAATATCTCATTGTTTCAAGGAGCTGGATATTCAAAACATTGAGCAAATAATTTGTTAAATGTTTAAGAAAAGGCAAACTCAGTAAACATAAACTACAGTTCTTACAGTAGCCCATGGAAAGTGGCGGCCTGTGGCCACTAATTTTTTGGTTCATTTATGTTTGCTCCATGCCAGAGTTGTGTGATACTGGTTAACAGATTAAGTAAGTACTACCTGGCTAGATGTAAAGAGAGAAATGAAGTGCCCTGACTTCCAAAAGTTCTTTTCCATGTTTATCAAACAATATGAGGCAGAAAATACAAGGTAAAATGTCCAGCGTATCACTCAGGATGTGGAAGATTATCAAAAAGTGACTTGGGGCCAGCCCACCAGTGCAGTGGTAGCACTACCACATGTGATGCTGATGACCCATGTTCCAGAACAAGTGCAGCTCATCAGATAGTCAACCAGTTGTGGTTGTAGGATGAGTATCCCATGGAAAGCTCTCCTCCTCCTCTGAGTCTGTGTGTGTGTTGTGGCTTCCTGGCATATAAGTAACACCCAGTGGAGGCTGTGTGTGCAACAGCCAGGATCACTGTTCAGTGGGTGAAGGTGACAGTGGACATCTATAAATCAATTGCTGGAATCTGTCTGATACTCACTGATGTAACTGCACATCTACACCTCCAGGAGAATCACAAGGAGAAAACCCTTGGGACAGCTGCTCTGTGATGCCCCCGGACCTCAATCCAAATGATGCCCCAGACGTAATCCTCAGCTGGGGCCTCAGGTAGATCTGGGTCTCTCCCTTCAGGGAGCCTCACTATAGGGGGTAAGCTGTTGAGCATCCCAGTCCAGGCAGCATGGAGGGTTGCTCGGTGTGGGGTCCAGCCACTGATGAGGTGGTACATCCCCCACCCATAGCCCAAGAGAGAAAAAGAATAAAAAAAAGAGAGAGAGACTTAAGGCTTGATCCACAGAGTTGTACAGGATACAGTTAAATTGAGCTTATCCCAGCATGGATGCACACTATGCACCATGATGCTGCAGGGTAAGATGAGAGCCACAGGCCCATCCTCCATGCCCCATTTGTGCAGACCCCAGCACAGGGGTAGGGAGTGGCAACAGGGGCAGTGTTATCTGGGATGCTGGAGATCCAATCAAATGCCCAAGTTGAAACTGTAATGGAGTCCCTGCTGCACACTGAGCAGGGGACCATGGAATATGGCAGTCTGTGTTTGTCCACCTGGGATTGCCATATCCCCAATGCAAAACATATACCTTTTGAATAAGTGCTGGCTGGTAATAGTGATGCCCCCACAACATGTTAGAGGCTCCTAAGGCTGGGGGTTGGAGAAGAGAGGGACAATCAGGTGCTACATCTTGCTTATGTATCCACTACTACTGCCCCAAGACAAGTGAGGTGACCCACCCCTTCTCCCAGCCCTGCACCATGGAAGTGTGCCCCAGAATCAGGCACATACCACCCATGCCCTCTGGCTTGCCCTACCCCACACACCCATGTACCCAAGCACATGGGTCAAAAATCAGGTTTAGAGAGGACACACATCAACTCAGTGGATGCTGCAGAGTGCAATGATGGTGCATATCATGTGCATGGCGGACACTCTAGGGCTATTTCTTGCACTCCACATGTGCAGAAGGGCTAGGAATCTTTTGTGGGACAAGAGCTTAGGAGTTCTGTGCTCTTCTGATAAACAAAGCTATTGGGGAAACCCACATTTTTATCCTGAAGAGATGAAAGGGGAAGTGGAGATAAATCAAGAGAGGAAGATTGATCATTTAGCAGCATGGTAGGGCCATACATCTTGGTATTCAGAACATGCGAGCAGATTAGAGGATATGATTTAATGAAGGCACACAACTTTAGATTTCTGCAAGCTACAGAATACCTTATTAGTGACAAATGACTGGTGTTGACGATGGAGGTGGTGTGTGTGTATATATGTGTGTGTATGTGTGTGTGGGGGGGATGAGATTCCCTATAGAGAAACTGCTATTGGGGCTATCATCCCCACCCATACCCATAATAAGGCAGTTCTATAGGGTGCTATGATGTGAAACTACACCAGATACTGAGCATTTCAAAAATTGATGAAACACGAATCTCTAGACTATATTATTGCAAGAAGATTGGCCTTTGAGCTACAAAAACTGGAGGAAGAGTTACACAGACAGCAAATATAAAAATGTTAGATAAAGTGGTTAATTCACTTATAATACTACCTGAGTAACTTTGAATAAATGCCCTAAGTGTAAGACTGCTCTAGGAACCCTTCCTTATTCATTGTTTATGGGAGTGACCCATGATCTGGAATTCTGGCTAGATGTCATCCATCAGACTAATACAGTGTTCCTAGACAGGCCAACATTGACTCCAGAACAACTTCTTCTAGAGTTTAAGGGACATATGGAGAAAACCTCTTGCTGGGCAGGTCTGTCTTACTCAAATATTGTTAGGGGGTCATTTAGCTGAGTAATGCAGAATTGTATTTACAATATGACATCTGTCTCACAGTTTCAGAATAGAAACTTGAGAGCACAGGGGTACACAATCTTTTGATAAAACCTGGTTCTCATTCCTTATCCTCCCATCTTCGATTTATCAGAAATGGTATTGTTAGAAGCTTGTCAAATTCCTTCCTTTGGCATGGATACAGATAATGCTGTACCATGAACTGCATACCAGCTAAGAACAGCATCTACATTAATTGGGGTTGTATGTGAGTGTTTCACTCTTAATCATTAAATCTAAAAGAATCAACCTGAGACTTGTTTTAGGTTAAATTTTTAAGGTATCATTTATCTTGTGCTTTAAATAGAGCTCATAATTGTAGGTAGCAAGTTAAGTCCATGGCTGACAATACTGCGTGATCTGAAACAACATGGACAATGTAGCGCAAGTCAACATTGCACCAGTGAATACCACCCCAAAACAAAAATAAGTAAGTTAAAACATTTCACTGGAGTGGTGGTCCATGGCTGTGTGCTGTTGTAATAGTAAATCTACACTTCACGCTTGATTCATGCTTGCATTCACCAGGCACGGTCTTGACTTGTGTGGTGTGGTGTTATCCATGCTGCTCCAACCACATGGTATTTACTGTGAGAAATTGACATGGAACCTAGTTGTAAATGATTTCTAGTAACAAGAAAAAGGAGATTTAATTTTAACTTGCCCATACAGTGAGTGTAGAATGTTTTCAGTTACAACAAGATCACCATGGACCATGTTTATTAAAACTGAAAGACTTCTCGACATTAGTATGAGTTATTGATCATGCAACTGTCATGTATGGAACATATGGTATATTGACAAACAAAACATACATTTAAAAATGAAAAAAAAATACTGCAGGAAAATCATGTATTTTAAAATGTTTCTGGAGTGGCATTTAAATAAGTTTAATGTTTGTCAATGTAATTTTGAAATATGTTGTTTCATATATTGTTTTTCATTTCTGATTTGTGGTATGTGTTTAATGTGTTAGATATTACTGTATGTACTGTATTACTATGACAGTTTTATTGCCCTGGGTCATCCTTGTAAATGGGCATTTTTGCCCCATCCACTAAGAAAGAAAGAAAGAAAGAAAGAAAGAAAGAAAGAAAGAAAGAAAGAAAAAAGCATTTGCCAATGCCGAAAATCTGATGCTTGGTAAAATCATAATATTCTTAGTCTAGGAGGGTGACAAAGCAAATATCCACTGTAAGTTCTTCAGAATGGAGAATAGAGCCTGACATTTTGCTATTGAACATGGTTGGCAGAAGTTAGAATTGTAACATTCTACCATACCTCTGAACCCCTTGCTTTAGAAATTAAAGGCAAAGTTTAAAAAATCAGGGACAAACCACTAAAATCAGAAACACATCTTAAAAATTGGTGATATCCACTGGGGGAGAAGAGGGGGCTGGAAAAATGAAGGACTTTTGTGTAAAATGCATTTTCTGAAGAAGAACAAGTCGGTGGAATAAATAGAGGGGTTACATATTACATGAAATAATACTGAGCAAAGCATATCACAAAAAAGATTGGGACATTAATAGACAAAAACTGAAAGACATTAGGACAACATCGGGCAGGTGTCAGAAAAACAAACATGATGTTAGGATACATAAATGATGCAACACAGAGCGGATCATAGGAAGCAGTCCTATCATCATATAGGGCCTTAGGCCCAACCTATATTATTGCTGTAATATTGGAAGCCAAACTACTGAAGAAATAAAGCAGCATTTGGAAAAGTACCACCTAGAGCTGCAAGAATACTCAGAGTATTGGAAAATAAGACAAAAAAGGTTAGACTAAAGGATATGGTACTCTTCTTATTGGAAAAAAAATGACTATGGGGATATAACTGAAGTATTCAAAACAGTGGAAATTAGCGATAAGGGAGGATCAGTCAGGACTATTTGCATTAGCACAGGATGACAGAACAAGGGAATATGAGTTTAAAGCAAAAGTGCAATGAAAAAATGTTTTTCCAAAAAGCTGATTTCCAGTTATAGTTATTACAAATATTAGCATACTGGTTAAAATTTGACCCGACTGCCAGACTGACTGGAGTTTAGTCCTTTGACTGGACCAACTGTGTCTCCGTCCCAACTCCCGAGCCCTGTCTCTCTCTCTCTCTCTCTCTGTCTCTCTCTCTCTCTATCTCTCTCTCTCCCTCTCTCTCCTTGCACACTCCCAGTGACTCCTGAGCAGCTGGCCTCTCTGATCAACTCATCTGGCACCCAGCCCTCCAAATGACCAAGAGGAGGAACAAAGACCTTGAAGTGGACAAGTAACACATGAGCATTACACATGCTTTAAGGTTCCCACGTACAGTAAGTGTGAAACTGGAGCATACCACCACCACCCGATGCCAGGACTGACTGCAAGGGGGGAAAAACATTTCATGACACAGTTTGTTGGGACTGGGATGGGAGGGGGACTGGACACTGGGTGGGGGAAGGTTAAAGGAGGGGGCAGGGTTCACCAGCCAAAAGCCAATAAAAAATAAAAAAAAATAAAAACACAGAAGAAGAACTGGGAGCCAGCCAGCACCGGCAGCAACAGTACTTCATGAGGCTAATACTTGCTAAATATCTGATCTTTGCAAATATAAATTTATCCCAAGGCTGCAAACTTATTCGGGCCCCCAGCTTTGGGCAGCATTAAGAAGTTATTTGCATTGGGTCATTCATTGTGACAATGTTTGGCGATATCTGCATGAACATCATTAGGAGTGAGCTATCTGATAGCAGGAGACAGAATGCCATTGGAGGTTATGTGGGTCAGCATGTGCATATATCTATACTTTTGTTGTGTAAAAAGCAGGGGCCACTGGTGTATCTGAAGGTTCAAATGTTACAGCTGAGTACATAAGCTGTACGATCATTCTGATAATTACTTTGTCTTTGCCACGCCTGCCTTAAACAATTCAAGAATTTGAGTTTTTTTTAATACTCAGCTTGAGCTGGAACTTTAAGACGCTTGAATTTAAAACCTTAGCTAAGAATCTGTTACAAACTGAAGATAATGAACTACATTGTTACAGCATATTTTTTCTCACACTGTTGCAGAGAATGGTTCACTCAGGTTATCTTAAAGTGGTAAACATGACCAAAAAGCTGAGGCTCTTACAGCCAAGGGGACACATAGCCATCAGACATCTCACTGACTGTTTGGGCTAGCCAGCCTGCAACCGTTATGCTGGTTGAAAAGAATTTGTACTGAAATCTTAAGTTTACAAAAATAACAATTTCATCTCCCAGCTTTCTGGCAAGTGTTCAGCTTTCATGGCTAGTACATTTTAACAGTATAGAAACTATGTGACTTGTGTAGTTTTTCTGGAGCTATTCTTTACTTATAATAATGATTTTGACAGTGTAAACAATAATTTTTTGTATTTATTTAGAATAAGTCTGGTTTACAGCCTTTGAATCAGAGACTTATTTATAAAAGCACCTCATCACAGAGAGGGCAGACAACATGACAGTTAAAACAATGCAGTTTACAACAGTGGATAACAATACAGGTGCAGTAAGGAACGTTTAACATTGAGACACTTAGGTTACATTAATTGCAGTATACATATTACTTAGGTTACATAATGTTTCAAGTTGAGGTTACAGACATGAACCTAGAAGGTCCGCAGAGAAGACAGGGGGTTGTATCCCTATTCGGACCTGTTGGGGAAGGAGTGGGTCTGGGAATAAGGTAAGGCAACCCAGTGGATGTTGTTATGCGAGGGGCAAGGCGGGTGGGTACTGCAGGTCTCAACAGGGGATTAGTTGCACCTGCAACAGTGGGTATTAAAGATGTGGTTCCGAAGGGCTGTTTTCAAGGGGATGATTTTGGGCAAGTTGGAAATGCATCTAGGGAGTGAGTTGAACCAGGTGGGGGCTCAGTAGGGGAAAGATCTCTTTATTTTGGTGGTGGGAGAAGAGCATTGATTTGGTTTTCTTCAGGTTAATGACCAGTCTGCGGTCGCCGAGCCACCTTTTGGCTTGGGTGTAAGCTTGCTGGAGGGATAATTGGAGGGAGATGAGACTGGGATATGAGGCAAAGAGGACTGCATCATCAGCATAGACGAGCATCTTACTGGTACAGGAGCTGGGGAGGGTGTTGAGGTAGAGACTGAAAAGGACTGAACCCAGGATGGAGCCCTGGGGGACCCCAGAGCAAATGGGAAGTGTGCTGGAGAGGGAACCACTGATCTTAATGCATTAGGATCTAGCAGAGAGGTAGCTAGAGAACCAGGATATGGGACCATCAATGAAGCCAAGTTGGTGGAGAGAGTCAAGTAGAAGGGAGTGACAGACAGTGTTGAAGGTCTTGGAAAGGTCAAGGAACACTGCTCCTGTAAGGCTACCAGAGTAGATCGTAGTGTTCAGGTGTTTGGAGAATTCCGAAGAACCGTGGTTGTACTGTGACCAGGGCAGAAACCATGCTGTTCAGGGCATATTATGTCATGCTTGGTTACATATTCAGTGAGCAGGATAGATACCACTTTCTCAAGGGCTTTAGAGAGTGGGGGGAAGATGGAGATTGGCCAATGATTATTGGGAGAGGATCAGTCACCACTCATAGAAACAAAGAAACATAGAAACATAGAAACATAGAATTTGATGGCAGATAAGGACCACTTGGCCCACCTAGTCTGCCCATTTTCCTACCTAACAGATAAACTGCTGATCCTAGTTAACCAACAGCTTACTTCCTCCTACCCCCCACTAGGACTGCCTTATGTCTGTCACATGCATTTTTGAATTCCCCCACTGTTCTTGACTCCACGACCTCCTCAGGGAGGCTGTTCCATGCATCCACAACCCTCTCTGTGAAAAAATACCTCCTCACATTACCTCTGAGCCGTCCCCCCTCTATCTTCAAATTGTGCCCCCTTGTTCTTGCACATCTCTTTTTCTGAAAGATGCTACCCTCTTGGACTTTGTTGATTCCCTTGAGGTACTTGAAACTTTCTATCATGTCCCCTCTCTCCCTTCTTTCCTCAAGGGTATACATATTAAGCTCCTTTAGTCTTTCTTCATGTGTCTTCTGGTGCAGACCCTGCACCATTTTGGTTGCCCTCCTCTGGACAGCCTCCACTCTGTCTATGTCTTTGCGGAGATGTGGTCTCCAGAACTGCACACAGTACTCCAGATGGGGTCTCACCAACTGTCTCTTCAGAGGGATAACAACTTCCTGTTTTCTACTATTGATGCCTCTTCCTATGCATTCCAGTATCCCCCCAGCCTTCCTTACTACCTTCTCATGTTGCTTGCCCACCTTTAGGTCATCTGATATAATTACGCCCAGGTCCCTTTCCATTTTTACTGTTGTCAGTATCTCACCCTCCATTGTGTACTCTTCCCCTGGGTTTTTGTTACCCATGTACATTACCTTGCAATTCTTTGCACTGAATCTGAGCTGCCATATATTTGACCATTCCTCCAACCTTGCCAAGTTCCTTCTCATCCTTTCCACTCCATCTTGTGTATCAACCCTGTTGCAGATCTTTTGTGTCATCTGCAAAAGAGACATACTTTTCCTTCCAGTTCCTCTGCAATGTCACTTATAAAGACATTAAAAAGGACCGGTCCCAGTACTGAACCCTGCAGTACCCCACTAGTAACCCTCCTTTCTTCAGTGTGTACTCCATTTACTACTACCCTTTGCGTCCTGTTGTCTAGCCTATTTTTTATCCAGGCTACCACCTTGGGACCCACTCCAAGACTGGCTAACTTGTGTATTAATCTTTTATGTGGGACTGTATCAAATGCCTTGCTAAAATCTAAGTAGGCCATGTCCACAGCCCCTTCCTGGTCTACTACTTTGGTCACCCAGTCAAAGAAATATATTAGATTTGTCTGACATGACCTTCCCATTGTGAATCCATGCTGCCTTGGGTCCTGTGCCCCACTGGCCTCTAGGTACTCAACAGTTCTTTCCTTCAGAAGTGATTCCATCATTTTCCCTACCACTGAGGTCAAACTAACTGGTCTGTAGTTTCCTGCCTCTGTTCTGCTCCCACTTTTGTGAAGAGGAATCACATCTGCCCTCCTCCAGTCCTCAGGTACCACCCCATCCTCCCATGATTTGTTAAAGAGAGTAGTCAGCGGTGTCACTAGTTCTACCCTTAGTTCTTTTAGAATTCTTGGTTGAATCCCATTAGGCCCCATTGCTTTGTTCACCTTTAATTTTATTAGTTCTTTCAGAACCCTTTTTTCTGTAAATGGACTGGTATCAACCCCCATCATCAGAGTGTTTCTCTTGTTTGGTTTAGGTACCTCCCCCTCCTCTTCCTTTGTGAATACTGAGCAGAAATATTCATTCAGTATCCCTGCTTTTTCACTGTCACCCTCTACCCACATTACTTCCCCTTTATTAAGCCTCAGTATCCCTCCTTTGAGCTTTCTTCACTCCCTAATGTACCTATAAAAGGTCTTATCCCCCTTCATAACAGAATTGGCTATCCTTTCATTGGTATCCTTGGACTGTCTTCCCAACCTCTTTTTGCTTTAACTGATAAAGTTCTCTCTCCTGCTCCTTCTGTGTTTCCTTATATTTCCTGAATGTTATCCTTTTCTCCTTAACCTTCCCTGCCACCTCTTTTGAGAACCATAGCAGTTTTTTCCTTCGTTGTGTTTTATTGATTTGTTTTACACAAAGGCTTGTTGCCTCTGTGATGGCTGTTTTGATTACTCCCCATTGTTCCTCCACCCCCTCCTTCTTGCCTGTTTGCTAGTGCTTTTCAGAGGCACTCTCTCATTTTCCCAAAGTCAGCCCTGCTGAAGTCCAGTACTCTTGCTTTTGTATGGCTTGATTGTATGGCTGTGTTTATCATGAACCATACTGTTTGGTGGTCGCTTGTTCCCAGATGTCTACCCACTTCTAAATCTCAGATTCTTTCTCTGTCCCCATTTGAGAGTACCAGGTCTAAGATTGCTTCCTCCCGAGTGGGTTCCAATACTAGCTGTCTGAGGCATGCCCACTGTAGGGCATCAAGAATTACCTTGCTCTTGGATGTGAATGCAGCAAAGGTGCTCCAGTTAACATCTGGCATATTCAGGTCCCCCATCAACAATATCTCTCCTTTTTCTTCCATTCTAAGGAAGCCTTCTATCATTTCCTTGTCCACTCCCTTCCCCTGAAATGGGGGTCTGTATACAACCCCCATGCGGATTGTGGTGCCATTTCTGTCTCCAGGGTGACCCAGAGTGCCCCATCTGCTCCCTGTTTACTCTTTAGTTCAGTTGCTTTGATCTCTTCCTTTATATAGAGAGCTACTCCTCCTCCTCTGATACCCTCCCTGTCCCTCCTGTAGATTGTGTATCCTGGTATGTTGACATCCCAGTCATGGTTCTCTATGTACCATATTTCTGTGACTGCCACAATATCCAGGCAACCCTCTTCCATCAAGACCACTAGTTCAGGGAGCTTGTTACACAGACTACAGGCATTGGTACTCATCACCTTCCACTTTTTGATAGCCTTACCCCTTTTAGACCACTCTTATGCATGGGTGTGATTATGGCCATTTTCCAAGCACTTGGAAATGGACCTAGGCATGGCTACTGGTTTAAAAGGTCAGTCAGGGGGACTAGGACTTTGTCCAAAACCCTACAGAGGATCCTGGAGTCGACAGAGTTACTACTGGGGTTATTGCTGCTCAGTGCTTTTAGGAGGTGCAGCCTGGCTTCTTGGGGGTATAGGGTGCACAGGTAGAATGGTGGGTGAAGCAGGATTGGTGGCAAGAGGTGGGGACTGGGTCAAAGAAGTTGCTGGGGAGGACTAAGCTTAGGTCGGAGAAGGCAGAGTTAAGGCTGTTGGCAATAATGAGTGGATCAGAGGTGGGGGTGCCATCGATGGAGAGCTGGGATGGTGGAGGGGAGTGGGACTTTTCATTTAGCTCTTTCATATTATCGCAGAAGGTCTGGGCTGAACCCAAGGTGGAAGTGAGAGTGGTCTGGTAGTGCTCTGCCTTGGCCCACCTAATGGCCCAAGTGCACTTATTGCATTCTGTATTGTAGGCTTGTCTATCAGACACCTTTCTAGATTCTATAGCAATGTGCCAAAGATTATCTCTGTTTTTAAGTCTCTGGAGCAGGGGTGCGGTGATCTATGGGGCATTGTATTTCTTGGAGAGGGTCCTGGTGTGAGGGGTGTAGAGATCACAGGCCTTACAGAAGGCATTTGTGAAGTGGTCTAGTGCTGAGTCAATATCAGGAGCATGTTGGATAGGGGACCAGTCAAGCTGGGTTAGGTATTATTTTAATTTTCTGAGGCCTCCAGGGTGTAAGTGCCAGCACAGAGTGGCTTGGGATACTGGCTTCAGAGTGGAGGATGACCAGAGAATAAGGACTGGGGAGTGGTCACTAAGAGAGTCAGGGTGGACAGTGACATCCTTGATTTTATGGGGACAGTAAGATATAACAACATCTAGGAAGGTGCTTGTGCCAGTAGAGTGGTTGAATCTGGTGGGCTGGGTGACTAACTGGGCCATAACCAGGACAGCAAAGGAGTCCCTTATGTGGGAGGCAGTGGTAGTGAGCCAGTTAACATTGAGATCACCTAGGATGACATGCTTCACTTTGTGTGGGAGGGATGTGAGATAGTCAATGAGGGACTGGACTGCTTGGTTTTGATTCCTTGGGGGTACGTAGGAGACTGTGAGGAGGAGAGTGGCTCTGGTTGGGTCAGGTGTGATTTTTAAGCTGAGGGCTTGGGCTCTATAGACAAGTTTGGGAGCAGGGAATGCCTGATCTATGAGGGAGTCCCATACGAATAGTGGGCAACCACTGCTGCGTTTGCCTACATGGTCTTCCCTGTAGATGGGATATCAAGGGAGGGCAATAGCGGCGTCTGGGGTAGATTTGGAGAGCCAAGTCTCTACCAATGTGAGTATGTCAGGTTGATGTTTAATGACCCAGCACTGGAGGGCAGTGGATTTCTTTAGCAGACTACAAATGTTTAAGGAAGCAAAGTGGAGGCCAGTTGTAGTACAGGGTTTGGGAGGACTGGAAGCCACAGGCCCTTGGTTCGGGTGTACATTTCCAGATAATAGTAATAGCAGTATGACTATTCTGGATAGTGGCCAGTGGCAATGAAGGCCCTTGTGTCGACACCCAGCTGAGGACTTTAAAAGAAGGTGCATGGGATGGATAAAGCGCAATGGAAAGGAATGACTGGAGAGAACTGGGTCCAGGTCGGGCTTGGAAGGGCAGAGGGAATGGGGTGATGGGAAGGTGGGGTGCTGGGGGTCAGAGGTGCATCTAGGGTGGGGGTTGAGTCATTGTTGGGTAGACTGGGGGTGGGATGCCTGGTGTGGTGGATGGGTGTACCAGTCATTGAGAGGTCTGGGCCAAAAGGGTGAGGGATAGCAGACATAGTACTGTAGTGTAGGAACCCATATTTTATGCTTATAGCAGACAATAAGGGTGCTGGCTAACCTACAGTAAGGGTGGCTGCCACCATGGAGTAGTGATAGGGCTGCCGACTTTGATGTAGAGGGTACCAGGTTCGAATACTCCAGTGAGGAGGTGACTTAGAGCCTAGTGGGGACGCTGACTGGGGTTGCCAAGAATGCTGGGGAGTACTAGGTTAGAGGGGAAAAAAGGGGTGGAAATTGTGACTCCTAGTGGTCACAGGGGGAGTAGGTTGGGGTGGCTATGGGGGTGTGGCCATCTGACGATTGGGTAGGGAGGTTAAGTACTGAGCAGAGTATGGTAGCGGAGGAGGTGGAGTGAGGTATTCCTGGCAGTGGACTGAGCAGCTGAGAAGTAGAAGAAGCTGAGAGTCTAAGAGTAGTACGGTGTAAGGAGATGTAGAGCAGCTTTGGGACAGTTGGAGGTAAACCCCTCTAGTGGACAAAGAGTATAAGCTGTAAATGGGGAAGTGGGGAAGTGGGGTCATAGTTCCAAGAGCAGCAGAAAGTCACGTGACAGGATACAACAATAAATGGAGAGTTGGTCTTGGGTGGGAGGGTGGATGGGGAAGTCGATGCAAAGCTCAACAGGCTAACACCCCACTAAAAACTTGCTGGCAGAAGGAGGTAGTCTTTACCTCTTAAGGCTCTCTGTGCTGCTCCCTGTCCCAGTCGGAGCTTGCTGGATGCGGTGTGTTTCTGCTTTGGTGGGGTGTACCTGAGGCCTATAAGGGGAAAAAAGAATACAATTAGTATACTGCAGGAGGCTTTAGGAGGCCCTGTAGACCTTACTGTGCATGCACCAAGACTTAGCCTGGATATCAGGACAGGGTCCCCAATGCGCATGAGCGAGAATCCTGATAGAAAATGGTGAGAGGATGCCAGTAACACAGGCCTGGCAGGTAGGATACATTCTTGAATTAAACGACAGTTCAGTACGATATCCCCATAACTAGCCCACAAACATCGTAAACCACAGTATGCTGTACTATTAATAAGAACGCTGATCTAGGCAGTTAACAGAGACAGCATGCAGTCACTACAAACGCTGAGCTTAGAGAGCTATTCAAACAGTATTACAAATAAGACAAACAGTCACTGGAGAGTTCTGAGATATGGGTTGACTGTGACCCTTAAGGTAACGCTGCGAGTCCAGTTAAATCCTCACCGAGAGGTCCGTGCACAAGCGCTGCAGAATCTATCAGTTGCTGTGTGGGGATATTAAATAAAACACCCCTCCAAAACCACGTTGCCAGAAGGAGGTAATCTTTTCCACTTAAGGCTCTCCATTGTGCTCCCTGCCCAAGTCGGAGCTTACTGGACGTGGTGTGTTTCTGCTTTGGGGGGTGTATCTGAGGCCTCTTAAGGCTCTCCGTGGTGCTCCCTGCCCCAGTCAGAGCTTGCTGGATGTGATGTGTTCTGCATAAGTGCATACAGTAAAGACACCCCACAAAAAAATTGGTACTCCACTGAGAAATTCTATTTATAGAAAATGATGCAGAATCTGTGGAGAAATGCTTGCAGTCAGTGCCAAGCTGCTGCACCAAGCAGGCTGGCAGTCCCTACTTACCACACCATGACATAGGCTCCTTCCACGGTGTAGGACAGGTTGGTGTACTGCAGACCACGTCAAAGTCCTGTCCACTGGCTGAGCTCAAAGTTGACATTTCATTTCATTGCCTGCAAGATTTAGGGCTCTGGACTAGTTTGCTACTGGTTTTGTTTTTCTTAGAGGGTCAGGGAACAGAGAATGGGGGTGAGACAGCACACAGAGGGAGCAGGATTTTTTTTTCTGTTTGTTTATAAGGGGACATGGAATGGATGGTGGTGGTGGGACAGCACTCAGAGGGAGGGAGCAGGAGTTTTTTTTTGTTCACACAGGGACAGGAACAGAGGATGGAGTGGGACAACATACAGAAGGAGCAAGTGGGAGGGTTTTTTTCTTTATAAGAGGACACATAATGGAGGGTGGGGTTGAACAGCACACAGGGGAGGGAGTGGAGGGTTTCTTTGTTGATTTGAGGACAGGGTGGGGTGGGGTGGGACAACACACAGATGGAGGAAGCAGGAGGTTTTTTCTTTATAAGGGGAAACAGAACAGAGGGTGGGGGTGGGGCAGCATATAGAGGAGGAAACAGCAAGGTTTTTTTGTTTATAAGAAGAAAGGAATGGAAGATGGGGAGGGACAACACACAGAAGGAGGGAGTGGAGTATTTTTTTCTTTATAAGAAGACACAGAATGGAGAGTGGGAGTGGGACAGCACACAGTGGGAGGAAACAGGAGAGTTTTTTTGACAGTGTAAACTCTAAGAACATACAATAAGCACATTTCTTCCCCCTCCAAAAAAAAAACAACATTGGTAGAAGAAGAATCAGCATTTATATAGCGCTTTTCATACACAGTATCCCAAAGCGCTTTACAAGCAATGCTAGACTGGTAGTGAAGTGACTGAATGTGTGGTGGTGGCCATATCACACATCATCACCCACACACAGCCTGGGTAATTACATGAACCAGTTTATGGGAAGGGGAATGTTGGCCATGACACCAGGAATGTTCCCTGCTCTTTGTGAAGAGTGCCCTGGGTTCTTTTACTTCCACCTGGACACCCACCAGGACAACACCAGGATGGGCAGAAGGGACCATGGTTTAACTTCTCATCTGAAAGACAGCACACCCCAGCAGTACAGCATTCCCCAATACTGTACTTGGATGCCAGCGATTTTTAGCTGCAAGTCCAATCCTGGTGTGGGACGAGAACCCACGACCTTCTGGTCCAGAGGCAGATGTGCTACCAACTGAGCCACGCTGACACCTCCAGTAAGAAATTCTATTTATAGAAAATGATGCCATATCCTTGGAGGAATGTATTCAGTCACTGCCAAGCTGCTGCTGTTTTCCCTGCTGCACCAAGCAGGCTGGCAGGCCCTACTCACCACACCATGCTGTAGGCTCCTTTCCCTATGTATGACAGGTTGATGTACCTCAGCCCACATCAAAGACCTGACCATGGACTGAGCTCCAAGCTGAAATTTCATTTTGTTGCCTTCAAGGCTTAGGGATCTGGACAGGTTAGGCACTAGTTTTGTTTTTCTTTACAGAGGACAGAAAGCAGAGGGTGGGGGTGGAACAGCACATAGAGAGATGGAGTGGGAGGTTCTTTTTGAGTGGGACAGCATACAGAGGGAGGGAGCAGAAGGGTTTTTTAGTTTGCTTATATGGGGACAGGAATGGAGGGTGGGGTAGGACAGAACACAGAGGGAGGGAGTGGGAGGGTTTTTTTGTTTGTTTATACAGGGACAGGAAAGGAGCTGGGAGGCAGGATAGCACACTGAGGGAGGGAGCAAAAGGGTATTTTGTTTGTTTTAACAGGGACAGGAATGGAAGGTGGGGATGGGACAACACATAGAGGAAGGGAGCTAGAGAGGTTTTCTTCTATGTGAGGCACACCCTGCTGGTTGCTGGGTCATCTCCCTTAAATAAAAGTAACCAGCCGCTGTCTGACATGAGCGACTGAGTCACTTTCAAGTAATGGAAGTTCTGCCCAGCAAGCAGTAAGTACTGTCATAACAGGTTACTGATGTTGAAAGTCAGTCAGCTGTTTTCTTGCCTGGCTTCATGAAAATCAAAGTACTGAAGCCCTCTTTGATTCGAGTGACTTTGATTCTTTGAAGTACACAAAGTTTACACCCATCAAGCAAAGAGTTGCTTCAGGAGCACAGTGTGTGGTCATTGGTATATATTGCTGAGCCCTTGCTATTCTGAACTGCAGTGAGTTCAGCTGTGACACACCCTCAACATCCCATTGAACTCTTCACTGAATGTTTGGTGAGCAATTGCATTAAATGAAAAAACAAAATGCATAATGAGAACTGAGCTACTGTAAATACTATAAGAGGACATAGTTTTTAGTCACTCATTGAGCAATAATGTGTTTTGTCTAAGAGGAAGAGGTAGCTTTAACTTACTAGAGGTTTTCACTCCAAGTGCCTTGTACCTCTCTTATTGTAGGTTCCAGAATCATAAGGAAAATACAATTTTACTGTCTAAACAAACATTTGAGTGCAGCAAAGCCCATGATAGCTGTATTTGCAATGATGGCAGAAGATGAACTACATGAACAACTTTGGAATTTTTATGTCTCTTGAAGCAAAGGTTCTGCAAAGATTGGTTGCTATAACAATAAACCAAAATACTGAAAAGTTGTTAGATATTTTAAACACATTTTATTGGGTTCATGGTATACTGTTACTTTAAAAACTGTTAATGCATATCAACAGTACAACAATATATAAATAATATTTAGTTACAAAATAATTTTCTTCAGGTGAGAACTCAAATGCAGAATTTTTATGACATGAGTTGTGATACTATTTATATACTAAAATGATATTGCATTAGTAACGTCAGTTTGCATATTTCTTTTTTATAGTTATTCAGTCAGGCAAGGTTTGTTAAAAATCTCATTGTAAATTAACAAGGGCAACAGTATACAAGCTATCATGAAGGGTAGGCTGAGAACATTTCAGTAAGAATATGGATTACCAGACAAACAACACAACTGTCAGACATATTTAATGCCTCTTAAACCAGTAGTATATTGCAATTAATTATTGTTTTTTACATTGGCCAAGTCAACAACCAAAGACCATGAACTAGATATACATAACATTTGCATATGCAATTAGGTTTCTTACAACTTCTAAGACACTTCCCTTGCAGGCAAATAGCTGTTAAGAGCCTCAGGAAAGGTTAACAACATTTCTAACTACTCTAAATAGTACTCTGAATGCTACTCATGCTCATAGTGATTCGGGAATAGCATGCCCTAGCTAGCGATAAATATTGCGTCACTAAACCCATGGCTTTCAGCTCAGCCCACATATACCTTGTTCTGTAGTACATGTCAACTTCAGTAACATGAATGTCTAATTAAATCATTTTCATCAGCAGTTCTTTCTTAAAGATAAAAATGGTCTAAATATATGTTTATGTATTCATCCATTTTATTGGCATATTCTCAGCAGCATCCCAGACTGTTTGGAATTACAGTACATTTTGGTTTTCCACTGAAATGTATTTCAATATACTGACATACTGTATATAGTTTTTATGTCTCTAACATATCTGTTGCCATAAAACTTATAATCACATAGGATGCCTTAAAAATATATATTACTGCATACAAATTCTTAAAATAAATATAGAGAAATAAATAGTCATTTAAATATATTTGTCTTTAAAAATAACTCTTTGCAAAAGTCAATTAATGTTTTCTGTTTTCTTATAAAAAATATCTAATTTTATTTGTTGCAAAATTAAGATGGAATACATTTTCATTAACAAAAAATAAGAACCTCACTAGAAACTACAAATAGTCTCAGTAAAGGTTGTAAAAAGAAGTTTTGAAAACTCCAGCATTCAGAGAGGCTGAAAACCATCATGAATGGTCATTTCAAAGTCACTAAAGGCCTTTATGGTACTCCTGCACAAATTTCTGCTTTACTGAGAAAGTAATTGGTGGTACCATGCCACGGATAGTAGAGTGGGTAGGAAATACTTAACAATTAGCACATATTTGCACAGTACACTTATAATGTTGTGGGGGTAAGGTTGGATATGATGAACCTAGAGTTCTTTCTTACCTCAGATTTCTATGTTACTGTGTTACTAAGTTGTCCAGGTACAGTATCTCTGCATCATTGGACAACTTAGATATTGAAACTGCTTTTTTTGCTAAATATATTTTTAAAAAGATACATTTTAGACTTTTATAAGTAGAAAAATGAACTTCAAGGTGTACCATTCTGTAAGACCATACAAATACATCAAGTGGTGCATCAGTGCACCTGAGATATCCATATACAACATCTCATGAAAATCTAACCTCATTCCACCTGAGTAAGGAAAGCAGGAAGTTGGAGTAGTCTGTTAACAAGATGATGATCTGGCAGACTGGGCAGAAAATAGATGTGAATATCCATAATACATAAAACCCAAAACAAAGCCATAATTCCATTGTGGATGAGGGGGCAGTAAATTTAAGTAAGTACTGGGATGCATAAGGAAAAAGGTTTTTGAGCATGTCTAGGAAGGTGATCACGCTTTACTCAACATAATATGTCTGGAAACAATGGAAGTGCACCCTTATGCCAACATTTTGTAACCATATGATAAAAAAGGACATTAGCCCTTGCTGTGCCGCGGATGGATATACCAGTCCTGAATTCCTATACATTCTAATTCTTTCAGCAGCCTAAGGGTTAAGACACTAGAAATGGGTATGGAGGAAAGAGACAAAGCAGATCTGCGATATAAGAGAAATAGCCTATGAGGAGCTTCAGCTGTCCAGATGACAAAAAAGGTGGGAAAGGGGTTATCTACTCAAAACGTATGAAATGTTGAAGAATGATAATTTGAACAAGTTTAAATATATCAAACAAAGAAAAAAAGAATTATAGGGTTCTGTGTAAAATAAGTGATGGGCAAAATCCAGGAGGGGGGTAGAAATAAAGGAAGCACTTCTATAAACAAAGAATGGTGAATGCCTGGAGCAGTCTGCTGGACACATTCTGGTTAAGACTGGATAGGTTCATAGGGAGAGGTCAGCTTAGTAACAAACCATTTAGATATGGGGATGGTCTTGTTAGGCCACAAGGCCTGATTCAATCACGCATTTTTTTGTTCCTTTAGTATGTTCATACCTACAGCATCACAAGTGGTAGGACAGTGTAATGTATTCCTGAAGGTTAAGAAGAACACAGTGGATGAGATCAAGAATTTGAATACAATAGGTTTTGATATGACTCTGATGGCAGTTGTTTTCACCTTTGCTAGGTAATACTAATCAGATGAAAGCTATTAGCCACATCAGAAAATCAATGAGCAATCAAAGAATGTGTTAAAACTAAACATAAATATGAGGCCAAAGCAGAAGTCACTGTCAATTAAAGAGGACAGAGAGCTAAAGAGAGTGAGAAAGAGCTGGGGGTTTGGGGTGTGGGTGGGGGGGATGCTGCATGTAATGTCTGCATGTCTGATATACTGTCGGTTAAACATACCCTGAACTGCAGATCTAGAGTGTTTAGATGAACTTCTATTCAAGACTAAGGATGTTATCTGATTCTTTGCAGACTAGAATACTTTCAATCAGATATTTTATATTTGCTTCATTTTTTCACTACAGAGTTTGATATCTGATTTTTATTACTGTTATGCTGAACTTTAAGGGACACTGTCAACTTTTTTTGCATCATATTTCTTGTTGAAAACCCTCATTTTATGATTGCTTTCCTTCTCAAAAAGTCATTGATTTTGTTGGTTGTTTTATCTACTTCCTTTTTTAGCAGAACTAAAATGCATGCTAATTGTATAATTATACACAACCTTATTTTGTTTTAAATTACTGAAATTACAGAATTCAGAACACCCCCAAACAGTGCAGTCACTCATGATGCTATAGCCTCCTCTCCTTCCACTGCATCTAGAGTGGATAGACTGTACTGGGGGTGTTTCCAAGTCCAGGAAAGATGCAGTGGGAGTTGATTAAGGGCTGTAAACAAACATGTTCTTTGTAACATCAGTATGATGGGCAATCTGCTTTTTGACTTTTAAAAAGAAAAAATGCAATCAGAAAACAATACTAGCTACATCAGCAAATTCTACAGAAAATGATCAGTTATAAAATCTGTTGTTGTATCTAACAACACTTTGATGCCAAAGGAGGGTTGACAGTATCCCTTTAAGATAAAGAATGGCACATAATCTCCCCCGTTTTCCTTATTTGGACATGTGTAATTTTGTTTCTTGATAAAAGCACACCTCTTTTGAAAGCAGTAGTCTATCATATAGTAATGTGCTGTGGAATTTGACAATGACACTTAAAATACTACTACTACTATATGTTCTGTATGTGGTGTTATAAACTGTTAAAGGAGACTGTATTATTTCTTAAACAAAATC
Source organism: Neoceratodus forsteri (assembly GCA_016271365.2). Classification (NCBI taxonomy): domain Eukaryota; kingdom Metazoa; phylum Chordata; order Ceratodontiformes; family Ceratodontidae; genus Neoceratodus; species Neoceratodus forsteri. The sequence goes on from CM028137.1 coordinate 367,214,358, forward strand.
TGTATCACAACCATAGATGACATTTTTTTTTCTGGAGAAAGGTCAGACACGGGAAAAGGAATTAAGCCCTTGGCCTGTCTGCATTGCCTCCATACTAAATAATGGCATCATAAGGGCAACACATTAGTAAAGCAGATGGGAGAGGTTAGATATAAAGTTATAACATCACCATATTAACCAATGATGTAATTAAATGATTTTCATTAGAAAAAACATAATGTAAGTTGAAATGCATGTAATTTCCATTAACATAAATATGGAGGAAAGAAATGGATTTGTAGTATAGTCTACTGATTATTTAACCAACCCATGCTCTGTGTCATGAGATAAAGTATTATCTCATAACAGAAGAGATTTTTTTTTTAATCGGGTGTTTTATTGAGTTGTTTTTTTTTTCTTTTTGACACTGAAAGAATCTGGTGCATATGACTGAAATGAAGTGTCATTATTGACACCATATGTAACCAACCACTTTGAAGGTATGATTCACCTACCTTCATGGGGATTACATATTTTTTACACAAACATTATCCACTGGACAACTATTAAACAATGAGGTTACAAAAGGTTCCATATACTTAATCTGGTAATCAATTTTAACTGTGAAGCTTTGCATGATGATTTTAGAAAGACTTCAAATCTTCTGAAATCCTTATAAAAAGATGTCTCTTCCGACTGGGTCTTCCTTCTCCCATGTTAAGTTAAAGCATTTTGGATTTGTATCCAAGGGCTCTCAGTACCCTAATGGGGTTTTTTGTTGTGTTCTGAGTGTTCAATTTGCTATAAAACAAAATAAAACAAGAAACATAGTTCAGTAAAGTCTGCAGCACTGTAGAGTTTTTACATGTTCTCACTTATTTCTCATGCACATTTGGAGTCCTCTGTTTAATGTATCATACAGTCTGTAATCTTGATGTAATTACTAAAAACATACTGTTGCCTTTCTTTTATGTGGATGTTAAATGCTGAAAAGAAGCATACCTGAAATGAAAAATGCATTGTTCACCATTTTTGAGACATCTTTTTCAAAGAGCTTGCCAATTCCCTGCAGACATCCCAGTAGATGAACTGTGTTATAAGCTCTTGTATAAAGCAATGCAACATATTCAGGATTGACTTCTTGATTCTCGCCACCACGTATAGGCTCAGCTTAAAATCTACACTATCTGCATTGCTTATGGAACTTAATGTTGCTTATATTCCTTTCACTTTTTAAATAAATATTATCCCCGGTTACATAGCTAAACAAGTATCTTATTAAAAAGGATGTAGAATGTACAAAAACAGCAGTTTGAAATATGGACACTTACACAGATGTGATATCCAGGAGAACAAAAAGTCAAGTTTGATTAATTGACATTTATCGAAATGTGTAATATGTGTGATATCTGAATAGGATAATAAAACAAACACAAATGGGTGAAATTTAAATAGTACATCAAGGCATACCCCATCTGTGAGGTCAATGCTAGTGTCATTTTTTCCTTCATAAGTGAAAGAAATGACTAATGACAGTTCCCCTCCTCTTCTACAAAATATTCATGTTACAAATAAAAAATTGAATTGAACATGTTATATAACACATAACTGGTGATTACAGGGCTCCACAAATTGCAGAATTATTTGATAGGGGCTAAGTTATTGCCAGTTGTGTCTTGTTAAACATGGCCAACTACATTTTTCATTTATAACTTGGAATATATTTTAGAAGTGGAGAGAACTGTCTTTCACCATTCACTCATACAGAAAAATATATGTAAACATGGGCTTTGGCTTAATAACAGTGGCAGGCCTTGATATGCTGTCCAGACATATCCCCTCACAAACACTTTCTATATTCCAGTTGTAACACCAAGCATTTAGATGACTGTTCATTCATCTAACTTGTTTCTTTTCCTCTTTTATATCACATCTTCATACAGCTGATCTTTTCACTAGCCTGTCTGTTTTTGTACATTGTAAATGTTTTTTTATGAGACAATGCTGTTTATTTATTTTTATTTTCACTCTTTTTCTTTTTTTTGGCTGCCTACTTCTTCTACCCTGTCATGGACCCTCAAGCTCCCACTCCCATATTGGCCTCAGCTTCCTGATACCCCTGGCTTACCCCACAGGGTGGGGTTGCAGCACCGGGCCTATAGTGCTGCAATCGTAGGACTAGATCGGTGAGCATGCCTGGGAGCTAATCAAAGCCGAGGGCAGGCTTCATCCATGGCAGCCAACAACATGGTTTTTCCAGGTTGCTCCCAGGGTGGGGATGCACAATGATGTCCTGTGTCTGGCCCACCCTTCCTAGGTCAAAATGCCAAACACCTGAAGTTTTCCCTGGCCTCTGCCAGGGGTCCCATGAGCACCAGGCACTCTATCCCACCCTCCCCATGAAGAAGGAGACCAGTCCATAGGATGTTAAATCCCTCTCCCTTGGCCAATCTGCCAGTTCTCCAAATCCATTCCCAAACCAGGTCTTCTGGTTATTTATTTTAAGTTATTAAAAATCATTTGGTGTCTGCTAAGGGTTGAACCCTGGTCACTGGATTTATAGACACCTAACAGATCTGCTATACCACACAGTTGCATATGAAGCAATGGCATGCAGAGGGAATTAAAGTATAAGTTACCAGCAATGAAGGAAGTGAATTGGAGTTTACATAGTTCATTCAAAGAAGTGCCTGTGAAGTCTCCCCATCTTGAAATGTTTCTTGAGAAGTTCCTAAGGAACTTCTGCAGGAAACATGGGGAATAATAAATTCAGGTCTGAACTTGACTCCTTTTCAGGTACGGTATATTTAGTATTCTAACACCATGCTGCCATATAGCATGGTGTTGTTGAAAATAAACTTGAAAAAGGAAAAAAAAATCTTCAATAAGTACTAAATCCCTATCTGGATTCAAACCCTGATCTCTTCCTGGAAATAAAAAAAATTTGAAGCTCTGAGGAGACATTCAAGATCTGGTCCCTTGAACTCATAACATATGGCATGTCCCCTGTAATACCACAGTGCACTTAAATAAACAGCATTCTCTATGATACAGTGGGTTAGTAACAAGCTAAGAAGAAATCATTCCAGGCCACTTGGTCATGACTGTATGCAGTATCCTTTAAGTAAAATGTCAGTGGCACCATCAAACAGTGCTGGAGGGGCATACCACAAATTGGGGGGGGGGGGAGGTCATAATTACATAGATCATCTTAGCCAGGGTGCTAAGAAAACAATTGCCTTCTTGAATTAACTTGTCAGCCCACCTATCTTTTTACAATCCTAAATAATATAGACATTTTGAGGAATGATCCATGATTATTAACAGAAATGCATGTGTTATTCATGCTAATCAAAGCAGAACAGGGTCAGAAATTGCAGTTTTTGAAGAGATTTTACAGGAGAAGGAAATCCAAAACTAACTATATAACACAACTCATGCAATAGTAAAACAAAATATTCCATCGAGTATTTCCAAAAAAGTATGATATTGGTTGCCTGGATTTTCAAGATATGTTGAGCACTATAAGGTTTATGAGCAGCCTACTTGCTGTCTTTGGAGAAAACCCAACAGCCTCATTTTGATGGTGCACTAATGATAGGAATATGGGGGGGGGTCAACATTAATTATCTGACACTTTAGCTACAAAAGTAAGGGGCTTCCTGACCCCACTGACCCCCAGTCTCTACTGCCTACACCATTAAAGTACTTCCTAAATACACAAATTGTGATATTTGAAAGATTTGAAAAGGTGACCCAAACTTTTCCTGACACAAATAATTTCTACAGGACTTGTACTAACTATGTTTGTTTCTTTTATAATTTACTGCTTCAACACCACAGCACCACTGGTTACCACACAAGTGAACTTTCAACAAAATAAATATTTCAAAAAAAGTTTAGACCCTGCTTAGGATTTTAACTATAGTATTTTGCTGAAAATGCAAAGTGTTTGGTTCATATCAGAAATTGAGCCCTGGTGTTTTGCACATAGGGTACATTTCCTTTCAACTACACCATAGAGCTGCACTGAAGTCAATAGACGTTCCTGTGCCAGGATCAAGAGACTCTCGGTCACGTTAGAAAACTTGGTTAAAGCCAAGGTTCTTCATCTCTCTCAGTGTAACTCATGAGGGGAAGACTATGCTAAACAAATCTGATCACCTTCTTTGAGTTGATAACTATGGAAGTGGATATAGGCAATGTGTATCCGGACTTCAGAAAGGACTTTAAAATTCTGCCACATGGCAAGTCTATGGGAAAGTATGCCAGTAAAGTAGACTTCAGACATGCACAATGTGGATTGATAGCAGCTTGGAAGCAGAAACAAAGGGCAATGGTGAATGGGAACAATTCCATGTTAAGGGGAGTTCTCACTTATGCCCATCAGAGATTGCTGCTTGAGCACTGTTCAGCATTTTCATCTATGATCTGAAAGCTGGTGTCTCCAGCAGGTGACTTGAGCTTTCTGAACATTTAAGTGGCCAAAGTTGCGGACTCCATTAAAGATGGGGACTACCTTCACATTGGATCTGAAGAAGCTGAGTGATGGGTCATACTCCTGGAGTCTCAGATTCACTGTAGACAAATGCAACATACTACACTTAGAGATGAAAACAGAAACTGGAGCTGCACACCGCATTGCACTGCTCTTGATGCAGTGGAGGAGAAAAATGACCATGGGGTCATAATTCTTAAAAAGGTGAAACATGACAAGCAATGTGCAATGGCTGTCAAGAGGAATGGCAGAATACTTGGTTGCCTAAAAAATCAGATGACCTGTGAGGCAGTAGAAGCAAGTCTGCCGATTTACAAGGCCCATGTCATGCCCAAACTGAAAACTGTTCTGACCTCCTCAACAGGTTCGATTTGATTTTTTTTTTGATATCCTGATAGGTCCTTGAGCCAAAAAAGTCACTTTTTCAGGATGACCATGAACATACACAATATTGTACATATAAAATACATATGGCATACTGTAAACATAATATAATATATCTTTACAGATAATGTTGGTTAACAAGTACTATCTAAGCAGCCATTTAAAACTAGGATGAGAAAGTGACTTCAGTATAGGCAGTGGCAATATACTATAATATTTCAGAGCTTTGAAAATCAGGAATCTCTGTACATGACCACAATTAGTGTACATATGCAGTACAACAGACCTGGTAGAAATATCTTTTCTAACTGGCTGAAAGTAGCTTGGATGTGGCCAAAGTACCACATTTAATTAATCTTGTTTTCATAAGAGATCCAGCCTTGTAGAGAAAGTGCTGTTCAAAAAAAAGCCTTTGCAGATATGTAAATAAAGTGCAGCGGGTACACACATGCAGTTTTATGGCAAAGTGAGCAATCTCTTTATAAAATGCCCTCACAATAGAAAAAAGACCCTGAAGCAGTAGAGGTGGTGCAATGAAGGACAAACACAATTATCAGGGGTATGTGACAAAAGGTATGAGGCGAGGAAGACAGAGGGCATGATCTCAGCCTTATGCTTATAGAAGGGTAGTGAGTTAAGCTTGTGATGTCCAGCAGGATAGGGGACATTGCCAGAAACTCATAGGTGATAAACTCAAGGGGAACATTTAGATACCATTCTTATCCTACAGGGTGATGAACTTATTGACCACCCTTTCAGTAGAGATGTGGGACATAAAGGCAGGTCTTCGAAGGAAGCCTAGACAAATGGTAATTATCAAGGGATTCACAGAGTACCCCCGGGATATAAAGTGGGCAGTAAATCCAATTAAATTAGTATGTATTCTCACAGCATACTTATTCATTTCTGATTTTGAATTGTGGCGGGCAAAGACATGATAGACCTAAAGTCACTTATGATCATCATTTACAATGTTATTATGTAAAAAGAAAAAAAAAGAAAATATTCTAGGCCAATAACACTCACAGAACACTGTATTCCATGTACTTTCAATGTTTTCTGTATTTTCCTTTCTATCTGTAAACGTGCTAAATGCACAGAACTTGATATTCTTTTGTAAGTACTGTATTTGGAACAACATGATGTATTTTGTAAAATATGAATGTCTCATTTCCCTCAAGACTATAAAGAATTTGAGGGGTTCGCAGCTGAATAATTGTTATACTCAAACACATTCATCTTTAGTAATTACATTTGGGTCTGTTTTTACTTACTCAAGTTCTTCAGTCTTTTGCTTCACCCATTTGGCTTCAGGATGAGAGCAATACATCTTATCCTGTGTGTGGAATCTGTGGAAAGTAATAAATTAGATAAATTAGAAAATGCTTACAGACTCCATCAGCTTATTTTTTAACTATTTAATTACCTAGACCAGCTAAGAGATAGCAGTGGATTTCTGCTTTTCTCCAAGGTCACATCTGGATGAACTAAGGTCAGGTAATGCCACTTGCTTAAGAGCATATTGTGACTAGGTGGCTCATTATAACATTTAAATCTGGTTCTTTTTCTTCACTGGTCTGAACTGGGGTTGTACAAGCAATATTTGTTCTGTTTCATATACAGTAGTTTGTTTCATATACATTTGTGTAAATAATGTGTACTATCCTTGGATCCAGAAAAGAAGGTGCACAGTCTAAATTTTCTGTTACCAGCTGGTTAACGTTTGTACAGGCTTCTCTGAGTTGTGTTGGACATTAGTTTCTTGTAACCAGATGCCTTTCACAGTTGCTAACTTGTATATTTGTTATGATGTATGTACCTTTGTTTTGTACTTTTCATTATCCATACAATATTCACATTGCACTGTACTTTGTACCTTGGACTTTGTAAATGTCTGTATTGAATATGTAATGCCACTGTCATTTTATTGCACTATTCTCCCTGTTATGACCTCCCAGGTCTTGCCTCAAAATAGGTGAATGTTTGTTTAGTGCACTTACCTGGTAAATAAACATTTGTCAATGCTGACCATGTTTACTTACATGCTGTTACAAGTTAGAGCAAACAGTATGCTGAGGCTATGAGCAGAGCTTTTTTATGTTTACACTGGATTTACCCAGGACAACTGAGTTCAAATTCAAAGTTATTATCAGAGAAGTTCTGCTTTTATCTTTTTTAGACTGTATTTACCAAGAATAGGGCAGCTGAGCTGCATATAGGCTTGATTTTCAAAGCCTGACATTTGACGCAAGGTACCTACACCAAAAGGATTTGATGAAAATGTCCCCTTACACCAGATATTGCAGTAGTCGCAATTTTAGAATGCAGGCTGCATCAAAATCAGAATGCCTTGGGCCAAAGAAACATAGAAACATAGAAGATAGAAACATAGAAGTTGACAGCAGATAAGGACCGCAAGGCCCATCCAGTCTGCCCATTTCTTTTTCTACCTTATAAATGTGCCATCGGCCTTTGCTCTGTCAGTGGCCTATCTATTCATAGTCATTTGTATTGCTCCCTTATGCCTATCCCATGCCTGTTTGGAGGCCTGCACTGTATTCATAGCCACCACTTCCTGGTAAGGCATTCCATGCATCCACCACCCTTTCTGTGAAAAAGAATTTCCCACATTCCCCTTAATCGGCCTCCCTAATCTCATGCTGTGTCCTCTTGTCCTGCTATTTTTCTTATATTTAAACATGTTAGACTCTTTCACCTTGTTTATGCCCTTAAGGTGTTTGAATGCCTCAGATCATATCACCTCTCTCCTCCTTTGCTCAAGGGTATACATATTGAGCTCCGTTAATCTGTCCTCATATGTCTTCTGATGCAGTCCCTGCACCATTTTGGTTGCCCTTCTCTGGACTGCCTCAATTTGGTTAATGTCCTTGTGAAGGTGTGCTCAATGCCTGCAGTGCTCCAGACAGGGCCTAACCAGTGTCTTGTACCAGAGGGATTATTACCTCTCTTACGACTTGTGATCACCCCTACTACACCCTAACACCTCTAGCCTTACCTACTGCTTTTAGAGGTCTGTTTGATGATTTTAGGTCATCAGTGATGATGATGCCCAAGTCTCTTTCTTCCTCTTGTGACTGCTAGCAATCCCTCCCAGCCTATAGGTGGCTTCAGGGTTTCTCTTCCATTATGTGCATGATTTTGCATACTTTGCATTAAATCCCAGTTGCCACTCTTTACAAGCCATTCTACTAGTTTATCCAGATCTCTTCTCATTCTGCCCACCCCATCTGGATCATCTACTCTGTTGCAGATCTTGGTGTCATCTGCAAACAGACAAGCCTTACCTCTAGTCCATCTGCAAGGTCACTAATGAAGATGTTGGAAGAGGACTGGCCCCAGGACTGATCCCTGAGGTACCCCACTTGTGACTTGCATCTCTTCTGACTGTTTACCATTTACCACCACTCTCTGTTTTCTGTCCGTCCAACCAGTTTGCCACCCAGTTGACCAACTTCTGACCACCCAGCCCTGCCCAGCTTATTTATCAATCTTCTATGTGAACAGTGTCAAAAGCTTTGCTGAGAGTCAAGGTGGCTGACATCAACTGCTCCCCATGGTCCACCCACTCTGGTTACCCAGTCAAAGAAATCTATGAGATTAGTTTGACAGGACCTTCCTTTGTAAACCCATGCTGTCTTGGATCCTGTGCCCCTATGGATTCCAGGTGTTGCACTATCCTTTCCTTAAGGAGTGCCTCATAATCTGCCCACTACTGAGGTAAGACTGACCGGTCTGTAGTTCCCGCCTCCTCCTGCTACCACTCTTGTGGGAGCGGGATCACATGAGCCCTTCTCCAGTCTTCTGGGACCTCTCCTGTGCCTCGAGAGACTCACTAAACAATTCTGCTAATGGCTCTGCTAGTTCCTCCTTTAGTCTTAAGTACCCTGGGATGTATGCCATCAGGTCCCATTGCCTTATCCACCTGAGCTTAGCAAGCTCTTGTAGGACCCTTTCTTTGTGAAGGGAGTAGTGCTCACCTCCCTCCCCTGTGTCCATGATGCTGAGCTGTGGGCCCTGCCTCACCTTCTCTTCAGTAAATACTGCAAAAGTATCTATTTAGAATAGATGCCTTTACAGGGTCCTCCTCCTCACATGCTCCCTTTTCTCCATTAAGCTTAGCAATACCCCTCTGGACTTTCTCCTTTCACTAATGTATCTATAGAAAGTCTTGTCACCTTCTTTACTGTTAGTGCTAGTGTTTCCTCAGTTTGGGACTTTGTCTGCCTTACTGCCTTACCTGCTTCCCTTAGGGCAGTTTGGTATGCCTCCCTATCTTCATCCCGCTGTGTTCCCTTATATTTCCTGAAGGCCAGCCTTTTGGCTCTGACCTTTTCTGCTACTGTATTTGAGAACCAAAGTGGTTTCCTTCTTCTTTTGCACTTCCTTTTCTGTCTGACACAATGGGATGTTGCTTCAAGTATTGCATCCTTAATGCTTGCCCACTTTGCCTGTACCCCCTCACCTGTGTTTCTTTTTGCCAGGGCTAGCTTAACTCTGTTGGCCATCTTATTAAACTCTGCACTACCCCTGCGCAAGAAGTGCTGCTGTGTCAGGTCAAAGGAGGGCTTGCTCCATAGCAAAGCTGCAAAATCCCCTTATTTTGGATTTTATAAGCCCCACAGTGGATGAACTGGCAAAAAAAGCTCTGTGCCACTCCTTCAAAGGGAGGCTAGTTGGTGGGCTTGCAAAGTTGGGACTGGGATGCAGAGGGGCCAGTTGATGACAGGGGAACAGCACTAGTGACAGGATTCAGAGGTGGCACTCAGCAGAGGTACCATGCCTATTGGGACAGGGCTACTCAGCGCCTCAGCCTGGGTACTCAGAGATTGGCATGAACGGATCCTGTCCTTGCCACAGGGGGCAACAGCCCTGGCACCTGCCCCAGAGGTCATAGTCCCTTAACATACAATGGAAATATTGGATGTAGGTTACAGGAGTGCAGTCAGTGGATGGGAACACCCCTTGGGCACTTCAACATTCCCTGGTACACAGCCCAATCCATGGAAGCTGGCTGATTCCCTGCTACACTGTTAGGGGCTGTGCATATCACACACTATCCACACCACCCACCTCCCCACCCCATCTCTGTATTCAGTCTCACACCCACCTTGCTATCATCTAGCACACAATCCCACTACTCCACCCCCCCAAGTCCATGAAAAACTGCCACTAATAATGGTAATATGGCACCTGAAAGGAAGAAAGCCATCCCACTCTGTTCAGTGTTCACTAAAGAAAGAACTATGACAGCTCTTCATAGTAACACCTGATTGGATGACAAGTGGTCAATGAGGTGTTATACTAAAGAGATGTCATTGTTCATTCATTCTATAATATACACTGAACAATGGAGAAGGGTTTGCTTCTTTTCAGGTACTGGTGGGGGTGTGTGAATGGTGTGTGACATGCCTGCATTCAGCAAGGGTTCTTTTAATCACACCATATATACAGATTGAAGTGATAGCCATTACTGAAATTGATAAACTTTGCCTGGATTGAGGGAGGAGGAGGAGGAAGTTGGGTGCCATAGGGTAGGGGTACATGTTTCAAAATGTCTGGATGGTGGGGCACTGGATGGGCTTAGTATGCCACCGGACGGAGGGTTGAGTTCTTCACATTAAAACAAAGCTGCTTTTGTAGCCAGCTCATTGATGCATTGGTAGTGTTGCCACTCACTATGCTTGTGACTGGGTTCAGGAACATGCCCAGGACACTGTGGGCTAGCTAGAAGAGGAGGAGGACTGAGCACCTCAGAGGACACTCTCTAATATGGAGGGTGGGATGTTTCCTTCATCATATCACTGCCATGTGGGTGACCACATGTGTTAGTGAAACCTATGGAAGAAACATACATGAGGAGCCTGTCACAGACATTGAAGTGTTAGCACACGCTGTGTGCTCACATCATGAGGTGACAACCAACACCACATAAGGGCACCTGGAAAAATGGAAAAACAGAGCCCTAGCATCTGAGCTAGCATATCTAACCCCTAACATTGACTGGGATGTTCCACAGGGGCTTAGAACACATATCTTCTTGGATGGGTTGCTTTGACCCTCCCATCCAACTTCATGGCAAAACCATGGCTATGTGGTGGCTGGGGATGTCTTCAGGTATGTGTAAATGTGGGCCCAATGTCAAAGATGAAGAGGGCATAAACAGAATTAAAAAAATGCTGCTTTGGCATATTTTTGTCTTGAAGTGCTACCTCACCTGGCAAAAACTAGATGTAGTGGCAGCTCACCAGTGACATGTAATTATGCATATTGTTAACAGGGCAAAAGTGGGCACTTGGCCAGGCAGAAACTAAGTGAAGTGTGCCCCTGGCAAAACAAAGTAGGGAGAAACTTCACGAAGTACATCATAAAGTGAATTTCACTGACTTAGCACATCTCTTCAACAGTATGTAAGTCTTTCAGTAAATGGTAGATTTTACATCCCAAGTCTGTACTCTTACATTCTAAGCTGCTTTTGCTGTACTTAAGCTACTTGCAGTGAAATCAGTGTCTGACATATAATAATTATAGTCTGTTAAACTTTTCACTTATAAAACTCAAATTATAATCCACACCAATGCCATTAAATATACTATTTTGTCTTCATTCTTAAACTATTAGGGGTATGTGAATGGCCTGAATATTAATTCCCAAATAGCATGAATAAGATGGAACTCGAGACTCAGTAGTGTAGCTAACAAAATACAACTGTAAGCAAAATCCCTGTGGTGCACCTTCCCCCAAAGATTTTAAACTTCCTATATTTGTTGCTCAGACTCCTGCTACTGTACATGCCACATTGTACTTCAGGAACTACATAATAGGAGCAAACACATGGCAGTGCTTAGTTTTGTGACCCAGCTTTCATGTTATAACACCACTGGGGTGGATATCAGACAGTGAGTGTATCACAAATCAATGATCAGGGCCCAGAATGCCACCCTCACTCCAATCAACTTGATCACATGGCTTACTTGGCATATGTGCTCCTACACTCATGTCAGAACTTGAGTATCAAGTATTCTAAACTATTTGCGGCTATTCAGAAAAAAACATTTTAAAGAACTGAAAAAATACTCTTGCCCCCACTCACACACAATGGGCCAGACTAATTTGGTCCACCCCCACCCCTCCTGAATCTTTGTGCACCCTTCGTGCTTCTTGTTTTTCTACAGTTGTAGAATAAAAAAATGCTGGGTCATGGCAACCCTTCCCGAAATCCTGGATTGAAGTTCAGGAAGGAGGCCATGTCTTAAGTATCTGAGGAATGGTGGGGTCATTCTATAAAAGAAGTGTTTGGTTTCTAGTAAAATGTTCATTCTATATCTGTGGGCAATTGGGGGAGGGGTGGAGGGTAGGAAATGACTGGTGTTGGGACAGAGACATCCCAATGACTTGCCCTAGTCACATAATAAGGGTAGTGGGTTGTTTCCCCAGTACCTAATGCCATGTACCTTGGGTGTAATATAAGAACACTCACTAAGTATTTAAAAAAAGGTACATGTGTACTATTAAACTATTGTATTTACTACACTAGTTATGCAATGTGTCAGGTCATGCTGACGTACTGTGTCTATAAACAACAAAACCATAGAAAAGACAAATTGTCCCATCACTCTGTTCCTATTTAGCACACAACAAAAATACATGTATTACAATACACAAATTAAAACAAAAAGCCAAGTACTTACATAACTGCTTCAACACAGGGGATTGCCTTTGGCTGGTAATCATAACTCACAATGGTATCTTTCACAAATTTTCTGGAGACTCGCGTACAGCAGGAAGAAGATTTGCCAGGGTCTAGAGAGAGTAGAAAGGTATAGTTATAGCTTGAACTGTGGCACTCTGCATTCATTAGAGGGAGAAAAAAACATTACTACATAAAGTACTGTTAATTCTTGCTCTACAAAGTGCTTCCAAGTTGCTTAGGCAAAAAGTGAGCTCTTAAGTTTTTCACATGTTCTCTATTGTTACTACACATTTCTACATATATTCGGGCATATAACCATATTGCTGTCTACTGTTGCCTGTTTACTAATTTTCCACTGTTTTACAGAATTTGTCTTTTACATCATCGCATGTTTAAGGTTTTTTTTTCTGGATTCTGAAATTTACACAGCACTGTACTAACCCCCATATGTACTTCTTATACTAATGTCTAAAAACAGCAAGAAGGGTGGACTCATGTTAAGCAGCCAAAGACAAATATACTTTTTTTCTAAAAAGCATTCTGTACCTTCAGCAAGTAACACAGTGTGCACCAGTCTTCTTCAAATATACCCACATATGGCTAGGAGTGGTCAACAACTAAAAACTGCAGTACTACAGGTTAGTACTCTTTGGATTATGCATCATTCCTTAAAAAATTCCACATATTCTGCCAATTCCAATGAAGGGCTTTCAAATTGTGCAGACCTAGACAAGTTAAAATGTGAATACTTCCAGCCCTCATACAAAATCCTGCAAATATTATACAATGTAGAATGATGATTCCTTTAGAGTTCCACTTGTGGTATTTCCATATTCACTTACTTCTAATGCTTGCTGGGTGTAGCAGTGTGATATTACATTGCAGAAGCAATACAGAAAATTGTTATTTTTTGTTATCAGTAACTTGTTCTCCTTGAAAACTGAACAGACATTTGTGCTTTTCTTCCAGGAATTTAGAAACTGGATTCACTGCTCACTTACTCCTCAATGTAATGCAAAACTGAAAACTAAATTACACTGCGTCACTCATTATCTCATACTGGGGTTACTGGGAGGTGCACAGGCAAATGTCAAACAGTTTTAGTCCAGCTGTGCATTTTAAAGAAATCATGCTTTATTCCTGTCCTACGATGGTGGTGCCTAGCACCACAGTACTTCAAAAAGAAATGAATGTTTTGAAGAAAGTACTGTCAAGTCAAGAAATTGCTTTTTATCCTAGCTTCCAATACATTATTTTCTTCTAAACTTCTAAGACAGAAAATAATGACAGAATACTTGTAAAAGAATAACTTACTGCTTGATGATAGCGTGGCACACAAAAGCATTACAATCACAGCAGTTTGGAGCACGCAGCTGTTCATGAGCCCTGTCATCCTCAAGCAGTTGTTTGTCCTTTCCTTCTTATGGGCTCTTTACAGCTACGGGTTACAGTTCTTATTGCACAGTGCCGCAGGAGTGCCAGATTATAAAGCATTAAAAAGAGGAACTTGAAAAATCATGAGTTTCTTTTTTTCATTTTGGGTTGGAGAGAATGAATCCCACCTTTAGCTGGAATAGTGATTTGTGTGTGTGTGTTTGTTCAGAGGGGAGGAACAGATTCCTAAGGAAACCCATGCATGCTTTTCCATGATGACATTTCATGCTTTGCACCAATGGGAGTACTGTGCCATTACGAAAGACTGAGTCAGAGGCACGCATCCCACTGGTAATTCTTAAAAAAAAAAAAAAGAATGAACAATATAACCAATGCATTCAGTCATTGGAGAAGATGGAGCTTTTGTGAATGACTTACAGGTCAGAGGTCACATATGGTGTCAAGTGACTGCTGAGCAAAGATTTTTTTTATATAATCACTGTGTGTGGGTGAGAGCAGCATTTAAATTTGTTAAAGAGCTAGTACCTTATCTGAAAATAATAACTCCAAATTTATTGGTTCAATGTGTGCTGTACAGAAGAAGAAGACAGAAAGATAGATTGAAAAGGGTAATGGAGCAGCAGACAGACATGATACGGAGGCAAAGAAAAGATACTGGTGCACATATAACGGGACACCAGTGATACTCCATTCTGCATACAGTGGGTCCACGTACCATCCCACTGCTCCTGGGATACTCCATTTTTGTGTGGCACTGCTACTCATCATCCCAGTGCCGCATGCAGTACTGAGACACATCATTATGGTCCATCCATAATATTCCATGCTGTCTGCCACAGTGGTCCTTGATATACTATTGTACATGTGATACTGCATGCTGCATGCGCCAGTGCTGCTGGTCATCCCAGTGCATCTGGGATATTCCATGCAACACGCAGTGGTGCCACTCCTCATTCTTTAATAATAATGGACAACTTTTTTTTCTTGCTTCTTTTGTAAAAATACTGTCTTATAGACAATCCAGAAATAACCAACCTTTTTAACCTAATACCCATTTTGTTAATATCTTCTTCCCCAGCACCACCCAAACACACACACACACACAAATACACATGCATTCACATGCATAGAGAGGAATCAAAGTCATCAAAAGTTGTGATTCAAGCTATGATGCATTTAACTCCCAATTCCATTAATGATATTGCATAAGCCATACTTGTATAAACATTCAAATTAGCATTTCTCATTCACATAGCACTGATGCATTGTCTGTTTTATTGTTGTTGAAAGAAAAATAAAAAAGGGGGCTTTATAATTTTGTTGGAAACAGGACATTAAGTATACAACATATTCTGATTAGTATTTCTTTGTTAGAGAACAGGATTCTGGAAAATAGATTACCACCCATTGGAAGGAACCTGCAAAGGTTTTAAACACCAGGGTTCAGTGTTGCCATGTATGTTTCACCACTAAACCCACTGCAGCTATTGATATGTGTTTCTTTCTTCATTTGGGCACAATGCTGTTTTTTTTTTGTTGTTGTTTATTTGCTGTATCTAGAAAAACTTCCACGGTTTATTTAAATGCATTTGCATGACTGATATACTAAGCCTTAAAATAGGCTGCTAGTGCTAGGAAGTAGAAAATGTGTGAGTTACAGGCAATGGTATAAAATTCTAAGATGGACCTTGTTGCCATTACAGAAACCTGGGTAACAGACAACAATGGCTGGGACTTCATAATGCTGGAGTACTAGTTATTCAGGAGAGACAGAAGAGCAGGTGGGGGGGTAGTCCTTTATGTCTATGGGGGTATTGAAGTAGTGGAAGATGGGAAAATAAAGAGTGGAAGGGCGGAATTCAAGTCTCTGCTGGTGTAGCTCACAGTGGCATTAGGCAAAAAACTATGGCTGGGAGAGCTATACAGATCTCCAGGACAAGGAGAAGGAAAGGACAAGGAGCTACAGGAGGCAATAAAAAAGAGGGGCAGAAAAAGGTGAGGTAGTTGTAGTTGGAGATTTAAACCTGCTGGATGTAGAGTAGGGTGTTTCAGTAGCAAAGAGTTATAGAAGTTAAGCTATGTTGAAAACCTTTTAGGACTGCCTCTTGGCCCAACATGAAAAAGAACCTACTAGACAGGGCTCCTTTCTGGATGTAGTTTTCACAAATTCGAAACCAGTAGTGGCAGTGCCAGAAGGGGAACCACTAGTGAACAGTGACCATACTTCCATCTGGTTTGAGCTGACCCTAGAGGCCGAAAGAACACACTGAAGGATGGAGGTCCTGGACTTTAAAGGTGCAGAGTTTGACAAAATGAGAAAGCTGGTGTGGGATAAACTAACCAAAATGAGGGTTACAGTATGTGCGGAAGAAATGGAGTGGATTTATAAAAGAGGCAATCCTCAAGGCAACAAAACTATGTATGAATTCAGTTGTAAAAAGAAATAAGATTACTAGGCCAATATGGTTCTCTCGAAGGTAAGAGAAGTGATCAATGCCAAAAGAAAAGCAATCTAAAGGTTAAAAAGGAGTCAAAGGGAAGAAGAGTGAGAGGAATACATTCAAATGAATAGGGAAGCAAATAGACCAGTAAGCGAGGCAAAGGCAGACATGGAGGTGCACATTGCCAAAGGGATCAGATCCAAAGAAAAGTGCTTCTTCTGTTACATTAGGGAAAAGAGAATGAATGAAGGGGGGATCATTAGGTTGGTAGACAAGAGAAGGGTAATTGAGATGATGCCGTTCATGACAACTACTTCTGCTCTGTTTTCACTGGGAAGATGTGGGCGTCCTACCTGAAAGTGGCATCAATGCAGCCACTAGGGGGATCTCAGAGAGGGAAACTTGAGTTTTCACTAGGGACAGGATCCAGAAGGGGCTGGCAGCTCTCAAGAAAGACAAGGTCCCATGTCCAAATGGGATGCATCAAAGATTGCTAATGGAGTTGGCAGAAGAACTGGCTCATTCTTTAGCATATCTGTTCAACAGGTCACTGCAGTTAGGCATGGTACATAGTGATTGGAAAGTGACCGACATGGTTCCACTCCACAAGGAGGGATATATGGAACAGATAGGAAATTACAGGCTGGTTAGTCTCACATCTATTGTGGGAAGCTGATGGAAAATTTAATCAAGCAGTATCTCATTGACTGCCTAGAAAAGAACAGTCTCAAAGATAGTAAGCAGCATGGGTTCTTGGCAGGGAGGTCCTGTCAGACCAACTTTGCTGTTTTCTTTGACTGGGTAACAAGGGAGCTGGATAGGGGCCATGCAGTTGATTTTCTTTACTTTGATTTCAGTAAACCATTTGACTCAGTGTCACATAGACACCTGCTGAAAAACTTGGAGGACCTTGGAACAGCAAGGGATATAGTCAGATGGGTGAGAAACTGACTCAAGGGTAGGCGACAGAGAGTGGTTGTCAATGGGGTTAAGTCTGTGGAGAGGGAGGTCACAAGTGGGGTACCACAGGGATCGGCCCTGGGCCTGATCCTTTGCAATATGTTTATTAATGACATTGGTGAAGGAATCCAGGGTAAGCTCGCCCTCTTTGCTGATGACACTAAACTTTTCAGAAGGGTGGATAGCATTGAAGGAGTTAGGGAACTGCAACACAACCTCTGAAGGCAGGAGAGATGGTCAAACATGGGCAAATGCCGTTTAGTGGAAAGAAGTGTACAGTAATGCACCTGTGGAAAGGAACCCCGGACAGAGTCCTGGCAAAATGGGGTTAAACTTAGCACCACTTCAGAAGAGAGTGGTCTGGGAATCATTATCTGTGGCACCCTTAAGCAGTCCAGTGAGTACAACAAAGCCTACAGTAAAGCAAGCAGAATGTTGGGGTGTATTGAGCCTTGGTAAGGTCACACCTGGAATAATGTGTCCAGTTCTGGAGCCCACACCTCAGAAAGGATAAGGACAAACTGGAGGCAGTGCAAAGAAGGGTTACTAAGATGATACAGAGCCTGCCAGGGGACTTCAATGAGAAACATGTGAAAGCACTGAACATGAACTCCCTGGAAGCCAGAAAGGAGAGGGGTGATATGATTGAGACATTCAAGTTCCTGAAGGGCATAGATAATTTGCACCACACAGAGTTACTTAATAGGAGCAAAAGCTCAGCGACATGCAAGCATGAATGGAAATGGAAGGGAAGCTTCAGGAGGGACTTGAGAAAGTACTACTTTACCAAGTGGGTGGTGGAGCCCTGGAACAGTCTGCTTCCTGATGTTGTGAGTGATAAGACCTTGGAGAGCTTCAAGCAGGGGTGGGAAAGGTTCCAGGCAACTTTGGGAAGATTGGATGCACCTTTTGTGCTGGATTCTCAAGATCCCTTGGAGCGACTCTAGTTGCACCACTCCAAGGATGCAGCAAACTCTGGCTGTGCCAGAGACCTTGCTCATGAATCTGTAAGAATCAGGGTCCCAGCACCCAGCTCCCTGGGGTTGCCACAAGCTGCAGCCTGCACCCTAGAATCAGCGCACCTAAGGGATGTGCCTCAAAGATATGACCTCCCCACCCAGCGCAACACATGCAGGGCAGAATTGGGGGGAATTCTGATCAGGAGGGGCACAGCGGTAATAAAGTACAGTGGGGTGGCAGGGGATATGTTGGGGGGCAGACGTAATGACAATGATAGAAATGGCACCCAGCAGGGTGCATGTGAAGCTTTATGAAACATGTAAATGCAAACATGACCACATACTGTACTACATGGCACAGTGACTGGTACCCATACAGTGTGGTCATTTGTAGCCGTACAAAAACAAAAGTATAGCTGGACCAGTGATAACTCAACTGAATGTGGCAGTATATTCTACCGTAACACAGCAGCCCACATGACTGTACAGTAACACTGTGCAGTCATGCGATCTGCTGTGTTATGGTAGCACATGCTGCCACAGTCTGCTAAGTTATCACTGGATCGTTTTGCAAAGTGCAGAATTTTGAATTTCTTCCTCTTCTTCCATATGAAATAAAAGATCTTACCCCTTCTTTGTACGTCCCATAATTCTCAATTCCTTGTCCGTCTTAGTTTTCTTTACAGTCCTGCTAGCTTCTTTCATCCTGATTTGAAACTCCAACCTGTCCCCCATCTGCTTGGCTGCTTCCAAATTTTTAAATGCTATTTGCTTAGCCCTCATGACAACCCCTACTTCTCTGGTGGACCATAATATTTTTTATCCATCTTTCTCTTACCCATTACACTAACAAAGATGTATGACCTCTGTTGTCCCATTGTTTTATTAATTTACATTTAGCTTCCACCCCCTCTGTCACTCTAATCCCCTCGAGTTTCCCCAGCAGCTGAAACAGCTCCCTCATTCTTCCAAAATCAGCCCTCCTAAAGCCCAGGGCTTAAGTCTGAGACTGAGTTATCTCTGCCTCAGCTTTGTCACTGAACCACGCTGTCTGCTCTTTATTGATTCCCAGTGGGTTTAGCACCATAACCTTCCAATTACTGTCCCTGCTGGTAAGAATTAAGCCTAGGATAGCTGCCTCCTTAGTACTGCCAGTTCTTCTGCTCTCTGTCCTAGGAATAGGCCCTGAAAGACTTCCACCAACTACTGGAACTTAGAAACATAGAAATTCACCAGCAGAAGAAGGTCTTGTGATCTATCTGATCTACCCAGTGTGCAGGTACATGCCCTTTTGTCTTTCGTAACCATCCATCCACCCTCACCAGCCCACTAATCCTATACCACCCTTTCTGGAAGCTCTACACCATTTTTGCATTACATAGTGCTTCTGGGAGCTAATTCCACCCTTCCATCACCTTTTCTGTAAAACTGTACTTCCAAAATCTACCCTCTGCTAGTTTGCTGCTGTTTTCCCTTGATGGTTTTATTCTCACTGATCATGAACAGGTCATTTAAGTCCACATTATTTACAGTATGCCTTTCAAATATTTGAATGTCTCCATCATATTCCCGACCTTTCCTGGTCTCAAGTAAGCATGTGTTCAGATTCTCTAGTCTTGTTCAAAAGTCTTCCATTGCTGGACAGTATCATCTTTGTCACCTTTCTCTACTGACTCCAACCTATTGATGATCTTTCTCAGATAATTTCTCCAAAGTTGCACACAGTTTTCCAGGTCTGGCCTCACCTGGGTTCTGTACAGAGGCAGGATAACCTCCTTCCTCCTACAGGACTGCTGAACCCTCTACCTATTCAGTTCATCATCCTGTGTGGTTTACCCTCTGCTGTATTGCATCACACAGATCTTTTCATTTAATTATTCTTGTTTCTCCCCTTCCCTGGCTGACTTCTGTTCACACTGACCTCTAGAGATGGACGAAGAGGACACAATTTGCTCTGTAAAATAATTTGTGGAGTGAAGGAGGATTCGCAGAGTGCTCCACAGTGCAAAGCTGAGTACTTTGTGTCATAGGAAGTCCATTGAAAACAATGACTGGCTAGAGCTGACCGCTGTGGTATTGAAGTACCTGACATGCCCACCCTCCAGTGTGAGTATCGAAAGGGTATTCAGCTCAGCAGGTGCAATAGCTCGGGATCATCATAAAAACCTCTCTCCTGCAAATGTCAGTTTGCTGACATTCATAAAAATGAATGAGAGGCACATACCAGCTCAGACTGCAACTTCGGTATTCATACCCCAGCATAGTCATGGTTTAGCTGATGCTGTAGAAAGAGACCATCCTGGTGACAATAGCAGAATGAAACAGACTATCACTGATGTAGATAATAACACAATGGAGAAAGAATTTCCCAGTGGTCAGAATCCAAACATAGAAGACTGCAAGGGCGGCTTTCTTTATGAGGATGATGATGAATGAAGATGAGGTTAATGTTGGCAGGTTTTAACTTAAGTTGTTAAAAGGCTGTCACATTTCTTGTATGATACATGTTTTCTTTTTCATAAAGTTAAATCAGTGTCCAACTCATAGTGACTCAAATTCCATATGTCACATCACATTTATAACACAGAGCACAGTGTATCCTGGCCCCTTGACTACCGCCGCCATAACACTGTTGTTACCTGTTTGCCACTGCCAGCATAGGGAATGTGACCATGTGTCCCCCTTGACTACCACCCATCCACCACCATAAAAGATAAGACCGCTGTTCACAACTGCCACCACCACCACCAGATACAAGAAGATGTGAAGGGGAATGTCATCATGCACCTGAGCTATGACCACCAGTCCACCACCACCCACCACCACCATTGTGACAATGTTTTCCATTACATGTCCTGACCATGCCAAGGCAGAGGGAGTCAAACTGGAGACCACATCCATCAGCCACAGGCACAAGGCTTCTTACTATAAAAACTATAAAATGAGTTTGTGTACTAATGTTTTTCATGCTATTCAACTTCCTTTAACTGTGTGTTTTGTTTTCTGTTGCTTTTTCTTAGCTGAAATGGTCAAACACATATGGTCAAGTTATTTTGTTTTTTTTTACAGGTTAACAACAAATTACTCTCCTTCGCTGAAGGACTGTATAAATGGTATAGCAGCAGTACTGTCTACAGGAATCTATGGGATATCCATTTCCAATCCATACTGGTAAGTATATTAATTTTATTTCATCTATTCCTTTTTTTTTATAACAATGCAACAAATCCGACTGATGATTCATAAACTGGGTGACATGTACATTATAAAAAATATTTCTGCAACATATCATGCATTGTATTCCACATTTACAGCTGTGCAGCCATGAACTGTTGAAAAAGTTGGACCCAGGTCGTGTTACTTGACAAGATGTGGTTTTAAAATGTAACTTGAATTGAGACGCAATTATACCAACACAGTGTTTTTTGTTACACAGCCTGGTACTAAATTTATTTGTGATCTGATGACTGTAGTTGGACAGCTTGTTATCCGTGTTAATCCAGATACCCATGGTGGAACAGCTACGGCTTAAACATAATGTCTTACTGCTGCAATCAAGTTATAATAAGTACTACATTTCTTTTTTTAGGAAACTTCCAGATGCTTTGTTGTGTCATAGTTGCCTTATCCAAATAACTTCTTCAACATCATGCTCCCCACCCCACCCTGGGCTGGGACAGACATGCAACAAGCAGACGTTGTTTCAGTTGATAATCATGACCATCATTATCAGACTGGAGAAGGATGCACATGAAATCTGTGAAGAAGTCACCAAATAATTAATCATTAATGAGACCTACTTTCAAATATACTTCCCCAAACAAACAAAATACTTACCTTCATTGGCTTGAGAGCATTCCATTTCCAATTTCAATGCCAACATTTCTCATCAAGCACTGCAATATGCACACCAACAGTATATGAACTGTGATAGAATACAATACAATGAGTACATGTCCTGACACCTTTGTCATTCTCCCAGGCTTCACCCTTTTTAGAGCCAACAGGAGTGGCAAACCAGCAGGGGTGTGTGCATTTTACATCTGTGATTCCCTGTTATGCCATAGCCCACCAGCTCCCTCCCTAGATCATGGGGCACAAGCCCTGACAATAAAACTTGCACTAGACCCCTACAGAGCCCCTAATTCCATTACCGTGGCTTACATCCCACCTAGAAACCAAGTCCCAGCCTTTCAATCCTTGGCCAACTACATATCCAGCTTTCGTCCCAAAACTGAACACATTATACTAGGGGATTTTAATATGAACTGGCTGTCGAGCTCAACATCCTCTATGAAAGACACTATCTCTGCCTTAGACCTGGCCCAGTTAGTCAGTCAGCAAACAAGGATGAATTCCAGAACTGGATCCAGCACCCTGATCGATCTTTTACTCACCAATTGACCAAACAAAATTTCTAATCTGGTTGTCCTTCCAGATTCCTTAAGTGATCACTCCTCTTTCATCTTCACCAGGTCGTGTCGGTGGCAAATGCCTCAACCAAACAATTTTACCTGAAGCTGCTTCCTACCAGGAGGCCTCACTAAACTAATGAGACACCTAGCCCAGTGTGATTGGTCCCCCATCAGACACGCTCCCTCTATAGATGGAGCTCTGGATTAGTTCATCCCCTGCGTGTGATATATTTACCCCCATCACTAAGGTTCAATCCAAAAAACGTAATGCCCCCTGGGACTCCCCTGCCCTATTTCAGTAGCTAAAGAACCATGATGATCTCTGGCACAAAGCACTTGCCTCAGGGACAGACAGGCTCGACTACAAGGTGGCCCACAATAGGTGCACCTGGGCCATAAGGAGGGCTAAAGCAGACTACTATAAAACTACATCCAGAAGCACACTGCGAACAGAACTCCTACAGCACCCATGCAGCTCACCGAGGGGTAGCAAGCCCCACAAACAAGAAGTCCAAAATCGGGAGCGCAAAAGCGACAAGCACCAGATGAATTACAGAGCGAAGTCACTTTTTATAACTTCAAATAATAAATTTATTTAAACTTCACTACAGAAGTAGTAAACTGGTGCAAAGCTGTTAAGTGTTATAACAAACAAAAACACCCTAGCGCCTCGACCCAAACGAGTCTTCAGAGGGTAACAAACCATTATTCACAGCACTTTAAATACTCAAATAATTTACAATTAATGAACTGTCTTGATACCATTTAAAGGCATAGAGTACCTAAAATTCTGACATTTATTTCTCTTCCTTAATTATTATCGTACAAAACAGTCATAGTGCTGGATATTCAAGTTTGGTTATAATAAAACTGCAACATAAAATAACAACATAAAAAAGAAGAAGAAAAACAAAAACAAAATTATTTTGTTTCAAAATCTCACACAGGTAATAATCTAAGAATTACCACAGGCAGATAATATAATGCTTCTATAAAGTTCATTACATTTACAGATTATAACTTAGCTAGCAAAAAAGCAATAAATTAGTGTAAATGAAATGAATATCATAACAAACAAAGCACCCTAAAGGAATGGTTTTATATCCCACTTCTCATTCAGCCCATTTGGTCTAATAGTATCCATTTTAAATATCCACATACATTCTTTTTCAATAACTTTTAGATCTGTCCCCACCAAACGGCAGGGTTGGAACATGTTCTAAACCCATAAATCTAAGACCACTCAAATCTGAATTATAATGCACTTCAAAATGCATGCTAACAGGTGTATCTTGCCGTTTATTAGAACAGATCTAACATTTCCTGTATTCTCTGCTTCAAAGGTCTTACAGTTTTGCCAATATATATATAAGGTCACATGGGCACTTACAACATAAACTACATATGAGTGTCACATGTAATCAATTCTCTCATCTATTTTAAAATTTTTGTTGGGGTTACTGGTAAAATATTTCAGCATCCTTTAAAACAAAATTTTTTGCTGCCTGCCACTTAGTCTTGGAATCATAATTCTTCACCCAAGCTATGGGCTGTTCTTTGAGTGCACTCAAAGACTTTATGAAAAGAATTGTCACAGTCTGATCGCAGTTCACATACGGCATCTTTGACACTGCATACATGGGCTAGGGCAGAACTTATATCACAGTTCTCTTGCTGCAAGTACCTGGACAGAGGGAGTGAGACACTGAAGACTTGTACACAGCAGTGCAGCGCAACAAGGAATTAGCTGTGGCTGATTGCAACATGAAACTGAGTAGCTTTGGAAGAACATTCATTGTTTCCATGTTCTATGAAGTGTTCCAATGCTGCTGTGACTGGAGAAATCAGCTCACTAAAGGTTCTTAAACTGTCATGTCATTCAACCCACTGAGTGTCACACAGAGGTAAAAGTCTGTCTTTTTTTGATTGGGGAAGGAGCATGCCTACTTGTTCCTTTAAGATAGCGATACGCTGTGCAGAAGATCGAAAGAAGGTGCAAACACCACTGACAGTTCCTAAACAATTGCGGATAGCTGGCACTGTGCAACTTTTGCTTAGAGCTAAATTTAGTAAGTGACTAGTGCAATGCAAGTAAAGAGCTGTCGGGTATTGCTACTGAATTAATGCTTGTACACCTTGTACTCAGTCCGATATATACTGGCGCCATCATAACCTTGACCTTAATATCAGTAAGGTTGAGACCATGATCTCCAACACTGGCAAGAAACCTCAGAATATTATCAGACAGATTTCTTCCTGTCATATCATATACAGGTATAAAACCCAAGAAGTCTTCTCACACTATAAGTTGTGAAAGGTTTCGCTTCAACTAATGGCAATCAATATATCGGGTCACACACTGAAAGCTGCTCTATTCCAGAGATATCTGTTGTTTCATCTGCAAGGACTGTAAAGTATTTGGCATTCCAGATTTTGTCTACCAGCTTTCTCTGGATTATAGCTTCACATGTAGTGGACAATCTCATTTTGAATGTGTGGGCTAATGTAAGTCGCATTAAGAGAGAAGTTTGAGATGATCTTGCAGCACTTGGTCGCCTTATAAGCCTAAACCTTATTAGTGTATGGAAATTTCTGTAATTTTCTGTAGTTATTACTGGATCATAGGACTGTATTGGTCCACTGTCTCTATGTGCCTCGCAAGCAAGTCTATGTCTCCCACACACGAGCACTGTATCAACAACTGAAGTCAATTTATTACGATTTTGTTCCACTCGTTCTTTTTTTTGGGAATCTATTTGTGTGGTGATGTTCATTAGTGATCCTGCTTTTGCTTTCAAAAATTTTCTGCCAGTTCATGGCAACGTTGATGATACGCCATTTTTGCATGACGACTAAATACTTCCAGTGCTTTTCCACTTTTGTGAAAGGTTTATCAACCAG